>CM053587.1:78032631-78155145 GCA_028646515.1 Pseudochirops corinnae
CAAGGAAATATTTCACATTGCCTTCTATTTTTTCATTTCTTTGGATCTGTTTAATAGTATCTTGATTTCTCATAAAGTCATTTGCTTCCATTTGCTCCACTCTAATTCTGAAGGAATTATTCTCTTCAGAAAGCTTTTGAGATTGTTTTTCCATCTGGCAAATTCAACTTTTTAAGGCATTCTTCTCCTCATTGGCTTTTTGGGCCTTTTTTGCCATTTGAGTTAATTTATTTTTTAAGGTGTTATTTTCTTCAGTCAGGTTGTTGACTCTTATTTTCATGATTTTCTTGCATCATTCTCATTTCTCTTCCCAATTTTTCCTCCACTTCTCTTGTTTGGTTTTCAAAATCCTTCTTAAGCTCTTCTTCCCCAAATTTAGCTGAGTTCCACTGACCTTTCACTTAGTCCTTGTTTTTTATGGGTTGATAATTCTGAAAACTGCCATAGCTGCCACTGATCCACTCTCCTGAAGGCTCTAGCTGCAGCTTGTCCTGGGCGCCCTGGGAGTGGTTTCAGGCTGGGCTGGTTTTGGCTCCCAACATGCTGCAATGAGTGCTTCCTGCCAAGCTGCCTTCAGTAGGAGATGTGATTTTCTGTATTTTTGTGAGTTTTGGAGCCCTAAAATTTGTTTAGAGTCATATTTTATGGGTATTTGAGGTGGCTGTGTGGGAGCTGCAGAGTTTTCCTTCTTCTATGTTGTCATCTTGGCTCCACCCCCAGGAAATCCTTCACTTTGAATCTTGCATTCACTTTTAAATCTTATGTTCTGAAAGGAGGGTCAGTGAACTTTCTTCCTCTAGTTCTCATTTGTGTCTCTTGCCTGTTTCATGGGGTTCTTTTAGAAACCACTGGCAAGGGGACAGCTAGGTGATGCAGTGAATAGAGCACCAGCCCAGGAGTCAGGAGGACCTGAGTTCAAATCTAGCCTCAGACACTTAGCACTTACTAGCTGTGCGACCTTGGGCAAGTCACTTAACCCCAATTGCCCTGCCTACCCTCCTCCAAAAACAAAAACAAAAACAACCCAAAACAATGGAAACTTTTGCTCTGTGGATGTATTTGAAGTAAATTTGAATATTTTTTAAATATGAGAGAATGCTAGAAAAGATCAAGAGTTTTGTGCTTCAATGTCTGATGTATCCATTGCCTCTTCACAAATACTGATTGCATTTCATCCATCTCTTGTCATTTTATGTGACTCTTATCCCTATTCTTCTATACTCCATAAAATACTTACCCAACATGTGGAGAACTTCCTATGTCTTTTTGAATATTATGTGGGTCCCAGTGTGACACAGAAGTAGTTCATCTGTTGTTATCCTTTCTTCTAACTATATGAGCATGGTCTAGTCACTGGGAAAGAATACTGTCTCTGGAATCAGGGGACCTCAGTTCAAATATCACCTATGATCTTTGCCACCTGAGGCAAGTCACTTAGCCTCCCTGACTCTCAACTTCCTTATACATAAAACAAAGGGGTTAGATTCAGCTTCTGAGCTCCCTTCTAGGTCTATGAACAGTTAACTTTCTTTTCTACTCAAGCTCAAGTTAAAAATTTTTATAAATTCAGAAAGCAAGTAATGCTTAAAGATAGGAAGATGCGATATTTCTGATAAGGTTTAAAAAACTGGAATCTGTCTCTTTGGCCTGGAGAAACAAAGTCCAGAGGTTTTTGTAGGGTTGTTAGAGAGGAGATAACCTTGGTGTCCTCATCTATAAAATGAATAGGTTAGAAAAGATGGTCTCTGAGGATCATAAAAAGTGGTGACCAACTGTTTCTTGTTAAGTCTACAGGACAGAGCATGAGGTAAGAGGCCAAAGATGTGTCGGTAGAAATTGAATTAGAAATAAGGACTGACTTCATGATGGTGAGGGTTATTTTAAGATTTCAATTTATTAATTTTTGTTTTCATCCTTTAAAATTTTTTTCAGTTTGATGGTAAGGATTATTAAACATGGGACCAGGTTCTGATAAAAATTATGGAAACTCTTTCTTGATCTAATTATAGACTCAAAATATATTCTCTTAGACATATTTATTTTTAGGGGGTGACTTGCATGAACTTTATCTGTGCATGACTGACTGAACATTTTTTTTTCCTTTGGACTCTGATACCATCAGGTTTTCTATCATTTGCCATGAGCCATGTAGCAGTGTTTATAAAACTCCAAAGAAAAAGCTTGGAATTATTTTTTTTACAGCTCATGGAATCAAATTGGCCATATTCTGTTTGTATTTCTTCTTTCAACAGATACTTTAAATATTATTATTTCTAATATAAATCCTTTTCTATTCATTTTCTTTAAGAGAGCAAAGACTCTTCTGTTTCAAGGGAATTGACTGCTTGTCAATAAAGCTAAATCTTTTCTATTTTATAATCACATGGCCTGATGATGCCTTGGACAGAGAGCTGGCCTTGGAGTCAGTAAGACCCGAGTTTAAATTTTACTGCTGACATATACTGGCTGTGTAAGCCTACGTAAAATTCACTTAACCTCTTAGTACACCCAGATAACTCTCCAAATTATCAGTTGCTGAGCAGCTGCTTTTTCTGCATTGGTAGAACGGGTTTCCATACTGGGAGATTACTGTACTGATGATGCCATAAGTGTAGATAAAAAAACACACACAACATAAACCAATTTTCATATAATTGAAGCATATAAATTAAACTGTAATAATTCTTGATGAGATGAAGACCTTTGACATTCATTGGTTAATGTGATCCTGGTTCTATCAGTGACATGCAAAGAAATTTTGGAGGACTAGATGTTCTTCCACATTTTTTGTCCTAGCACTGAAATAACCATAGATCTGCAGATCAAGAACTGCAGCAAAGCCTATTGGGAAGATGTATGTTCTTGGAGGCTTACAGGTGTCCTTGGCTTTTGAAGTCTCTCAGACATGCCACAAAATTCGCCTGCATTTGAAAGACTTTTGATTATTCTTTAGTCACCCTAAGGTGAGGTATTTCCAGGGTTGCACCAGAGAGAGCTCACTCATACAAGCTTCAGAGCTGATTGCTAAATGTTCGGTGTGATCATTTGTACCTTGAAAGTTAGCGAACGATAAAAATCATGACTTGATTTATTGTTTTGTTGCATATCAAAACTTAAGAAAGTGATGGAGAAAATATTAAAAGTGTTAAAACAGTGATGGATTCCACCCCCAACCTCCCAAGAACTCAGTTATTAAACATAGCAGCACATAGCTAAGTATCTGTTTCTGACTTGACTGAATATTAGTCATTTATATGACTCCCATCTGTTTGCTTGAAAAAAAAAAATAGTAGTGTAGAAGAAGCACAAATAATGGGGATCAAAGCCATACAAGAATTTTTAATACGAGAAACAAAATGAATGTTTTCCATTTGCAATTAGATGGTACCACACCTTCAGGTCTTAATTCCCCAATTAATCTCTTCTGGAACTTGGGTTGGCCAGAACTGCATAGCAGCAGTTAAAACAAAACAAAACAAAACTTGGCCTTGAGTTAAGCTTCCATCTTCTTTGCAGCTGAATAATTCTTGGCAAAAGGGTGGGAATGTCATAAAGAATTTTCAGGGTTAGCATGGAATCTCGAAAATATTTCATGTGCAAACAGAATAAATTATATTTTTCTGGCTGAGTGCTACAATGCTGGCTCAGTTTCTCCAATGCTGGATTAATTTCAATGCAATAATGGACACTGTATTACAATGGGCTTTTCCTACATATATTTATATGTTATATAAAGTGGTGAAATTAGAGTCTCTGATTTCACCTCCACTGGAAATGTTACGCTAATAGCTATTACTGTTTTTCTTGGATTCTAGCCTAAAATTTTCCTCATTAATTTCCTACTCTACAAGAATGATTTTATAGCAGCAAACACTTTACCTTTTTTTTGTGAATAATGGACTAAGAGACTACTGGGGGCCCCATTGCTTTAACAAAGAGAGAGAGACAGAGAGAAGAGGAAGAAGGAGGGGAAGGAAGAAAGGAAGGAAGGAGGGAAGGAAGGAGAGAAGGAGAGAAGGAGGGAAGAAAGGAAGGAATCTGCTTGTGGGATTGAATTAAATTGAGTTATTGTGGGAGCTTGAACAGATTGACCAAGTGTTGAGTTGTACGTTACAGGGTGGATTAGAGAATAGAACAAAATGAAAGTGAGAGATAGGTGGATAGGACACATTAGGCCCTGCAAATGTAATGATAGGTAGGTTGGCTTAAGGCAGGGAGACAGATAGTACTATTCAGGAGCTGGGGAGATAAATGGCAGGGTGAGGAGAGGCAGCAGAACAAGAAGGAAGCTAAAGGGAAAAATCTTAACAAGGGCAGGAACACAGTAAGTAAAATACTAATAAGAACACAGCCGGTACACTTAGGTGAAAGGAATAAATCTAATATCTGTGGTGTCCTCTACTTTTACAGGGTATCCCAAATGTCTTGATGCAGCTTAAAGCTTTAATAGTTTTGGATCAGTTTCCATACAATAAATGGTTAATCTAGTACAATGGGCTTTACCTATAGCTGCATAAAGTAGTGAAATTAGAATATTGACTTCACTTCCATTGGAAATCTTACTCTAATGACTATTGCTGTTTTCTTCAAATTTTTCTTAGATTCTAACCTAATTTTCCCTTATTAATTTAATTAAATAAGCTTTAATAGCTTAAAACCACACTAAGACTTTTTGTTATATCCTGTATTTTTTTGAATTTGATAGGCAATAGAACTAGAAAACTTGTTGTTTCTCTTACCTGACTTCTATGGGTGGAGCAGGGAAGTCAGATGCATCCACATCATCATAGACTTCATCTCCTACATCTAGAGAAAAGGCAAGAATGCTATAAGTTATGCCCCATCTTTGTATTTCCTCCTCACCTTTTCCCTGGGCTAAAGAACCCCCTTTGCCTTTCCTCTCCTCTGCCTCCCTAGAGTTGCTTGGGTGTTACAGGGTTTAAATGAGTTGGGTAGCAATAGCTCTATGCCTTCCCATGAGATGGAGGGCCACCAGGCTTTATCATCTGTCCTGCCTCTATATCCTAAAGTCCTGGCACTGACTCTCGGTATAAACCAAGGATCCTTGGGATTTGATATCCTCCTCCTCCTCATTGAATCTTCAGGACTTCTGGGCCTCTCCATTTGTTCTACAGCTGGAATTTCTTTTATATATTATCTCCTTCAATTAGGGCAGTGGTTCTCAATCTTCCTAATGCCGTGACCCTTTGATACTCGTATGTGGGCATATCTGCATATGGGCAGACTCGCCTCGAGACAGATAGAGGAGTAGTATTTTGGTTCCTAAGAAATATGTGTTTTCTGACAGTCTTAGGTGACCCCTGTGACCCCTGTGAAAGGGTCATTCGACCCCCAAAGGGGTCACGACCCATAGGTTGAGAACTGCTGAATTAGGTGTGAGCTCCTTAAAAGCTGAGGCTGTCTAGCTTTCCCTATTTTTGTTCCCAGTACTTAGCACATTCTTTGGCATGTAATAAGTCCTTAAAAATGCTTTTTCATTCATTCCTTCATTCATTTATCTACCCATGCATCCATTCGCTTATTCACTTAAAGTAGTACTTTTTACAATATGTACATGAGGACAGACCAAAAATCATAGTTTTAGAACTGGGGAGTATCTCTGAGATATATCTAGTCTAACTGACTTAATTAACTGATGCAGAAACTGGCCAAGGGAGAATAAAGGGCACTTGGCTTAAAGGTCAGACAATGTGTCCTGGCAGATCTAGGATTGGATGCAAGTTTACTCCTCTCAGTTAAGAGCCGTCCCTACTACATTATGGAACAAGAAACAAGATGAATAGTATGTCATCTCTACTTACCCAATCCAGGCTGCTTTGGGGGAGAAAGAAAACTGGAAAAAAAATAATAAAAGCAGTTATAATCATATTACCATGTGAATTCAAATGTTTTCTTATTATTTAGAGTAGATATGAATAAGTGATAGCCAGGAGCCTTTCAGTAGTTAATTAATTGATTGATTGTCATTCCCCTCTCATCTTCCATTTCTCCAATGAGACCTAGCCTTTATCGTGAAGTTTCATTGGAAGTCTACATTGAACCAAAATAAATAAGACATCATCAAAGTCACGTTTTGATGACTCGCCAAATCAGCTGAATAAAAATAAATAAATCTGGTTCATGGAATGAGAAGGCAAGGTCATATGGCATAACTGAAGAGAGTAGTACTGCCAGGTTGTTACTGAACCACTTAGCCATATGGATGACTACGGCAAATTGAGTTGACTAAATCTGTTGGTCCAGTTCCAGTTTGACCATCATCTTTTGACTCTGGTTCAAAATTGCTTGGAACTATAAAAAGCAGAATTTCAAATCAACAGAAATAACCCAAGTATTTCTTACTATATGTATTTCAGTTCTTTGGCATGATATAGGAAAAATGGTGACTGAGAGGGGAATGTCCATTTTACTCAGCGTGAGATCATGAATTTAAAAGTGATATGAAATCATTATAAAGTGGTTAAATGATAGAGTAATACCTCTTGCAATGTGATTTATTCTAAAGTGGTATTGTGTAGAGATGATTTCTTTTCATTTCTTCCTGGAAATTTTAATTGTCCTGTTTATCAAAGTGATGAACTATTGTTTCTGATAGAAATTTCAAAACCAATTTCCTGGTTATATGTAATGAATTGCCTTGGAAGACTGACTAGGTTTTTGAAGTGTATATGGTAAATCCATTTGAAACCTTTGAAGTAAAGGTTTTCCTTACAAGGGAACACTGTTTATCATCTTTAAATTCAGATGGAAGGCTTTTCCACTCACGTTTTAAGGGAAATTGGGAAAACAAACCAGCTCTTTGTTTTTTATTACAATAAAGCCTTATAGCTTTTATCTAAAGTACAGCACTGAAGAAATAGATAATTTAAAGAGTAATAAAAACTGAGGTTCTAAGTGTTTTTAGATGTGATATTCTTTATTATGTGATAAGCATGTGGTTCACTGCTTAGTAGTCAATAAAAATGTCCTGGATTGAATTATTTATTTCATACATAACTAGGGAGTTAATGTCTGAAAGAAAACATGTTCTCTTGTGCTCAATCTAAAAGCAATCAGTTCATTACTTAAATAATGAAATATGCCCTTATGCTGTTGTGCCTTAGTTGTGCACACAATGCAAAAATGAGCTGTTTTAATGTATATTCTTAGTGTGTGTTGGGAAAGCAAAATGTATTTTGTAAAAAATTCAGTCCCTTAGTTGAGTGAACTTATGAGTGAAAGAAAAAAATAATAAGAATATGGTGATGATTAATTACAGAGATCATGTTAAGAAATTGGTTTATCAAAAACAATTTGCTTATGTGGTTACTTAGTTATGAAAATATTAGTAGTCATTGGATTAATATTAGTGTCATTATTGTGCATGGCACGTAGTTGGCTGACTCTTACACTATGTCTTCGTTATTGTCTGACTCAGTGTCTTTAGATTTCTTTCGTATACTTTTCTTTTTGTCATCTTTTCCCTTTAGCATCTTCAAAATCCCCCAGGTCCATGAATTATTCTTCTCTTCGCCCTGTAGCGTGGAGCTTTGGAGCATGCATGCATTGATCAGAATGCAATCATTGAACTGTAAAGATGTTTGAGTTGACATTCAGATGCCTTCATCATTCATACTTTATTGATTATGGGTCAAAATTCAGACAGCAAACAATCCATAATATCTTTGGACTTATATGCTATTTCCTTTGACTATAAACATTCTAAAAGCCTTGGGCAGGGTATAATTACTTTCAGACATTCATGTGACTCATGTACTTCTTAACAGAACCAAGTACTAGAATCATGGCACTCAGAGAAGGACATGACCTTTGTGATGGTTTAGTCTAACTCTCTTCTTTTACAGATGGAGAAACTATCTCTCACAGAAGTGAAGTGACTTAACCAAGAACACAAGTGGTAAGTAGCAGACTCATGATTCAAAATTTGCTCTTCAGATTCTGAATACAAAGCATTTTCCATTCTGTCATATTGTTTTTAAGACTAAAGAAAATAATTACTAAAAAGAAGGGCATGTATACTTTTAGAATAGTATTGTTTTGTATAACTGGAACTAAAGGACTAAAACTGACCAATATTGTATTAGCTTAAAATATGTACCTGCTTTTACTGTAATTTTGGGATTAATTGAAAAAAATCCTATTTTAGGGATTAATTATATCTAAGGCAAAAAACCATATATACCTTAGTATGTACAAAAGAAAAAAAAGAAAGAAAAGAGACTGTCCAGGTCCTCTTTGAGGCAAGTCCTTAAAATGGGGTTTCTTGGGGGTGGAGCCAAGATGGCAGAGTAAAAACAGGATCTCTGCATGGCTCTGGCTCCCACCACCTCCAATACATGGTAAAAAAAATGACTCTAAACAAATTTTAGAGCTACAGAACCCACAAAGTGACAGAGAGAAACAAATCTCCCACTGAAGGCAGCCTGGCAGGCTGACAGGAACGATCTATCAATCTGGCCTGGTTGCTGAGCACAGTCCCATGTGAGCTGTGTGGTTGAGGCTTCAACCAGCGTCAGCCAAAAGCAGACTTCAGGAGAATGAATCACCAGCAGCTGTGGTGGTTTCCAGACTTCTCAACCCACAAATGCCAAAAAGAAAGTAAAAGGTCAGTCAGGAACTCTGTTGGAACTGGGTGGAGAAGAGCGCAGTCCGGCCCCTGCCCCTGGAGCGAGAAGTGGTAGAGGTGCAACAGCTGTAGTTGCTGCCATGTGGCTGTGTGGCTGCCTCCAGAGCTCCTGGCCTACAGAGAGTAGGGGAACCAAGCTGCCATTCAGAGGGTAATCTGAATTTAACCTGCTTTAGCCTGCTTGGATCTGGATCGTGATCTTGGGTGGTGGACATGGGGTGTGTGGCCAGTGTGCCAGAGCTTATGGGGACCACACAGAGGGTGCCCTCCTAATAGCTCTGCCCGCTGTGAAAACCCCAGCAATTTGAGACATAGCTCTCTGCAGTCTGGAAGCAGAGTTGAAAGCCATGATCGAAAAAAGAGCCTAGACAACATCTTTCAAGAAATTATTAAGCAAAATTGCCCTGATATTCTAGAACCAGAGGACAAAATAGAAATGGAAAGAATTCACTGATCACCTCTTGAAAAAGATCCCAAAAAGAAAACTCCTAGGAATACTATAGCCAAATTCCAGAGTTCCCAGGTCAAGGAGAAAATATTGCAAGCAGTCAAGAAGAAACAATTTGAGTATTATGGAAACATAATCAGGATAACACAAGACCTGGCAGCTTCTATATTAAGGGATCGAAGGGCTTGGAATATGATATTCCGGAGGTCAAAGGAGCTAGGATTAAAACCAAGGATCACCTACCAAGCAAAACTGAGTATAATGCTTCAGGGAAAAATATGGTCATTAGATGAAATAGAGTATTTTCCAGCATTCTTGATGAAAAAACCAGAGCTGAACAGAAAATTTGACTTTCAAATAAAAGAAGGAAGAGAAGCATGACAAGGTAAACAGGAAAAAGAAATCATAAGGAACTTATTAAAGTTGAACTATTTACATTCCTACATAGAAGAATGATAATTATAACTCAGTATGAGTGTGTGCATATGTATGTACATGTATACATATACAGAAGGCACAGGATGAGTTGAATATGAAGGGATGATATCTAAAAAAAATAAAATTAAGAGGTGAGAGAAGAATATATTGGAAGGAGAAAGGGAGAGATAGATAAGGGTAAATTATCTCACATAAAAGAGGCAAGAGAAAACTGTTACAATGCAGGAGAAGAGCAGGAAGGGGAGAGAGAGTGGGTCAACCTTATTCTCATTGAATTTTGCTTAAGGAGGGAATAACATACAGACTCAATTGGGTATCTTACCCTATAGGAAAATAGAGAGGAAGAGGATAAGAGAGGGGATGATAGAAGGGAGAGTAGACTGGGGGAGAGGGTAGTTGGAAGCAAACACTTTTGAAAAGGGACAGGGTCAAAGGAGAAAACAGAATAAGTGGGGGGCAGGATAGGATGGAGAGAATTATAGTTAGTCTTTCACAATATAACTACTATGGAAATGTTTTGCATAACTATACATGTACAACCTATAGTGAATTGCTTATCTTCCCAGGGGGGGTTGGTAAGGAGAGAAGAAGGGAAAAAATCTGGAACTCAAAGTTTTAAAAACAAATGTTAAAAAAAAATTGCTTTTTACATGCACTGGGAAATAAGATATACAGGTACTGTAGTATAGAAATCCATCTTGCCCTACTAGAAAGTTGGGGGGGTTGTGGCAGGGAATGGGGAGGATATAAGAAAGAACAGATCAGGGGAAGGGATATTCAGTAGGCTTGCTATTTTGGGGTGGAGGTAGGGGAAAGACAGGGAGAAAAATTTGTAACTCGAAATCTTGTGGAAATGAATGTTGAAAACTAAATAAATAAATGAATTGGAAAAAGAAAATAAAATGGGATTTCTTTGATGAATTTTGCTTGGGAGTTGTTCCCAGCTGTGTTGCCCACCCTGCCACCTGAGTCTTCTCTTTTCAAAACATGAAGTTAGGTCAAGTTTTAAATAGCTATTTATTGATTTGCTCTATCATGTAGTCAACAGTTTATAGTTTGTAATTCACTTCACCTCCCTGGGTCTCAGTTTCCTCAAATATAAAATGAGAGGATTGGAATGGATGATCTCCAAGCTCCCTTTTAGCTCTAAAGCTTAGAGTTCATTATTACATGTTATCTACATCACAAACACCATAAAGTTATTTAACTTAATTGTGCTACATTCTTCCCATTTTACAATGATCTTTATGATACAATTCAGACTTTTAGATAATTCATAAAAAATAATAAATTAGTGACTAAATTCTTTTGGAATTTTCTTTTGGAAAAAAATGACTACTTTCCATTTATCAAGTCTCTGGTGCCTCTAGCTCAGCTGTTCCCTATCTAAAACTGATTTCCCTCACCCCCTCCCCTTAAACCCCATCCTCAATTAACCTCTGGCTGTTGAAATCTTGCTCTTCAAAACCCAGCTCTCTAAGGTCTTCTTTGACCCAGATATCACTTCCTCCTCACAGATAAAAGTTATCTCATGGAGTGATGAGGTTCATGGAGCTAGGTAGAGCTGGTATGTACTTCAGAAGCCCTCAAGTTCAACTACCTCATCTTTACAGATGAAGAAACTGAGGCACAAGGGACTTTAACTTATTTAAGATCATACAAGTAGTAAGCACCAGAAGCAAGACTTGAATCCAGGTCCTCTAAATCCAGAACCAATGCTCTTTCCACTGTACCACACTTTCTCAAATTTCTTCATAGTTATTTGTATACATATCTTTTTCTACCTCCTCCTTTATACAGTGAAGACCTTAAGAACATAGTCTTCCATGTTCTTTAGGAGTCAGTAGTTCTCAAAATGTGGCCCCAGCACTTCCTAGGAATCTCTCAGTCCCTTTCAAGGGCTCCTCAAGATAAAAAATGTTTTGATAATAATATTAAGATATTTTAATTTCTAATACAGTGAATATTGATTTTTGTTCAGTCATTTTGCAGTCTTGTCTGGCTCTTCATGACCCCATTTTCTTGGTAGATATACTAGAGTGGTTTGCCATTTCCTTCTCCAACTATTTTTACAGATGAGGAAACTGAGGTAAACAGAAGTAAGTGATTTGCTCAGGGTCAAACAGCTAGTCAGTATCCGAGGTCAGATTGAATTCTAAGCCCAGTCCTTTATCCACTGCACTTAGCTGCCCTATTGACAGATATTACCCATATAAACTAAAGCTCTTTGGAAGAGTCCTCAATAATTTTAGGAGTGCAAAAGGGTCCCAAAAACCAAAAAGTTTGAGAATTACTATTTTAGATTATAATTACCTCTGTATTTGTAGTTGACTAGGTTTATTTTTTGCACATATTAAGTGCAAACTAAATTGTCATTGGATTAAATGCATGTAATAATACTTATTGCTCTCCTTTATCTCTCTACTCTTTCACTTCTTCTGTGTTCTTTCTGAAGTCCCCCAAATAGAAAAGACAATTCTAATTGAAGTCTAGTATAATTACAGTATCTGATTTATTCCTACTGATGATTGTAAAAATGTCAGTTCTGTTCAGTTAATATATTTAAATAATTGTTCCTTCATCATATTATGTCTACTCTTTTGTCTTCATATTAATGGAATAGCAAGAATAATTATTTTTTAAAATGTTTCAATTCTCAGTGAGAAAGACAAACGACAAATTTCATGTGCTTACCCATTATCATCTTCTTCATCAACACCATCATAAATTTCATCATCCTGAGTTGGGAACATTCCTTGATTTTGATGGCAGAAAATAAAGCTCTTGTTAATTAAAAAAATCATTTATATTAAGAGTCAGAGTGGTAGAACAGATAAGACTAGTTTCAAACAAAGGAAGACCCAGTTCAAGTCCTGTTTCTGATATGTTTTGTGAGTCTGCACAAATCATTTAATCTTTCAGTGCTCTAGGAAACTCTCTGGGACTCTAAATGGCAGAAAAGATACTAACCTGCATTGGTAGAGGGACTGCCTCATTTGGGAGCTCCCTATGCCAATGAAATCACAGGTCAGGACATTGTCCTCATATTAACACTTTTACCAAAGCTTTGATAAGAAATTAACTGTATGCAATGTTTATATCTATGTCTTAAATTTTCATGTATTTCACCATTTCATATTGCTTTTAACTCTCAAATAGGGAGTACAGGTAAATTTAACTATAACTTAACTAGTTTGGAAGCAATATTAGTTCACATATACATAACACTTTACATGTATAATATCAATGTAGTTTTATTATAGCCTTGTAAGGTAGATAATATATGTATTATTATACTTATTTTTCTGTTGAGAAAACAGGCTCTGAGAAGTTAAGTGATTTGTGAAAGATCCCAGATCTGGGAACTGAATACTAATAGTTTCTTTAAGTACAGGTGGTATACTACAAAAGAAATGACCAACAAAAATATTCATCTTACCTCCACTTCCACTTTGACTATGACTGAAAAAAAAATAGATAATCTGAGTTAGTTGGTGAAATTGTTAGCTTCCAGTTAAGTGTATCTTCCAGATATGAAGCAATCTCATATAAAAAAAGAGATGGAAACATCACTTTAGAGCTTTAGAAGGCATATTCTAGATGAACGAAAATCAGAGTGTTATTTTCATATGAAATAGGGAAAATTCTTCCTCACACTGGTAAATCAATAGCTATGAAGGAAATAAAATATATGAACCCCAATAGGTGTTAGTTCAAGATGTGGCATTCAATGCAATAGTATTCCATTTACTTCTGTGGTGTGTAGGGTGTTCGGGGAGGGCTAGCACCTCTGGTTTGCGGGCTTCCTGAGCCCTTTTAGGGCTGCTCATCTACCTTTGGTGTCCACCTGATTCACACAACTCTGCACTTGTGGCTCCAAGAAACTATTATGCATAACAGCCACCATACCTCAGTTTACTGTCTCAGCAACTGGGCTAAACCAGATAGAGGGTAACCTTCAGGCTTCAAACCCCTTGGTGAGTTAGAAGAATGTCTATCCCAAGCACATGAAAAATTTTCCTTGGCAGCATGGGCAAATGAGAACAATTTGTTCTCTTCTCATTTGTTCTCTTCAAAGGCCATGAAGGCGACTAGAGCAGATGCAGTGGAACTTAGAGCCTAGTCCATATCAATGCCAAAATCATCCACCAAACCCTTGGCCACTGTCATTTATCTTGACTTTTGTCTTACTACTGGACTTCCATGATTCAGGAAGGAGTGAAGCTAATGATTTTGTTAAACTATGTAGCACTTAAATCCAATTCACACACAAGTCAAAACATTGCATATGGTGTTATTGCCCCCTTTGAAAAAGACAAAGAACAATTCCATTTGCTTCTAAGTTTATCAGGCAGTTTTTTTTTAATGTGGCTTGTCCTAGCAACAGAGTATTTAAAAATACCATGAGAGCATTATTTTTCCTATCAGTCATATAGAATTTCAATCCTTGAATTCAAAACTGAATTTTATGCTTCATATGTCACAATAAAAAAATTAATATTTTAAGTGATTCAAGAGCTGTAGGAGTAAAATTGAGAATCAGGGCAAATCAGCCTAATTCAATGCATTCAACTATGATGTTCTTAGAACAGGCTGCCTCTTTTTAAAAGTTTTCCCAAGAATTCATATAAATCAAGTGGTAGAGAGGATCATAAAAGATAAAATGAACAATTTTGATTACACAAAATTGAAAAGTTTTTGCGCAAACAAAATTAATGGAGTTAAATTAATAGTTGACTGGGGAAAAGATCTTTGCAACATTTTTTTCTGACAAAGTTCTCATCTCCAGCATCTGTGTGTGTGTATGTATTCAAATTTATAAGAACAAGAGCCATTCCCCAGACAATAAATGGTCAAAGTATATGAACAGGCAGTTGGAAAAAACAGACATATATAAAAATGCTCCAAATCACTAATAATTAGAGAAATGTAAATTAAAACAACTTTGAGCTTCTATCTCACAACCATAAGATTGGGGGAAAATGACAAAAAAGGGAAAATGACAGTTGTTGGAGGGGCTTTGAGAAAACAGGCACACTAATACTGTTGGTGGAGCTGTGAATTGTAATGGCCATCTTGGAACGCAATTTATAATTATCCCTCATAAGTCGCTAAACTGTACATACCCTTTGACTCAGTGCTATCACTAGGCCTATATTCCAAAGAAATTCTTCTAAAAGGTCTTATTTGTATAAAAATATTTATCCAGCTCTTCTTGTCATATCAAAGAATTCAGAACTAAGGGGTTGTCCATCAATTGGGGAATGGCTGAATAAGTCATGGTGTATAAAATAATGGAGAATCATTATGTTGTAACAAATTACTGTAATGTTAAGGGAATTTGAAGATCTTCCCTACCACTTAATAGGCCTCACTTGGAGCCCAACAAGAGAAGCTTGTTTAGGAGAGGCTTGTTTTTCAGGAAGGCACATATCTTTTGTTACTTTGTAATTTGGGAAGTGGGTCAAGAAAGTTGTGATGTTCACTGACTCTGGGTGTATATATATATACCATGAGGTGAGAGTTTGCTTTGGGCCTCTCTTATGGGAAGAGTTGTGTGATTTGACCAGATGAGACTCTGGGCAGATGTTGAGCCTCCCAGCTTTGAAAACCCAGATATTGGTGCTTCTCTCTCTGGTAACTGACACTGTATGTATGTAATGGTCAGTCAGTTAGAAGCACTGTCTGTTGGTTTGTTGAATTGTGTTATTTTCTCTGTATTTTTTTGTCTGCTTGTAATTTCTGCTTGTATTTTCTGAAGTTCAGGCTGACTTTTCTCCCTGAACTAAGTGAATGATGTGTGTGTGTGTGTGTGTGTGTACACACATATACACATATAAATCATATATACATATTATATATATACATGTAATACACATATATGTGTATGTTTGATTAAACTAAGAATGTTAATGAGTTGCTTTCCTTTAGAAAAGCAGATCAAAGAACCTGTGCTAGCAGCCATTCTGGGTATGCAAGGGTGCTTGCTGATATAATTACAAAAGAGATGAGGGAAAAAAAAAACCCAGTCAGAAACTGGGAAGAACAGTTTTTATAGTAACAAAACAATATAAAGAAAAACAACTCAAAAGACTTAAGCAATGAATTAGCCAATCATGAGCCCAGGTGAGGAAACATGCTACTTACCTCTTGACAGGGAGGCGATATACTCAAGGTATAGAAGGAGACATATTTTTTTTAACATGGCCAATGTGGGGAATTCTTTTGCTTTACTCTGCACATTTGGTACAAAGATTTTGTTTTTCCTTCTTTTAGTGGGAGATGGTTGGAGGGCAGGAGAAGAGGGAGAGCTAGCAGCAGAGTTATCAAATGGGAAAAACGTAAGAAAAGAGTATCACTAAAGCATTTTTAAAGGTATAAGAGAAAAGAGAAGTAAGGTCAGTGGGAAACAAGCAGGATAGTTTGGAAAATAACATGTTTGTTGTATAGGTAATCTTTTCTTGTGATGTGCAACCACCACAAAGTCCCCTAGCAATGGCTGTTTTGGAGCAAGGATGCCTGGAAAAGTGATGTGTGAAGGCTTCTGGAGAGTTTGTGGTTCTGTTCATGAGTTCTGTTCCTGGAGAATTCTGGGAGAGGACTAACGAAGAAGGAGGGGAAAGCAGGGTAAGAGCATTAGACATACATCCTTCTTGGGAACATGTGGAGAGATGCTGGGACCGAGGCTTGTTGTATTCCAGATCTTTCATTCAGAGAGACTGAGATGACTGATAGTTGCTGTGATCTGAGTGACTGATGTTGGTGGGAAGGGAGAGGTGAGGACCATGAGGTGCTTTAGGGCATTAGGCACCATTTCCTGCCCTTGAAGTTAGAACCTTTGGGCTTCCTTATTATATTTCTTACGGACTGTGCTGGTCAGCCTTTCATGCTTCTCTTTCTACCTGTGGATCTTTTTTTGTGCCATGATTTACCCCATGGCTGGATTTTTTAAAGAAAAGACAAAACAAAACCCCAAAACAGAGTGTTAATCTTAGTTTGGGTTGATATTATTTAGGTAAAAGAACCGGGAAAGATGAGTTTGGACATATGAGTGGTAGATGTGGCTCCTCTTCTCCTACTGTCCCCAGCAGGGGGCGTGAAAGGAAAGGGAGCACTGTCTCTTCTCACCCAAACTTGTTTTCACCTGCAACAGTTTTCTAAGCAAGCCTGAAGGGTTGAACAGGAGAACATACAGTAAATACTTGTAGAATGACCAAATGCACTGTATCATTTGCATAAAATTTGATCACAGACAGAGGCCAGATGATTTAATCAGTTCTCGTGGGCTTTTAATGAAATTGAGAACTGAAAGCCGAATTTTGGAGTACTGGTGAACTGTGAAGATCTTGGTTGCTGTGCTAGGAAGTCTCAGTGTGCAAGTGGAGCAATATACAATCTTGTTATTTTTCTCAGAAGAAATTAAAATACTACTTCTTCCCTCACTGATTTCCTTTTTTCTTCTTTTTCCCAACAACATAAAGAGATTCCCCATTCTTTGTTTCCATCCAGATGATGGAGAAGACCAATTTTCCTACCTCATCTGGAGCTCATGGTATACTTTGTCCTGACAGATTTGTTCTACCCATTTCTGCAGTTCACAAGTTTGAGACTTTAATATCTACTGAGAAATAGTATGAAATAGTATAGGGATCAGCTAACTCTGGCCAGCAGGTGACACACTGTTATCAGGCCCTTAAGTGGCTGGATTTGACCCATGGGCCATAGTTTGCCAATACCTGAAGTAGCTGATAGGGAACTGGCCCCAGATCCAGGAAGATGAGTTCAGGTCTGGCTTGTGACACTTACTGGTTTGGTGACCCTGAGGCAAATCATTTAACCATGTTAGGCCAGTGATTTCAAACTCAAATTGAAAGGGGGGGAGGGGAATACTAAACAGCACATAAGGATCTCTGCTAGCACATATTAACTTAGTTTTAAAATGTATTATCTACATTTTATTGTATTTTATTTATTTTGTTAAATGTTTCCCAATTACATTTTTATATGGTAGTGAGTTGCAGGAGTGCTTGATATCTCTGCTTTAGGTAATTTTGGTCAATTGTAGAGAAAAGGGCT
Organism: Pseudochirops corinnae; assembly: GCA_028646515.1. Classification (NCBI taxonomy): domain Eukaryota; kingdom Metazoa; phylum Chordata; class Mammalia; order Diprotodontia; family Pseudocheiridae; genus Pseudochirops; species Pseudochirops corinnae. Next base: position 78,050,241 of record CM053587.1, read on the forward strand.
GACCTGAATTGGTGGAGGAAATGGAAAACCACTTTAGTATCTTTTCCAAGAAAACCCCAAATGGGATCACCAAGAGCTGGATGTGACTCAACCTCAACAACAAAAACATTTTATTGTTAATAACGAACTGGATCTATGACAGGGCAACGCTCACTTAGCCACACATAATTCTAAGAGCCCTCCAATACTCCAGGTCTACCTTCCTATTTTTATTCCATAGATCTGCCAGTAGCAAAATAAAACAAAATAATACCTAACTTTTGTCCCCCTATATTGAATGATAATGACTTACACAGTATTAAACAATAAACAATGACAAAGTCAATTAAATGGCACTTTGATCTTTGGACACTATTTTGCTGAAGAAAACAAAAATTTTTTTTTAAATTTCAGAAATTCCTCAGGGTTTAAAAGGTACCCTGGTAAGCATGACCTAAGTTTAAATAATGCCTTCTACTTTAAAGCAATATCCTTTTCTAATAAAGTTGCTATTTATTCATGAATTCTTATAGCAGAATCAAGTTTTATTTATTAAGTCCTTATTTAAACATGGTTTTTAAAAACAAAATTAGAAATTATGGGGAATTTTTAAAAAATCCATTTTATACATAAAAGTATACTCACTAATCAGGTACTTGGCTATGAAACATTAATGTTGGGAATTTTTTGAAATATGGTATGTGGTAGCTCATTATCTTTTCTGAAAGAACTGAAATTATTAGAGATAATAAACTGCCAGATTTTGCTAAACTGACCCATAATAATTTCTTATAACTAAGACCACTCACAGGTCTGAAAAAATTGGTACACATGTCAAATGTTCTGATATAAATAGGATGATTCATCAACATAAGTTAGAGAGAAGGTATATGTCAGGAGACAATTTACCAGAGAAGATAAAACTGCCAGAGAATGGTTTGACAAGTATAATGCAAGATAAAAAAGCTTGAGGAGTGAAATATATTCCTAGGCGACTAGGAACCACATGATAATTTTGTTTTGTTTTGTTTTTCACTATAGTTACCCACACAACTGAAAAATCCAATATAGTCCCTTGATTTACTTTAGCTTCCATAGTAAAGGAGGGAGAATGGTAAGACGAGGATGCTAAAAATCACAAGACCATCTGCATGGACTAAGTTAAATGCTGGTACCCGTGAAGTTTTAAGTTTTACCCTATTGTTAAAGGTTCTGGGCTTGTAACAGGTTTGCATTTGAACTGTAACCAGGGTGCAGCAACCAGGGGTTTTTTCTTAGAGCATAAAAGATTGTCAATTGAATGGGACATGCTTTTTGGTCTTCTAGCTAGCCCATGGCTTCCATGTCTCAAAGCCCTCTACCACCTCCAATCCCCCACCCAGCCTGTAGGGACCATCTTCCAGAGTATTGCTAATGTGGCATTCCTCTACTATAATCCCAAACTGGCTCTTGAGCTGCTTCTATCATCTCCAATCGGGATTGTAAATCAGGCTTGTTGACCATGCTGTAGAAGCTCAGGCTAGACCCACTGAGAAAAAGGCTATCTCCCTCTTCTAGGCCTGACTATGCCAGTAAGTACAGATTGGCCTTTTATGCGAAGTAAATTTGCCTTGAACACCAGAATTACTAGTTTTGGTTCTGGTTTTATACCATCAATTTTATACTTTCAAATAATTTAAATAATAAACAGAATTATAGAGAGGAAATAAAAGGTCTTTTCCAAACTCTGAGTTGTTAATATTCTCCCTCCAGAAATTATTTATTTTCTATTTGATATTCTGTGTATATGCTGTATCATTAGTAGATGGTAAATTCCTTGAGGGCAGGCATGTTTTTTCATTTTTGTTTTGTATTGCCAGCATATAGAACAGGCAATGCCTCAAATATAATGTTCAGTCTTGTCTAACTCTTTGTGACCCCATTTGGATTTTTTTTTTGACAAAGCTATTAGATTGGTTTGCCATTTCCTCTTCTAGATGGGGAACCTGAGGCAAACAGAGTTAAATGATTTGCCCAGGGTCGCACAGCTAGACGGTCCAATTTGAATTTAGGAAGATGAGTCTTCCTGACTCTAAGCTCAGCACTCTGTGAACTATGGCACCACCTAGCTGCCCTAGAATATAATGGGTAATCAGTAAATGCTTGTTTAATTGAATTGAATGGGTTCCTTTTTCTTGTGGAAATATCCCAGGGGACAGAAAATGTACCTCAGAGTGCTATGTAAGTGCTAGTTATTGCTATTATTATTATTTCTTTTGCTTTTTGGGGGGAGGAGGGGGAAGGCAGGACAATTGGGGTTAAGTGACTTGTCCAAGGTCACAAGGCTAGTGAGTGTTAAGTGTCTGAAGCTGGATTTGAACTGAGGCCCTCCCGACTCCAGGGCAGGTGCTTTATTCATGACGCCACCTAGCTGCCCCTATTGCTATTATTATTATAAAGAAAAGAGGAACAGTATGAAAGAAAAGAAGAAGGGAAAGAGGAAGAGAAAGAAGACTAAGGATAAGGATAAGGAAAGGAGGAAGAAAAATGTACGGTATAGTAGAGAGGGCAGTGGGTCAGGAGTCAGGAAGCACTGCATTCAAGTTCTGCCTCTGACACCTACTAGCAGTGTGATCATGGGAAAATCCCTTCTCTCAGTGACTTATAGGCTACTCTCTAAGACTAAGTCACAGATGAACTGCTGATTTTCATTGGCAATGGGATTTCTACACCAAAGAAATCTTAGACCTAGACCAAACCCTTCTGTACTTTACCCCTCCAAAAAACCATAAAACAAACCTAAAGGACCAAACCCACAATAACATAATTTATTCTACCTACTTTATAAACTATTACAAGGAACATGCTTTGTAAATTGTAAAGAGCTCTATAAAATATATTATTATTATTATTATTATTAGATAATGCTTTATTGTTTACACAACAGTATCCTCACAATTCCCCCAAAGTAATGCAATTATTATTACTCCCATTTTTCAGATGAAAAAAGTGAGGCTCATTGAAGTAGGATAAATTTCTTGAGATGACACTGCCAGTTGTCAGATCCAAAAGAAAGAAAAGTTGGGGAGGAGGATGTTGGATGAAAGAAGAAATAGAGAAGAAGTGATGTCAAGTGAAATGACCAGGGACCTCCTTTCTTCCTTTGTACTTAAATTGGCTTGTGCTCCACCAAAGCTTCCAGCTTCATTGTGAGGTAGAGGGTGGGGGGGGAAGAGGGCAGTCTTAGTAGAGGGATGTAAGGTCTGTCAGTACCTTCCAACTAGACAACACTACAGCTGATGTTAAAGCTTCACCTTTAACACCCCTCGCCTTCCCCTGGCAACTAGGGTGCCTGACATCCACAAGTCATGAAGTAGACATTTGAAAATGGGCATCATAGTTCTACAGGAGACTTGTTTCTAGAGAAACTGTTGACCGAGGTATCTCAGGACCATGTTTCTGCCAGGATCCCTTAGTTATGATGGTTTTGTGTTATATTTTTTTAAAAATTGGTTACTGATGCTTCATACTTAAGAGCTTCATAACATTGCCAAAATGGGTGAAAAAATGGAGAACTGCACAAACTCAAAGCATGCAGATTTAGCTCCTCCTCTTAGGCATAGGGAAGTACTCTAAATGGTAGATGTGACAGCATCTCAGAGAGCTGTCATAACTTCTTCCTCCAGCTGCAGGAGAGACAGGGGCCAGCCCCACAAAAGTCAGGATGCTAGTACTCTGGTCAGCTGCATCATTGGTTAAATGGCAGAAATTCACCTCAGGGTGTCATTGAAGCAAAGCATACAACAAAGAACTGGCATTTAGAATGGACTGTTAAAAATAGTCCATGTAGGTCTGAGTGACCCAAGAGGGAGAATAAAAAGGTCAGTCTGGTGAGTTTCTCTTTAAAATTCTGGAGGGATGACAAAGCTGAAATTTTATGTCAAAAGGCCAAAGTGACCCTGCAGTGCAGAGCTTTTTTTTGTTTTTTCCTGTCCTTTACTTTTGAGGTACCACTATCCTTCCAATCATTCAGGTTTGCAAGTTTCAAGTTATCCCAGACTCCTCACGCTGTCTTGCCTTACAGATCCCATCAGCTGCCAAGTCTTGCTGATTCTCCTTTCACAAGTCTCCTTGTCTCCGATTAAGTGGTCAGGCCCTCTCATCTGAACTGCTGTATGAGGCAGCGAGGTAGTACAGTGGACAAAGTGCTGGGCCTTGAGTTAGAAAGATCCGAGTTCAGATCTGACCTTAGATACTTACTCCTTATGACTTAACCTCTGCTTCAGTTTCCTTATCTGTAAAATGGAAAGCACCTACTTCCCAGGGTTGCTGTGAGGATCAATTGAGATAATATTTGTAAAGTACTTAGATTATTATTATTAATTGCCCTGTAGCTAATCATTCCCCTCTCTAAACCATTTCTTCCTTTCTGGCTGCTGTGCCGACTATGACTTTCACTTGCCAAAATTTTGGGATGGGGCTTAAATGCTTAGAACCCCTCACCTGAGCCCAGCGGGGAATCTGAGCCTGTCCTTGGTGATGCCTCCTAATTGCAGAGTAGCTGCCACCAGAGGAAATTAGTGATGATTTCTCTTTTCCCAACCTCCTCTCACTGCCTAGAAGCCAGGGCTGGGGGAGGGCAGTACAAGTGAATCAGTTTCCCAGGTGTTCTAAGATTGTCTCCCCAAGGCTGAAATCACCTGTGACTTATCTCGCCTCCCACTTTTTTCTCCCCACTCCTGCCCTTGGTAGGTTGGCAGAGGGAAGTCAAAAGGGGTGGGAACCAGTGTGGTCTGAACTGACTTATTAGCAATGTAGTAAAGGGGCAAGGAGTATAAGTCAGGAAAAAAGAAAGATTTGACTTATGCTAAGATGATGAGTCTGTCAGACGAAGCTGCTGCAGTGATATTCCTAAAGCACAGGCCTTACTGTGTTATCCTTATGCAGAACTGACTCCAGAGCCTCCTTATTCTCTGTAGGATCAAATACAGATTTCCTCTGTTCAGCACATAAAATCCTTCACAACCTGGCTCCAAGCTATCTTTTCAGGAATATGATACATTATTCATTTCCCTTCTTGTGCTCTTTGCATGAGTCACATTGGCTTTCCTGCTGTTTCTTATGTATGAAATTCTATTTCCCACCTGTGGGCCTTTACCCAGGTTGTTCCCTATGCCAGGAAAGCATTTCCCCCTCACTGATCCCTTAGGGATCCCTGTACTCCTTCAAGGCTCAGCCAAGTACCATTTCCTACAGGAAGTCTTTCCTAATTTCCCTAGTTGCTAGGATTCCTCTCCCCTAGTTGTCTTGTATCTTTTTTTGCATGTGATTTGTGTGCATTTATATGCATACATATTGTCTCTTCCTATAGAATGTAAACTCCTTGATGTCTGGGACTGGGTCATTTATGTCTCTGTAGCCCCTGCATGATGACCAGCACATAGCATGCTTAACATTTACTGATTGATGTCATAACAATGATAATAATCATTCATACACAGGTAGAACTATAAGACACAAAACATTTTTCACACAAGTCTTTGAGGCAAAAAGGGCAAATATTATGAGCCCCCCCCCCCCCTTTTTACGGATGGGGACACTGAAATTCAGAGAGGTTATTTGTATAACCTTGTGGTTATTCAAATAAGTTTTCATGGATGATGGATTTAGGTCAGGAATTGCCCAGAGAGGCCATCTAGTTCAGTCCCTTCACAGAGGAGGAAACCAAGGCCTGTAACACGATTTGCCCAAAAGACACACAAAGCGATAGGTTTTGAACCCGAAGTACTGAGACAGGATTCAAACACAAGTCCTCTGATTCCAAGGGGTGTGCTCTTTCTACACAGCCAAGGCACCTGCATTCCACTTACAAAGCTGCAATAACGTTTAGTCCAAAGCCCATCGTGACAGATATAATTTAAAGATCAACTTTGGTACATCCAACTTAGTAATTTGGTCAGAGGTTTTCTTATTTCAAATAAAAGTCAATATAAGTAAATGACAGTATGACAAATGAATGTGGAATTCATTATAATTAGATCATAACTTTTTTTAAAAAAGTTCTTGTGATTTTTAATTTAGTTGGAGGATAGCCTAGTGAGAGAAAGCAGGAGACATGGAAGACAGCATTTTCCCCAGGACAGACAGGCAGAAGTAACTTAGCAGCTTCATCCTTTGCTTATGAACACACCTGCTAAGGCTGCTGTGTTCAGCAACATCGTCATATACTTCTTGGTCGTTTTCCATGGGTCTCGAGGGAAGAGTGCTCATTGAATTTTTCTTTCTTTTCAAGGAATCGTAGTCAATCTCCACTGCGGTTGTTTTAATATAGCCATCTATAGATTGGGGGGGAAAAACTTATGTTTGAGAAGACACAATCTGGGAAGTGACATGCTTTCCATACCAAACCTTTCCTATCACACCAGCTTCTTTGCTTTGTGATTCTCTTTTAGATACATCCTTTGTGATGCTCTTTAAAACAATTCAGGGGAGGCTAGGTAGTACAGTGAATATAGCACCAGCCCTGGAGTCTGGAGAACCTGAGTTCAAATCTAGCCTCAGACACTTAATACTTACTAACCTTGTGACCTTGGGCAAGTTACTTAACCCCAATTGCCCTGCCTTCCCCTCTCCAAAAACAAAACAAAACAAAACAAAACTAAAATTATTCAAAGCTCTGTCCTTATGAAATTTAGTTAATGCCAGGTAAATAAGCTGTCATACAAAGTGCCAAAAGTGCTACTTTTTTATCTAGCACTGAATTTTTTTTCTCATAAGAAGAAAACTAATATGGATTTAATGGAAGTTGTAAATATATTCAGATCATAGGGGCTACTAGTCCAACCCCTTTATTTTACATGCAAGAAACCAGGTTGAAGGAGGATAAATGATTTGCTTAAGGTCACACAGGTATTAAGTATCAGAAATGGGTCTTCTGACCCTAGAACCAATGTTCTTCTCATTGTATCATGCTGCCTCCTGAACTAGCAAGGGGTTTAGAAGAGAGGAACCTGCAGCCTCAAAGCCACATATGGCCCTCTAGATCCTCAAGTGTGGCCCTTTGACTGAATCCAAACTTTAGTTATGTGAATTGTTCTGTATTCTCTGAAGTTTGGATTCAGTCAGAGGACCACACTTGAGGACCTAGAGGGCCACATGTGGCCTTGAGGCAGCAGGCTCCCCATTCCTTGTTTAGATCCTAAGGAGACTAGTGTCAAGTGGACAGGATGAGGGAAGAAGCAAGACACAACGTACAGGAGACTGGCCTCAAAATCAGGAGGACCTGGGATCAAATCCCACTTCTACATACTGGCTGTGTGACTCTGCTTGTCCCTTAGCCTCTCAGTACCTTGGGCAACCTTTTAAGACTATAACTTGCAAAGAAGGATCTAAAATGGTTGTATAAGTCCCTCATTGAGTGTTTTCTAAATAGATGAAATCTCAAGTTTAGTTTCTCCACCCCCACAACCCCCAAAAAGAGAGGACCTGTTTATCCACAAATATCCATAACAGTATTATTTTTAGCACTTTGAAAAATTTTGAAACAAACCATGTGCCCAAAGATTGAAGAATGACTCAATTACTTAAATACGTGACTAGAATTGGATGCAGAATTGGAGCTCAAAGGAATAGCTGATATGCAAAATGCAAAAAAACACAGCTTAGATGAACTGGTGCAAAAAAGCAGAACCAAGGGAACAACAACAAAAGGAAAATATTTTGAAGCAAAGGAGGAACTCTGGACTCACATGCGCCTCTGGAGGTTCTGCCTAACCATTTTCCTTCAGGGTTGTCCGTGATGCGGATTATTTCAATTTCTTCTCCTTGTCTGACGCTTAGCTCGTTCTTCCCCCCTTTGACATCACAGCAAGCCTTAGCTTGATGGAGGACTTGAATAGGGCCTGTTAGCTTCAAGGAACAAGAAATAACATGTTGTCCACACGTTCTTTTAGGTTTTAGGGCTTTAAGGAATCCAAGTTAATACAAAGAGGAGAACTAGTCAGCAAACACTTGATTTTGCTGTCTACCATATCTGATCTGCTTGAACCAGAGTGAGAACCAGAGGTCCTATCCAGGGCACATTTAGAGTACAGCGGTGGTTAAGGAACAAAAGATACCAGGGTCTGGGTCAGGATGCAAGTGGCCCAAAGAACAAGGTCATGTTGCTTGATGACTGAAAGGAACCCATTGGTTCTAAAGATTCTGCCTAGTATCCCGACATCAATCAATAAACAAAATAATATATATTTAAACCTCTAATGAGCTTCTGCTCATTACAGAGTGTCCCCAAAGTCCTAGTGCTTTAATAAGCACTAATAACTTTAATAGCTAAATATTTAATAACTAAATTTAAACTGCAGTAAGGCTTTGGGATACTCCATATGTAAAGTACTGGAGGCTTCATGGGCATTTGGTCTACCCACTTTCTGAAGGAAGCTTATACTTCACCAAATATTCAACCCATTATTCTACTGCTTCATTACAGGACTGAAAATGTCAGAGGAAGGTCAGACTACGCAGAAAGGAAGGATTCTCTTGTTACAGTTGGCAACTATTTGGAACAGGTAGGTAGGTACCCCCATTTAAGCTATTGGTATCCTGAATAGGTTGATACCGTCCTGCCAGTATTAGGATGGGCTGGGTAACATTCTGAAGTCATGTCTATCTGAAGGACTCCTAATATTTCAGTATCTATGGTGAATCTTGTGATAAAATGATGATCCAGTTTTTCACTTCAAATAACCACATCTTAATTCATCTGGTCACCCTTAAATCGTGGGAATGATATGGGATGTCAGTTATTAGAGATCAGAGCAGGTCAGGAACCAGGAAGGTGAAATGAAGCTTCAAAGAGTGCAGCATAGAGAGGATGAAGGTCAGAGGTCAGATAAAGCCTCAGGTCAGGAATATAGAAGGACAAACCTATATAGAAGGGAATGGAGTGGGGCAGATATTAGAAACCACAGTATAGAAAGTGCCAAGTTCAGGAGTCTGGAAAAATCAGGTCAAGGTGCCATTATTCCTGAGATCATAGTTTTTTGGGCTGGAAAGGATCTTTGAGATCAATTGTCTATCTCTCTCATTATATAGATACATATGGAGTATCCCAAAGCCTTACTATGGAAATGCAATGATTTGCTAAAGATCACAAAGGTAGAAAGTCACAGATTTGGGATTTGAAACCCAAGTCCCATGACCCCCAAGTTCAGTACTCCAACTCCAGGGCTCTTGAAGATGACTTTCATATGTGGATCAGTTAAGATTCTCTCACTTATTTCTTCTGAGGGCAAACACTGGGCTTAGCATGTGGATTGAATTCCTGTGTATGGACTTTTGCTAAACACAGCAAAATGAGAGATTCTGATCTTCTTTTTTCACTTAGTCAAAAAATACTTGTTGAGAACTTTTTAAAAAAAAGATATGAATGGGTTTTAAAAAAAATTTATTTTTAGTTTTCAGCATTCACTTCCATAAGATTTTGAGTTCCAAATTTGCTCCCCATTTCTCCCCTTCCCCACCCCAAGATAGCATGCCTTCCAATAACCCCTTCCCCCAGTCTGCCCTCCCTTCTATCACCCCCCCTTCTCTCATCCCCTTCCCCTCTATTTTTCTTGTAGAGAAAGATAGATCTCTACATCCCATTGCCTGTATGTCTTATTTCCCAGTTGCATGTAAAAACAATTTTTAACATTCATTTTTGCACATTCTCTTCCTCCCTCCCTCCACATCCACCCCCATTGAGAAGGCAAGCAATTCGATATAGGTTATACATGTGTAATGATGCAAAACACTTCCATAACAGTCATGTTGCAAAAGACTATATTTCTCTCCATCCTATCCCACCCCCTCATTTATTCTATTCTCTCCTTTGACCCTGTCTCTCCTCAAAAGTGTTTGCTTCTGATTACCCCCTCCTCCCATTTGCCCTCCCTTCTATCACCCTCCCCCCTGCTTATCCCCTTCCCTTCTTCTTTCCTGTAGGGTAAGATAGATTTCCATACCCAATTGAATGTGTGTGTTATTCCCTCCTTAAGCCAAATCCAATGAGAATAAGGAGATTTTTTTTTTTAATGGAGAAGCTACCACGCTAAAGTTTACTTTTCACATCCTTAGCTGGCTCAGAAATTTCATCCAGTAATGTAGCTGACCCATCTATACTTTTGTTTTATCAAATTTCCTTAAACCCAAGCATGCTTATATTAGGAAGGGAGATGTAACCAAGGATGATTATTGAGACAACTTTTTCCAGAATATGATTATCAGTTCATTTTAGTGCTGGCACTCCTAAAACTTTTTTGGGAGAAAGCTTCAGAGAGTTCATCTTTTTTACCAAGCACCAAATAATAAACTTACTTTGAACTTTTTCTTGATCTCTTGTTCCTTTTTTTCCTTCTCCTTCTGTTCTTTCTTCTCCTGTTCCAGTCTTTTCTTCTCTTCTTTATCCCTTTTCTTTTCTCGTTCTCTTGTTGTTTCTCTGCAAACAGATATTTTTACTTTGCTTACATTGGGATTGACGGCCTAGCCATCGCTGTCTCTAAAACTTTTCTACTTTTCTACCCACAGCTGACAAAGTTAATCACATCATGGATACTGAAAATGAAGCCAGGTTGGAGCCAATTAGCCACATACTTCATAGGCCCTGTCAGTCTGGAGGACTTCTGGAAGAGGAGAGTTATGCAGGCTCTGGCTGGAAGGGACCTCAGGGGCCAGTTCATCTGATCCCAACATTTTTACTGATGAAGAAACTATGTCCCAGTGAAGTTAAGCGATTTGCCCCAAATCACACAGGTATGAAGTGTCAGGGGAAGGATTGGAGCCCATTTCCTCTGGCTCAGAACCAGTGCTCTTTCTACCATATGGTAGAGCTACTTGGCCAATGGACAGAGACTACTTCAGGTACTGTCCCTTCTCCCTTTTCTCATTAACAGGTAGATGACTGAAAGATATGGGAACCATGCTTCCTAGTATGGCCAGAAATTTTGCATCAGTTTTTGATGTACTAAACATATAAGTTACCTACATTTAAGATAACTTAACAGAAAATACCACATTGTACATCATTCAGATACTTTTTAAGGAACCTTTTTTTTGTTTTCCTGGGCTACCTACAATTTCATTTGGGGACCAATATAATTTACTTTCCAATGCAGGTGCCTTGGTGCTTTACAGCATAAAGGTAAAGCTCAGAACCTGTAGGCCTCATGTGATCAGCAAAACTCCAGAGAGAGCCAGAATCAGATTAAAATGTAATTAGGAAAAGTTTAACAGAATAAAAAAAAAATACAACAGAAAATGTTCATTTGTGGTTTTCTAAGTCAATATGTGGCCTCCACGGATGCATTTTTATTTGACACCAAACCTTTAAGTTATTTCTCATAGCATCCCTCCAAGAAAAACCACTTATCACTAGGAAAATTGGACACAACTAGACAAGAACACTAGAGAGTAAATAACAAAGAATACTACCTTTTTGTTTCCTGGGTCTGTGATTTATCCATTAAACCATATGTCCTCTCACTCAGCTTATTACATTTTTTTATGTATCATCCTTAGAGAAACACTGCTTTCCCAGGTAGTAGAGGGATCCTGCCTGCCTCTGATGTGATTACTCTGACCCTGATGACTCTTCAGTCCTTCATGTTGAGTCAGAGGTTATAATGGACCTGCCTTATGGCAGTCATTTGAACAAAATAATTTTTGGTTTTCTAACATAGTTACCCTATGCTTCCTAGTACAGACGTTGCATTAAACTTTTTTCTAATTTTAAGAATCATTTATAAAAAATATATAGCTCTCACATGTCTTCATATGTTTCTCCACTGCTGTCTTGATCCTATAAGAAAAAAATGGCTAATGGTTAATTTTTACTGATTTCAAGAGAAGGAAAACTAAATGGTTAAAAACATTGTGACTCACACACAGAGTGTAAGAATGAAAGTTTAAGCCTTGCCGAAAATACTTTCTCATGAGCTAGAATGGAAATAGCAAACACTGAAAGAATCTTGCCTCTCCCCCTTCTAATCTCTCCAGCATGTAGCTAGACTCATAACCAATTGTACAGCTATTAGACCATCCTAAAAGAATATAATGTTGGGGTGGAGTGAGGGTGGGTGGGTCCTAATTCTGTGAGATTCTTTGAAATAGGAATAAAAATGGAAAACATTCGGTCACTTACTTGTTGGTCTTACATATTTGGATCATAGAAACTTGAGAAGATACCCAGTTCATTTTAAATTTCTAATTGTTAAACATTTAAAAATTATTATTGCATTTAATCAGAAAAAAATAAAAGCACATAAAGGAAATAAATGAATTCTCTAGTTTTAAAGAAAAATGAACAGTTTACCCGACCTCATCTGGATTTCCAAGATCTAGAAACAAACAAAATTAATAAAGTTTTTATTTATGGTTTTATGAAAATTGTCACTTTCTTCACCATTAGATGTAATTTCAGTATTATTCAAGCTTTTTTTTTAAATAAAGAAATAAGGTATTTTCTTTGGAAATGTTTTCATGAAGAAATAGAAATACATTATAAAATAAGTGCTATAGAACTTTTTAAAAATGGTTTTATAAGCATTTGAGTTGACATACAGTCATTTATAGGGACCTCCATGAAATAATCCAACAAGTAAAAAAGACCCCATTGTCTCTCCTTTGAAAGAAAGGTAAATTGAGCATTCCATGAGCTTATGTGGAGCACATGTGTTAGAAGCAAATTAGAATATATTTACTCTGACTAAAGAAAATGATAACCTATGTCCAGTAGTTTATCAGTCTTAAAAGTGCTGTATGAATATCACATGTACAATATAGATGTATCCATATATGTGTATATATATATAAACAACATAGATATATATGTATACACATGTATCTACTTATATACATATACACATCAATATATATCTTTATGTAAATATTTTTTCTCTATATACCCCATGTCTATCTCCCTATAAACCTACTTTTATGCATCAAAAGTAACATGAGATCACCAACATTTTCTGATTTGTCAGGTGATTAAATATAACCCAAGGTTAATATAGCATATCTCACCATTGGATTGCATATCAACATCATCATAATTTTCTTCACTTGTTGAACTTCTGAAAACAAGATAGAGGAAAAAAATGAAAGTAGAACAGATTCTCACTGTACACTGTAGTCTACTAGCATTGGTCTCCCATTTATATAACTTAGAGTGAAATTCACCTATTTGTATAACAGATTTAATGGTGATGTCGTTATTTCAGTGGATTCATGATTTCATTGGTATCCATTCTTTTTTTTTTTTTTTTTTTTTTTGCTTTTTGGAGGGGGGCAGGCAGGGCAATTGGGGTTAAGTGACTTGCCCAAGGTCACAAGGCTAATAAGTGTTAAGCGTCTGAGGCCAGATTTGAGCTGAGGGCCTCCTGACTCCAGGGCTGGTGCTCTATTCATTGAGCCACCTAGCTGCCCCATTCCATCTTATTTTCACCAATATAGATCCAAAGCTTCCTTATCCTGCCTAGTGGACATTTTGAACTGGATATTCTGTGGTCCATTTCAAATGCAACATGTCCAAAAGAGAACTCATTATCTTTTCCCTTAAACTCATCTCTTTCTATTTTCTTTAGTTTTTTTTTTTTTTGAAGACACCACCATCCTAACAAGTCATCTTGGTTGACAACCCCAGAATTATCTTTGACTCTTCCCTCTCCCTCAGTCATCATATCTAATTATCTGCCAACCTTTGTAAATTCTAACCTCTGTAACATCTCTCACATTTTTCTCCTGTAATTCACTCATATCTCTACGACCCTACCTCAGGCCCTTAGCTTTCTCACCAAGAATATTGTAGTAGCTTCCTAATGGCTGTCCTTGCATCCAGTCCCTACTCTTTTTAATCTACCCGTATTCCTAAATTCTGATCATATCACTTCCATGTTCAAGAAGCTAGCTACAGTGGCTCCTGAATTAAATACAGGCTCCTCTCTGTGGCATTTAAAGTCCTTCACTCCTTAGCTCCAACCTACCTTTCCAGGCTTATGATACATTACTTCCAATTTCTCATCTTCATGCCTTTGCTCAGGCTGTCCCCCATGCCTGGAATTTACTCTCTCCTCACCTCTGCCTTTTTCTTAAGATATTAGCTCAAGTACCACCTCCTACAAGAGGGTTTCCCTGTTCGCCCTCTTCTTGCTATCTTCACCATCTCACTTCCTTGTATTTATTTCGTATATAATATTGTATATGGTTATGTGTACAAGTTGTCTCTCCCAATTGAATGTAAGCTCCTTGAGGGTAGAATAGGTTAATTTTTGTCACTGTATTTCTAGACTCTAGCACAATGCCCAGCATTTAGTAAGTGCTAAATAGATGCTTCTTGACCCAGCTAATCCCCTGTAATTCCTGTCCTATCTTCAATAGATATCAAAATAATGAAAATTAGCACAAAAAATAATAAAAATCCAGGGCAAGTCACTCCCATCCATCTATGGCTGAAAGATTGTTCTAGCCATGAGGAACAGCCCTCAGAAGGAGGACTATTTGTTTTCCTTTGCCAAAGATACATGGACTAATACAACGGACTCTTTGTTATTATGTCTCTTTAGTGTGACTTGGTTTGTCAGCTTGAACTCTTGAATAGTCAAGGATCTCATTTAAGAGGTTCCAAGTATTCTGGGGTTTCATGAAACAAGGTGTTATCTTGTAGTGTTTTCTGCAAAGAGAAGCAGCAGAAGGACTTCATCATTTTTAGAGAATCCTTCTTCCTTTTAGACTTTGTACAGGATGACTTTGAAATAGCAGTGGATGTTTTTGTCAAGCATTTCTATTCCTGCTTTATATCTTGCTTGATATTGATTTTCAGAGAATCATCAAATAAAGTTCCCTGTTCTTTCTAGGGGGATAGGGGAGAGAGAGAGTGCTAGACCTAGAATCAGGAAAACCTGAATTCAAATCTAGCTTCAGGTATTTACTAGCTATGTGATCTTGGGCAAGTCACTTAATCTCTATCTGCCTCAGTTTCCTTAACTGTAAAATGGAGATCATTGCAACGACTACCTCCCAGGGTTGTTGTGAGGATCACATGAGATAGTATTTGTAAAGTGCTTAGTCATAGTGCCTGGCAGATAGTAGCCACTTAATAAATGTCCCTTCCTTGTTGCCTCTATTAATATATTTATACAGTTCATTCCCTAATTGATAAATCTCTAAACTGATTTACTAGGTGAAGCTCCACCTCCATTGCTGTCAATCACAACACCACCTGCTCATCTACTTCTTTTCAGGTTTCCCTGAAGTAAATGCTCCTTTAGCATCTGACCTCTCAGGCTGCCTATATGGGCACAGTTATTAAGAGTTTTTTAGATTTTGCTCTTTTGGAGACGACCTGAGGGCTATTTGTCTGGTGATTATTCATCACTCTTTAGTTTTGTCATTTTCTGCTTACCTAACCTAGATCAAGAGCCTAGATCAAGGCAGGATAGAGAATCCCTTGGGCATCTAGGATGGAGAGTCTCTATAGGGGTCCTACCTAATTGAAGCTATACCTACCCACCAGCAAGAGAATATAATGATTGGTCCCCAAGCTAAAAGCCTGTGTCATCTCTGAAAGAGCCTTTTTTTGTAAAAGAGCATTAAAAATACCTTCCTTCTTTCCCCAATTTCCCCTACCAAAGTCATGTGGCTTGAGATGTTTAAAGAAAAAGGAGTCCTTAACAGTAGAGATAAAAAAAAAAAAGAAAAAAGAAAAAACAATGGAACAGCTGAAATAAAGAGACAGAGAGCTTCAGAGAAAACTTTTCAGAGAAAACTAGCAACCAAATATTAGCTTTGTTATCATTTCTTAATAACTTCAACATCTGTACCATGGTCTGTTTCACTACAAAGTTGCCTTTTCCCCCCACTACTATCTATGGTTCTCTCTTTAATTTCTCTGCAAATACCTGCCATGGTAAAGACATGTGCTGGAGGACCTAATTAACTTTTGGCCACTAGATGGGGAAACAATACATTTGGAAAAGTAACATTTTGTAGGAATTACCCTTGTTCTGCTTGGCTCCAGAGGGTAGAGGTAAGAGTGATGAGCTGACCCTACAATGAAGGAGATCTGGGTTTGAGGTAAAAAGAAAAAAAAACAAAACCAACAAAACTTCCCAGCAACTGGACCTATCCACAGGTGGGAAGAAGGCATCAATTATGAATTACTCTGTATTATATTTATGTTTCAGTGTCTTATCGCCACTATTAAACTGTAAGCTTCATGAGGACAGGGACTATGTTTTATCCAAACTTTGTATCTCCCTTGACTTCTAAAAGTGTTCTTTATATAGTAGGTACTTGGTACACATTGCTTGAATTGGGAGGAAAAAGAAAAAGAAATCATATTTTGCACCTCAATTTGTTACTTGTCATTTTCATTTGGAAATCTCCCCACTCCTAATACTATGAATCCAGTAAATATTAAACTGTCTTAAAAATTATCTGTTTGTGATATTCTAATCTCTCAATTATATTTCCAAGTTTCTTTAGGTCCAACCTTAAAAGAAGGAAAAGTATATGACTGTCTTTATGGTATGACTTCAGGAATTCTGAGAAGATTCCTTGACCCCCAAATACCTACTCTCTTTTCTGATCACTGATGACTTATAACCCACCAGTTAGAGTTTCATTCCTTTGGTTTATACGAGGATTTTGCATTCTGCTTAAAATGCAACTACTACTGACAGATATGACATTTTAATCTTTTTAGAGGCAGTTGGTAGATGGATACAGTGAATAGAGCTTTGGAACTGGAGTCTGGAAGACAAGTTTAAACCTAGTCTCAGATGCTTACCTAGCTGAGTTATCCCAGGCAAGTCAGTTAATCTCTATTTGCCTCAGTTTCCTCACCTGTAAAATGGGGGTAATAACATCTGCCTCAAAAGATTGTCATTAAATGAGATAATATATTTTTTTAAAAAGCAGTTATCACATTGCCTGGCCCATAGTAGGCAGTATATAAATGCTTATTCCTTCACCTTTTTTCCCTTTATTAGTTGTTGTTGATGCTGGAGTCTGTGTCATTTTGGTACTTGTCTTACCAGTGCCTAGTACAGGGACTGTCACATAGTAAGTACATAACAAATACTTATTGACTGATAGTCACATTATCTAGAACCTTTATCTAAGAATAAGTTTTGATAGAGATATTGTAAAGAGATCTTGAGGTCCAAAAGGAGGGAGATAACACATGTTAATGATGGGGTGCTTGGGTGCCTGTGCTTGAAACCCAGTTTGTAAAATCACATTTCTCCCTAGCCCCAAAACACTGTCTCAGGCAGTTTTTCCCTAGCCCAAGGGCAGCATGCCCTAACAAAATACTTATCTCTCTTCCTGTTACAGTGGTCAGCTGCATCTATAGAATTTAGTGGTTTGACCCAACTGTGTACTGGCTGAAGCAGCTGTGTACAGGTATCTATCACATATATCATAGACTCAGTCATGTGTATACTCCTTAGCTCATTATACACATCCTGGATCCCTTGTTAGCTTGGGACATATGTGTACTCCCAACATCCATCTTGTCAAACAGGCCATTGATGGGTAACAGACTGGGTACTTCTGAGTCAGCCCTGACCCTTAGTTGACTTAATGACATTTCAAGCCTAAAAGCACACCTCCATGCAACCCCTCTTGGGCTATTTCCCAGTGAATTATGGGCAATAGATCTGCACAGTTGATGTTAAAAGTGCATGTCCCTTTAAGCAGTGATCACTCCTTAACTCCTCCCTAATCCCACCCTTACTCAACTCGTTAGCATAATTGGCACAGGTTATACTATGTCTTATCTATAAAAATATACTTATGACTTCTTTAAGGTTGCAGGTTCCCTAAGAATTCTTGCCCATTGTAAAGCATAACAATAAACTTTTACCAACTTGACTCAGAATGCTTGAGCCTAAGAATTCATTCCAGACTGGCCCACCCAGGGGCTCTGGTTGTTGGGGTCCCTGAAACACCAACCATTATCCCTCATCATTAAGATGGGGGAAAGGCGCAGAAAGAGAGCAAAGGTCATAAAACACTTTCTTCACAATAATCTTATAAGGAAGATGGTAAAAATATTCACTCCCATTTTATAGATGCCAAAACTGATGTTCAAAAAAGTAGCATACCCAAGGTCACACAGCTAGTAATTGAGCTGGTACTCAATTCCAGGTCCTCTGATTCAATGTTCTTTCACCAGATTTCACCCCTTCAGGTGACTTTGAAATTTTGATTAAGGTTATTCTTGTTTCCTCCACAGCTATATGGAAACAATTCCCCCCTGATTACTAATTCCCTGATTCCACCCCCACCCCCCTCCCTGCTGATTACTAATACTACCTGAGGTAGCATAGCATTGGATAGAGAGCAGGCTTTGGAACCAGGAAGATGTAGGTTCAAATCCTGCCTCTGGCACATACCTGGGATCCCTGAACTTTAGAAGATTTAAAAAAATAATTCTTTGTAACAATCTTTTGTAAGTCTATATATTTTATTTTTTATCCATTTAAAAACATTGTTCTGAGATTTAGTTTATAGATTTCATTAGATTGTCAAAGGTATGCTGGTAAAAGTATAACAACTAACTCTGTACACATGACATTTTGAAGTTTAATCTGCATTAAAATTATTTTCTTCTGGGGTTGGCTAGGTGGCCCAGTGAATAGAGCACTGGTCCTGGAGTCAGGAGGGCCTGATTTCAAATCTGACCTCAGACACTTAACACAAGACTAGCCATGTGACCTTGGGCAAGTTGCTTAACCCCAATTGCCCTCCAAAAAAAAAAAAAAAAGGAAAAAAATATATTTTCTTCATCACATTCTTAAGTCTAGACAGTGGACAATATATAAATATATTTATATATAACAATTATAATAATTTTTTATATATATATCAAGTCCTAATGTTACAGCATTTGCAGATTATGTGAATGTTCACACCAAGAATTTAATAATCAGTTCACTATTGTTTATGAGCTGGCTCCAGTACACCCCTGTATCCATGACAAAAAAGAGGAAGAACTCTTGCACTAAAGTTGCAGAGAGAGTGCTAACCTGGGCTAGCAGAGCAGTTCCCTACAGGAGAGGTGTTAAACACATAACCCAAGGCTCAGAAGGCTATCAGTTGTTCTCTGGGAGTTAAGAACTTTAGAGACCACAGTCTTTTGACACCATGTTAGTGTTTGTAGGTCACATCTTGGAAGCTTAATTTGAGTCAGCCCTGGAAACATAACCCAGCCTGGATATAGAAAGGACTGAGAGATTGATGGTGCTTTTTCAGTTCTGTGGGTGGCAGCACATGGGTATTTTGAGTTGGTGAGGAAAAAAAAAATATGATCTAGTTAATTCCAAGAATGCAGAGATTCTGACACCTATTAGCTGTTTGGTTATCGTAACTCACTTGCTTTTCTGAGTTTCAGTTTCTTCATCTGTAAAATGGATGTGATGATACTGGCACTATCTCTCAGGGTTACTGTGAGGAAAATGCTTTGTAAACCTTAAGTACTTCATTATGTGAACTCTCTTTCTTGTTTCACAGGTCATAGCATCTCAGAGTGAGGAGAGACCTCAAGGGCTATCGATTCTAGTCTGGAATCCCCTCTGAAGGAGTCTTTGATTTCTAGACTTTTACAGTAGGGGTCCTTGGGACTCCTCAGCAAGCCCTCATACCAGAGGTGCTAGTCTTTTACAAATACCCCATACACCTCATGTGACAACTACTGAACTACTTAACAACAAACATCATTCTCTGCTAAGTCTTCTCTGGGCTCACTGCCTAGAGTTTTTACGGCCAGTTCTTGAGGACAGTCTTGACGCCCCTCTTCTCTCCAGCTTGTCAATGTCCTTCTTACAACATGATGTTTGGAACAGAACATATTACTACAGATTTACCTGACCACTGGAAAAGAACAGGAGGACTCTCATCATCTACATTTCCATGCTGTTATTCTCTTAATATAGTTTAAGTTTGCATTAGGTTTTTGAGGCCACCATTTTTACATGGTTGGCCTGCAATCCAATAAAATCCCCACATCTTCTTCATGTGAATTTTTGTCAAGACATGACTTCTCACATTTTACCTGTGAAATTGTATCCCTTTGTCTCTATTGAATTTCATCGTATTATATCTAACCCATCATTCTAGCCCAGGGGTAGGCAAACAATGGATTTGCGCTAAATATCACCCTGTCAGTTTTTGTATGACTCTCAAATTAAGAAAGGTTTTTATTATTTTTTTACGTTTATTTTATTTTAAATTTATGGAATAAAAAAAGCATTTCCATAACATAGTATAATAAAAAAGATGATTGTCCATGAAACTGCAAATCTGTTATGTACAACTTGCTATTCCTTTTAAATATATATAATAAAGTTATTATGTAAATTTCTTTTTCTTCTTCCCTCACCCCCTCCCTATCCTAGAAATGGCTACCATTAAACACACACATATACCCATACACACACACATTCACACACATGCATTTAAGATTATTTTATACATAATTCTATTTATCAGTTCTTTCTCTGGATATGGATAGCATCTTTCTTCATGTGTCCTTTGTAGCTAATTTGGCTATTTATACTAGTCAAAATGACTCATTTACTCCAAGTAGTTCTTAAAAAAATACTGAATGTTCTCTTGGTTCTGCTCATTCCATTCTTCATATTTTGTGCAAGTCTTTCCATGGTTTTCTAAGATCATCGAGCACTTACATTTTTAAATACAGTTTTGTTGTATTTTAAAATATAAAACCTGTTTTTAGCTCTCCTACTATACAAAAACAGGTGTTAGCAAAATTTAGCCCTTTGGCAGTAGTCTGTTGTCCCATTAAGATTTTTTTGGGGTATGTGTGTGGGAGGGGGTATCCTGTCATCCAGTATGTTAGCTGCAATGTATTTGCCACCTGCAAATTTGACAAATAGGCTATCTGTGCCTTTTTCCAAGTCATTTATCCTGAGTATAGCACTGAGGATGAATCCCTGGAGACCAAGGATAGATCCTCGGAAAATGCTACTAAAAACTTTTCTCTAAGTTGATACTGAAGATATACAAGATGATATTAATGACTATCCTTTGAATTTGGTCAAAAGAATAAGTCTAAATTCACTTCTTTGTACTATTTTCTAGCCCACATATCTCTCTTGTCCGCAAGCCCAGAATGAGGAACTACATCAAGTTGACTTGCTCCTTCAATCTGCCTCCAGGTCCCTCACCATCTTGGTTAATTCCCTCTGGATGAATTCTAGTTTTATGGTGTGTCACAAAACTCAAAACAATACTGAAATGGTTGGAACAAAGCAGAGAACAGAGACCACTGCCACAGGCTCATATAATGCCAAGATTACTAATTTGTTGCACTCATTGCCTCTATTTTCTCACCACCTTTAACCCCTTTCAACCTGGTTTCCATGCCCACCACTCTATTGAAGCCGTTCTCATTAATTAATGACATCCTAATCCTTTTTGACTTTTCTGTGGTATGTGGTGCCAGAGAGCTCCTCCTCCTTCTTGATTCCTCCTCCCTGCCTTTGTTTCTGCAGTATGACATGGAATTCCTATGGTTTTACTTTTATCTCTGCCTATTCTTTCTACATCTATTTTACTGGATCCTCTTTCTCTTTTTCCTTTTAAATGTCACAAGATTCTAATCTAGGCCCTCCTCTCTACATTTACTCTTCCTTTAAGGATATAATCTATCCCCATAGCTTCAATTATCTTCTTTATGGAAATCTGTTTTGTTATACCCCAACAACTCTGAAGAACTCTAGTTATTCTAGTTCCATATTTCCATATGCCTGCTGAATATTTCTGCTTAAGTATTCTACTAGTACCTCCAGTTCAACAGATCTAAAACTGAATTTATCATCTACTCTTCTAAACCTGCCCTTCCTAGTAACCACTCTGTGTTAATGGTTTACACCAGCGGTTCTCAACCTTCCTAATACCACGACCCTTTAATTCAGTTCCTCATGTTGTGGTGACCCCCAACCATAAAATTATTTTTGTTGCTACTTCATAACTGTAATTTTGCTACTGTTATGAATCGTAATATAAATATCTGATACGCAGGATGTATTTTCATTGTTACAAATTGAACATAACCCACAGGTTGAGAACCGCTGGTTTACACCATTCTTCAGTCTCCCAGGCTCAAAATTTGGGAATCATCTTTGACTCTCTTTACTCCCTCACCCCATTTATCCAAAAAGTTATCTGAAGTCCTGCCATTTTTATCTGTAATTATGCTCGCTCTCTCTCTCTCTCTCTCTTTCTCTCTCTCTCTCTCTCTCTCTCTCTCTCGTCCTTGAGCCTCCTCTCTACTGCTAGTACAGTTGCCCTAGTTTAGGTCTTCGTTTCTTCTTGCCTAGAAATACCACCTAATAAGCCTCTGTGCTCGCCTATCTTTATCCTTTACGATGCTACCTGAATAATCTTCCAAAAACTAGTATGATGATACTCCTCCTTTATTCATAAACTTTCAGTGGCTTCCTATTGCATACTAAATAAAGTATAAACTTCTGACTCTTTTATTCAAGGCCTTTCACAATCTGGTTCCAAATTTGTCCAACCTTATAGCATATCTTTATGTATTTCCAGACAAATTGGACAACTGTCTTTCCTTCTAATCCTTCCCTCTTCTACTTCTGTTTTTGTTATTCTTTTCTACCATGACGGGAATGGACCCTTCTCACTCTTCCTCTCATCGCCTAACCTCTCTCTCCTTTCTCCATCTGATCAAGTCCCTGTCTTCCTTTAAAGTTCAACTCAGATACTTCTTCTACTTCTTCCATAAAGACTTCCCTTGATTCCCCCAGGTGAAAGGGATCTCTCCCTCTTCAAATTTCTTCTAGCATTTGGCAGGACTTTTTCTTTGTACTCTTCTCATTCTCCTTCTTAGGATAGTTTATTGTTTTCTCCATACCCAATTAAGGTGTTGTGTTCAAATGGAGTTACTTACCATGCCTGAACCCCAAATCACTCTGGTTTTCATTGACTGGCTAATAATAGGTCCCAACTCAAGCCTCAGTTGATCATTGTTTGGGTTTTCATGGCTCAGAGTGAATGTAAATAACAATTTTGTCCATTCTGACCAGAAACCCTGAGGGTCTTCCCCTCCCAATTTGAGGTTTTTTTTTAGTAGGCAAACCAGTCCACCTTTTGCCTCATTTCTTGCCTAGCCTTAAATCACCAGTGCTGCCTCAGACAAACTGAGCCCTAGGAAAGACCTTGGCTTAAAAAGGCCAAGGTCTCTCATTGCATCTGGGCTTATCTCCAGGGATCCTGGCCTGCGTCTTGCCACTGGACTCAGATGGCCCTGGAGGAGGGAGGCTGATGACTTTGCACAGTCCTGCCTCAAGTGCAAGTTAAGGCACCACTCTCCTGATGGCATTGATCCTCTCCATAACGAAGGGCAAACAACAGGGTAGAAGCTCCTTGAAAGCCACATTCGTGTCAAACTTATTTCTGAATCCTCTGAGATCACTGCAGCGCCTTGCCCAGAAAAGGTGTTCAATAACTGTTTATTACATGGATTCTTTGCTGCAAAGACCCATTGTTTTTTATTAACTAAGTTTTCCTTTCGTAATTTTTCCTCTGTTCCTATTTTTCCATTTTCTTCCTCTCAGCCTAATAATTTTGCTCTATCACAGGCATATTATGAACATAAAGTTGATGTTCATGCAGATCTATCTTGAAACTGATTTTTTTTTTTGCGGGGGGGGGGGGCCAAAGAGCATATCAATGACAGAAATGAAAAAGTTTTCCTTTCTCAGTGGATGATACTAACCACTAGAAAATTATACTACAATTTTTTGATTTACCCAAAGCACTAGGTAAGTGTATTTGCTACTTACTTTGGCTCAGGAGTAATTTTGATATTTCTGGGAGGTAGACTTGGAACTGGTGGTTGTGTTGGGTAAGGGGCTGGAGGAGCTGGCTGAGAGGCAGGATGTGCTGGTGGAGGAGGTGGAGGTGGTGTGGTCACAGGATAAGGTGCTGTTCCTTTGTTGGAAACTGAAATGCAGAAAAATACAAAAAATTAAGACGGGTCATAAGAAAATAAGATCATAGATTTAGATCTGAAAGGGAATTTACAAATAATCTCATCCGGTCTAATCTTGTTAATACCTGTCTGAATATGGGTCTAGAGAGGTGAAGTGACTTGCCAAAGGTTACACAGGTGGCAGGTACCAGAGGGGATCTGAACCAAGAATTTGACTCCAAATCCAGTCCTTTTACTGTACCATACTGACTCATGAGGAGTGGTTACTTTTTAACACATGAAATAAAGATTTTTAACATGGACCTACAAAGAAATGCTATTGCAGGTCATATCACTTTTGATTTTGCCTCAACTACTCCTACTTCCCAGTTTATCAAATCCCTCAACTCCCATGATCTGCAGCTTCCGACTCACCTTCAGACACAGGGATGGCCTTACCCTTCATCTTTTCACACAAGTAGTTTCCCTTTCAGAATTTATAAATTAAATTCCTCTACTAGACCACAACCTTCTGACCCTTCATCTCTCTCTGTATTTTGCCCATCCTAAACTTATTCTTCAGTCTTATAGCAATTTCTGTTCAGTTGGCCCCTATCTGTTTTCTGAGGTGCTAGCCTCACTTTTCTTCCTTGAAAATCTGGATCCTTCAGCTGGATGCCTTTCCTTTTGTCTTATTGCTACTTATCCCTTTCCAAACTCCTAGCATGGACCTTTTCTAGGACTGCCCAAGTGGTACAGAACACCTCTAGAAGAAGTCACACAAGTGGGTTGACTGAGTCCACTACAAATTTATGTTATTTGATCTCCATTGCACTCTTGCTGCTATGTGGCAAGCCTTTTACTCCTTCCTTATGTAAGGTAAGTGGGATTTAAGTTCTTCCCCACCCATTAATAGGCTTCACATGAAGTCTATTAAGGGAAGCTTACTTAGGGGAGGCTTGCTAGTAGGAAGGCTTACACACCTTTTGCTAATTTCTAAGTAGGTACTGAATCATGAGGGTTGTGATGCCTTTTGGCTCTGAGAAGCGTATATACACTGTGAGTTGGTATTTTGCTTTGAGGACTCACTTATGAGGAGGATCTTATGATTCCCTGGTTGAGATTCTGAGAGACCATATGTTCGGAGCTTGACTGCTCAGATAGATGTAAAGGCTCTCTTGATCCAGGAATGTATGTAAAGTGTATAGCAATGTTGCTTGGATTCAGGCAGTCAGAGCCCTGTCTGTTGGTCTTTATTTCTCTGTATTTTCTCTGAAGTTCAGGGTGTTAACTTTCCCCCTGAACTAGTGAATGTAAAAAAAGATTGCTGACCTCTTGAACAACTATCTTTTCTAGTAAAGTAGATCTAAGAACCTGTGTTAGCAGCCATCCTGGGTATGTTAGTGTGGTTGCTGCTACTTCTTATTAATTCCTTCTTATTTTTCAGAGTGGCTATTCAAAACTTTCTTTTCTCTCCTCAAGTCATCTACACTATCCCTTACTCAGGGATAAAAAAAAAGTAAGACTATTTTTCAGAATCTGCCTCTCCTGTTCAATTCCATAATTCAAAGCAGCTCCCTTTGTATCAGCACCACTCTACCCAACATTTTCTCCTCCTTTGCTTAATCCCAGAAGATGAGGAGGCCTTTCTTGCCAGCATCAACTCTTCTGCTTGTGCCTGTGATACCACCCTCTTCCCTTCTATAGTTACCTCTCTGCCTAATTTTCCCTTTTCCATTGGCTCCTTGCCTACAATACATGCTTCCAGATTTACAAATACAGCTTTACTTGATTCAACCATTCTTTTAAGCTGATCTCTCCTTACTTTCCCAGCCAAACACATATAAACTATCTTTCTTGCCTATACTTTTTCTTCCGGCACTCACTTCTCAATCCCTTGTAATCTGGCTTCCAAACCTACCAGTTAAGGTCACCGATGATCTCTTTATTGATAAACCCAATGACCTTCTTTACAATCCTCATTTTTGACCTTTGCATCATTTGATATTGTTAAACACTCATTTCTTCTAGAAACTCCCTTTTCCTTTATGTTCATGATACTGCTCTGTAGTGGTTGCCTTCCAGTCTGTTTGTTTAATCTTGCCCCCATGTACTAGTGTACCCCAGGATTTCATCCTGGTCCTCCTCTTTCTCAGCTATCTAGCCTCAGTGATCTGAACTCCAATGGGTTTAATTATCATCTCTATGTAGATATCTCCTAAGTCTGCATCTCTAACTCGCATGTCTTTTCTAAGCTCCAGGCCTCCATCTTCAATTTCTTCTCTTCCCCAAACCTACTCTTCCTCCTAAGTTCCCTATTTCTTCTGCCAAGGGCACTACCATTTTCCCAGCCATCCAGCTTTGCAGCTCTGAATTATTCTCTACTTTTCACTCTCTCTCTCAGTTCACATATCCAATAAGTTGCCTCTCTGGGCAATTTTACCTTCTTAGCACCTCCCACATCCTTCCCTTTCTTTCTGCTCATGTGATATCCTCCCTCATTTTAGCCCTCATCTCTCAACTGGACTATGTCAATGACTTTCTGATTGTTTTCCTTAAATCCAGTCTTTCCCCTACACCAACTCAAATACCCAATCAGTTACCAAAGTGATTTTTCTAAGACAGATTTCAGATCATATCACTTTGACTATAGCAGTTCCAAGGCTCAAGAAGCTTCAGGGACTCCCCAATACCTTTATGATAAAATACAAATTTTTTCTGTTTGGCATTTAAAACCCTTCGAAATTTGCTTCCAACTTATCTTTCTAGGCTGATTACAATTATCCCTCTTCACTCCAGCTTTCCATGTACACAATCTTTTATTTTCTGCCTCCATATCATCCCCTAGGCTGCTCTACCCCCAATGCCCAGAATACCTTTGTCTCTTTACCTCAACTTCTTGGAACTTCTAGGTCCCTCAAGGCTCAGATCGATTAGATCCTCCCAATTGTTAGTGTCCTACCCCAATCTCTTTGTATTTAACTTGCATTTACTTATCTTTGTACTAACCATTTCTTCTCTTACTCTCCCTCTGCTGACCAATAGAATCTAAGCTCCTCTAATATAGGGACTATTCTGCTTTTGTATTTGTATCTCCAGTGGCTAGCACCATGTCTGAAATGCAGAAGGTGCATAGTAAAATGCTCTTGGATTAAATCATTATTCTAAAGATCCCCTTTGGGGGATTCCACCTTCATTCTAATATTACATTGGAATACAAATCAAAATTTTTCCCATCTAGCAAATTACGTGGTTTCATAAACTTGGGTCAGCTTTCTTCTTGGCTTACTTTTCCAGAGTGATTTTTTTTTAGCCAGTTAGATTATGAAACTTTATCAACTTTGTGGTAATCTCAGTAATCCTCTTTTGGACCTTCTTGGCTGTTAACACCAACATCTTCCAAAGACTGTCCTCTTTTAGGTAATTTTCTTTCTCCTATCCACCACCTATTCTATATCTAACACTTGACCATACTGAAGGGCCTGACTTTTCTTGCATTCATATAGGTTTGTGAGATTTTCTTGCAGGTCTTTCTCCATCAGTATGGCATTTTACAACCTCAAAAACTTTGTCTTATAAGAGAATAAGAGGATTTGATTGTGTTCTCCCTCTTCCAGATCAGTTATCAAAATGTCAAGTAAATCTGACCCTAGCATTAAAATCCTGGAGGACTGTGCTGCTAACACCTCTCCGTCTAGAAAATACCCTTTTATTCTGCTTTTGTATCACTCTACTATTTATTTTCTCTAATTCCATGGTAGCAGAATCTTCTTAATCCAACTTTGGAAAATTGTCAAAGGACATATGAAATTTTAATAAGATGCCAAACTAATTGGTTAGGTAGACTATTAATTAAATGCTGTTTCCCTTATTAAGCTCTGCAGTATGTACACTAAAGCCTTTTTTACAATTACAATTAACAGTGAAGCTCATTTACTCGGGCAAATTATTTGGTGATAGTCAAACATGTTCAAGATGATATGCAAATTTATGCAAAAATATCAGATGAAAAATATCAGTCTTTTTTTTCCCTCATGAAAATATCTAGTAGTTTTAGCTAAACATAATAATAATATTTGTTCTGAAAACTTGATCTGTATTATGGTGTTTGATAACATGACTACTGGTAATTCTGCTATTCTCTAGGAAACAAATAATATTTTGGGGACTATAAAGAAGAACTTAATAACAGCAACAATGAATATTCCTGTACTATAAAGGACTTATCACAAGAATACTATGAAGTTTTTGTGCAAATTATATTATTCCCATTTTACAGATAAAGGAGCTTAAAAATTTTTTAACTTTGTATTTTCCATTCTAATACACTTCAAAAAAAAAAAAGGGCTATACCATTTGGGGCAAAATTGGCTAGTCGTCCAAAATACATAATGTAAGGTCAACCTACGTATTGGTTTGACCAGCAGTAGCTGTTCTCTGAACTTGGACGAGCTCCAGACAAGTACCCATATTCTAGTCACGAAGCCCAGCCATGAATCAAACTTATCTCATTGTTGCTGTTACCCCTGATTGTCAGGGCTACAGCTCACTATGTAGCCATTGGCATTAAGTACTGAGATTTCCCCATACTGCCTTGGGTCCCACCCCGCCATGAGGGGTGACCTCAGTACGTGTGTCTAGATCCCCTCCTTGCCTATATGCCATTTCTCTCACTTTGAAATTAAATTTCTGTCTGATTTCTCCTGACTTTCCTGTTTCTACCCTGTTCTATTTGGCTCCAGCCATCCAAAGTTTGGAGGCTGGTTTGGTCCAGTTGACACATTAATGGATATGTTGATTGGAATACAAATAAAAATTTTTCCTATCCAGCACATTATATAGTTTAATAAATTTAGGTAATGTTTCCTCTTTGCTTATCTTTGTAGAATGATTTTTTTCAGCCTGTTATAGTACAAAATTTCATCAGCTTTGTGGAAATTTTAATCATTCTCATTTCGATTATATTAATTCAACTAGCTAGAACATAGGTCTTCTTCCTCCTTCCCAGGCCTTCTAATTTTTTGCTTCTTCCCTGTGGAAATGTAGGTTATATAAATAAATCTTTCAAAACTATGTCTAAAACAAGAGTGACTAATAGATATTTGAACTCAAGGATATTGGTCCTCATTACCTTCTTTTATATGTCAAATACAGGGAACTTAGAGCATGGACTTTATAACATTGATTTTAGCTGCCCGGAAATCTTCCTTTCCCTCATCCTGGTCTTCTTGACTACGTTCCAAACACTCAAAGTTGTTTAATGAGTGGTTTCTGAGTTAAGAAAGGTGTATCATAAATGGAAATTATTTGGGGGAGATATTTAGCAGTTGTGGATTGCATCTATACATAATGAAGAGAACTGTTCTTTTTGATTAAAAAAAAAAGACTGATCCAATCAATAAAGAAAATCAGTATGGCCAATTTACTTGGGGAAATAAAGGAAAGGAATCATAAGGAAGACTTGGCAGGAGTTGTCAGCTAAGGGAGGGGGAAAAGTCAACATTGAAAAGAAGGTTACGACCCTGGATGACTAGGAGTAGAGTTATTTACAGAAATAGGGAATCTAGAAAGAACCTGAGTTTTGGCTTTGAAATGTAGAGTTTATAAACAAAATAGTTATCCAGTGCCTGGAGAGTGGTTAGACAATTTATGGTCTGAAGCAGAATGAAGTTAGCACAACAGTTTCTATTGAAAAATGAAACAATTTCGAAACCATTCTGATTAACACAATGATCAATCATGACTCCAGAGGACTGATAATGAAGCATGCTGCCCACCTTCTGACAGAGTTGATGCAGAAAGAGCCACATTTTTGGACATGGCCAACAAGAAATTTGTTTTATTTGACTATACTTCTCTGTTACAAAAGTTTTGTCCCTCCCTTCCTTCTTCTTACAGCTATGATCCTACAAAACTGTGATTTCATTAGCATAGGAAACTTAGGATGAAACTCTACACATTTATCTGTTCTGTAATTTGGGAGTCTTAGCTGTCCTAAGTACAGAGAAGAAAGATAGCCTGCCTGAGGCCACATACAGCTAGTATGTGTCAGAGGTGGGAAAAGAACTCAAGTCTTTCTGACTCCCAGGCTAGCTTGCTATTCTCTACACAAGCTACCTCTCAATGAAAATGATAACAAAGCAGGCAAATTACAAGCATTTTTCAGGGATATTACCTATTTGGTTCCAGACTACTGTAATAAAGTGAATATCTCAATAAAGTGGATCACATGTGGTTTCCTAGTACATATAAAAGTTGTGTTTGCACTATACTGTAGCCTATTAAGTGTGTAATAGTATTATTCTAAAAAAGTATATGCTTTAATTAAAAAATACTTTATTGCTAAAAAATGCTGACCATTTTCGGTCAGATTGCATCGTCTGACCATTCAGCAAGTTGTAATCTTTTTGCTGGTGGAGGGTCTTGCCTTGATGTTGATGGCTGCTGACTGATGGGGAGTGTGTGATTGCTGAAGGTTGGGGTGGCTATGGCAATTGCTTAAAATAAGACATCAATGAAATTTGTTGCATTGATTGACTCTTCCTTTCAAGAGGCCATTGTAGGGTCATAATTGGCCTAATTTCAATATTGTTGTATCTCAAAGAATAGAGAGGCCCAAGGAAAGGGAAAGAGATGGGAGAGCAGCTGGTCAGTGGAACAGCCAGGAGACGTACCACATTTATCTGTTAAGTTCACTATCTTACATGAGTGTGGTTCGTGATGCCCCAAAGCTGTGAGAACTACCAAATTGTAACATAACATGGAGACATGATGTGAGGACATGGTGCTGGAAAAATGTGCTGAAACACTTGCTTGATGAAAGTTATCACAAAACTTCAATTTGTAGAAAAATGCAATATCCGAGAAGTGCCATAAAACAAAGCACAATTAAATGTGGTATACCTGTATTACGAATTGTAGTAGATACTGTCATTCTTGGAGAACTGATTAAGAAATATGCCTTCCTTCTCTCAGGAGACAATTTATATAGTGGATGTTGAATGTATTTTATACTGTCAAATGGTGGGAAATAGGAGGATCAGGAGGAAAAGCATTGACATAGCTATATTTGTGGACTTCTTATCAGTTCACTTATGGTGATAGAAAATCCGAAACAAGAGAGTAGAATTTATATAAACAGGTAGATTTTTTTTTCCAGATCAATTGCAAGAGTGGCATTAAGTGGTTTTCTAGAATAGCTGGAAGGTAGAGCAAATTCAGATAAATCAAAGACCAGGTCTTTTTTGCTGTGGCAACTAGGGAAGAAATGAGGACATAAAATGAAAAAGATAGAGAAAGAAATTGTGCAGACATATAAACTTTCCATGTATCTGCTTGCATAAATCTAGGAAGCTACCAAATAAAAACTTATTTTCCCCTCTCCTCCCTTTTTATTTTGAAATCAGGCCTCAGTCTTTTGTACCAGTTTGACCACCTTGCTTCAAATGAAAGGAATGTAGTTTAAGAAGAGTCCTTCTATAAGGAAGAAGGCACAAGAAGGGGTCACACCAAGGCTTTGGTGGCCTCCCAACAGTTTCCTTTCCCAGATGCAGCTGAACTATAGGGTCAGGTTTAAGCTCTGTTTGAAATAATAAAAGTAGATCAATATGTATGATTTGGAGGGGAAAGAAAGGGAAAGGTAGGAATCAGGGAAGGAAGAGAAACAAATAACAGAAATAATATGCTCTCACAAACTTTAAACTGTAGCTCTTTCTATCAAACAAAGTTATTTGTTCCAGATGTCTTTATATTTAGCTAGTAGATTACAGGATTCTAATCATTGTTTTTGAAATCTCATGTTGGTTCTGTGGCTTCTGGCCTTAAGTGACCACCTACATGCTTAACTAAATATACTCACAACTAGCCAGCTGTTGAAAGCCTTCTTTCAGGCCATGGACAAAATATCAAGGAAATGATATTTCGTTTTAAATTCAAAGGGCTTCTTGGCAAGTTTTGGATTTTCATACCATGCAACATGTTAGCCAATTACTTGTGAAGTTACCCAAGCCCTAGAATTTCATGAACAAATGTAAAGTACAGAAAATACTCATTTAAGTTCATTAATTGACTATGGGAAAACATTCTGTTAGGTGAAATGATTACAGGGATTGCTAGTTACATAAGGATGCTATTAAATGGGTGAACAATGGCACCTTTACTGGAGGGTTTCCCCCATTTGACAATAAGGGTTCAGTTACAATGAGCTGTTATCAATTTTATTGTCAGATTATATTGGTTATGGGAATCTTATTTGGAGAATGTATGAATTAAATTTCCCCACCTTAACTCCAGCTCTCAGTTGAAGCTGTTTCTTTGGCAGAAATTTGGGTGTCAGGAAGGTATAATGGAAATTTGAAGATCTCCCCTACCCTTCAATAGGCTGAATGTAATCACATGGAGCCTGTGGTGAGAGGAGTTTGCTGAATGGGTGGAGCAGGAAGGGTAGAGCAGAGCTGAGAGGAGGCTTGGAGTCAGAGCAGTTAGGGCAGAGGGAGGAGAGGATGCAGGCAAGCAGACAGCTAGCAATTTGAGTGTTTGTGGGGAGACTTTGGGATGGTATTGCTTCCTATAGTGATAAGGTATATTAACTTCTTTCTTGCTATGATGGATTTAGTTTTCTAGTGCTGGGATTAGGGTTTTTGTGTCTGAATAAATGTTTTGCTTCTGTCTTCTATATGGAGAGTCTGTTATATTTTGCAATTCAGCACTATGCCGGCGTATTCATAGTTGCTGCCAGCACTGTGAATATTGTGTTGGTGCTCCAGAAGGCAGGAGAAACAGTAGATGTTTCAAATATACCAGAGGCAGCTAGAGTATAGAGTACATAGAGTACTGGAATGGGGAGTCTGGAAGACCTGAGTTAAAATCCTGCCTTAGATGCTTACTAGCTGTGTGAGTCTAGGCAAGTCATTTAACGTCTTGTGCCTGTTTCCTCATGGACAAAACAGGAATGATAAAAATAGCACTTACTTCTCAGGGTTGTTGAGAGGCTCAACAGATAGCAAGTAAGGTACTTTTTTGCAAATCTCAAAGCACTATAAAAATGCTAGCTATTATTGCCATTGCTATTACTATCATCATAGCTTTGTCCTAGTCCTGAAAAAGTTAGAGGTGGGAAAACTGAACTTATAATAGTCAGAAGACCTGGATTCAAATGAATAACCACACTTTTTTTTTTTAATCCTAAGGGACCTGTGTTTTCATGAAATAACATACAGAACACTATGTAGAACATAACAGGTGCTTGATAAATGTTTGTTAAATTAATATACAAAATGCTTTTAAATTATAAGTTGAAACAAAACTTAAGTTATTGACCCCATTACTCTCAAAATATACTGAATGTAAAATCTACTGAGATGCTCTCATAGTTTATACAATTTCTTACTGCTTAGGGGCGAGGTAATCTTTTTTTTTTTTTTTTTTGGAGGGGGGAAGGCAAGGCAATTAGGGTTAGTTGACTTGCTCAAGGTCACACAGCTAGTAAGTGTGTCAAGTGTCTGAGGCTGGATTTGAACTCAGGTCCCCCTGATTCTAGGCCTGGTGCTCTATTCACTGCACCATCTAGCTGCCACGGAGCAAGGTAATCTTGGCCCATACTGAGGGACTTGGATCAATTTTCAAGCTTTTCCAATAGCCTAAAAAATGTATCCTGCCCAGAACACATCAGAGAATTCCATTCTGTCTCAAAAGGGCTACATCTTCAACAACTTTAAGTCAATCAGTGTTTATTACATGCAGAGCAGTGTGAAAGAAAGAGAAATGAGTCCCTGACTATAAAGACCTTGTAGTCCCCCAGACCCAATGCTTCAGTGTGGCCTGGGGAAAGTCCCATGGAGTAGGAGTTAGGAGAGATCTGGATATGAACCCTCGCTCTGACACATATGTTATAAGCTTAGGCAATTCACATAACCTCTCTAGATCTCGGTTTTCTCATCTGTAAAATGTTTTGGAAAAGATGACTTTTGAGGCCCTTTCCAACTCTGAATGTATAATCATATGTTCATGGTCAAATATGAATAGCAAGAGTTATTCGTGTCCAAGCATCTAAAAACACACTAATCATATAAATTGCAGGAAAAGAGACAGTTTCTTAACAAACCCTCAGGTAAGAGCTGCAGGCTTAGTAAAAGATGAACTTCCAAGTCTTGAGCTTTCTTCTGTCCCAGTTCAGTCCTAGCTTTTATCTTCTTCAAAGGATTTGCAAATGGGGGTAGATGAGAAACATTTGAAAACCTAACTAGTGGGAAAGAGAGGAGTGGTGCTCTATTGGTAAGAGGAATGACTGCTTTGAAAGGGCCACCGACAGGATTCAGGCCAGCTCAGAGTCTTCAATTACAATGGAAAGAGTGGTGGTGCTGAAACAGCATTGTGCCGGCACAGATAATCAGGGCTCAAGTCAGGATGGAGGGGAAGGGCCGAGATCAAAACCAATCTGATGATCAATGAGAGGAAAATAAGAAAAGGAAGTCTTTCATCTCTAGTCTGAGCTTTGCCTTTCAGGGGTTTGTAATCCTGTGATCACTGGCAGAAGCTGAGCATTCAAGGTCTCCACATTGAAAGAATGCTTCAGGAAATTTGCTTAGTAAAACAAAACATAAAAAACCCCCGAGTTTGAAAGCCTTTCAACTATGTGGACACTTGACATGTAAATTCTGTATTTCTAAGAGTTTTCATGCATTTGGAATTCATAAGCCGTTGCTTTTTTCCCCCACCTGGAGTTCAGATAATTATTCAGTAACAACAAATAAGAAATATTCCTACCTTTGGATGTCTCTCCTCCCCGCTCCCCATGTCACATATGACAAAATAATAACAGGAATAAGTCAACACATAATTGAAATTCTTTTGACACGAGCACACACTCTACAGGGAACCTCTGCTTAGCTTCTTTTGCCTAAGGGGAGGGGCACAGAGCAGCCTAACTGTGAATTTCCTTCCTTCCTCCCCCCCCCCCCCCCCCCACTAATCTCTAAATGGAGCCTTTGTTCAGTAAATATAAAATTCACCTTGTTATCTTAAAAGCACTCCAGTAACCCACAGAGATAGCAACAGAGTTCAATTCTCTGCAAGCATATGGAACTACTCTATCCTCCCAATTCCAGTCAGCCTGATGAATGTATTGGGTAAATTGATGACCCCATTCGCAGAAATTCTTTATGGTCAACACCAGATAAATTAAATCACAGGTCATACAAAGATTGTTTCTGTATGTGTCTGGAATGACTTATATATTCTCTCCTCTCCTAAAAGATTCATCTCTCTAATTATGTTTTATTTAATATAACATGGTATTGAGTTAGCAAGTTCTGAACACTTGTAGTCTTCTCAGAATAGGGAGATGTTGGCTGGGAGAGCCTGTTGTTCAGTTGTTTTCAGTCGAGTCAGACTCTTCATGACCCCATTTGGGATTTTCTTGGCAGAGATACTGGAGTGGTTTGCCATTTCCTTCTCCAGCTCATTTTACAGATGAGGAAACTGAGGCCAACAGAGGACACACAACAAGTGGCAAGGGGTAAGGAATGGTAAAAACTTGGGTATGAACTAGGTAAAGCTGCTTCCATTAGTTAGCTCAGGTAAAGCATGCTAAAGTATGCCCTTCATTCAATTCAGCAAGCCCAGGTGAGGTGGGAGAGCTTAAGCAAAGGCAAGAAGGAAGTTGGAATGTCAGCACAGGGAGAACATCCAGTAAGCCTGGAAGGTTGCAGCACAGAACATAAGAGGACAAGTTTGGTATAATCAGCCTGGAAAGATAGGATCACAGATTTAGAGCTGCTCATTTTAGGCCAGGGAAACTGAAACCAACCGAGGTTAATTGGATTGCTTAAGGTCACACGGATGATAAATGAGAGACTCAGTTTGAACCCAGTTCCTTTAACACCTAAGTCTTTACTTTTTTGGCTCTACCACATTCCTTTCCCCTAACAGTTTGGAGGCAGAATGTAGAGGGTATTGATAGGCAGAATGCGATATTCATATTTTGTGATATACCATAGGAAAACAGTAAGAAGTCACTGAAATATCGTAATTAGAGGACCTAATTGGTCAGACCAATCACGTGGTCAGATCTGTGCTTTAGGAATATGATTTTAATAGTTGGTATGACAAATGGGTGGGAGACTGAATGTATGAATTCAAGGATATTTTAATAATCCAGCAGGGAGATAATAAGGGTCTGAACTAGGGTGGTTGCTGTATGAATGAAGGACATGGGAAAGATATGAGAGATGTTGAGGAAATAGAATAGGAAAGACTGACAATTAATTGGATATGGGCATAAGAGAAGGCAAAGAGTCAAGGATGTCTCCTAAGTTGATAACTTAAGTGACTAGGAGAATGGTGTTCTCAATAGAATTTGGAACATTTGAAGAAAGGGTTTAAGAAGAAAAATGGGGGGGAGGGGGTGCATCTAGGTGGCACAGTGAATACAGCACTGGCCCTGGAGTCAGGAGGACCTGGGTTCAAATCCGGCCTCAGACACTTGACACAAAAACTAGCCTTGGGCAAGTCATTTAACCCCAATTGCCCTCCAAAAAAAAAAAAAGAAGAAAAATGATTATTCAGGACTTGTTGAGTTTAACATGTCTATGGAGGAAAAAAAAGATGTCTGTGGAGCATGAGATGAGAGGTGGTACTTTTCCCTAAGGGAACTGATAGTCATCAACGATGCAAAGGATGCTACACAGAATGTTGTGAAGAGTCATGAGGGATAAGAACGAAAAAAAGAAACACCAAAACTTGAGATTTAGCAAGGAAGAGAATTGTGGGTAACCCTGGAGAAAGTCATTTCACTCAAGTAGTACAGAAAGAAGACAGATTTTAAGGGGATGAGAAGCAAGTGGGGGTAAAAAAGCAGAGTCAATGATCATAGTCAACTTTTACTAGGAATTCTCAAAATTACCTTGTATCTATTGTGTCCATATGTACATGTTGCAGAAGAATATTTCACTTATCCCTAGTGCTCTCAGCAGTATCTGGCAAGTAATAGGTACTTCATAAATCTTGTTGATTGATTGAGTTCGCACATGAAAGGGAAGAATGATATAAGCTGATAGTTCAAGGGGAGAGGAAGGTCAAGTGGAGGGTTTTTTTTTAAACCTGGGAGATGTCTGGTTGTTGTCATCATGGAAGAATCCAGGAGATGAGAAGAATGTTGGGCTATGGGCACGAAGCATTGCATATAAGGCATCTGCTTGTGCAGTGAATAGAGCCCTGGGCTTGGAGACCTAAGTCTAAATCCTTACTTTCTGTGTGACTCTGGATAAGTCACTTAACTTCTGTCTGTCTCAGTTTCCTCAGCATGGGGATAATAATAGCACTTCCCTCCTAGGGTTGTTGGGAGGACAAAAGAAGACAATATTTTTGCAAAGTATTTTGCAAACTTTAAAGAGATATAAAGTAAGAAGAGACAATTGGACTCAATGACCTCTAAGGTCCCTTGCAGCTCAAAATCGATGATCTTGTGATGTATTTCATACTTGGTAGATGGTTTTGTTAGTTTTGCTGCACTGCTTTGGTTTTTATTTTTTATTCTTTGTTACAAGGAACAAAGCTTGGTGGGCAAGGGGAGAGGAATATACTTAGAATGCAAGTGATGCAGAACCAAAAATGTCAATAAAATTAAAGAAATTTAAAAGAAATTTCTGAGAAGAGAGAGATGGGATTCAGTGCAACAAAATTTATTATTTTGTTAGGACAAAGTACTGTCCTAGGTATTTAGGGAACAGTGGCAAAAATGAAACAATCCTTGACTTCAAGGAGCTTATGTTTTACTAGGCTTGGGAATAGAGAATTGGAAACACAAGGGGAACAGAAAAGACATTCTGCAATCCAATTAAACAGTCTTCTTGCTATTTCTCACACATGACACTCCATTTCCCATCTCCGTGCCTTTGCATAAGCTGTCCCTGCAGCCTGGAATGTAGTCCTTCCTTACCTCCATCTCTAGGAGTCCCTAGTTTCTTTCAAAGCTTAGTCATCACTCCTACATGGCCCTTCCTGATCCCCACAGCATCTAGCAGCTCCCTCCTGGTTACCTTTCATATATTTTATGTTCACCATCCCTTGAGAGTAGAGACTTTTTCATTTTTGGTTTTGTATTCCCAGCATCTAGCACAGTCCCAATACTCATATTAGGTACTTAATAAATACTTATTGATGGACTGAAGGAGGAGCTAAGGTTGACCGAGCAAGGGAATGAATCCCAGACACTGGGGTTTGCTTGTGCAAAACTGCAGAAGGGGATAAAAGGAATATCACATATATGGAGCAACTAGGTGGTGCAGTGGATAAAGTGCTAGGCCTGCAGTTAGGAAGACCTGAGTTCAAATGTGACTTTAGACACTTCCTAGCTATGTGAGTCACTTAACTCTGTTTGCCTCTGTTCTTCATCTGTAAAATGAACTGGAGAAGGAAATGGCAAACAATTCCAGTGACTTTGTCAAGAAAACACCAAATGAGGTCAGGCCGAGTTACACATTCCAATTTGTCTGGAGTATGATCAGTGCAAAAGGGGGCAATGTATTTGAAATAAATAGGAAATAAATCTGAGAAGGTAGGTTCATGAAATTTTGTCAGACTTTGAAAACCAGGCTAAGGAATGCTTTTTGTTTTCTCTTAGAAGTAATAGGAAGCCCCTAAAGGGTTTTGAGCAGGAGAGTAACATAGGTTATACTTGTGCCCCAGGAATGTTATTTTGATGGAAAGATGAATTGTAAATGGGAAACAATAGAAATGGGGAGAACAATTATTTTTGTGCAGTCAAGAGATGATAAGAGGTCTTAAAAGAGTCAAAGAAAGAGGGCACAAGTCTCCAAACCTCTTGGTGAGGGGTTACTTATTTCTGAGGTTCAGAGATGTTAAGTGACTCCTCTAAAGTCAACTCTGCTAGTATATTACAGAGCTGGGACTAGATGAACCCAGTTCATCTAGCATCAAAACCCAATGTCTTTCAGTACAATGAATTCATGTTTATCTTTATATGTATTATCCCTTTTGAAGAACATTTCCAATCGATTTTTTCACCCAACACTGATTTCTCTTGCTACTCAGCATACTTCTAAAGTTGCTTCTTCCCTCCTTCCTTCTTTCCAAAGGAGTTTGTTACAAGTATTTCAAGGTAGAACATGTTGATGGATTAATCAATGAAGATCAGTCAAAGTACATTCTTAATCATCTGTTGGTCATGGGATGATAATGACAACTCATTTTCGTGTGAGTCTAAGAAAAGCAAATTTGCTTCTGCTAAAACAAACATCATAAAAATGCAGCAAATCATAGCACATTCTAAGGACAAACAGTGGTTTGGGGATCATTGGCTGAATTATCCTCTGACAGCTTTCCTTTACTGATATTATCATGAGATGGCTTTAATATAAAAAAGCCCACACTTATTGTTTTGTGATTTTCTAAAGCAGTTGTCAGTCAAAGGAAAGAAAAGTGGGGCATCAAGATGAAAACTTTGGAATTTCCCCAAAAGGGAGGCAACTTCTGAAAATGATGTAATGTGCTTTCAGTTTTTAATTTTCCTGACACAAGTAATTTCAGCAGAGATTATCTTAAGGTTCCTTCATGCTAGCTTCTAAAACCAACTCATTTAGCTAGAGGAAGTAGATGCTTGTGTAGGAACTAAAGAAAGTTTCAACTGAAGAGACTCAAAAGGCCCAAAATCTGATTGAGGTTAGCTTAATCTGGGGGCAAGTGAGCTGAAGTCATTCGTGGTGGTAAGAAAATGGAATCAGAGGATCACAGATCTAGACCTGGAAGTTTCTTGACAGATTATCTAGTGCAGTGGTTCTCAACCTTCCTAATGCCGCGACCCTTAATACTCGTATGTAGGCATATCTGCATGTGGGTGGACCCGCCTGGAGATGGATAGAAGAGTGGTGTCTCGGTTCCTAAGACCATCGGAAATATGTAATTTCCGATGACGCCTGTGAAAGGGTCATTTGACTCCCAAAGGGGGCATGACCCACAGGTTGAGAACCGCTAATCTAGTGCAACCTTCTCATTTTATGAGGAAACAGATGCCCAGAGATCAATGACTTGCCCTTGGTCACTTAGGTAGTAAGTATTTCAAGGTAGAACATGTTGATGGACTAATCAAATTATGATCAGTCAAAGTACATTCTTAATCATCTGTTGGTCATGGGATGATAATGGCAACTCATTTTCATGTGGATCTAGCTGCGATTCTGACACAGATGGTCTCACTAGCAAATCCACTACTCTCTTCGCTATTCCATGTTGTTTTCTAATGACTAATTTATTCTTATACACATAATTCCATTTTACTTCTGACATCTAAAGATGTAAAAACCATTTCAGCCACCTTTGCCAAAGCAGAAAGGACATAGACATCAGATAATTTCCTAGGTTTTAATTTCTCTGGGGCTGTCAATGGTTCTATTGTTGGATGGTGTTTTAGTAGTATCATAAATTTAGTAACATCACACGGTAGCACTAGAGACAGTTACCTTATCTAGCTTCCTGAAACACCCCCCACTTTTCCCTTCCCTCCCCCTACATTTGCTTTCTGTTTCTTTTTTTTTTCCTAGCCCTCAGATGCACTGAAGAGCTTACTGCTTCTTTGGGCTCTTTTGTACCTTATTTACCCTTTTTTTGCTCTCAAGAACAAAAGTCCTTTGAAAGGACCTGTGAATTTCAGAGAATCGTGAAATTTTTTTCAGTGCTGGAAATGTTCTTGGGTCAGGAGTTTTTGATCTGGAGTTCCTGAATTTGTTTTAAAAACAAATTAATTAAATTTAAATAC
The DNA here is from genome assembly GCA_028646515.1 of Pseudochirops corinnae. Taxonomy (NCBI): domain Eukaryota; kingdom Metazoa; phylum Chordata; class Mammalia; order Diprotodontia; family Pseudocheiridae; genus Pseudochirops; species Pseudochirops corinnae. The sequence continues at coordinate 78,090,962 of CM053587.1, forward strand.
ATTTTAATTATGTAGATTTAAATAAAATTTAAAACAAATTTTAAATATTTTAAAATATATTTCAATAATTATATTTCAACATAATTAGTTTCCTTTCTAATCCTATGTATTTTGTGTTATACGTTTAAAAACACTATTCTGAGGAATGCATAGGCTTCACTAGACTGACAAAGGGGCCCATGACACAAGAGGTTAAGAATACCTAGCTTAGAGGGTTGTCTAGATGAAGAAACAGAGGACTAGAGAAGTTTACAGTCTTATCCCTGTTTACATATATTGCATGAGCTAATTATTTGGGAGACTTAGGTCTTTCCATACAGAGTCCAGGGTTCTTTCCACACATGTTAGCTGTTTGACCTTGGACAAGTCAGTTAACCCCTCTTTGGCGACCCTCATGGGAAAATGGAGATAAATAGCTCCCACATCCCAGGGTTGTTATGAAGATCAAATTAGATCATATTTGTAAAGCACTTAGCACATTGTCTGGCACATAGTAGGTCTTAATGAATGCTTGTTTTCTTCCTTCTACTTTACTATCTTTCTTTTGAATAAATGTTAACTTAACACAGACTTTCACAGCGCTGAAAACCTCTGACATGCCAGTTGTGTGACCCTGGTCAAGTCACTTAAAGTCTCAGTGTCCCGGGCAACTTTCTAAAGATGATAAATTGCAAAGTAGTGGCCAATCTGCATTGATAGGGTTTCCTGGTTGGGAGTTACCCATCCAAAGAAAGCACAGGCTGGCTCTAAAACTCAGTAACAAAAAGATTCCTCACCAATTCTACGTTAGTACACAAAGTTCAAATTCTGCAGATCTTTGAAAATTTAAGGAATCATTTTGGTATGCTGAAATGATTTCCTCTCTGGGAAGCTCTGCAAACTTAATAGTTACTTCCCTGAAAACCTTTCATTTCTCAGTCTAACAACTCTATCTGAACACAGAAACCCTGCAAGGTTTTATGAAGAACATTTTTTTTATAGTTCTGAAGTCATACCTGTGTGTTATAATCATACCAAGTTGCTCAAAAGCTCTGCCTCAGGACAAGAATGTAGCCTCAGTAGTCAGAAGCTGTAGTAACAACCACTTCCTACTTCACTCATGACAGGGTTGGTTTGCAGAGAGCAGCTCTTGTTCAGCTTCTCAATCTCAAACATGACTGGAGATTTGTAACTATTCCTTTCAGGTTTGCTAATTGTACGTGCTTTTGTCAATTCAAGTGTTTCAGTCGTGTCCAACTCTTTGTGATCCCATTTGAGGTTTTCTTGGCAAAGATACTGGAGTGGTTCCTTCACTAGCTCATTTTATAGATGAGGAACTGAGGCAAACAGGGTTAAGTGACTTAGCCAGGGTCACTCAGCTAGAATAAATACATCATTACAAGTGCTTTTGATTGAAAGACACTGATGTACGAAGGATGATGGTGTTAAGTCAGAGGAAGGAAATGAGAGTCACTTTCTTCAATTTCTACTAATTTCTAATTCTGCTGAGGTTGCAAGTAAACCCACAGAGCCATCAACTGCTTAAGCTGGAGACCCTAGAGATTATTTGGTCCTAGCCTCTGCTACAACTCACCTAAAACTAAAAATTCTTTTGAAGAAATGCCTTCAGAGAGGCTATATTTAGGTGAAACAAAACAAAACAAAACATCTCTTTCTTATGCATCCTTAGGCATGATGATAGTTTCTGGATGAAACACGATATAACACTACTCTAGACCACTTTCATGTTTTAGCAACATAGCATCTTGCACAACATGTAAGGAACTTAGTAAACCCTGGCATTTTTTTGGCTTCATTTTGGCACTAACCAAAGATCAAAATGGAAAGTACAGGAGTACATTTGTTGTTGTTGTTTAACAACAAATAGTAACTAATGAGGATGATGAAATTCCTTCTACCTATGCACATCCGCACATTCTCTGCAAGCAAGAACCTCAGAGGATTACACAGTCAGTATTGGTCAGAGACTGGATTTGAACCCACATCTTCCTGTCTTGAAGGCCAGCTCTCCATCCCCTAGAGCACTTGACTCACAACAACAACTATAACAACCACTACCACCACCAAGTGATCAGGTTCCCTGTACCAGAACAGACTAGTTAATACTATAGCTGAACTGGACTATTAGTACAAGCCTGAAGTCTGAGGTCTTGAGAGTAAGAGACCATGTGGCATCAGGAAGAGGAAGAAGAGAGTTTTCTCCCACTTTCATCAACAAAATTTTGAAACTGATGATGCTTGCCATGGTATCTTCCTATCTCCCTTTTTGTCTTCCTTTCTGTTTCTAAAATGCCCCTCCCCAGGACCCTTCAGATTGCTTTGAGTTTTCTCTTCCCGCCCCATCACTTTAAAGCCTCCTAAATTCTCCAAGCAGCTTCCTAACCTCTTTGCTAGATAAACATTCCTCAATTATGCTATTTGAAGAAAGGAAGAAATTGAACAAACTCAAGTTAATCTATGAATGGGCTTTCTTTCAAAGACATTTACTTTTAAAACAAGGATGTCAGTTAATCCCAATTCTCTTATTAGTAAAGGTAGCTGAAAAAGAAAAAAAAAACCCAACAATCCCTTCCTAGTGTGTGAAATGTTTTTGGTCCAGGGAGTACCGAGAAGGCAGGTCACTCCAGTCTCAGTTTCAGTCTTTAGGATTAATTCCACTAAGTTGTTTCTGCTAATCATAGCTTCTCCCATTCCTGAAATTTATTTAATTTCAATTCAGTTCAACAAACAGTTGTTAAGTTACTATTATGTGAAAGACACTGAAGATATAGAAATAAAGAAAAGTCATAGTCTCTGTCCTCATGGAGCCTACAATCTACTTGGGGACTTAAGGGGAGAGCTGACATTGAGGGGTTACAATGTAAAGTGTTATCCATATTCATCGGAGATCCTGGATAGATCCCTCAGTTTCCAAGTGCCAGGGCACCAAAGGCACTAGAGCAGGGGTTAACTTTTATGTATGGAAACCTATGGATCCCTTCTCCATAGGTCTCTCTATGGGGCCTTTCTGCAAAAAAAGGTTTTTAAATGCATAATATAACATGCATAGGATTACAAAGGAAATCAACCATATTGAATAATAGTTATCAAAAAAAAATTTTTTTTTTAAGTTCACAGATCCTGGTTAAGAGCCCATGCATTAGAGGGGATGCCAGGGACTCATAAATAGGAAACTCAGGTTTCTAAGGCTGCTAAGTTGGTACCAGTTCGGTTTCTAGGACCCAGTCAATCATAGTTATCATGTCTCAAAGCTATATAACTTAGATGAAAAACAAATTCTAGCATTGAACTGATTTGAGGAAAGAACAAGGAGAGAAAAATTTCAGGGCTTAATTGGCCATAAAACTGACTACTTATTTTGCGGAACATCCTGGGTCTGTGTCAATATCTTTAGTGTGGCTCAGTTTAAAATGAATCATGGGAAGATCCTGTCATTCTTGAACAAATTATTGTTTACAAATGTGCTAAAATACTATTGTGCTGTGAGAAATGATAAAGGGATTGTTTCAGAAAAACCTGGAAAGACTTACATGAACTTGTACAAAGTAAAGTGAGTAGAACTAGAACAGTTCCTACAGTACTGGCAATATCGTAAAGATCAGCCGTGAAACAGTTAAAAACTCTGATCAATACAATGGCCCACCAGAGTTCTAAAGGACTCATGAAACAGGCTATCAAATTTTCTTTTCTTTCTTACTTGACTAATGTGGGATTTTATTTTGCATGATTATACATTGTTATAACAGTTTTTGTTCTTAGTGAGTAGAGGAGGGTGAGGAAGGAGAGAAATAATTTGGAACTGAAAACACAATAAAATTGAATTTTTTTTTTTTAAAAGAGAATCATATCATTCAACAATAATGATTTCCTCATGGCAACACTTGAGCCAAAACTAATGATTTCTGAGACACAAGTATGGTCCTCAGCTTGATGTACATGGTGATTATGAAGTTTTGATATTTAATATAATTTTATATTTAATATTTTACAAGTACATCAACAATACAACAGAAGATGAGGTCCTTAGGAGTTCACTTGGAGGAAGCTTATTAGGTATTCTCCATCAAAAGATCCCAAAAAACATTCTCCATCTGGGTTGAAGCAAAAACTAGATAAATCTTCCCTCTTTCTTTCCTTCTTCCCTCCTTCCCTCCTTCCTTCCTTCCTCCATCCCTTCCTTTCCCCTCTCCCTTCCTTCCTTTGTTGTTTTTGTTAGTGAAAAGAAAATAAACTTTTCTTTTTTGTTGTTCATTCATTTTTCAGTTGTGTCCAACTCTTCGTGACTCTATTTTGGGGTTTTCTTGGCAAAGATATAGGAGGGGTTTTGTCATTTCCTTCTATAACTCATTTTACAGATGAAGAACTGAGCCAAACGAGGTTAAGTGACTTGCCCAGAGTCACATAGCTAGTAAATGTCTGAGGCCATATTTGAACTCAGGTCTTCCTGACTCTAGGCCACGCATTCTATCCACTAGTCATTTTTCCTTCTCAGGACTGCTCCAATAATACTTTACCAAAGGAAACAAATGAATGAGTGAAAACCACAGACAGGCAGCAAGATACTGTGTAAAGACTTTGGAGGCAGTACCTGTGATTCAAATACTGCCTCCATCACCTCTACTTGTGTGACCTCAGGCAAGTCACTTAACCTCTCTAGGCCTCTGTTTCCTCATTTGTAAAACTAAAGGGTTGAACTAGATGGTCTTTAAGGTCTTTTCCAGTTCTAAATCTGTGATCTGGATAGAAATAGCTTACTTCTCCCTAGATACACTAAGAGCTACCAGGTCAATGAGAACCCTTGGATTGTGTGAGAATAAGAAGAAATTGAAGAGTTGAAAAGATTTGATAATTCAAGTTCAGTTGTGATTGATTTCAAACCAATGTTCATGAAAAAAAAGCCATGACTACCTCAGGTTTACCTCATTTGTGTAGTCTGAGGAATCCCTGGTGAGTGAAGATCAAATCTTCTTAGAGCTTTACTCACCAAATGGCTACCAAAATAGGTGTTAGCAATGGAGTGGATTGCTGACTGATGCAGTTCAGTCCTCCATATTTCCTAGCTTTCATGCTACTGGATACATGCCCCTGTGCTTATGGAAAGATAGCCTTATCCTAAGAGAAGATGAAGGCTCTGGTCTAAGAGTTCTGCTTCAAATACAGGAGGGACATCTTTAAGAACCTGGAGCTATGATGACACTTCAGTAACTTAGAAGCCTTTGATCTGGATTGGATGGAGCCTACTGAGGACAGGGCTTGGTATTGCCTCAGACCAAAGTTATGGATTCCAGGCTCCACTCTGCTGATGGAGTTTAAGAAACAAGTCTGCCCAGTTGCTTATGATTCTGAGAGGAAGGCTACAAGGAAAACACCAGAAGAAAAATCCCATGCAATTCTAGTGGATGTTTTTGATGTAGGATTTGTTTTTTTCTGGCTGCTTTTAAGATTCTCTTTGTTGCTAAAACTCTAAGATTTGATAGCTGCATTTCTAGTGGAGCTGAATTTAGTCTTTCTTTGCTGGTATTGAGGCAACTGGTGGGGCACAGTGGATGGAGCACTGAGCCTGGGGTCAGGAAGGCTTCTTTGACCTTGTACACTTACTAGCTGTGTGACTCTAGGCATCTCGCTTAAGCTCTATCTGCCTTGGTTTTCTCAACAGTAAAATGGGGATAATAACAGCACCTACTTTTAAGGGTTGTTGTGAGGATTCAACGAGAATATCTGTAAAACATTCTTAACACAGTGCCTGGCACAGACTGGGTACTTAATAAACATCTATTCTATTTCCTTCCCTTTTCCTTGGTTTCCTTTACATTCTATTGATTTTCGCTCTTCTTTTTGTTTTCAATACTTCTTGAAAGTTTTTTGTATGATCCAGTAAAGTGGAAGCTCCTCGAAGGAGTAGTTAGTTATTTTTGTGTTTACAGTGTCTAGCATGTAATAGACATTAAATAATTGTTGAGCTGTTATTGACTTGTTGAGTCGAATTGAATAAGGTTCCAAGTGCCAAGATATAAGAGGCGCTAGAGGACCAACACCGAACAGGGACTTATCCATCCAAGATCCTCATTCTTAGAGCAACAAAGTGCCTGCTATTCAAAAAATACAGATAGTGGGTACCAAGTGACAGGTTTCTTCTGGTGTACTTCATCTCCTGCCATTTTGGGATGAGTTAGGAAGCTGGTGGTGAATGTGAGTTCAGTCGGACTGGGGACTTTGGGGCCCATTTGCTTGGGAACTCATATGCCTGGACAAAACTCTATGCTAACTCTACCCAGTCTCTGCTAACTCTAACCACTCTACACACTGCCTAAACTCTTGGGTTCCTGTGTTCACCATACCCAAACAGGGAAGCTACCATAACTCTCAAACCAATATGGTATTCTGTCATCAAAAGACTGTGGAGTATAGAGACCTTGATCAATTGCTTCTTTCCTAGTATTATGATGGGCAAATATACTGAGCTCCTGCTCCCCTTAAACCTGTGATTCAGAGCTACCCATTAGCTGAAGTGAAAATTCTTTTACTTCGTTACCTTCTCCTGTACTCTCATTTCTTTTTTTTTTGGTTTGTTTGTTGTTTTTTTTTTTCATTGACTTGTTTAATTTACTTTTAGTTTACAAGATTCAGTTCCACAATCCCTTGAGTTTCAAATTTTTTCCCCTCCCTTCCCCCCGCCCTCCACATGGTGGTGTGCAATCGTGTATAGGATTTGCAAATACTTTCACATTGTACAGTATTCTGGTTGTGTAGAAAGGTTGTACCCAATGAGTGAACAATGGGAAAAAAAGAAAGAGAACCAAACATGAAAAAGAATGATAGCATGTATTGCTTCAGTCTCCATTTAAACTCTAGTCTTTCTAGATCTTTCTCTGAATGTGGATATCTCCTTCCATCCTGAGACTTGTAGAGTTGTCTTATAGCTGTGCGTTGCTGAGAAGAGTATAGTTTATCAAGGTTGGTCATCACACATATGATGTGTCTGTGATTGTGCACAAATTTTTCCTGATTCTGCTCTTCTCACTTAGTATCAATTTGTATAAGCCTCTCCAGGTAATTATGAAGTCCATCTCCTTCCCATTTCTTATAGCACACACAATAGTATTCCATTACATTCATATACCATAACTTGTTCGGCCATTCCCCAATTGATGGGCATCTCCTATATTTCCAGTTTTTTGCCACCACAAAGAGAGCTGCAATAAATATTTTTGTACATATGGATCCTTTTCCCACTTCTATAATCTCTTTGGGATATAATCCCAACAGTGATATTGCTGGGACAAAGGGTATGCAATTATTTATAGCCCTTTGGGCATAGCTCCTGATTGCCCTCCAGAATGGTTGTATCAGTTCACTGCTCCACCAACAATGCATTAGTATTCCAATTTTTCCACATCCTCTCCAACATTTGTCATTTTCCTGTTTTGTCATCTTAGCCAGTCTGCCTGGTGAGATGTGGTACCTCAAAGTTGTTTTGATTTGCATTTCTCAAATTAATAGTGATTTAGAGCATTTTTCCATATGCTTAAAGATATATTTAATTTCTGCCTCTGAAAATTGCCTGTTCATATCCTTTGACCATTTATCAATTAGGGAATGACTTGTATTCTTATAAATTTTACTTAATTCCCTGTATATTTTAGAAATGAGGCCTTTATCAGAGACATTGGTTTAAATATTCTTTCCCAATTTCCCACTACCCTCTTAATCTTGGTTACATTGGCTTTGTTTTGTACTCTCATTTCTAACCATCTTAGCTTTCCTTACCCAATTTTGATCACTGTGCCTCTGGAGAATCTTGTTTTATTGCTATTAAGTACCTACTGTGTGCCAAGATTTATGCTAAGTACTGGAGATGCAAATAAGAAAAAGACAATCTCTTTCAAGGAGCAAACACTCTAATGGGAAAACAATGCTTAAATGACGTTAACGGGAAAATTTTGAGCCCTCAATAAGGGAGGCTTTGGGTAGAGTTTGTTGTTCCGCCCTTAAGCCCTCCAATTAGAAGGGAGGGGGGGGCAAATGAGGATGATGAGGAAGTGTTGAGTATCAAAGCTGAATCAGTCTCTGTGGTGCTGAGATTCCAGTGGATGAGCTCACTCCTGGGGTCAAAACCAAGTAGCACAGCTGATGGAAAATGAAATTAGCTGGAAAGTTCGGAGCCCTCTTCAAAGGGAGGCTTCCTTTGAGCCAGATCTTTTTACTTTACACTTTTTCAGACTCTTAGCACTAATGGAAACCACCTTTTTGTTGTTTGTCCTTCCTTTATGAATGGAAGCCCTAGCACTCTTCAGAAGACACTCCCTCTAGTACTAATTGTTCTTTTTCTTATTTTCCCCAACATACAGTCAGAAAAACAAACAACTCACAGAGACAGTCACCTTGAGTCTCACCTCCATTCATAACTGTGCCACTTTTATCATCGCAAACTTAAATTCTGATCCATGAGAGTAAGGGCTGATTTTTTTTCTTTGTATCCCTAGAGCTTAGTACAGTGCCTGGCGCGTAGTAAATATTAATAAATGTTTGTTGATTAATTGATAATGATATTAAAAAATGAGAAGCAGATATCATCATTAATGGTAAATATCAGACTTCTAAGGGGAAATAAATGCTAAGGACCCGTTCTGTTCAACTGTGCCCAGAAATGCTTGGGGTTTCCTGCTTCAGGTACTAGTATAATATTTGGGGGACAAAATCATTAATTTTTAATAAGTTTTCAAGTTTAAACATAACTTCTTGTGGGATACATAGCCTCACTTATACATAGGAATGTTTTTAGGGCATGGGGTACCTAGGTTCCATGATGTGCCCTCTTTTCCATTTTGTCTGTTTCAGGCATATGGGGAAAGGCAGGAAAAGGAAAAGAAAGGAACTATTTCTGAAAGACAGTGCCAAAAACCAAAACAACGAAACAAACAAAAAACAGTGTTGAGGGTCATAGTTAAGTGATCAGTTCTAAACCCCAGTCAACATCATGGGGAGGATGTAGTGGATAGTACACTGGGCTTAGAGTAAGGATGACCTGAGTTAAACTCTCACCTCTGTTAACTTTCTAGCTGTGAGACCATAGGTAAGTCACTTAACCTCTCTATGCCTCACTTTTACCATCTGTAAAATGAAAAGCTTGAATTTTATGGCCTCTTAGATATCTATGCTTCTATGACACCTCCCCCATACTTTTTCTTCAGAATTCCCCCAAACATTGCCATTATGAGATTTATTTTTCCTTTCAACACTAGCCTTGACCTATTTTCATCAGTAGTTATAAAAATATTGGCAGTAGCATTGGACAGGATAACACATTGTGATATAATGGAAAGAATACTGGATTTGTTGTTTTGGTTTTTGGCACTAACTTTTAGAAAGACATTACAGATACAGGACTTTGGGGTTAGAAGCTCCAGTTTTGTAATCTTGGGCAATCTATTGAATATTTTTGAGCTTCAGTTTCCTAATCTAGAGTATGAAGATAAATGACATTAAGTTGCTAACATCACAGGTCAATTCTGACAATCAAAAGAGATAATTAAGGTAAGATGTTTTGCTCCAGAATGTGCTACACAGACATCCAGTGCTTTTGTTCTTGTGACAGCTTCTGGCTCCCAGTTTCTTGGGGTGGCCCTGGGAACCACATGTATAAGGATAATTTTGAAATACACTGTTTGAGGCAGATTTCAGAAAAACCTGGAAAGACTTACATGAACTGATGCAAAGTGAAGTGAGCAGAACCAAGAGAAAAGCATACACAGTGAAAGCAATATTGTATGATGATCAACTGTCAATGACTTAGCTTTTCTCAACAATACATTGATCTAAGACAATTCTGAGGGACTGATGATGAAAAATGCTGCCTCAAGAGAAAGATCTGATGGAATCTGAATGCAAATCAAAGCATACGATTTTTTCTCTTTATTTTTTTCATGAGTTTTTTCCCCCCTTTGGGTATATGTCTTCTTTCACAACATGATTAATATTGTAATATGTTTTACATGATTGAACATGTATAATCTATATCAAATTGCTTACTGTACCAGGTAAGGGGGAGATGAGAGACAGAGAGAGAAAATTTGGAACTCAAATTTTTTTAAGTGTTAAAAATTATTTTTACACGTAACTGGAAAAAAATACTAATAAAAAATACACTGTCTGATTTTGATAGCCTGTGATCAGTTGTCAAACATGCTTTCTCATCTTCCCTCCTGCTGGTCCATGGCAGGCAGGTTGGATGTAGGACATATGGAAAAGTTTAAGAACAGTAGTTAGCAGGTGCCAAGTTTTCCACACCTGCCCTTGCCTCCCCCCCCTCTACCTTTTCTGGGCTATTTTCTCCATTTTATGCACTTTACCCTTCCTCTTGGGACCCATTGAAGATTCCTGATTCTCATCCACTTTCTCCATCTGTTGGTGTGCTGTGAGGAGAAAAATCTGACTCATCTCTTTCCAAGGCTATATTAATCTGTCCTGGACTGTCCCAGAAAATCAACTGTGCACATCACACCTCCAACAGTACTCTGATAGTAACTTCCTTCACTGCTACCTCTCCTGGAGAAAACTTAACAGAGAACATGAGAGCTGTCTTCAAGTATATCAAGGGCTGTTACATGGAGTATTATCCCCTGCTTCCCCTTTTAGATTGTGAGTTCGTTGAGGGCAAGGACTCTCTTTTATCCTTCTTCATATCCCCAGCATTTAACACAGGACCTAACAGAGCCTAAGGTACTTAATAAATGTTTACTGACTAGTAGTAATAGCTAGCATTTATATAAAGCTTTAAGGTTTATAAAACAGTTTACAAATACTGTCTTATTCTTCACAAAAACTCTGGGAGGTAGGTACCATTACTATATCCATTTCACATATGAGAAAACAGAGACAGATGGAGTCTAAGTAACTTGCCCAGGGTCAGACAGCTTGGTGAGTATCTGAGGCTAATTTTGAACTCAGGTTTTCCTAATGCCAATGTCAGGAGAGATTTGACTTGTTCCATCTGAAGAAAGATTAAAAATTAATTGGAAACTAAGTAATCTTAAAAAATAAGTGGGTCAAAGAACAAATCATAGAAACAATCAACAATTTCATTAAAGAAAATGACAACAATGAGAAAACACATTGAAATTTATGGGATGCAATCAAAGCAGTATTTGGGGGAAAACTTATATTGCTAAATGTTTACATCAATAAAATAGAGAAAGAGGAGATCAATAAGGTGGGCATGAAACTAAAAGAACTAGAAAAAGAACAAATTAAACACCAAATTAAAAATTCTGAAAATCTAAGGAGAATCAATAAAATTGGAAAAAAAGTGAACTAATAAATAAAACTAGGAGCTGGTTTTATGAAAAAAAAAATTAAACAATTGGTTGTCAGTTAAAAAAAGCAGAGAAGATAACCAAATTACCAGCATCAAAAATGAAAGAGGCTAATTTACCATCAATGAAGAGGAAGTTAAAACAATTATTAGAAACTATTTTCTCCAATTACATGCCAATAAATTGTATGATTTAAGTAAAATGGATGAATATTTACAAAAGTATAAATTGCCCAGATTAAGAGAAGAGAATACTTAAATAACCCAGTCTTAGAAAAAAAAAATGAGTAAACTATTAATGAATTCCCTAAGAAAAAATCCCCAGAGTCAAATGAATTCATGAATGAATTCTACCAGACATTTAAAGACCAATTAATTCCAATACTATATAAAATGTTTGGAAAAATAGGCAAAGAAGGAGTCCGTCCTACCAAATTCCATTTATGTTACAAATATGGTGCTGTTACCTAAACCAAGAAGAGTGAAAATAGAGAAAGAAAACTATAGACCAATTGCCCTCACAAATATTGATGCAAAATTTTTAAATAAAATACTAGGAAGGGGATTACAGCAATATATTTTAAGGATCATACACTATGACCAGGTGAGATTTATACCAGGAATGCAGGACTGGTTCAATATTATGAAAATTATCAGCATAATTGACCGTATCAGTGATAAGACCAACAGAAATCATACGATTATCTCAATTGATGCAAAAAAAAAATTTGACAAAATATAGCACCCATCCCTACTAAAAACACTAGAGAGCATAAAAATAACTGGAACTTCCTTAAAATAAGTAATATCTATCTAAAACCATCAGCAAACATTGTCTATAATGGGGATAAGCTAGAAGCTTTCCCAATAAAATCAGGGGTGAAACAATTTTAATTTTAATCAACAAGTATTTGGTGAGTGCTTCTTTTTTTTTTAAACCAGGTGCTGAGGTATACAAATACAAAAGTGGAATGGTCACTGTCTTCAATTGGACTGTATTAGAGGGAATACATTGCTACTAGATCCTCTACAATGTTCTGATTCAGCATTGGGGAAAAAAAAGAGTGTAAAGTATGTGGTCATGGATAGAGAACCACGACTAGTTGGATAATCTTGGAACTAGGAAACAAGATTGCACCAAAGTCCATGTCACTGAAATAACCTCTAAGCTCCATAATGATGAATAGTTTTGACTCCATCTGCTCACAAGACCTAGCACAATGTCTTGGAAGTAGCAGATACAGCATAAATACTTTTTTGTGGAATGTATAGACATGGAGGCAAGAAAGTTATGACCTACCTTGAGTCCCTTGCCTCACTACTGCTACCCTTAGAATTGTCAACATTTCCACTCTACCTCTGCTTTCTATTTTAGTTTCTATTTTAGTCTTCTTTCCAGCTGCTTGGTTAACTTTTTAATCTCCCACATGGGAAGGTCCCTAAGGTCCAAGCAGTCAACACCAGTGAAGACAAATGAGTTGCAGGAAGGCCAGGCTGTGGACCAAACCCAGGAGTTATTTATCTCAAAGGGTCTGTTCCATGTGCGTACCAAACACAATAATTTTGATCCTTTTTTTAAGCTTCAACAACAACAAACAGCATGAATCAATATGACAAATAACGCACTTTTTTGATAGACTGAGTAAATCATAATATTTTGCATGTCTATCAATGAATTTGTGATCTTATTACTGTGAATGCTCCCGCCAATGGTGTGATTCATAGCCCATCTATGACTTATCCTGGGCTACTCTTCTCCAAGTATTCAAGAAAATTCTCCCAAGAGGGTCCACTCAACATGAAGAGGATTTTCCTCTAGAGAGCTTGAAATTTCATGCGTCCCCATCAGTAAATAAACCTTTATTAAGCTCCTACTTAAGTACTAAGTACTTAGTGGGTGCTGTGCTAAGTGCTAGGGATAAAAAGAAGGCAAAAAACCAGTCCTTGCTTTGAGGGAGTTCACAGTCAGAGTTACAATGCTGGCACACCTTTTCTAGTCATACTTCTCCTTGATATTATCTTTTAAAGAATTCTTCATTGTTAATATGCTTCAGTCTAGTTCTATGTACCATGACTTTCTCCACTGACATGTGGGTAATTCACAATTTTAATTCTTTGTTTAATAACTACCTACAGAAAAAAAAGAGGAAACATACTTAACATGTAGACCTATGGACTGCTCATGGCCTGTAACACTCCTGAGCACAACCTGAATCAGATTAAAATGTAATTGGGAAATATTTTACAAAATAAATAAAAATACAATATAACAGATAAAATTACATTTTAAAATTAAGTCAATATAAAGCCCGCAGGGATCCTTATATACATATTTTAGTGACTCCCATTTTCTATTTGAATTTGACAATACTAATCTACACTATGAGATTCAAAGGGATAGGGAATCCATAATTCTTGTTCATTACCAATATGTCCTGTTCTGACATTGCAGGTGGTCAATGAATGGACCCAGAATTGACCCATAGAAAGGCAATAGATGGATAGTTAGTGTACTCCATTATTACTCATGAAATGTCAAGAGCTTTAGAAAAGGGACTCTTAACTTTTTAGTGTCTCATGGATACTTTTTTTGTATATATATATATATATTTTTTTTCTTTTTTCTTTTTTTTTTGGGGGGGGCACCAGGGCAATTGGGGTTAAGTGACTTGCCCAAGGTCACATGGCTAGTTTTTGTGTTAAGTGTGTGAGGCCATATTTGAACTCAGGTCTTCCTGACTCCAGGGTCAGAGCTCTAATCACTGCACCACCTAGTCACCCCTCATGGATACCTTTGACAGTAAGTCTGGTGAAGCCAATGAATTCCTCAGAATAAAGTTTTTAAATGCTTAATATAAAATACATAAGGTTACAAAGGAAATGGATTATTTTGAAATAGTTATCAAAATATTAAAAAAAAATAAGTTCACAGACCCCCAAGTTAAAAACTTATCATCTAGAGGAAGGCTCTCATCATGTTGGTTGAACCCTTGTATCAAATCAAGTCATGTAAAATCCACAAAAAGCATTTATAAAGCACTGACCTTGTGTCAGATACTATGCTAAAGTGTGGGGGGGAGGAGTTTATAAAGATGGGTAAAAATAGTCCTTGCCCTCAAGAAGCTCATAATCTAATGGAAGGGGAGAGGAGAGACAACATGCAGACAGCTGTATACAGGATCAGTTGGAAATAGTCTCAGAGGGAAATCACTAACATTAAGGGGGACCAGGAAAGGCATCTTGGTGAAGGTGGGATTTTAGCAGAGACTTGAAGGAAGTCACGGAAGCCAGTAGGTAGAGTTGAGGAGGGAGAGAATTCCATGGGGGGACTTGCATAAGAGAAGTACAAGATATAAAGCCATAGACATTCTAACAGCTGTGCCATTGGAGGTAGTACCCAAATCAGTGAGATCACACGTTCACTGAAGTCATATATGTATATGAGAAACAATATGTAGTATTCAGTCTACAGAAAGTATGTTTATTTTGCTTCCCTATTTATCTGTGTTTGGAGCAAATACAGCTCGAGATGACTGGTTTGGTGTACACATGGAATAGACTCCTGGCAATAACTTCTGGGTTTGGTCCGGAGCTTACCCTTCCTGTAACTCATTTATCTTTACTGGTGCTGACTGTTTGGATCTCACAGACCACTTGGGAAATTGCACAGGGCTTTAAAAGGACCTCAAGCATCTCCCTGAAACATGGAAACATGTTTTCTGGGGTTGTGCTATGGCTTAGAAATTATAGAATATGCATTCCTTTTTCTACCTAATCAAATCCCTAGCTTTCTTTAAAACTGAGATCAAGTGCTGCCCCCTACAGGAAGCCTATTTCTACCAGCCCCCATCTAGGGCAGATGGCAGCTCCCCTGCCTCCAAATTATTTTACATCTACTTCATATATATTTTGTGTTTTCCTTTTTGCGTTTGTATTTCTCCCCAACAGAATATTCTGTGGGAAAAGTGACAAGCTCTCTTTTATATTTGCATACACATTTCCTAACATGGCACCTGGCATCTATGATCACAGGATCTGAGAATTGGAAGGGCCCTCAGCAGCCATTTATTTCCATCCTTATACACTACATAGTCAGCACCTGATCATCCAGACTCTGCCTGAAGATCTTCAAGAAGGTGAAGCTTATTTCCTTTCCAGGAACCCACTCCATGTTGGAGTGGCTCTAATTTTTAGCAAAATTTTCCAGCTCTTTGCTTGGTGTCATCTGCAAATTTGATGGGTTTGTCAACTATTCCTTTATTCAAGTCATTGATAAAAATGTTAAACAGTGAAGAGCCAAGGCCAGATTTCTTCATTTCACCACAGGAGATCATCTGACATGTTGACATGGAACCATTAACAACACTCTGAATATAGGTAAACAGTTTTAAATCCATCTTTTTGCATTATGATCTAATCCATATATTTCTATCTTCTCCATGAGAATACTCTGAGAGCCTTTAGCAAAAGTTTTGCTGAAACCTAGGGCAAACTAAATCTATAGCATTCTCCTTATCCACTTGTCTAGTAAACTTGTTAAAAAGAAAAGTGAGGTTAACTGGCATTCTTTGTTCTTGGTGAAGCCATGCCAACTCTTTGAAATCATTGCCTCCTTTCTAAACCTTTGCCAACCATTCCTTTAATCAACCATTCCAGAATTTTCTAAGGAATCAAGATTAAGCTTATTGGTCATCTCAAGTTTAAAGATTCCTTCTTCCTTCCTTCCTTGCTTCCTTCTTTCTTTTTCACAA
The DNA here is from genome assembly GCA_028646515.1 of Pseudochirops corinnae. Lineage (NCBI taxonomy): Eukaryota > Metazoa > Chordata > Mammalia > Diprotodontia > Pseudocheiridae > Pseudochirops > Pseudochirops corinnae. The sequence continues at coordinate 78,107,024 of CM053587.1, forward strand.
ATATAAACATTTGCTCATCTTCAAATTTGTGGCACCTCCTCTCCCCTTTTCCATGATCTTTCAAATATCACTGACAGTGACTCTTCGATCACCTCTGAGAGCTGCTTAGAAACTCACAAATGTCCTTCAACTGGGCCAAGTGTCTTGATTTCATCAGGGCAGCAAAGTGCTCTGTTACGATTTCTCCTTACCTATTTTGGTTTGTTCTGTCATTTCCAGGAATGTGTTCACCCTTTTTTTTTTAATTAGCAAAAACAGAAATAAAATAAGAATTGGGTGGCTCTGCTCTCTCTTGTTGTCAGTTATCGCAACCCCATTCATTTTTATCTGTGGCTAAGGCCATTTTCTTTCTCTTTGATGTTCTCTTTTTTTGGGGGGGGGTGAGGAAGTTAGGACAAATCTGACGTTTTCCCTCAGACATTTTAGATTCACTTGGTTTTTAAATAAAATGGCTATATTATCCTTCAGTTGCAAAGGTAATCATGAAAAACAAACTAAATCATGCACTCATGAATATGATTAATTTACAACCCAAAGCTTGATATTTTCAATATTAAGAAATTATTTTTTGTCATCTTGTTAGCACAACTGATATAAAATAATGGACAATTATATTAAAGAAAATTAGTTTACATTTGGATTCTGGATGTTGTAAAAAGAAATATACACAAGACCATAGATTAAGAGTTGTAAAAGATATGAGGGTCCATTTAGTCCAGCCTCCCCACTTTATAGGTGAGGAAACTGAGGCACATAGAGGTCAGATGACTTGTCCAAGGTCACATATCTAGTAATTATCTGAACTGAGATTTGAATCCACATGTTTCTGATTTTGTTATTAATTTATTAATTTTTCTATTAATTTTATAATTAATTTGTGATTAATTTATTCCTAAATATGAAATGGTTTTTAAAAAAACATTTAATTTTTATTTTAGTCACATTCAATATCAGAAAAACTAAAGTATTAAATTAAGGTGCCTAATTTTCTTTTACTTTCTAGTTACTGTCCACTTCTAAATTGGAAAAAAAAAAGCACAGCATTCTTTCTCCTGCAATTTCCAAAGGATTTCTCAATGTTCTTCTTATATAGTTGTTGTTCCTCAATTGTTTCAGTCATTTCCTTCTCTTTGTGACCCCTTTGGGTATTTTCTTGGCAAAGATCCTAGAGTGATTTGCTATTTCCTTCTCCAGCTCATTTTACAGATGAGGGTACTGAGGCAAACAGGGTTAAGTGACTTTCCTAGCATCACATAGCTGCCAAGTGTCTGAGGTCAGATTTGAACTCAGGAAGATGAGTCTTCCAGACTCCAGGCCCAGCACTCTATGCACTGCACAGATAGTATTGCTTGGTGCAGGCTTCAATGAACTCTGCAATCTCTGGATGTTTGAGTCATGGGTGTGACTTTCTTTGCATTCCTTCCCAGCTAAAGAGTCTCTAGACAGCTGTCATTATCTTTGAAGTTTATTCTTCAGGGTAATCAGATGATTGCTGGGGATACATTTCATGGCAAACTTTTCTATAGCCGAGTATAGACAATGTTAACACGGAGGAAAAACAAAAAAGCTGAAAATAGCAATCTCTTGTTGCCAACTTAAACAATTTTTCTTTAAGCTACATAAATATTTTCTGAAATAGCCTGCAATTTAAAATGTTATTTCCTACCTTTGAGGTTCTACATTTCTTAATCTACTAAGGGAGGTTTTAATTTTAAGAGCATGCATTTTAATTTAAAAAATCTGATCAAACTGTTTTTCTTATTTTATTTTACCTGTGGGTGATTAAGTGGTTACAATCTTTTGGGTTGGTTCTTTTCGTAGTCTAACCTCACATCTCATATCAAAAACAAAATCTTTTCCATAGAACCAGAGGCAATGATATTTTGAGCAAAGATAATGAATTCAGTGAACCTTTAAAACACTGAAAAGCTTTTCTCAAAGTTGTCTCCTAAGATAACCACCTTGTCACTCTGAGTACAAAGGGTAAACTAGCCAGCCTATCAAATCTATGTTCTTTGAACATATTTTAACCTACAAAAACATTTTTCAGCAGCCCAAAGCCTAGGTAATCATGTACTGTAACTGCTTTAACACTCTTATTACATCTTGTTACTGTTGTTTGTTGTTCACTCATTTTTCAATCATGTCTAACTCTTTTTGACCCCATTTGGGGTTTTCTTGATAAAGGTACGGGTTTGCCACTTCCTTTTCCAGCTCATTTTACAGATGAAGAAACAGAGGCAAACAGGGTTAAGTGACTTGTCCAGAGTCACTCAGCTAGTAAGTGTCTGAGGTCACATTTGAACTCAGAAAGAAGCATCTTTCTGACTTCAGTCCTGATACTCTCTGTCCACTGCACAACCTAAATTCAGACTATGTTGCCAATATCATGTCCTAATATTCATATGATGACCCAAGTTCAGACAACTTATTGAATCTGGTGAGTCTAGCATTTTGAAAGTTGCAGCTAAAAACCAGTTACGATGTCAGTCAACAGTTATGTGCATGGCCTAAGATATTTCTTTTGGTGCAAACCTTCATAATGACTATTTGCTGCTTGATGTATCTGTTTAATTTTTTATCGATTTTCCCATAGAAACATGATTTTGTCTTAAATATACCTGCAGCAGTCAGGATGTTAACAGCACAGAGTGGCTTTCTTATCTCAGGCTTTTCTTTTTTCCCCTTTTTTCTCTTGATCATAGCTGATAAGAAATTTTATGCAAACTGCTACATTCTTCACCACCAAAATGCATCCTCAACCATTAGAAAGAGATAGGCACCTTCAGTCTATTAAATATTTGTTAAGCCTTCTGCAAATTTTTGAATCAGTTTTGTCACCAGTTAAAAAAAAAATTTCCTAGGCTTCTAAAAAAAACTTGACAAACAGAAAAATCTTAACCCACTATACCAATGCCACATTTACCCCTTCCTCAAATCATCAGGCTAAGAAAATACACAACTGGCCAAAACACTTAAATTTGAGAACACATTCACATCTTATTTTAGGCCTCGTGCCCAGGTTCACAGAACAAACAAAAGCCAGGCCTGATGTTCAGCTAGTTCACAGTATTCCACTAAATGTCTAATTTGCCAATAAAACATTAGAAAAACAAAGATCTCTGTTAACATGGCTAACAAAATAACATTTTTAGCTGACAGGAAGCCTGTGAAACAACCTCTTAAGCAGACAAAATGTAGACGCATATCCCTGTGGAGAAATGCCTCAAGACTGACAAAATCAAGCGGTTAATAAATAACATGTCCTGAATAAGAAGGAATAAATGAAGGCTGATTCTGAGAGGTGTTTTGTAAAAATGCAATCAGTAGATGAATACAAAAAGTTCTTGCAACCACACCATGCTCACACCCACTCTGAAGCAACAAAAGGGCCCCTTGCCCATATCACATCAATGAGAAACCTCATCCCAACCAAGGATCCCAGGCTGGCTTAGCCAGCGTTCTAGCATAGAAATGGAGGGTTCTCTTATAGATGTGTCGAGTTACAGCTTATTCTCTTTTCTGAGTTTAGATTCTGGCAATTGGAACCCCATTCTCGAAATTAAAATGGAAGGCTGTCAGCAAGCTTCTTGACTTAATTTTCTTAAACAGATTCATTTGAATATGCTAATGTAATCAGTGATTTCTAGTATAGAATCTGTGATTACTCCTTTTGCTGTAATATAAATATGTTGATGATTTAGAAAAAATTTAGGGCAAGAGCCTTCAGGTCTTTCACTTGTTCGGTTTATCCTAGTAATGAGGCTAAGCAATGCCCAAAGGTGTCACATGCAAGTTCATTCATTCATTTAACTAATATTTTTAAAGTGTCTATAAAATGCTAGGTGGGACAAAATGACAGTTTGGGTGAAGGATGAGAAAAAAGAAATTAAATAAGGAGGGAGAGGGAAAGAGACAAAAACAAAGAAAGAACTCCAGCATCTATTATAGATTAAGAGAGTAACTTTTTTCCTAAATAAGAAAATATTTAGAAATATTCTCACATGTACTATTTTCTTAAACTGCTTCATGTGACGGTTCAAATTTAATCACTGAATTCTAATGCATGGTAATTTCTTTAAAAAAATACTGATAATTTGGTGAGGAGGTCAAGCCCATCACCTAGAACCCGAAAAGACAGTAATCTCTCCAAATATTATGAATCTTTTCCCTTGGTTAGATGAGACTATATTTTTATCTGGGGTAACATTTTTATATACTCTGTTAACCTATGACTTCTACTTAAAAGCATAATTTTCAGGGACATATGTATCTATTACCTAGTTTCCATGATATCTCAGCTCAGGAAATGACCAGGAGGCTTTCAAATTCCTAGCTAGATAAAGGACAGGTTGTTTCACCCATAGTGACTATTTTTATTTAAAGGGCATCTGGAAGACAGGTACTAAAAAGATATGAGAAGATAACAAGCCAGGGATTATACTAATTCGGAATACTTTCATCCTTCTTTCATTGAGGCAATTGGCCAAATTGTGATGGGTTCAGTCTTTCCCTAGCAGAAGAATGAATAGATTACTGAACTACAGTCAAATTCTAACAAGGAAGAGAGAGGAGAGGGGAGGAAATAAGCATTTATGCAACACCGACTATGTGCCAAGCACTATGCTGAACACTTTCACAACAGCTCTGGGGGTAGGTACCATTATTCAGGAAACTGAGTCAAACAGAAGTTCAATAATTTTCCTGGAGTCACCCAGCTCCTAAGTTTCTGAGGCTGGATCAGAACCCACCCAGGTCTTTCTGACTCCAGGCCCAGTGCTCTCTGTCCACTGTTTCACCAGATGACCCACAGAACAGAACTACTGCCTTACTATAATCGGGCAGGAGTGGCAGGAGCTACAATCTGATTTATGACTTTGTTCCATGTCCACTTTTACTTAGCATCCAGAGATCTATGAGCTGTTCTCACAGGACCCTGAGAACATCTCACTTCATCAGTCTTTTAAGATATGTGGGGATCCATTTTGGTTTGATATAACAGATACTTCCCAACAAACCCCTCTGCAAAGTCTATTACACTTCCACCTTTCCCAAACAAAACACAATGGATTTTGTTTAACAGAAAGGGATGATATTTCCTTCCCCATTGGTAGTAGGGTATCAACACTGACAATTCTTTTTTTTTTTTTTTACCACAATTTCGTCGTACCCCAGGACTTTCTGAATAAATATGGAATCAGTTGTCACAATTTTTGTGTAGCTTGATGTCAGTCAAACCCACTTGATGCTGCTGAGTGTGAAGCTCCATCATAGTGCAGGCTGGAAGTATAAGCCTCTGATGGAGAAGAAAATGAAAATGAATAGGAGAGGAAAAGAAGAGGAAATAAACAAGCCTGTGGCAAATGGTACAGTACCCCTTACAGATTTCTCAGGCGCCATTGGGGGCTTAGGTGTCCAAAGTAGCTCTTGTCAAATGAGATAGAATCAATCAGTATAGCTGGGCTATGTGACCCATAGATAAGACCATACCTAAGGATTTCAAAGCCTTACCTGGTAGATTTCCAAACGTCCTTATCTAGGGTTTGTGAAGATGCCTACGGATGAAAGGAGCAGAGACAGCAGCCCAGACTCATATGTGGCAAGCAGAGAAATGGAAAATCTAGTGTTTGCCCAAGGTCACCCAGCAAACTGCTGACTATGGGGACAGATGAAGCAACCTTCCTGGCGTGCTGGGTTCTTTCTCCACTGAGTGTAAGCGACTCCCAGGGTCAGGAAGGGCTGTTCCAATATCGCTCTCAATGCAGAGATGAGGAGGGAAGACGGATGCACGGACACTTCTTCTAGAAAACTTAGCCGAAAGGCACAGCGTCCTTATTCAGCAGGCCGGAGTGTTTTTGTTTGTTTATCTGGACAGCTAGGTAGATAGAGCGCTGGGCCTGCAATCAGGAAGACTTCCTAGATGTGTGACCCTGAGTAAGTCACTTAATTTTGCCTCAGTTTCCTCATCTATAAAATGAAATGGAACAGGAAATGCAAACCACTCTAGTAGCTCTGCCAAGAAAACCCCAAATGGGGTCACAAGAGACAGACATGACTGAAAAATAACTGAATTTGTTTATCTGCCTCTCCAAAATTTCTTTGATCTTTCTGGTCATGTTGCTCCCTTAATCCTGTGGAATTATTTAATGTGCAATCCCTGCTTCTAAATAACAAATGAAACCATGCTGCCTTCATGACAGTTATTCCATAACAAAAAAAGGCCATGGCATCATGCGTAAGCTGTCTCTGCCCCCACCTTGCCATACAGCTCTTGCAATTAAGACTCTGCTAACTGAAAAGGCCTTTGTGGTATGCAGTCGTTCAGTTGCAGACTGATGTGGTCTGCTTCAATATGTGAGATAAAAGCAAGACGAAAACGGTGTAGGGGCTTGCAAAAGGTGTGTGTTTTTGTCTCACAGATGTCTGCTTCAGTTGTTTTCTGATAACACCCCTTGGTACTGGCATGTTTCAGAGATTTCCTTCTCCTTTCCCCTCCTAGATTCCTTCTTCAGTTTATAGGATGCTAGAAGGATCTCAGACGTTAATACCGACTCTTAATCCTTACTATTCTTTAGTTGAGTCCTTTTCCAAAAGGGCTGTTTCGTTTGGTCTAGATTTAGAGTTTGAATCTTAGCTCTGTCACCTTTGGGTCCTTAGCTAAGTAAGCTAGTGGAAAGGCATTGGACTTGGGATCAGGAAGATATGAGTTCAAATTCTGCCCAGGGCACTTAGTTAACTTAGGCACTTAGTGATCCTACACAAGTCATTAAATCTTTCTGTATCTCAGTTTCTTTATTTGAAAAATAATGAAAAGTTAGACTTAACAGCTTCTAAGGTACCTATGAATTCTAAATCTATGATTTTATGATGTCATAAATTCCCTGGGCTGTACATTCCACATCTACTAAAAAGGGGAGAGGGGAGGAATTAGACAAGATAATCTCTAAGGTACTTTCTCAAATCAAATCAATGCCACCACCACTAATAATAATAATAATAACATTTACGTAATGCTTACCATGTCCTGGGCACTGTGCTAAGTATTTCACAACTATTTTCTTATTGGATCTTCACAAAAATGCTGGGAGGTAGGTGCTATTATTATTATTCTCATTTTACAGATGAGGAAACTGAGGCAAACAGAGGTGAAGTGACTGGTTCAGGGTCACAAGGCTGGATTTGAACTTGTCTTTCCAATTCCTGGTCTGGTGCTCTATCCACTGTGCCATCGAGTTGTTTCCCTAAGGATTTATTAAGTTGCTATGGTATTTAAGCGGGGTACTATACTAAGTTCTGAGTATACAAAGAAAGGCAAAAGACAGTCTCTGCTCTCAAAAAACTCAGTCTAATTGAGGAGACAACATGCAAACAGCTGTGTACAAACAGAATAAATGGGAAATAATCAACACAGGGAAGGCATTAGAATTATGGGGCATGGGGAAAGGCTTCTTACAGAAAAGGGGACTGCAGTCGTTCAGAATGGAATTGAATCATTTATTTAAAAGGCATGACATCTGACTTCCATAGCAAGGGATAAAATAATTTCCCAGCTTCTCTGATTAGTTTAAAAAAAATACTGCACAGCTATCTTTATCAGTGAGAGTCCTTAATGAAGGGGCAATTCATGACAGTGGCTTGGGCCTTTCCTTTAAGTGAGTCTAACACTCACTGCATTACATAAAAATCCCATCTCCAAAGTCTATATGGATAACATTATAACTAGTTGTATTGTAGATGAAGTTATAACACAGCAACATGGAGACATGCAATATATTAATATCAGTATTAAAGAAAGAATTTATTACTGCCCTGACTGGGATAAAGTTGAGAAAGCAAGGAATTACATCAAGGGTCAGTTTTCTGGTAAAGATTTTACAGCATTAGAATAGATGAAGTTGTAGAGAAAAGTAGATGTTAGGTACATGCCTGGGTAAAATGATCAAAATCTTTGTTTTTAAGCAGTCCAAATCTGTGCACTTTTTCTATTAAAGTTCCTAACTGATCACTCAGACTTTAATTGACAACACTATTTGCCTTAAAAAAGTCTGTTCAGGCTAACAGAAGCCCACTGAGAAGTGATTGAATTTTGAGAGGACTCAATAAAAATTTTGGGGGGAAGAATGAGTTATTAAATCATTCAAATTACAGGGACAGGAGTTTTTATTTGAGAAGGGGAAGGGGTGGGTTAAGAGGAGGGCAATGCCTATCCTGTTCCCTTTACTCTTCTCTAAACCTGCTCCGATGCCAAAGCTTTAGGCACCTAAAGTCTTCTCTCAATGAGAAGATACACATAAAGACAGATAGATATACCCACATATCATATATATTCCCTGCTCTTTTGTCTAGGGAATAAGGAAATGAAAGCCAGTTCTGTTAGTTTGAAAATGGTGTTGTCCTCTTGGATTAAGGTAAAAGAAGCCCCCTTACCACTCTGAACTGCGGTTATTTTACCTGTAAAGTGAGAGAATTGGATTATATGATGTCTAGAGTTCTTTTCCAGTAAGAAGTTTTATGCTTCTGATCCTTGCTTATCCACTTACTAAACTTACTTTTGGTGAGTCACTTAACCTTTTTAGGACTCTGTTTTCTCATCTCTAAAATGAGGGGATTGGTGCAGATAGGTTAATGTTTCCTGTATCTCTATATCTAGAATTCTCTGGGCAAGGTACCAGGGCAGGCACAGAAGCAAAGCTTCTTTTGGGAGAGGTGCACGTTGACCAAGGATCATTAATTGTAATGACAAGCAAGTTAGAAATGTCTGTGCAGAAGACAAAAGGCTTAAGTGTGAAAATCCAAAAGCAGGAGTTCAAATGAACTGAAAAGAACGTGGATGGGACTGGACAGGAGAGAGAAGCTAATTTAAGATTTATGTGGGGTCAGCTTTAGGGAAACTGCTAATTTTGAATTTGGTGACTTCAGAAAGAAGAGTTTTGATGTATAACAGAAGGGTAGACCTGACAGAAATAAGAAAAACAACAACAAATCTTTGCTTCCTTGGAGATTAAAAACTAAAGAAATATTTTAAACTAAGACTAAGGATAGAAGTACTATCAGGAAGGACAGAGTAAACCCAGGATTAGAACTACAGAAATATGCTAGACAGGGCGGCTAGATGGCACAGTGAATAGAGCACCGGCCCTGGAGTCAGGAGGACTCGAGTTCAAATTCGGCCTCAGGCACTTAAAACAAAAACTAGTAGTGTGACCTTGGGCAAGTCACTTAGCCCCAATTGCCTTACCTTCCCCCCTCCAAAAAACAAACAAACAAAAAAGAAATATGCTAGTCAAGGAATGAAACATTAACCACCTATTAACAGTCTGATTAAGAGTGGAAGTGAGCCAGACTAACTTGAACAAGAAATAAGGACTAGACCTATGATGGGACCTCTCAATGTACTGCTATCTGTCTCAGTCTCCAACAATTTCCAAAAAATTAGATCTCTTTCAACTCCAAATTCTATAATTCTAACAAGAATGCTTTTCACTATAGTAAAAATAGTTGATTTTGCATGTGCTATATTGAAGATGTTCTAAATCAAGTGTTCTTAACCTTGTTTATGTCATAGACCAAGGGTGGGGAACCTGTGGCATCAAGGCCACATGTGGCCTTCTAGGTAGCTTTTTGACTGAATCCAAGTTTTACAGACCAAATCCTTTTATTAAAGGGATTTGTTCTGTGAAGTTTGGATTCAGTCAAACCGCTGTACTTGCAGACCTAGAGGGCCACATGTAACCTTGAGGTCACAGGTTCTCTATCCCTCTCATAGACCCTTTTGGCAATCTGGTAAAACCTATGAGTTCCTTCTGAGTGTTTTCTTTTTTTAAAAAAATCATAATTGAAGGAAATTCTAAATTTCACTTGGAACTTAGTGAAAATAGAGATGTAATTTTTCATATCCAAACTCACAGATCCCTTTGAAATGTGCCCATGGATTACTTAGGGGGTCTGTGGACCCCATGTTAAAAATCTTTACTCTGGAGAGAAAGTTATTTAAGGAGATAGGAACAGATCATGGACCCCAAAGCACAGGTTTTGGAGCAGATCCTCTGTTCTTGGGCTCTTCCTCTCCAACACACACACACACACACACATACACACACACACACACACACACAAGCACACACACACACACACACACACCTCTACATGCCTCCTATTCTAAATCTATTCTGTCACAATAACCTATGAATATAATATGAGGCAGATGATTAGATATTCAAGTTTTAGTTCTTTCCAAATAGCAAATATTCTTCATAAATTTACCTCCTTTCCATATGTTGCTAAACTTGCCACAAGCAGCAACCACCTCCTGGGTCATGTGGTTTTAAAGACTGGTCCCCATCACTATCATTTCATAATATGATTTTTTTCCATATGGAAGAAATAAGATTTAATTCTTTTCAAAGTGGAAGACTTACGTAAAAAGTCGAGCTCTAAAATGTTTTAAAATAATTCCCTAGCCTTAACATTCAACCTGAGAATTTCTTCTTTTTAGTTTTACTGGATGGATAAGATAAACTTATCAACTTCCTTCCTTCCCAACTTCCAGGAGTATGCATATTTGTTACAAGAGTTTTATTTTTTTCAATTAAAGAGAGTTGGGAGGAGGGAAATAAGCTCTGGTTGATTTTAAAAAATAAAATTTTAATAAGAAATTAAATAAAAAATATAAAGAAAGTACCATCAATTTGGCAGCTGTATAGAATATGAATTGGAAAGGAAAGAAACTAGAAGCAGAATGACCAATTAGCAAACTGTTACAATGGTCCAATGGATAGATGAAGAACTGAAATAGGGTAGTGACTGCTATGTGAAGAGGGAAAAGAGGGCAGATTAGAGAAAGTTGGAAAAATAGAATCAACAAGATTTGGCCATAACTTAGACATAGGGTAGCAAGGGAGAGATGACTTTGGTTGTAAACCTGGGTAGCTATTTCTTTTCAGTCTTTTGTCTAAGATGAAGGGAAATTAGATAGCCAGAAGGATGGTGGGTTTTTTCATAGAAATAGGGAATTTTGGAGTCTATGTAAGCATCCATATCAATTTTTACAGATGCATGTTTTGAGATATAGGATAGTAATATGGAGAAATAGATTGTGGATAAGAAGAAATGATCAGACATGATCAAAGTAGGAATTTCATTTGCATGAGTATACATATTTGTTATAAGGGTTTTCTTTCAACTAAGGAGGATTGGGAAGAGGGAAATAATCAAAAGATAGAGAGTTCTCTTTAGACATACTGAATTTGAAGCAACTATAAGATAGCTGGTTGAAGGTATCAAGCAGGTACTTGGCAATATGGGACTAAGAAAATAAGGTAACACACAAAAAAAGAGAACAGTAACATCGAAGGGTTAAAGAAATAAGGGATGAAAGAGAAAAATGAGCTTTGATTAGCTCAATAATTACTTGAATTAAACTGTTTATATAAGAAAATTAGTCTACCAGGTGTTTCATATCTGAATTTCATCGTCCAAAAATCCAGCTTTGCTCTGTTCGCTTCCCAAATTATTGAACCTCAGTGTGGACAAACATTTTCAGATGTAGTTTTGTTTATCACTTAAACTAAGTCTACTTTCTAACTTTGCTTTGATTTAATCACATGCCTTTGTGCCCAGTGATGCAGGAAATTATGTCCAGCTGGAGAGACTGATGACTGAGTAAATAAATACACATAACTCCAACAGGGGAGGGATAAGAAGTCCTCCTCCTGGGGAAAACTTCTAGGTCTGAAAAAAGCACTTTTAAAAGGTTCCCTTTCCTAGCTCTCCAAGGTCAGAGACAAGGGATGCTCAACAGGGGAAAAGAAGGCTTGGGAGGGGGTGGTGCTAACATGATAGTGATCTTCCAGTATTTTCAGGGCTGTCACACATTAGAGGAATCAAATTTGTATTCCTAGAACCCAGAGAGTACAACTTAGAGTGGAATCTTTATAAAAATAAAAACATTCCCCAATAGGAAAATGGCCATATACTACATGTAAATATGCAGTAGCTCAGGAGTAAACCAGAGCTTACTTTTGTAATCCAAAGTTGGACAAACTTCTTTGCCTTATTCAAGGTGACAGTTCTGCACTCAACTGATAGGTTTGGGGAAGGGTCAGGGAACAGATCTGTGATATCATTGTCATAGGGAACTCCTGAAGAGGAAACTTCTATTACCAATCTCTGAAACTTGTAGTCTTACAGAGCTGCTGATAGCACTCCAAGGTTAAGGTATCTGGCAAGGGTCACACTACCAGTAAGTTTAAGAAATGGCACTTCAACTCAGGTCTTCCTGGCTCTGAGGCCAGCTCTCTATCTCTTACCTCTATCATTACATCACACTGCTTCTCAGGCTCTGGGGAAAATGGCCATACAGATACCACTCCTTGTACCATAGGTAGCCCAGCATCATTTCTATTCATCTTGGTTCCATAGCTAAACCAATATTCCCCCTTCCAAACATAGGTAGAGGAATGATAATAGGGCCTAGAGCCAGCTCCATTAGGACTTTATCTAGTCATCTCTCTTTGTTAAAAGGCATTGGCATATAGGAGGAGGAAGAAAGGGAGGGAATTTCTGAAACAAATAAGGTTTATTTCTTTTTATGTGAAATTATTTTTTCATCTTCTGACAATACTTTTTAAGCAAGTAAGTATGACTTATGTATTCTACATACATATGAATAACTCAAATATGTAAACATAAACACACATACATACTTAGATACATGTGACCATTTAATGGAAAAAGGATGAAGGCTGGGAATCAAAAGGCCGATGTTCACTATTAATTAGCTGCACACTCTTGGGCAAGTTGTTTTATGCCATTGCACCTTGGTTTAAAAGAGGAACGGTAATCCTCACCCAAATTATATTACAGTGTAATTATGAAGATAAAATAAAATGCAAAATTACTTTGAAAAAAAGGTTGAAATACCCTATAGATGTAAGACATTATGATATTAGATACATGATTATCTTTGCAATACATTTTAAATATGTACATATAATTATATACATATACGGAGGTTTATGTGATATGGGGGGTCGACTATCATATTTTAATAGCTTTGGTGGCCTTTAAGTTTCTTGCAGGAATTGTTAACTTTGCTAAATTCAATGCCAAGTTAATTCTTGAGATTATAAGAGTTGGAGAACAGGAGGAGAATTAAGTGGTTAGGTAGAATAGGAAAGGATCGAAACATATATCCTCCTTATTAAAAAATATTCTATCTCACCTGCACTCAACCAAGTATGGATTCATTTGAATTGAAATCTTTTTCAAAATGTCTGTGGCAAGTTTCTCAGATAAAAGTATGCTTTCCAAAATATATAAGAAATTGATTCAAATATATAAAAATAAAAGCATTTTCCACTAGAAAAATGACCACATATTACATATGAATATGCAGTTCTCAAAGGAAGAAATCCATCAATGAACATAAAAAAATACTCCAAATCACTACTAATTGAAGAAATGTAAATTAAAAACAACTGTTGAGTTTCTATATAATACCCATGACTAGAAAAAAATTATAAAAAGAGAAAATGAAAAAGAGTGGGACAGTTGTATAAAAATAAATATACTATTATATTGTTGGTAGAGCTATGAATTAGTCCAGCTATTCTGGAAAGCAATTTGGAGCTATAATCCAAAAGTCACTGAACTGTATACCCTTTGACTCAGTGATTCTACTGTATATACCTCAAAGAAATCAAAGAAAGAGGAAAAGGACCCATTTGTACAAAAGTGTTTATAGTGGCCCTTTTTATGATATGAAAACCTTGAAAACTAAATGTTGCATACTTTGGGGGAATGGCTAACAAATTATGGTATATGTATGTAATGGATTATTGTACATTAAGAAATAATTGAAAGGGATGGTTTCAGACAAACCTGGGGAGTCTTGTTTGAACTGATGAAATGAAATGAGCAGAACCAGAAGAACAATTTATACAGTAGCATCGTAAACAGTAATCTTCTTTGTAAAGAAAAACAAGAAAATATAAGAAAAATCAAGAAAGGCAACTTAAATCAATTTAATGATCAACTATAATACCAGAGGACTGGTAATAAAACATTTTACATATTTCCTGACAGAAAGGTAATAGATGGACTCTAGGTACAGAATAAAAAAATAAACATTTCGTTATTTTTTAATTAAAAAATTAAAATCAAATTTTATTTTTGCAAAGACTTACTATCTCTCATTCCCATCTCCTCTCACTCCTGTCACTGAGCAGTCAACCTTCCCCCCACCGCCCCCCCCACCCCCCCTACACAGCAAAAGACCTGTTACAACCTGTATAATCAAGCCAAACAAATTCTGGAATTGGCCTTCCTTGTCCAAATATACACACATACAGAGTGTGTATGCATTTATGTAGGTGTGTGTGAGTATGTGTATGTATATATATATATATATATATATATATATTTCTGTCAGTAAGTGGGTAGCCTGTTTTGTCATGAGCCCTCTCTGGAATTATGATTGATCAGAATCCCCAAGACTTTCAAAGCTGTGGAGAGATACAAAGCTATTGAGATATACAATGTTTGGACATAGCCAACACAGAAACTTGTTTTGTTGGACTACATAGATCATTGATGCACAGGATATGTTTTCTTTTAAAAAAAATTAAGGAGGAAAGGAGACTGGCTATACATTTACCAAAACAAGGAGAGAAAGGAAGAAAAGAAGGTCATCGAAGCATTGAAAAATGCATATGAAAAAATAGAAGGAAGGTCAGTAGGAAACAGAAGTGGGACAGCTTTGGAAACAGCGTGTTGAATTATCTACTTGAAAAGAAAAGCAAGCCTATAAATAACAGAGATTCACAGTTTTACGCAAATTCTCCCTTTTTGTTCTAATTTCTATATAGAAAGAATATGAATATATAGAAATTCATATAAGTTGGTATTTGTAAAGTTTAAAATAAAAAAAAACCAACCTCAGCAACTCCCTAATTCTATAAATAATTTTCGTGGAATGTTGGGAAAGTGATGGAGAAGCAGGGGCCACGATGGAACCTGAGGCATTTCAGGGGAGGATACCTGGATGGGACACTACAGTAAGGGGTTTTGCCTGGTCTAACATAGAATCAGAGCTTTTTTTTTTTTTTTAGCAGCTGAATGAGAACTTTGGGCTATTGAAGGAGTGCATGCATGGCAGGGGAGAATGTGAACACAAAAGTCAGGCACCTGAAAGAGTACCAGACAGATTTTGCCAAGCATTCTTATGGTTCTGTGCACTGAAAACTCTTGTCTGCTGATTTAGACATCTCTTTAGACACCTGATGGCATAAGGGGAGTAATGGTTAGTATTTGGATAATTAATTGGGTTATAAAATAAAGGAAGGTATGAGGATAAGGAAGAAAAGTGATAGAAACAAGATAAAATCAAATATTTCCAAGTGATCTGCCTTCAAATCAGAATTATTTTCCTAGTATAGGCACTTTAGCAGTAAGAGTAAAAATGGAGATAAGGACAGTTAATTTTGAAGGAATTTCAACTTTCAAAAGGTTCCAAACAAATATCAGATGAATTATAAAGCAAGGATACAAGATACAAAGTTTGGCTCCTATACAGAGATGATTAGGAAACGTCATACTGAACAAGGTGGCATCCACCCAAGAAATTAGCATACATGGGAACAGATCCAGAGGTCAGTAGCCTTGCCCGTTAGATCATGAATGTGATAGGTTGAAAATCTCACAGTATCTGATTCTTCTCACTGTTTACCAACTCGGTCAGAATACTGCCTCTTGTAAAAGAGCATATGGTAAAGTGATCAGAGCCAATCAGACGAACTAGAATTAGGTGATAAGGGTTTGAACTGCACCTTGGGCATTTGCCAGCTGTGTAACCATGGACAGGTCATCTTCCTCTCTTAAAATCTCCATTTGCCTATGTGTGAAAGAAAAATAATAAGGTGTGTGTGTATGTGTGTATGTGTGTGTGTATGTGTGACACAAACTTCCAAGTATTGTAAGGAAAGTCATTTTAAAAACTTAAAGCAATATATAATTCTATGAGTTATTAATATTACTATTTTTTGTCTGAGCTAACAGAATTTCCAGAATAGAAACTTTTACTACCAATATAGACCAGTATACTCCTTGATAAATTACGGTTTTTGAGAGTTGCCTGGGGCACTGAGAAATTAAGTGATTTGTGCATTGTTATACAGCTACTATATGTCAGGGGGCAGGACTTGACCAGAGGTATTCCTGACTCCAAGATAGGTCATCTATCAATTACCCCAATTTGTCTCTTCTCATTATTATTAATAATAAATAGATTTGCAATTTCACAATCTTTTTTTTTATTGCGCTATGTTATGAAAATGCTCATTTTATTCCACAATTTTTTTTTTTAAAACTAAACTGAAAAATAGATTGTGGCTAAGTAAAGCTTAGGGTTTGTAGTATAACACCATAGTAATTCTTATTGCCCTTATTAATATCCTTTTCTTTTCTTGCAAAGAGCAACTATATGATATGAATTATTCAAACTTAACATCACAGAACTGTGGTGAGATTTTCTCTTACCTGTAGGAACAGTACTATTTAAACTCAATTGAGATGTAAATTGACATATATTGAATATATATGCATAATACATATATATCTTTAGAATTACTGGAAATTTATCTGGTAACAAAGTTAAAGTGATCAGAATGAGAACAAAGTGAACTTGACCAGGCTTATTCTCCTGACTGAATACTTCTTTATTAAATCATCAGAGTCTAGAAACCTTTAATATCTATGGACATAAATCAGCCAGCTCACACAGCAAAACTGATGTCATACAGACAGCAGGTTCTGCTCCATCTCATGAATGGGGCCAAATAAATATTTAGAAATTAGGAAAGCATTTTTTTCATCACAAGAAATCAGATTCATATGTCTATGAGGTATCTCCTCTGAGATAATGGGGAATGAGACCATATACTTCTTTAATAGAAGTAAATATATTTAGCAGAGGAAATAAAATTACTATTTAGCAGTGAAGCCACTCATTCCAACAAAGAAAACTCTCCCCAATTAGCTAAGCAGAGTACTTTTCAGTGATAGAATTACCCCCAAACCTCCACTATTTTCTTTGTCCTCCAACCTCCAAGAAAAACAACAGACAATCTACCACCGTGAACCAATGAATATCATTCATAAAGGGCTGGGCTTGTCAGAATTCTCTTTAGAGTTTAAAACATCTTCCGCTATGGCAGGAGACAAGCTAAGAAGCAAATTAGAAAGCCACTCACCATTGGTAGAATTGGCCTTTCGGAACCTTGCTAGGTCAACAGTAGGTGGTCTGCTGGGTTTCTGTGGGGCTGGACCCAGGGTAAACAGTGCAGGCAAGGGCTTCTGCTTAGGGGTGGTAGAATTCTTATCTCCCTTTTCCTTCTCTTGACTTTGGTTCCAAGGCCCTCCCACTGTCAGCTTGGAAGGTTGCTTTGGGAACTTGGGTAGAGTGGCACTTGAGCTAGAGTCATCCTGATTCATTTTACTCATAAATACATTCTTAGCTGCATCTATCTTCCTCTCTTCCTTTTTCTCTTCAGTATTTTTGGGAAGGCTTAGGGTTGAGCCTGGAGTACTCCTGTTGGTAACAGGTTTTAGAGTCACACCAGGGAAAGGCACATTTGGAGGGTCTGTTCCATGGTCTTTGTTTTCTGTATCTTCTCTGGTAGGCTTAAGAGGGCTGATTTTGGGTTTGGAGGGAGGGGCAAATGCAGGCCCCTTCTGCAGAAATGTGCTCTTGTTGGGACTCTGATCATCATGGCAGGTATCTGCATTGGGAGAAGGCTTCTGTCCAATTGCTGGTTTGGAGTAAGGTGGTTTGGGATCATGGTCTTGCGAGGGGTTGATGAATTTTCCTTTAGCTCCAGCCAACTTTGGAAACGCTGGTTTAGGTTCATTTTCTTGTGCTGGGGCATTGAAAACAGGCTTTGGGCCAGGAGCTTTTAAGTCATTCTCTTGGTTGACAGCATGAAGCAAAGGTTTGTTCCCAGCGGGCCTTGGAAACACAGGCTTGCACTCTTCTTTTGGTTGATCCAATGGTTTGGGACCTACAGGTTTCAGAAATCCTGATTTTCCCTCAGGGTCCCTGTTAGCTGAGCTAGCTGGACTCCCAAATCTCTGGCCTACTCCAGTAGGTTTCAGATATGGGGGTTTGGGATCCTTGTCGGTTTTTTCCTCAAATGAAGGCTTTACTCCCAAAGGAGGCTTTGGAGTCCCAAACTTTGATAAATTGCTGGGCCCTGGAGGTGGACTGTCATTTCCTTGGTTGGTGAATACACTTTTCCTTGCTTGTATTCCTGAAGGGGTAGGATGCCCTCCTGCTTTGAAGGGCCGATTGCCAACCGAGATCTCCTCTGTCAGGTTGCCCCCAGAATTAAACTTCGCCATGAGAGACTTCACATCTGCTTTTCCATCCTACAAGCATAGGGAACAAAAACTAGCTGAAAGCGAGAAGTATCATTTGTACTATGCTTTACTGTACTCTAAAGGGTTTCCTGGTTTGAGGCTTGTAGTGCTGCTGATTGGCTGGGGAGGTGTTGTAACATTTATCTTCCTGTATGGCAAAAGAAGTTATGAAAAGGATGAATTTTTTAGAGGGGGAGGGGGAAAGGTTTTTTTGTTGCTTTTTTAGTATCTTAAACTTAACCTTTTACTTAAATCTTACCTGCTTTGTCCTTCCCCTAATTGTCCCTGTCTCCTTTTAAAAGCTACCTCATTGGCATTTCTTTAACTTGACCTTTCTTTACTCACCTTTTTGTTTTAATGCAACAACTTTTACAAGTTGATTCTTTCATATTTTGCAAGTGAAAACAGTTTTGAAATGAAATATCTGCTTTGGTAGTTCAACTATTACCATATATATGTGTGTGTATGTATATATACATATATATCTCATACAACTGTCATATTAAATCCCGCAATTTGGTAAGAGTTTTCTTATTTCTAAAATGTCACTTTTTATTCCTATGCATTTCAAATTACTCTATTTGGTAGCAGACAGATTTCAGAGGCTGTTGAAGAACAGGCTGAAACCTTTTTGTAAAAGTTTGTATTGTGTGTGTGTGTGTGTGTGTGTGTGTAGGTGTGTGTGTGGGTGTGTGTGTGTGTGTGAACATGGAACTTTATATCTCTGGCTCACAATCTTCATAATTTATATGTGGACAAAATGAAAGGAGAGCTTGACAAGCAAATAGGTATTTGTTCCCTTTTAGGATTAGGGCAGGCACAGAGATTACATGAGCAAGTACTCAGTTTTCTGTTAATGTGGAAGTAATGGTACCTTTCTCCTCATCATCTTCTCAGATTTTTTACACCATTGGCAAGTTTACACTTTTTCATGTTTACGATATTGTGCCAGGTAATATCTCTAATAGAATATAAGTTCCCTGAAGTCAGGGATTTTCATTTTTATCTTTGTATTCCCAGCTCATGTCACATAATAGGCACTCAGTAGGTGCTTTTTAAATTAAACTGAAAATTATAAAAGTTGTCATTAACAACTCAGAAGCTTAGGGGAAGAACAGAAAGGGAAATGGCATGAGGAAGATTGGGCAGGGGTAGAGAGGGAGAGTGATTATCTTTTGTTGGGAGAGAATTATATAGCCTGCAGAAAAGAAAAGTAGTCCTATTTTTTGTAGCTTTGATCCTGCTTCCACTCCACCCCCACCCCAATTTCTGAGCAGATTTCCACTCTCATTTCCCTCTTTTTCTTCTCCTTTGCCACTATTTACCCATCCCTCTTAGGGCTCAGAGAGATCAGGTTTAGTATTAAGAACGGATCCTAGTTCTAATAAATAATAACAATTAGCATTCATATACATTTAGGTTAGCACTTTTAGATTTACAAAATGCTTTCCAAATATCATATACATTTTATTCTTACAATGACCCTGGAAGAGAAGTACTATTATTATTCCCATTTTATAGATGAGAAAACTGAGTTAGAGATTGTGTCTTGCCCAGTTTCACACAACTAATAAATATCTGTTGTTTCCTATTCACTTGCATCCTATCCCTTCCTTACACTAAAATGACAAGGGGCAAGGGGTAACAAATTAAAACTACTAAACTACCTCAGACCTACCATAAAATAGGGAAGATTTTCAATAAAATGCTGAACTGCCAGGAGGGGTTAAAAAATAGTGAAAACTATGCTGTTCTTAAAAGTCACTGAGTAAGTATATGGATCATTTGTTTATTATCAGATTCGCAAACTTAAAAAGGGACCTTATCGATTGCCTTCAGGGGTGGGGAACCTGCAGTCTTGAGGCCGCATTTGGCCTTCTAGGGCCTTGGGTATGGCTCTTTGACTGAGTCCAAGTTTTACAGAACAAATCCTTTCATTAAAGGAATCTGTTTTGTGAAGTTTGGATTCAGTCAAAGGGTTGTAGTTCAGGGCCTAGAGGGCCATATGTGACCTTGAGGCCTCAGGTTCCTGTAAAGTAAAAGTAGTACTTTGCTGCTTGTTTCAGCTATTCAAGTGCCTTTGAGCTTCACCTTTGATTGTGTCAAGTCTTTGATGGAACAGTATACATTGTATTGCTCTTAATAGGCCTAAGGGAGTTTGGAGACCTTCCCTGCCCTTAATAAGCCTAACAGCATCACATGGAGCCCATGGTGGGAGGAGCTTGCCAAAAGACCAGAACAGGAAGGGTGGAACAGGAAGGAGCAGAGCAGATAAAAGCTCAAGCTCAGGCTGGGACCAAGCAGAGATAAGAGAGAGAACATTTGTGATGATGGCACTCTGTTGTTCTGTGTTGGTGTTACTTTGTCAGACAGAAGCCCTCTATTGATTTGTGTTAGTGTTACTTTGTCAGACAGAAGCACTCTGTGCGTTTGTGTTGATTTCTCATATAGAAAGTGAATCGAGATGATAGTGTGGCAATGTGTATAAATATTGTTGTAGCCTTGTTGAGCTTTGTTTTACCAGAAACAGAAACTATGAAGAGCTTGGAGTGGAACAGTCTCCGTGAACTGCAATGTTGAACCAGAGCAGAGAGCTGCCTATGAATCCAGGCAAGAGCTGGAAGAGCTGCCTACCTGCGAATTCAGGCAAAAGCTGGGATTGTGGAAGAGGAGTCATAGGGTTTGGAAGTCAGTCTTGAGTTAAGATGAAAGAAGACCTTTACTTGGGTACTCAGTGCTGACTGACAATACTGTAACTTATTATGACCTAGGGGTAGATGGTGTTTGTACTTTCTGCTACCCCTAAAAGATGATTGGCTTAAGGATGATTGGAAACCAGTCTGAAGTCAAGATGAAAGAAGACTTGACTTGGGTACCCTATATTGATTGAGGAGATGGTGACTTACTCAATGATATGTTTTATTTAAGACTATGTGGCCATAGGTTGTTATGTTATTATGAATGTTGTGCTTTAGTTTACTGCTGAATAAACAGAGAGTTCACTATGCCATGCAATTAGATCCTTAAAGTTATTCATAGCAGTAGTCCTCAGGAGAGTTGTTTGTGATAGGCTTTACAATTCCCCGGCCCTGACTGAGCTCATTTCTTCTTTTAAGGCCAAAGAACTGACTACTTATAAAGGTTAAAAGGTAAAACAGCTCATTTGTGGTGTTCAGGACTAAAATCTTCTTCACCTGGGAGCTATGACATCATTGGTCCAGTCCCTAGCCCTATTCATATCCTTATGCCTTTGTTTTTTTAAAAATAGAAATACTTAGTCTTACAGAACATATTGGGTGCTCAATAAATGTGTACTGAATAGAATACAGTTAAGACACAAAGATGACACAATAAAAATCAAAAGGAAATGTAACAAAATTATAAAGATCAAACAAGACTCCAGTGAAGAGATATGAGAAGACACCTTCAACCTGCCACTTCAAGGAGGTAGAAGGTCCACAGGTATTACACATGGCCCGTGTTTTTGGACTTTTTCAATGTAACTGTTGGCTGGGCTGACTTTTTTCCCCTCTCTAAAAAAAATACTATTTGTCACATGGGACAAATCTCTGGGACAGGGAGGGGAAAAAATACATGGGACACTATGGTGATGTAAGAAATAGGAAAAAAATCAATAAAAACTTTAAAAAAAAACACAAAGATTTCTAGTGAACTCCAGTTTATGACTCAGTAGCTAATGGTAGATTTCCAAGACAAGATTTTAAGCCAGGTCTTTTAGCACTCTTCTCATTTCCTCTCCATATTATGTTTGATTTGGGTCTCTTACTTCAATGGAACCACTTTATATTATGGGGTACATTTTTTTTAAAGCTTCAAGTTCATATGAGTGAATAAATCATTTTGACTTTATAAATATCCGAATTAACTATAAAAGGATATATGGAGAAGGCACTATCTATATCCAGAAGGAACTAAATAGAATATACATAGAATAAGTTTATATGCATACATACATACATACACACACACACACACACACACACACCTATTTGTGTCTAATGGTAGCCATCTCTAAGGCAGGTGAGTGGGAAAAGGAAAAAAAAATTTATATGATAACTTTATTATATATTTAAAGGGAATAGCAAGTTGTACATAATAGAGTTGCATTTTCATGTGTAATCTTTTTTTTTTATTCTATTATGTTATGGAAATGCTTATTTTATTCCATAAATTTTTTTTTTAAAGCTTCAATGAAGTTGCTTCAAAGTCAGGCAGACCTGGGTTCAAGTCCTGCCTTAGCCATTTACAAGCTGAATAAATCGAAGGTGAGAGTCACTACCTTGTGTTGCTCAAGGCAAGTCTCTAAGATTGTAAGCTTCAGAGAAGGTAGTGTCTTACAGTGGTAGTGGAAGTTCCTAGAAGAACAGGGGGACCCTATACCAATGAATACACAAGTCTGATCATTACCCCTAAGACTTCTTAAGCACTGAAGAGAGCTAGAAAGGTAAGGTAGGGCAGGGAGTTGCATTCCCATGGAGGACTTCTGGAAGAGATAGTAAAGGGGCTACAGCTCACAAGAAGATTGAATATGTTAACCACACATCAATAAAAAGAAAGCTTGCAACTATTTCTATGAATCTCTTTTCCTCAGTTTTCCAGATGCTTCAATTATTGTATAAGTTCAATACAGAAAAATATTCCAGCCAGATACTGACAGTAGTAATGGTAACAACTGGATTTCTGCCTAATGATATACAGGCAGGCAAAATGAGAAAAGATCTTCAGTATTAGGACTTGTCCTCATTTCACTATGAGATTAAATCTATATTCCAGTCTCTAGGGTCGTATTTAGTTTTAATAGCCTTTGAAGATAAGGTTTCCATTTATTCTTATGAGGACATATTTTACCATCTAAAAGATCTCACCACTAGCTTTTTTTTAATTCAAGCTTTCAGGTTAAAAAAAAAAAAGCATTTTTCTCCCAAATTACATATAAATTTCTCTTCCGGGATTATCTAAAACAACATATCTTCTCATTGCCATCAGCTTGGATGCTAGCACCTCATTACCAAACTATCCACAGTCATTGCTTTGAAGACAAACAAGGAGATTAGATTTTACCCTCTTTTTTAGGAAAATGAAAGTTAATTCCTCTAGTTCCTTATTCGTATCCTTTCCCCAGAGATTTTTATTCATGTGAAGTAAACAAATGAGAGTAATAGAGAACCTATTCCCTGTTGTAACCTTTCCATGGCCGTAAGAACCTCCAGGAAAAGTATAGTCACCAGAAAAAAGTTTTTGATGCATCCTCTCAAAGTCCAGTCAACAGCTCCATATTTCAGAATATCTTTTTGATTTCAGCAATCCACACCAAGGAAGCCTCTATTTAAACAGAAGGCTAAGATGGCATTAAAAGACAGATCTGAACCCTACATGCCCAATCCTACCTGGAATGCCTTCTATTTTGTAAGCAAATAGTGTTTTATTTTCACTTGAAAAATAATAGCATACATGGTACTTTTGGTGCTAGGGATGGTGTTTTTATGTTTTCTTATATCAAACACACTAAGTTGTGCTTTCAGAATCCCTTGAGAAGTGAGCTACTCTTAATTCTTTAAAGGACTGGGGGAAAAGCACTTACCTGGAAGCAAGCAGTATTGGATTAGCTGTATCAGAATGAGCTGCACTCAGACTTGGCAAATAAAATACTATATGGAAGACTGTTAGCCGACACAAAAAAAGCTAGGCCAAGTGGTAAGGTTTTAGAATTGTGTCTTATAGAAAATTTCAGTCTTTATCACGAATGTCCTAAAAAGAAGCAAAATATTTCACAAGCTCATGTTAATAAATCTAAAGATACGTATAGTTATCATGTCACATAAAGTGCTAATTTGTGGTAAACCACAAGCCTTCCTTTCAAAACGTTCTGGAAATTGACCAATTACATGGACTCTTATTTCACCTCCTGCAGAAAGTGAGTATAAATTTTACAGTGGGAAACCAAAGTTCACAAGAAGCAATTCCAAGGGACCATTTCATGACTGGAACATAATAAGGACAGGTTAAACTTTTATCCTTTTTTGAATTTAGCCCCAAGAAACAAAGGCAAAATAACTTCGACTGACCACATGCAACAAGATCACATATAAGAGGGAAGCAGCTACAATCTGAAAACAGAGGTCACCCAAAAGTAAGTTTCTTTTTTGACACTTATCAGTTTCATACTTGGGGGAGCTCTCATTGTCTTTTTATTTTTTCCCTACGGGAGAAAAAAAGTAATGGGAGAAAGTAGATTTGAATTTGTCTCACATGCCAAAGGAAATTAAGATGTTAGCACTGAAAGGGTTATGGATGAAGCATAACAAGACTTCAGGTATCAGACTCCACAGCAATGGGCTGCATCCAGCCTCACGGGTATGCCTAATAGAGAAACTGAGGGCACTGGTCCTCCCTGCATTTCCTTGACAATTGTGTGTGTGAGGGGATGCTGCTAACTTGTGCCTCTAGGTTTCACTTCATTTCTTTTCTTTTTTCAAGTCATCAGGTGGTGATGCCACTTCCTTTCCTTTCTCTCTTAAAAACTATAGTTTCAGTTACCTGATCCCACTAGCATGGGGGGGGGGACCCATAAAGGACATGATCATCCTCTGAGATGTTGGTACATAGGTCCAGCTCTGTCAGATAAGTATGAAAAGTTGGGGAGCAGCTAGTGAAAGGTAAAGAAGCAAAGACGAAATTAAGTAGGACTGAAAGTCAGGGGCAGATACAAAGGAAAATGAACTCCACATTTCTGAATGTATATAGGGAAAAATTACGCTCTTTCACGTGAGGGGCTAGAAATAGAAAGATAAAAGTGAAACATTCTTTGTCCTCTCAGAGTTTATGTTCTATTGGAGGATATAACTTAGATGAGTCTATATAAAAGAGTTTTGGAGCTGTAACTTGTTTCACTATTTTATTTTTGGAGGGGGGGGGAAGGCAAGGCAATCAGGATTAAGTGACTTGCCCAAGATCACACAGCTAATAAGTGCCAAAGGATTGAATTGGATTTGAACTCAGGTCCTCCTGACTCCAGGACAGGTACTCTATTCACTGTGACACCTAGCTTCCTCAATGTTTCACTAAATTTTAACTGAAATTTAACACTTCCTTCAATTATGAATGAGGGCAACAGCACAGGATTCTGAGAAGGGCTTCATAGTTTTCACCAACTTGTCAAAGGGGTGAAACAAAAATGATGTAGACAGAAAAAGGATTAGAATGCCTGGTGTATTTGGATTTCAATATTTCATTTCAAATTTAAATCAAGGGATAGGGATAGCCACTTATAAAAAAGTTTTTAAAAATAGTTAAAAAAAAAAAAAAGTACCTTTAAGCAGAGGCAACCTGGTATCATAGAGTGTTGGGTCTGGAATTAGGAAGACCTGGATCTGAATACTGTTTTTCATCCTAGCTGTGAGCCCTTGGCAACTCACTCAACTTTATGTACCTCAGGCAACTCCTTAGGACTTAACTAATATGAAATAGGTTACAGTCTGCCTATTTTGTAAAGAGAGATCTTATACCAGAACTTCAATACTGTAAATTTCTAGCACACAGGGTAGACTGCTAGCACAGGCTCTCTGATGTGCTTTTTTTTTCCCCCCTTTTTGGAGGGGAGAGGGCAGGGCAGTTAGGATTAAGTGACTTGCCCAAGTCTGATCTGCTTTTCTAAAGGAAAGACAGCTTTAAAGGAGTTAACAATCTTACTTTAACAGATATGAGTACAGATAAGTGAGTATCCAAGAAAGGATCCAAAAGTCAGGGCTCCAATTGTCTAAACAGAATAATACAACCTTTTCTACATATACCACCAGACCAGGAGAGTACCAATATCTGAATAGTGGGGGGGGGGGGGGAGGAACAGGACTCCTAACAAATGGCTACTCAGAGTCCCATTCAGGGAATCAAAAGGTCCTTCTCATAAGCAAGCCTCCAAAGCAAAATGCCAACCTCCCAGAATATATAATGAAGACTTGGCCTGTGATTGGCTCAGAGCCAGAAGGCATGATACCTATGACTCAGCAGCTGTGAATTATCAAGGTTCAAAGGAAATTAATCCTTCAGATGTTTATAATTTAGCCTGAGCCTGGGAAACTGAATTCCAAAAAGAAAATAACAAAAATTCTACCTTGCTTGCACTTACAACCACCAAAAATAAGATTTTTTATGTAATTCTTTGAGAGACCTAGACTGCTACATAGATTCAATTCAATGAGCATTTGTTATGTTACTCTTTCATATGAGGGGCAAGAAATAGAAAGATAAAAGTGAAACATTCTTTGTCCTCTCAGAGCTTATATTCTATTGGAGGATACAACTTGGATAAGTCTATATAAAAGAGTTTTGGAGGTGAAAGGGAACACAATTGGGAAGGATAGTGGGGATCAGAAAAGACTTCATATAGGAGAGAGCCAGAGTATGCAAAAGTAGAGGCAAGAAGAGAGAGTATTCTAGACCTGGGGAGCAGTAATGGGAAAAGAGTCTCTGCAAAGCCTTAAAGGCAGAAAAAAATGGAATGTTGCCTATGGGGAACAGTGTATGAAAGACAAGGCCAATTTGGCTAAAGTCCATAGAGTGCATGGAAAGGAATGATGGCTTGTAAGTCTGGAAAGATAGACTGAAGCTTTATATACAAATTGTAGGCACTTGTATTTTTTTCCTAGAGGGAATAGAAGGAAGCTTCCTTCTTTTAAAGATTGGATCTCCTTTCCAGTCCAAACCAACTGAATCTCCATATCCAGGCTGCACATATAGGGGCTCTGCATGGGCTAGATCCCATAATTGATCAGTATAGACTCTTTGACCTGCTCTGTTCCTAACCCCGACCACTTCACCCATCCATAGGCACCTGGCAGTTCCTTGCCCTTGGGGGCTCACCAGATTGATGCTGACCACTGATCTGCATAGCTCACTGCAGCTCAGACCTTCCAAGTTCTAGGGATTCTCCAGTCTCCATTTCTCTGGTAGCTGTGATTATAGGCATGTGCCACCATTACTGGTGCCACTGAAGCTTTTTAGGTAGGGGAGTAACATGGTCAGATCTGGGCTTTACGAATATCAATTTGGCAGCTGTATGGGACTGAATTGGAAAGAGGAGATGCTGGAAGTAGGGAGACAACTTGAAAGGAATAATGTTAATTTGAAAATAGGGTCTGAACTAAGATAGGTATTATATGAGTAAAGAAAAAGGGACAAATGTAAGTGAGAGGTGTGGAGATAAAATGGCAGCACTTTCCATGAGAGATAGCTTCAATGAGTAGAAGTCATTCCTTCCATATAGCCTAAGTTTGTATCTGTACCTTCCACCATATTGTCCCAAGGTTCTGCTAAGAAAAACAAGTTGAACTCTTCCACTTGACTTGAAAAGAACTATCATAGAAAGTTACTTCACCTCTCAGCTGGTTTCCATACCTGTAATAAGTACTATAAGTGGGTAGAGCACTACATTCAAAGTTAGAAGACAGGTTCAAATTTCACACTTACCACTTCCTAACAGTGTGACTTTGAGAGGCACCAAAATCAATTGTTCTTCCCTTTTCTATGTGACAGCCTTTTAAAGGCTTCCATGCTGTCCTTATGAATAAGGTGGACTGGTAAGGGCTAGATCAGGGGTGGAGAGCTTGTAGCCTCAAGGCCCCATGTGATCCCCTAGGTTCTCAAATGCGACCCTTTGACTGAATCCAAACTTCACAGAACAAATCCCCTTAATAAGAGACTTTGTTCTGTAGAACTTGGACTCAGTCAAAAGGCTGTACCCAAGGACCTAGAAGGCTGTATGTGGCCTTGAGGACTCGGGTTCCCTACCCCTTGGCTAGATGATAGTACTTTAGATGGATGCAGAATAAGACCGAATGACTGAATGGTCATCATTCAATATCAGTTTGGAAGGAATCCAGCTGAATGCTCTGGGGAACTGGACTTAATGCTGGTTATTGACACTTTTATCAATAATGTGGATAGAGGAAGCAATAACATAGCCATAAAAGTTGCATAGGGAACAAAGATCAGAGGTATAGCTAACATTAAATGACAGAGTTCTCACATCTTGAGAGACCTGAACATTAGACTGAATCTAAAAGGATATAATTTAAAGGAAATAAATGTAAAAACACTTTGGTTTAGAAAAATAAATTTCACAACTACAAGTCAGGAAAGGCCTTGCTAGATAGCAGCTAGTTTGAATGGGATTTGGAGGTTTTAGTGGACTCAATATTAAGACAATAGTGTGATAATATGGTTTAAAAATTCATTAAAATTGAGCAGCTAGGTGGTGCAGTGGACAGAGAGCCCTGCAGTGAAAGAGTCATAGGCGACATACAGCCTGTAGAGTGTATGGAGAGGAGCAATGGGCTATAAATCTGGAAAGATGGGCTGAAGCTTTCTATACAAAACATAGTCCTGGAGTCACGTATGGAGTCATGGAGAATGAAGGAAATTTAACCTGAAGAAAATGCTTTGGGGGATATGATAGCTCTCTGGAAGCCTTTAAAAGGCTGTCACATAGAAGAGGGCAGAACAATTGATTTGGTTCTGGTGCCTCTCAAAGCCATACTGTTAGGAAGTGGCAAGAGTGGAATTTGAACCTGTCTTCTAACTTTGAATGTAGTGCTCTACCCACTTACAATATCTATTACAGGTATGGAAACCAGCCGAGAGATGAAGTAACTTTCTATGATAGCTCTCTTCAGGTCAAGTGGAAGAGTTCTACTTGTTTTTCTTAGCGGAACCTTGGGACAATATGGTGGAAGGTACAGATACAAACTTAGGCTATATGGAAGGAATGACTTCTACTCATTGGAGCTATCTATCATGGAAGGTGCTGCCTTGGAAGGTAACTACTTCCTCCTTACTTATGATCTTAAAAGAAAGGTTGGGTGGCCACTTATTTTTATAAAAAGTTTGACTCACTGACTTCAGGTTTCTTCTAACTCTTATAACTGAGATCCTCTGGAAGAACTAGAATATGGCATTTAGCAGTTTGATTACCATAAATTAAGTTCTAGACTGTTAGAGAGAAGTGACATTAGTTTTTCCTTAGTCTTCATCCCCTATTTTTATAAATTAGGAAACTGAATTCCAAAGAGATGAAGTGACTGACCCCAAAGGCATACAAGTAGTTAATGGAACAGTTATGACTCAAACTCGGGTCCTTAGACTCTGAAGTTCAGGACTCTTGCTGAAAGAAAAGATTGGCTCTGATTTTATTCTTAAACATAGTACTAACGGAGGAGGGTAGGTGGCTATAATGTATTTTTCTGCTGGGTATCATGTGACTCATTGTCATAGAGCATGGAAGACTTTAATGCTTATGCCATCTCTCAGAAATGGGTAGGTAGCAAATTATAATATGGATGATACAATAAAACAGAGCAAGAATTCTTCAATCTCTTAGACTGCTGCTAATATTCTGTGTAGTAGCCACTTACGTGCATATTCTATCTCTCCAAGTAGATTCCTGGAGGCAGGCACTGCTTCTTTGTATCCTTTACAACCTACTCTAATACACAAACTCTAAGTTCAATAAGAAAGTTGTTATTTACAGAAATTCATGTTTCCTATAGAATACCTCATAAATTACAGCCTGGGTGAACATTTTCCTTCCCTTCCCCAAAGGTTGCAGAATCCTAGCAACTGATCTTTTATGAGAATTAAATGTAGTCAGGGCTCTGGCCAGGTAGATTCCAGCTGGCAGGGCGATTGTGGTTGGGGGAAAACACCAGCCTCCCCTGACCCCACCCCGCCACTGCTTCTGCCATGGCTTGTCTACAACAGGATGTGGGAACTGATCTCACCGCACATTGAGCTCTGGGTGCAGGAACAAGTTCCAATGTTGATAAAATTTCTGAGCAAGGTCCCAGGCAGATAAAGGAAAAGGCCACTGCAACTGCTGTACCCATCACAATCATTCAATGTGATATGAAAATGGAGACCATCTTCTTCATCAAATCACAGTGGGGGAAAGGGACTCCTGCAGTATCAGGCATATAGCACCCATTGCCAATGTGGACTAGCTGCAACGTCAGGCACCTACGTGGGGCGGTGAGGTGAGGTATATCTTGAGAAGGGGATGAGAAAACAACTATGACAACACTGATCATTTGCTTTCTGTGCTTAACTTCAAGGGCTACGTTTCTCTTCAGACATTTGTCATGGCGCCTGACATGGCACCAAAAGTAAGAATACCTTTACTGATGTCAATTGGCACTGTCAGCCTGGTTCTTTATCTTGCTGTAGGACCATGGAATTCGGGTTTTCCTGAATGCTAAGTCCTTATGTCCTACCTTAGTTTCAAGAATTACAAAGTAGACAATTTATCTAACAACTGGTAAATCCTGGATAATGATTCCTCCTCAACCCCAAATCCTAACACATCACTTTTTGTAATAATTAGCCTGGGCATTGTGTTACGTGTCCCCATAGCTTCCTGAGTGACTTGGAACACGAAACTGTCTATCATTCTACAAAGACTTTCCTTGATTAAGAATCTCAAAAGACTTAAAGAGAAAGCACCCTGGATGTGAAATAAAGCTTTCTTGCAAATTTCTGTAGCTTGTCCTACCTATTCTTGATTTTTTTGTAGCTCATATAAGCTAAAGTAACCTTATCCCAATTTTCATTCTCACAGATAAGTCAAGTTCCCAATGGTAAGCTGGCTATACCTTTTTAGGATTCTATAGGTACTCCTGAGGGGAAATGGGGTGGCTCTTTCTCTATCATTGGCTCAGACCCATACCTGTGTGCTTCTCCCCATTTATCAACTGAGAATTAAGTTGTCAGCCAGCCTTAAGTAGCTCTCAGAGGGATAGTGGCTGGCTTCCCTGTTATTTGCCATTGGGGAAGATCTTCACATGGATACTTGAGCCCACCTCTCAGCCAATGGGAGAAGGGACAGCTTGGGGGGAGGCGGTTTGACTGCGTTAGGGTATAAATTCTTGTTCTGTCTTTTCTAAAATGCCTCCTCTCCCTGATCCGTCATAGAGAGGACTGCCCTCTTCTGCTGGGAGAAGAGAATAAAATTATTTGTTTTTATCCTGAGGAAAAAAAAAAGTAGCTCTCAGAAAGGAGTATTTTCTAAGGGGCTACATAAAAGCAGTTGGTACAAAACATCTCCCTGATATTCTCCCAAAAGAACATATAGAGTCCAGGAGAAGTGGGAAAGTGGGCTCACACTTAAGAGAACACACATAGCCAGGGGGTAATTCAGTTTCTAGTTGCTAGAAATCCTTTGCCCCAGTCACAGAGTGCTCAAGAAGTTCCCATTAGTTATGGTTTTGTTTCATTGCTGAGATCCTTGTAGGTCTGTGAGTTCAGACTGTCCTTGGCTCCTAATGATGTACACACAGCTGACAGGTTATCTGGGCCTGCCATTTAGCACACTGATGCAAAGATCAGAGCACTGCTATCCAGATGGAGAGGTTCAACGTTCTTTAGATCCTTCAAAGCTAGCAAAGTCCTTCTCCAGTCAAGGAGAGAGATGTGTGGAGAGACAGAGAGAGAGAGAGAGAGAGAGAGAGAGAGAGAGAGAGAGAGAGAGAGAGAGAGAGAGAGAGAGTGAGAGAGTGAGAGAGCATGTGTGTGTGACAGAGAGACAGAGAGCAGAGTGTGAGTGAGTGTGAGTGTGTGTGTGTGCGTGCAGAAACCTGACTGAAGTTGAGACTTCTTTACCCTCATCCCAGGCAGTCTCTTTTCAGGTACATACATGCTAGAAAGCAATATGCTCCAATTTCTGGAAAAGCTCCCTGTTCTAGTTAACTTAGTGCATATACAGGATCCACAAGGCAGAGCAAAATTCCTCTACCAATTGGAAAAGACCTCAAAATACTTTAAAAGAAAATGTTAGTTTAAGGTTTTTTTTATTATTTCCTTACCTAATTAAGGTATTGGGCTTAAAAGGATGGCTTTGACACCTCCCTTTCAATTCTTGCCATAGGAGAGAGTCTGGAGGGATTTAAAATAAAGAATGGCTTTGGGCTATTGTTAAACCACAAAATGATAATTTAACAACAGTGGATTTAGTTCCTAATAACATTTTTGATACATGGCTACTCTTTTGAAATATTGCGTGGTATAGGAGACAGTGAAATGGCCTCAGAGTTTCCAGAAAGGCCCAGGTTCAAGTGTAGTCTCTGATACACTCTAGCTATGTGACCTTGGGAAGCCTCCCAATGCCTCTGGAAGCTGGAGAACAGTTGCTGATCTGCATTGATAGAAAGGGTTTCCTCATCAGGAGTTCCCTATTTTTGTGGTTCTGTCATTTTTTCAGTTTTCCATCTCAAACGTGACTGAAGATTTAAAACTATTCATTTTGAGTTTCCTATTTGTACATGACTTGGTTATTCAGTGATTATTCAGTCATGTCTGACTTTTGATGACCCCATCTGGAGTTTTCTTAGAAAGGATACTGAAGTGGTTTGTCATTTCCTCCTCCAGTTCATTTTGCAGATGAGGAAACTGAGGCAAACAGCATTAAATGACTTGCCCAGAGTCACACATCTGGCAAGTATCTGAAGTCACATTTGAACTCAAGTCTTTCTGCTTCCAGCCCAACATTATATACTGTTCTACCTAGTTACCCCAGGAGTTCTGTATACCAGTGAAATTACAAGTCCGCCCAGAGTCACACATCTGGCAAGTATCTGAAGTCACATTTGAACTCAAGTCTTTCTGCTTCCAGCCCAACATTATATACTGTTCTACCTAGTTACCCCAGGAGTTCTGTATACCAGTGAAATTACAAGTCCACAAACACATAATCAAGAAGCCTCACCTCAAAACAACAAAACATTTTTTTCACTTAGTCTTACCTGGGCAAGTACAAAAAGTGCCCAAGGGAGGTAGCCCAGAAGTCCAGAGTCCTCAGAGAAGCCTATGGATAATCTGCAAATTACCTAAGCCAACTATAGGTAAGGGAAACTTTGCTATTTTCACAAAGACTTTATCAAAAAGCTCATTTGTCATACTTTGTCTTCCGGGTTCTCAGGGCTCAGTCTTCCCCCTCTTCTTTCCCCTCTCCCCTCCTCCACTGTACTTTCCACTCACAAGGAAGTGTAAGTTCCTGATTCCTTTCACCTGTTCATTTTGCTCCCTCTCCCCCAAATGAAGAGAGTTGAATTCGAACTTCCTCTTACACTGTTCCACTTTCCCTTTAACACAAACAGCAGAATCAGTGATCAATAGAAATATCCCTTTTGCTCAGAGTGAGCCAAACTCCAGATCTAATCCTTGGTGTCAGGAAAAGACAGACAAACACAGATTCAGAGCTGGTCAAGCCCTCCATCTATGGGTGAGGAGACTGCAGCCCAGAGTGGTTATGTGACTTGCCCTGGATCACACAGAAAGATTCTGATGCAGGATTCCAACCTCCCCTATACCATGCTGTTTTGCATAAAACTCCATTCCATTAGAGGACTTTAAAAGCCCGCAAACAAACGATTTACCCACTTTTCTATGCACATTCTCCCTCTCCCCCCATCTAAAGCACACACCTGGGGTGGGCTCCTCTCTTTCCGGCTTTCCATCCTTCCTCTCTTTCAGCATTCAGCAAAGGTCATGGAACCAAGAGTCTCTGGGCCAAATCCCACCTAGTGAGGCTGTCCCTCCAGGCAGGTTGGCCAGAGCTCCCTTTCTGGCCTGTGCAAATAACTGTGAGCAAAGCTGCTTTGAAGTGCCAGCCACCTGCTACCTAATTAAAAATGACAGCAGCTGCTCACCAGGGAGGGACCCTCAGCTGACCTGAGGCCAGCTCAAGCCAAGACTTGAAAGAGAGGAGTAAGGAAAATGGAACAAGTGGAAAGAGAGGGAAATATTACAGAACGAGACTGTGGAATAAGAAGTTGCTTGTGTGGGCTTTTCTTCCCCCTCCTTTTCTTCCTCTTCTGGGCTCTGAAGAAAATGAACTTAGTGTTATATAGCCAAGACTTTATTCGGGCACTCACTCCACATATTTACCACTTTTCTCACATGGGCATATCTACATCTGCATATATGTATCTACACATATATGTATATATAAACATACATATTGCAACAAAATGCAAAATGAGCAGAGATTATTGTGTCATTCACCTTTGTAACCCGAGATTCTTTCTCTTTGTGGTTGCCTTTTCCCACGGACATCTTTTTTATTTTCCAAGATTTACTTGAAAACATCCTATTGTTTACGCTGAAGTCCCAATTTTTGGCAAAGATTTTCTTTTCTTTTCAAATTGCTTTGTCTTCTCTTGGCTTAAAGTTGCTTTGACAATGACAGAGGGGCTAATTCGTGACTGCTAGAAACCAAATGTATGGTGAAGCAGGAAGGAGAGAGTATGTGGTGGCTTATTTTGATCATGTGCATAAATTTTTGTTTTACTCAGATTAAAATCTCAGGACAATAGTGACCCTGACTTTTTCTAATTCCTTTTTTTCTTTTGAGCCCCTCATGTATACTTTTATTGATGTTCATGTTCAGTTGACGATTTATTATTAGGGGCAGATGATACTTTGCAGGGGATTTAGAAATTTACCCAAGGGGATTAATGACTCTAAGCTAGCCAGGTGCTAGTTCTCAGCAGTTGCAGCTTATTAGAAACATAGATGTAAATCTCAAATGCTGAAACACAGTTTTTCAAAGGTCCTCTCTTCCAACCTGTGATCCCCTAAAATGACTTCATGAACTCCAGGGAAACGCCTTCCATGCAATCTCAAGCATGATAGGAACTACTTGAAAGGTAGTGGGTCAAAATCACAGTCATAATGTTAGAGCAGGGTGGGATTTCAGAGAGAGATCAATTATTAAATCTAACTTCCTTATTTTGCATATTGGGGAGGTCTGTCCCTAGCAGGGGGCAGAATATCCCTTAGGAAGTTCTCTATCCCCACTGGAGGGAATGAGAAGGCTTAGTTTATTCATTATTCAATGTCTACCCTCTTAGTTATTGTTCTTCTATACCAGTGGTTCTCAACCTTCCTAATGCTGCGACCTTTTAACACTCATATGTAGGCGTATCTGCATATGGGGGGACCCGCCTGGAGATGGATAGAGGAGCGCTGTCTCGGTTCCTAAGACCATCGGAAATATGTGTTTTCCGATGGTCTTAGGCAACCCTTGTGAAAGGGTCGTTCGACCCCCAAAAGGGTCACGACCCACAGGTTGAGAGCCACTGTTCTAGAAGGTGAGGTGGGAGGTGAGGAGGGGTGAGGGGTGGGTGAAGATGTTCAGCTTGAAGGGACAATTATCTAGATAACTCACACAGGGC
Source organism: Pseudochirops corinnae (assembly GCA_028646515.1). Taxonomy (NCBI): domain Eukaryota; kingdom Metazoa; phylum Chordata; class Mammalia; order Diprotodontia; family Pseudocheiridae; genus Pseudochirops; species Pseudochirops corinnae. Next base: position 78,142,678 of record CM053587.1, read on the forward strand.
AAGCATTTACATGATGGTCAGAAGAAGCAATACAAGGACACTCTCAAGAATTTTGGAATTGATTGTGTGACGTGGGAGACCCTGGCATAGGACCACTCAGCATGACATGCCCACATCAGAGAACATGCTGTGCTCTATGGGCAAAAGAGAATTAAGGTAGCTCAAAAGAAACACAAGATGCATAAATTTAGAGAATGCACCCCAAACATTCACATGGACTACTTGTGCCCAACCTGTGGTACAGCATTCTGAGTTCCCATTGGTCTGTTCAGCCATTCTCAAACACACTGGAACATGAAAGACAACAACCAGCCTAGATAACGTGGAAATGGCTCTGATTGGGGTAATTACATAACAGAATCTCCGAGGGAGAAGAATTCCCCAAGGCCATCTAGGTCAGTCCATACCTGAGCAGATATCCTTTCTATAGTATCCCACACTAGCCGTCCAGGCTTCATTTGCTCTCAGGTGACTGAGAAGTCACTACCCATCCATGACAGATAGCTTGTTCAATTTCGGGGCAGCTCTAAGTTTTAGGAAATAGTTCCTTCTGACAAGACAGTTTCCAGCTTTCTGCAGCTCCTACCCCTGGTCTTATTCTTTCCCTCAGGGGCCAAGAAAAACAAGTCTAGTCTGTCTTTTACACCGTGACCCTTCAAATATTTAAAACCAACTATCACGCCCGAAGGAAACCCCTCAAATTCCTCATAGAGTTCTGTTTTGAGTCTCTTCACCATCCTAATTGACCTTTTCTGGGCATACTGTGAAACTGGCCATCATGTTGGAAGAAGGAAGGAAATCACAGTTGAATACAATACCACATTGTTAGGGTCGACTACAGTGGGACTGTGGCTTAACTAATTCTGGGCACTAAGCTTCCATTACTGCAGCCAAAGGGTATATTATTATTGTTATTTGCTACCAACGTCCTATTACTGATGTGTAGAGAACTTGTCATCACTAAAATACCCCAATTTTTTCATGTAAAGTAAATTCATTTCCACGAGTATTTATAAAATGCCTACTATGTGCTAGGCCAGGCTGGGCCTACAAAAGTGAAACCAACAAACAAGAAGACCAGTTTCTGCCTTCCAGGAGCTTACATTCCACATGATAAAAGTGAGAAAAGGGAAAGGATGCGGCATCACTGGAAAGACTAGAAGTCTTGTATGACTAGAATAAAAAGGACCTGAGGAGGAATTGTATAGGATAGGACTGGAAAGGTGGCTTCTACTAAGACCATGAATGGAGGTCCCTAAATGCTAAGCAAAGGAATTTGAACTTTAAATGGGGGGTTAGGGGGAGGCATTGAAAGTCTTTGGTCACGTATTAGAGAAAAGAAAACGTTATCCAATTTTTCCCAAGGGAAAGAGATAGAAATTTTCAGTGACCACATAAAACAAAGTTTTTCCTTACTTTTCTTGGGGAAAAATTATACCATTGATTGTGCTCTCTACACTTCTATTAGCTGGGTCAGACATAATTCTGCATTTTTTTAAGAGAAAGAACCTCCTATTATTTCAATACTAATATAAAATTATATTCATCTTTGTCCCTTCTAGCTTCCTGTTTTCTCCTGCAAGTTTTCTGCTATGCTCTACAAACTTACCTTTGTATCATATCAATATATACACTACTGCCTTCTTGCATTCTGGTCCTGTTAATTTCCTGAAGATGAAATATGGCCTAGCCATACTTCCTTCCATCCAGAACTGGCAGAACTGATATTCTTGAACCCATATGGGCTTTTATCTAAATTAATTAATTTTAATCCTAATTAAATTTCACACAATCATCATCAGTCAAACATTTTAGCTTATCAGCATCTTGGGATGCTGACAACTGGGCAATACATCAGCTCTCCCTTTCAGTTTCGCCCATGCCCTGCCATCAATAAAGATAGTTAATGGAACAAGACCAGGAATAGAATCCTTTAGCTCTTCAATAGTGACTTCCCTCAGGGTTGACGTGATTCTATGAATTATACTGTTTGGGTCCAGTTGTCAAACTAGTTCCAAATTCCTCCAACTCTACTATCAATCAGTCCATACTTACCCATCATGTCCTTGAGGAGGACCTGAGATACTCTTTCCAATGCTTTGCTGAAACTAGAGTATATTAAATCATTTCCCTCATATTTAAATCTTGGTATTATAATAACAAACATATACACAATACTTTAAGGTTTACAAAGTGATTTCTTCACAATAGCCCTGCATGGTTGACAATATAATAATCGTTAGTGTCTTACAGTCTGCACCAAAGTCCTCTTTGTCATGGCATGAAGGTGAGCCTAGGTGCTTAAAGCAATGTCAGAGAGGCACTGTGTCTGATAGATTGTACAAGACTAGATAAACTTGGCATGTGTTTTCTGCTTTTGGAGGACTTGGCTTTCCTGATACAGAGAGACTCTTCAATTACCAGGAGTTTGGCTACTAGATAATGAATTATTTGGTCACAGAAACCCATGAAACAAAACACAAAATAATGCCTCCCCCCCCCACCCCAGTTTTGTGTATTGTAGATCCATTTTTATAGAAACAATGGCAGGGAGGTGGGAAAGGGGAGAGGAAGGCCCTTACCAAGTTGTTTGAACCTCTTCTGGAGGACTCCTAGAAAGACACAGGAGTCACAGAGGGATTTGCAGATGTAAATAAGTTGTTTTGGGGGCTGCTAGAGGAACGTCCATATTAGTGAGATCATGGATGCATTAAGGCATTGAAAATATATTTTACAGGTGAGAAAAAGGAGATTCATAGAGAGAGGTTAAGGGATTTACCCACAGTCACAGAGCTAGTTAGTATCAAATCTAGGACTGAAAATAAGGTAGGTCTTGTTTCTCCCAGTTCAGTTCTCTTTTTGCTATATTGTAATAACAAGAAAAAACAATAATGATAGCTGACATTTATCTATCACTTTACTATCTAGTCATGCTATACATATATATGTATATATACATATAAATTATAATATAGCTAAAGTTTATATAGCGCTTCAAGGTTTGCAAAGTGCTTTAAATACATTATCTAATTTGATTCTCACAACAACTCTATGAGGTAGGTACTACTATTATATCCATTCACAGGTGAAGAAATTGAGGCTGACACAGGTTAAGTGACTTGCACAGGGTCATAGAGCTAGTAAATATCTGAGTTAGGATTTGAACTCAAGTCTTCCTGACTCTACATCCAGGTCTCTATTCACCATGACACCTAGCTGCTTCAGTTATCCCATTGAGCCTCATGACAACCCTCTGAAGCAGGCATCATAGTCATTATTATTCCCCTTTTACAAATAGGAAACTGAGGCCCAAGGACGTTAAGTGATTTGCCTATTGTCATTCAGTTTGTAAGTGTTAAGGGCAGGATCCAAACCCTTTTCTTTCTGACAACAAGTTGAGGACTCTTGGCTCTATATGGAACACTATGCTCAACATTTCTCCTTCTTAAGCCTATCATGAAGGGGAATTACACTGTTCTGCCACCATTTATTCATGATGAATCTATGCTGGGTTTCAATCATCATTTCCTTTTCTAAGAATTGACAAAACTGTGATTTCATTGATATTCATCTTTTTTTTTGTTTTTTTTAGATCACTGATAGCAGCTCAGCAATCACATGTGAAAATGTTGCCAAAAGCCTGGGACACATCACCCAGACCCTTGGACTTGACCACGTAAAGGGAAAGTGAGGTATTCTCTTACCATCTACTTATTTATTTTGTTTTTCAAATGAACGTTGTTTTGCTGTTGTCCCAACATGAAGACTTTCCTTGGCAGAGAAAAGAGAACCAAGATAGAAGTTGAATGGTTTTGCCTTCCATTAACATTGTACCATTTATTCTCTCTATTTTAATCCTCCTTTTGTCTCCACACATGCTGTCTGATCCTATCTACCTTTTCTATAAACTCTTCGAAATCTATTTTTCAAGTCTATAGCAGATGTCAGACTGTGCCTGGCATTACCCTCCTTATCTATCATTTCTGATGGCCTGGGAACTTCCTTCCAAAGTTTCCATTATTTCTACTTGTCAGTCAGTTCCTCATTCATCATGACACTCACTCTAGAATAGCAGTTCCCCTTGCTGCTTCCTCCATCTTCTGAAGAATAGAATTATCAGCAGGTCTGACCAATGGCAATCACCAGCAATAGTCTGCAACTCAGATAATGATTGAACAAATCAAGTATAAGGAGAAAAAGGAAGGAGCTTGTTTTGACACTATTTTCCATCTGGAGAATACTCATATTAACAGCAACGCATGAAAATAAAATGATTTCTTCTATGTGGTGAGAAGCAGAGGAAATATTTATGGCCATTGTCAATCATTTTCCCACATCGTGGATTTCTGAATGAAGATACTCTGAGGTTATATACATACAAAAGAATGATGCTATGGAAGGGAGAAAGAGAACCGAAAAGTTTTAAGAGTGCTTTTTTCTTTTCTAACTTTTTTGTTTAAGGTCCTGTTTGGATTAGCAGGTAGGAAATTGATAACTAGAGTACTGAGCAGAAATTGATAATTAGAGTAATTTAACTAGAGTATTTATGCACTCTTAAAAATATAAGGGAGTTCTTTTTTTCCTGTAAATATGGTCACAACTTTTAAAATCTCTAGTGCTCGAAGACCATAAATAGTAATTAGTGTGAGTTTAATGTAATCCTTTCCAGAGATCGGTGGTCAGTGGCTTTGGATCAAACTTTTGGGAACAGTATTTTTTTTGTTAAATGACTTGAATAAGAATATGAGACCATAAATTTAGATTCGTAGGGACTTTAGGGATAGCTTGGTGGTATAGTGGATAAAGTGCCTGACCTGGAGTCAGGAAGATCTGAGTTTAAATCTGACCTCAGACACTTACCAGCTATGTGACCCTGGGCAAGGAAGTCACACAGCTATGTTTGCCTCAGTTTCCTCATGCACAAAATGAACTGCAGAACCACTCCAGTACCTTTGCTAAGAAACCCTAAATGGAGTCACAAAGTGTCAGGCATAACTGAGAAATGAATAAACAACTGAAATTTTTTTGCAGCTATTTTTAGGGCAGCTAGATGGTACAGTGGATAAAGTATCAGACCTGGAGTTAGGAAGATAAGTATCTCCCTGAATTTAAATCTGGCCTCAGACACTTACTAGATGTGTGACACTGGCTAAGTCACTTCACCCTGCTTGCCTCAGTTTCCTCATTTGTAAAATGAGCTGGAGAAGGAAATGGCAAACTACTCCAGTATCTTTGCTAAGAAAGCCCCAAATGGGGTCACAAAGAGTCAGGCATGACTAAAACAGCTTAACAACAAAAAGGACTTTGGAGGCCATCTGGTATAAACTCCTCATATTACCAATTTTTAAAAGTTTTAGCCATGCTTGCAGAGAGATTTTGCTTTCTATTTTTTAAGGGCACACTGAGCTCTCCATCCTATAGTTATCAATTTCATACTTGCTGATTAAAAAAAGAGCTAAAACAAAGGATTAAAAAAAAAAACTTGTAAAATCATTTAGCTCCCTTTTTCCCTTTCCAAGCATCATTCTTTTGTATGTATATAGTCTCAGAGTATTTTCACCTAGAAATTCAAAGCATGAGAAATGGATTTATAGTAGATGTAAACAGTTTCTCTCTTTCTGGTGGCATAGAGAAAATCCTGATAAAACTGAGGCCTAGAAAGGTGAGATGAATTTCCTAGGGTAATACAGATAGTAGATAACAGGATCAGGATTTGAATCCCAATGTTCAAGTTCTAAATTCAGCCCTTTTCCCATTATCCCATATAACAAAATTTTTGAATTTTGCAGATAAGACTAACTTGGATCTTTGAAAAAACAAAAATATGATTTTAAATGACTTTAACAAATTAAAGAAATGGTCACTTTCTCCAGTACCAAGCACAAAGTATCCTTGCTACTCTTAGGGAGCCAAAACAAAACATGCAAGAATGAGATGGAAAATGAATTCACAGACCCAATTATACTCTAAAATTTTAATGGCTCTGTGATCGCCTCGATGTGGGCACTCTCCAATAGAGAGATCATAGCACACACATACCATCCTACTCTGTGAGGTATGTACCCGTGTCTTCCTAGAAATCCCACAGAGCATCTACTCAGATTTCAGAATGCTTTCCTTTTGGTGTTTCACCATTTCATTGGTACCAGTGTGGCATGTGAATTGTTGGCCTGTTGTCCCACACTTCTGATACATGACTACTCTTTTTCTGATCACACTTTTCCTTGAAGATTGATGTCACTATTGGCAATACATGGCAGCCTCTTTCTATTAATCATGCATCTCCCCATTACTCATTGGGTCACTTGTAGTTTTGGTTATTTGGAAATCATTATGTTCCACAATTTGGATATATATTGTATTATCAGGAGAATATTGGTCTTAAGAGGAATTTTGGATTTGTTTGTTCTGTTTTAGGGAACAGCTGAGAATTTTTGAAAGTATTAAATAATTTCTTCAATACAATCCAGCCAATCCTTTACCTCCTATAACATTCTGGCCTCAGGTCTTTATATATCAGCAGTGCCTATCCAAGATAAAGGTAGGGATAGATTAATTTAGTGGGTTGCCAACTCGTTAGCATGTCATAATCTAGGCAGCATGCATTTTTCATCAACTTTTTCCCCCTATATAGTTCACTAGATCTGTCTCTTTTGTGTGTCCAGTCCTCTCATTAAAAAACTTTCGGGGTCAGCTAGGTGGCACAGTGAGTAGAGCACCATCCCAGGCGTCAGGAGGACCTGAATTCAAATCCAGCCTCAGACACTTGACATACTTCCTAGCTGTGTGACCTTGGGCAAGTCACTTAATCTCTGCCTCAGTTTCCTCAACTATAAAATGGGGATAACAATAGCACCTACCTCTCAGGACTGTAAGGATCATTAAATAATAGTGCAGTGTCTGGCACATGGTAGGTACTTAATAAATACTTCTTTCCTTCCCTTCCTCTCTCCCTTTCTTCCTTTCCTTCCTCTCTCATTTCCTTCCCTCCCTTCCTCCTTCCCTTCCTCCCTTCATCCTTCTCTTCCTTCCTTCCCTCCTTCCTCCCTCCTTCCCTTCCTTCCTTCCTTCCTTCCTTCCTTCCTTCCTTCCTCCCTCCCTCCCTCCCTCCCTCCCTTCCTTCCTTCCTTCATTCCTTCCTCCCATCCATCACCATCATAAACCCTCCACAAAGGATACACTTAGTGCCCTTCTTCTGTGTCCTTAAGGTTTTGTGGGAGGTAGTGCAACACACGTGCTCTCCATCTGTTCTCCCTCAATCTTCCTTCATGACCATCCCACTTCCTTTTTAAAAATACATTAATTTATTTGTTTTTAGTTTTCAACATTTACTTCCATAAGCTTTAAATTTTCTCCCTCTCCTTCCTCTACCCTCTCCCCAAGACGGCATGCAATGTGATATAGGCTTTACATATACATACATATTAAATATACTTTCACATTGGTCATGTTGCATAGAAGAATTAGAATGAATGGGAAGGACCATGAAAAAGGAAAAACAAAACAAAACGAAACAAAAAAAGAGAGCAAATAATTCACTCCAATCTGCATTCAGACTCCACATTTCTTTCTGTGGATATGGCTGACATTTTCTGTCATGTGTCCTTTGGAGTTGTTCTAGATCCTTACATGGCTGAGAAGGGCTAGGTCTATCAAAGTCAGTCATTGCATGTTATGGCCCACTTCCTTTTCTAATCATTTTTCTCTGATGAGATCTTGTACACCTTTTTTTTGGTAAGAAAATTGTTGATAATGTGCTATAACTTATTTAAACCCATTGCTCTTTGGGTGGACTGCCATTTTGATTCTTTAGAGATTGTGGTATTCCATGATTCATAAGCAAAGAGGATCACTGGAAAAATATTATAGTTAAAAAGGTGGGTTTATGTTTTAGGGAGATATTTTATAGAGGGCCTTCAAAGTTCTACTTTGTTGAGAGTCAAGTGTTATGTCTGTTTAATCAACGGATAGTACATAAAGCAAGAACTTGTGTACACTCTTCAGCTTTGAGGCAATTTTATGACTGCAGAGATGCGATATTTGTGGGCAGGGACTATGTTTTTGTTGTTGCATTTCTTTGTATCCCTAGCACTTAGCCAGCGCAATGCCTAGCACATATAATACCTAGCATTTAATGGAGAGAGCTTTGGATTTGGAATCTAAAGACCTGGGTTTGGATGTTGGCTCTGGGTTTCAGATTCCTCACCTATTGAACATTCACACACACACACACAAAATAAGAATCTTTTTTGAGGCAGTTGGAGTTAATTGATTTGCCCAGGGTTACACTGCTAGTCACTGTCTAAGGTCAAATTTGAACTCAGGTCCTCCTGATTCTAGGGCTTATGATCTATACACTGCACCATCTAGCTGTCTCTTATCTATTACATATTAAGAGAGTTGGATGAGATGACCTGTTTCCATCCAGCATTAAATCTCTCATCTGATAATCCTAAATGGGCATATCAGTTGGTAGGTCCCATTCATTAAGTGCCAATTATGTGACAATACTAAATATCATCTCACTTGATCTTCACAACAACCCTCAGAAGTAGTTGCTATTATTTCACAGTTGGGAAACTGAAGCAAACAGAGGTGAAGTGACTTGTCTAGGGTCACATAGCTCATAAGTACCTGAGTCTGCATTTAAACTCAGGTTTTCTTGACTCCAGACCCAAGACTCTATCCATTCACTATACCATCTACCTGTTACTAGGTAGCTTGGCATATGTTGTTAATATAGAACCCATTAAATAAAAATCTCAGAGCAAGGGGGGAGCTTGAAGGTCATCTCCTCTCACCCTGACCAACACTCCCTCTACAAATCCTAAACAAGTGGTCATCCCACCTTTACTTAAGACCAGTTCTAATGGCTAGGATTTTTTTTTTTTTTATATCAAACCCAAGTCATTCCTTCTTTAACTTCTAATTATTCTCTCTTAGGTCAAGCTGATGAAGTCTAATTCTTCATTCAAGGCAATCAATCAACAAACTTTTTTTGAATGTCTGTTATGTTCGGGCACTATGCCAGGCTTTGGCACTATGCCAGGCTTTATAGTTGCAAAAATAGAAAAAAAAATATTCCAATCCTCAAAGATCTTACATCCTATTAGGGAATACAGTATGTAAGTGGGTAAAGCAAACATAAAATAATTTGAAAAGGAAAGGAGCACTGACAATTGGTGGTGCTGGTGGGAAACCGTAAGATGGTATCTGAACTGATTCTTGAAGGATGCCAATTGTTCTAAGAGGTCAAGATGACTAGAGTCATGAAAGTCAAAAGAGAAGAATATATCCAGAAATAGGGAATGTTAGCATCAAAATATGTAGAAAAGTCAAGGCCAATGAAGACTGAGAAAAGGCTATTGGATGCAGAAATTAAGAGGACGTTGGCAGGATTGGAGAGAACAATTTCACTTTTAATTTAAAGCCCATCCAACACTGGATTCTTCTCACAGATCCCCTATTTAACAACATGCAGAACTGGCAGACATGGATCAGGCAAGTCTGAAGCAGGGTGGTGTGGAAGAAAGAGCCTGTATTTGGAATGAGAGGGCCTGGGTTCTCATTCTGATGCTACCACTTTCTACCTGTGTGTGGCCTAAGCTGGAGTCAGGTAGGACCTTTGCACCTTCACTTTCTCCTCATCTATAAAGTGAAAGATGTAGGGGAGAAGATCTCTAAGGGCCCTTTCATTTCAAAATCTATGATCCAGACAATGGGAAATGGAAATCACCTCCACCCCCAGCCCCATTTGCCACTAGATGTCACTGTAGCTAAGTGTTTTAAATTTTTTTTTTTAAATATTTTTAAGAAGCCCCCGAATTTTAGGGAAGAGACCATGCAGGGTTCTGTAGTCCATGTATTCATAAATAAACCAATGAAAATGGCACGAAGGAAGCTCAGCCGATATTTTGAAATGGGGAAATCAAAATCTCATGGACAATTTATCTCTCAAACAGAAGACCCATTCTTTGAATCTACTGCACTTCCCTTACTACTTGCTGTGTGTGTGTGTGTGTGTGTGTGTGTGTGTGTGTGTGTGTGTGTATAATGGCTAAGATGTAATCATTTAGTTATTTGTTCTTCATTTATTTATGTATTTATTTGGAGAGGCAGCAGAGCCTAATGGATAGTACTAGACTCGGTATCAGGAAGTTCTGAATTTGCGTCCGACCTCTGACACTTTCCAGTTGTTTACTTGTGGGCCTCTTGTACAAAATGGGGATAATAGCAGTAACGACTTACCTCCAAGGGTTGTCATGAGATTCAGATGAGATAATGTACAAAGAAAGCACTTTCAAAACACTATTTAAATGTCAAATGTTATTGTTAACTTTGGGAAGAAACCATATCCAAAATTGCATTTGAAAAAAAAAATACTACCTCCCCACACAAGTACCAGGGAGAAAGGAATCAGGCTATATACATGCTTCCGACTTAAAAGCCTATTTCAAAGGAGGTATGATATTTAGAAGTCAAATCACTACATATATAATGCACACATGTATGTATTCATATATATCTCTGTGTGAATATGTATGCATATATGTGTGCATAGTTATTTATGTGGGATTACACATCAGTGTCTAAATGTTGGTCCAGGGGAACTGAATGCTCTCCAACTAGTTCAAATACACACCTGTGTTTGTATATATACATGTACCCAACCTTTTCCCTGAGCCACTCAAAGGAGGAACATGAGAATGAGGAATCATGTTTACTTGTACCTGTGTTAGAAACTGACTGTTTTCTAGGCTTCTAATGAAATGTATGGCACAGGCTACTGGCCAAAAAGAAAAAGGAACTTTTTTAGTAAGAGCTCTCATGTTTTGAGGCAGAAGACAAAGGGACACAATGATGCATTAAGGCAGGAGTCCCAACAGGAAAAGAGATTATTGATCCATGTCCAAGTCACAATCTTATCTCTGTTAAATTAATTCTTATATACATTTGCTGGTATGGTCACAAGGCCATAGGTTTGAGAGATGAAAGGGATATTAGAAATAATTTCTCTCTTCTCCCTCCCAATTTTACAGAGGAAACTGAGGCCCAAAGAGAGTAAAAAGGAAATGACTAGCTTAAGATAACTAACCAAGGCAGGATTTGAACCCAGGGTTAGTAATTCCAAATCTCTTAATCTTTCCACTGTATCATATGGCCTTTGAGAGTTTGAGGAAATAAAAAGGGTTTGGGAGTCCTGTTCTAAGGAGTTGGAACCAAATCTTTTTCACAGAACATTGTACTGAAGCATAGCTTTTGAAATTTTCTTTCTGTGGTCCATTTTATTTCATTGAGTAAATGTAAATGTAAAAGGGTGATGAAGCAAGCAACTGTACTCTGTACAAGCTTTCCTTTCTTTGTAATTTTAGATACATTTTAAAGGAAGGACACTTTATGGAAGTTATCTGCATCCTGCAAAACACTGTGATGGGGGTGGCTAGGTGGCACAGTAAATAGAGCACCAGTCCTGGAGTCAGGAGGACCTGAGTTCAAATCCGACCTCAGACACTTAACACACACTAGCCATGTGACCTTGAGCAAGTCACTTAACCCCAAATTGCCCTCCAAAAAGCAAAACAAAACAAAACCAACACTGTGATGCTCCTTTGTTTCTAACTAGGAATAAAGCTGTACTTAGTACATCCTTTCTGGGGCCAGGACAATGTCTCACCCTCCATTTTGGCTCTGGTAGCTGTTCTTTATGTATACTTCATGCACAAGGAAATGCAAATTCTGACTTCTGGCAAAGACTTGCCCAGTGAAGACTTTAATGGTTCCTCCCCTGCCCCCCAATTCTAAAGCAGATTCAGTAAAAAAAGAAGAAAAAAATTTTTATGTGCTCAGGATATTAGGCAAGAATAAGGAGAGAAAAGGGAACTAGAAAGTGTCTATTCAGCCTAGAATCTAGATGCTTCTGCTAACAGAACCACAAAGCATGTGCATCTGATGGAGAATAAGAGTCTCCCATGTCTAACCCTGAGAGTATGTAAACCTTTCAAACCTGACCTGGTCCTAGTTCATCATCCCTTGGAAGGGAATTAATTTTGAATACTGGTTTGAAGGTGAGGGTGCCCACACAATCAGCATGCTATTTTTCATGCAAACTGAGGCTTCCTCTATTAGTAAACTAAGGACTTGAAATGAATATATACGATGACTGTGTGGGATGAGTGAAAACTTCTCAATTTGGGGTGGTTAACTTTTCAAATTGCTTCTGTCAATCACTTTTATGTTCCTTTATCTGTTTTCCTGCCTTGGTGGGACCTTCCCCTTATCTTTCCTTGCTGTCCCAGTTGGGGAAGTATTTGGTGAAGTATGCCTCTCCACCAATGAGAGGGGAAACAGTCGGGGAGGGGTCTTGACTAAGTTAGGTTATAAATTCCAGCACTATCTTTTGTAACTTGCCTCTTCTCCATGATGAGTCATGGGGAAGACCGCCCTCTTCTCCCAGGGAAGAGAATAAAG
>CM053587.1:78155645-78214177 GCA_028646515.1 Pseudochirops corinnae
AGTGGTAGTGGCAGTGAAGGTGGTGGCGGCGGCGGTAGTGGTAGTAGTACTAGTGGCAGTGGTAGTGGCAGTGAAGGTGGTGGTGGCAGCGGCAGTAGTGGTATTAAGAGACAGTCTCTGCTTTCAGAGAGAAGCTTGAGATCATTAAAAGTGTTGAACAAACCCCCAAACACCACTCGGCCTTTCCAGCATTTCCAGTTCTGGGTCTATTTTATGGTTTATTCTGTAGCATCTGATCGAGACATTTGATGATGAAGCGTTACTGTGGTCTGGCTCTCTAACAGTCTAGACAACAGACATTCTTCATGCACTTGGTTTTTAGTGTTTGTATAGGGAAGCCAAACTCTTTTGAGTGATTATGGATGTTATTTTGGAGACTCTCCAGTGTTCTAAGGCTAATCTTCAAACAAGAGCATCAGGTAGTCCTGACCATATACAGTAATCTTCTGTTTAGATTTCACAGATCAAAAAGACAAGGCTTGGTAAATGATTAGATATGGGGGAGCAGGGATGAAGTAAAAGAAAGGGCTGAGGATGGCTCTAAAGCAGTAACCTGCGAGACTGGAAGGATGGCAGTATCCTTGAAGGAAATAGGGAAGGAGAAGTGTGTTTAGGAGTAAAGATAATGAGTTTGCAAAACTGGGGTACCACATCACACCTATCAGATCGTGTAACATGACAAAATAGGAAAGTGATAATTGTTGGAGAAGATACGGGAAAATTGGAACGCTAATGCATTGTTGGTGGAGTTGTGAACTGATCCAACAATTTTGGGGAGCAATTTGGCACTACGCCCAAAGGGCTATAAAAATGTGCATACCGTTTGACCCAGCAATATACCACTTCTAGGGCTGTATCCCAAAGAAATCACACAAATGGGAAAAGGACTCACATGTACAAAAATATTTACAGCAGCTCTTTTTGTAATGGCCAAGAATTGGAAATTGAGGTGATGCCCATCAATCGGTAAACGGCTGAACAAGTTGCGGTATATGAATGTAATATAATACTATTGTGTTATAAGAAAGGATGAGCAGGCAGACTTCAGAAAAATCTGGAACAACTTATATGAACTGATGCTGAGTAAAATGAGCAGAAACAAGAGAACACTATACCCAGTAACACACCATAGGATGACTAACTTTGATAGACTTAGTTCTTCTCAGCTAAGACAACTCCAAAAGACTCACGATGGAACATGCCGTCCACAGCCAGAGAAAGAAATATGGAGTCTGAATGCAGATGGAAGCAGACCATTCGCTCTTTTTTTGCTGCTTTGTTTTTCTTTCTTGTGGTTTCTCCCATTCATTATAATTCTTTTTTACAATATGACTAATGGGAAAATATGTTTAATAATGTAAATGTAGAGCCTTTATCAGATTGTACGCTGTCTTTAGGAGAGGAGAGAGAGGTGGAGAAAATTTAAAACTAAAAGCTTATGGAAGTGAATGTTGAAAATTAAATTAAATAAATTAAAGAAAAAAAAGATAATGAGTTTTGTTTTAGCTGTGTTGAGTTTGAGATGCCTATGGGACATCTAGGTGAAAATGTGCAATAGGCTACTGGGTGATGCAAGACTGGAAATCAGGAGAGAGATGAAGGTCAGATATGTGAATGTGGGAGTAATCTGCAGAGAGAGAATAATTAAATCCATGAGAATTGATGGAATGACCAAGAAAGCAAACGTAGAGAGAGTTAGGCCTAGTATAGAACCTTATAAGACATCTACAGAGTAGAAGCAGGATATGAATGATGATATTCAAAATAGACAAAGAAGGCATGATCCAACAGGCAGAAGGTAAAACAGGAAAAAGCAATGTCATGAAAATCCAGGGAGGAAAGAGTTTAAAGTAGGAGGGAATGGCCAAGACTGTAAAAAACTGAAAAGAGGTCAAGAAGGATGAGGACTGAGAAATGAATATTAAGAAATGAATACTTTGCTAGCAATATTAGAAAGAGCAGTCTCAGTTGAGTAGTGTAATATTCAGAAAAATTGTCCTTCCTGGCTGTACTTTTAAAATATTTTACATAAATCCATCCCACCTTTGACAGATATTAGCTCTGTGTGTGACCCTGGGTAAGTTACTCTCTTCACCCCAGGTAGCACATGCTAAGACAATAAAACACAGAGCCGGTGCTAGATCTGCATTGGTAAATATTGCGAACATAGAAATGACGAGACTTGGCAATGGATTGATATGAGTGGAACTGGGGAATTCAGGATGACACCAAGGTTTGGGGCTTGGATGACTAGGGAAATAGTGGTGCCCTCAACAGGCAGACTTAGAAGTGGGAAGATATAAGGGGAAAGACGTGTTCCTTTTTGGACATACTGAGTAGGAGAAGTCTGAAGTATATCCACTTTGAGATATCCAAGAGGCAGTTGGAGGTACATAATTGGAGCTCACCCAAGATGGAGACCTTTCTGTAGTAGACACCAAGGACCTACTTTTGGGATGAGACATTCTGCATACCTGTACCACATGAGTGGGAACAGCCTTTTTCCATGGGCTGTGTGGCCTAAATAAGCTGCTTCTTTAAAACTATTAGCCTGAGACAGTCTGCCTGTCTCTTTTTCTGTAGGCATGGGAGTGAGGGGAGGGAGGGTGAAGGCAGCCTTTCTCCAAACCCAGCTCAATTCAGGGCACCTGTGCTGTGAGTAAACAGGACCTTCACCCCCTGGACGTTGACAGAAAACAAGTGTTAGGCTGTCCCAGTCTTGTAGTTTTAAAGATACAGCCTTTCCTCTTTATGCAGCCAATAGAAAGAGGCTATCTCCCCTCCCCCATGTACTAGGGGAATGCAGAACATCTCTTCCCAGAAGCAAGTCCTTGGCATCTCCCATGGGCTGTCTCCATCTTGGGTGATCTGGGCATGAGACAAAGTCCTCTAACAAATATATAGGTAACATAAAGCTAGGATGGATAATATTCTGGATAGAAGCATTGAGAGTAAGAAATTTGACTGGCTTGAATGAAGAGCCCAAAACAGTCCCCTCAGAAAATGAATGATGGATGAACACACAAAAACACAAAAAAAACAACCCTGCATATAAATACGGGATGGTGAAGACCAGGTTTAACAGCCATTCATTTTGAAAAGTCCTGGAAACTTTAATTGGCTACACGTGTGAAGTCAGCTGTTAGTTATGGCAACTGATTAGTCAACAGTAATTAGGTAGTTGTCTGTACTAGGCTATCATGTGGAAGAGGGAGTATATATACTAGATATTGAGGGCAAAGCTTAGGTTACATCGAAGACAGGATTCGGCTCAATGTAAATTTAATACGGTTATAAACTTTTGTCACTGCAGCTGGGCTGCTGGCAGAGGCTGTCAACTCTAGCCTTGGTCCCGTTTCTCTTGCTTACTTTTGGGTTTTCCAAGCCTCAGGGTAATTTGTATGACCTGGCCCCAGGCACTGGGGTCAAGCAAAGGATGGATGTTGGATGTTAGAAGAGTGAATGCAAAAGGAGAATGATTTCTTTTTCCATGGTCTCAGAAAAGCTCAGCGGGAAACTGAGCTCTCCCGCTCTCCTCCCTCTCTCTCTCTCCCTCTCTCTCTCTCTCTCTCTCTCTCTCTCTCTCTCTCTCTCTCTCTTTCTCTCTCTCTCTAGTGTGTGTGTGTGTGTGTGTGTGTGTGTGTGTGCATAAGAGAGAGATAAGGAAGGAGAGAGGGAGAGAGAGATAAGGAAGGAGAGAAAAAGGAGAAGGGGGGGAGAAAGAGAGAGACAGAGTGAGAGAGAGATTGAGAGAGAGAGAAGGAGCTCATTGCGTGTATCCTGAGGTAATAAATTTAGTTCAGTCCTTCTAAGGTGTAAGGGCTGGGGACTACAAGAAACAGAGTGAGTCTGAAGGTCTTTACAATACTCTGAGGGAGTATTTTCTGACGCTGCAGCTCAGAGTTGTGGGACTACATTTACAAAGGAGCTAGAAATGTGTTGACTAGCTCTGAGGTTTGTTATCCCAGGCTGTCACATTGTGAAGGAATTAGAGTTATTAACTCTGCTGGGAAGCTAGAAGGCCACTGAAGCAGGAAGTATAAAGGAGACAGGAAGGCAGTGAAAGCAGCAGAACAGCCAAGCCCTGGAACCTAGATTTCAAACTAAAAATATTTCACAGACCTATGATGAAGTAGACAAGAGTACTGGACTTGGGGGTCAGGAAGGCTCAGATCCTGTCTCAGACACTTACTAGCTGTGTTATCCTAAGCAAGTCACTTACCCTCTCTTGCCTCAGTTTCCTCATCTATAAAATGAGAAGATTGGACTCCATGGCCTGTAAAGTCCGCTCTGGTTCTATCCCTGTCATCTTATAAACCTACATCACATACTGGAGTGACAAAGTTGTGAAGACAGAAGAGGGATTGCACAGGAGTCAAAATGAGGAAGAATAAACTTAGACTTTGCTCTTCACTGCTGCTATGTGACATGTGAACTGTGCAGATCCAGGAGAAGAGTAGACTCAGCCACAATGACCGCTCCTCAATTAGACGGGCCTCATCTCCAAGGCAGTGTACCAAATCTGGAGCAATTGTGTAAGTCTCTGGGGAAGCTAAGGTCCACCCAAGTGCTGGGTGTTTGCAGGGTCCTCAACACAGGGCAACACTTAGAGTCTGAGCCTGGAGTTGAGAGGTGGGGCCCACAGGAGGGATTATTTATGGACAACTATGAGGATTTTTAAAAAAAATTTTCTCTTGTATGTAATAAATTTACTCAGTTCCATGCCTTATTAGCTTGGTGCTTGCAAAGCAGCTGAGGCCACCTAGAGGAGAACTAGGAACAAACCAAATTCATGCATTCACCAGCCCCAAGAGCCTTATGACAGGGCAAATATCAGTCATTACTGAATTATTATTATTGATCTTCAAATATGTCCTCAAAGACTCTGCTGTAACGGGGCACACAGGCTGCAGACATAAAACTGCTTCTTTCTCCACCCCTAGTGAGCAGCCTTCTTACCCTGGAACATCACGCAGCCAGCCCTCCAGCTCTTCCTGACTGAAACCTCCGTTTTTAGGAAAGTGCCCAGGTTAGGCACGTTCACTTTCATTCCACTCTTGGCTCTTCAGTCTTCCATGCCCCCCACAAGTACCGTCTCTCCCATTTCCCTTCCTGTTTCCTTTTATGTATAGTCTTCTCTTGTTAGAATGTAAATTCCTTGAGGGCAGGGATTGTCTTTTTACTTGTATTTGGTTTTGTCTTTTTTTTTTTTGCTTTTTGGAGGAGGAGGAAGGGCAGTTGGGGTTAAGTGACTTGCCCAAGGTCACACGGCTAGTAAGTGTGTCAAATATCTGAGGCAGGATTTGAACTTGGGTCCTCCTGACTCCAGGGCTGGTGCTCTATTCACTGTACCACCTAGCAGCCCCCTTTTTACTTGTATTTGTGCTCCCAGGGCTTAGCGCAGTGCCTGGCAGATAGTAAGCACTTTAAAAAAATGTTTGTTGTTATTGTTGTTAATAAATACATTTTTCAACAATTAATGCTGTCCAAGAATGGAATGGCTGGGTTCACAAAGTAGCTCAATCAATCAACCAACAAGCATTTGTGAAATATTTATTAACTGGGATAGCTGTTGGAGATACAAAGAAAAAGCAAAAACAGTCTCTCCCCTCAGGGAGCTTACATTTTCATGAAGGACACAAAATATGCATAAACAGTTACATACAGGATACAGATAGAGTGTGCATCTCTTAGAGGGGAAAGTGCTGGCAACTGGGGAAGGTGTCATTTTAGCTCAATGTTGAAGGAAGTCAGAGATTCTAAGAGGTAAAGGAGAGCATTCCAGGCAGGAAGAACAGCCAATACAAAGGCCTGGAGATGGGAGATGGAGAAGCATGAGGGAGGAACAGCAAGCAGGTCCGTATTGCTGGTTCACAGAATATGTATGTGAAGGGCAGCAATGTGGAAGAAGACCAGAAAGATAGGAAGGGGACATGTGATGAAGAGCTTTGAATACCAAACAGAGGAATTTATATTTGTTCTTTGGAGGGAGCCACTGAGTTTGTTCAATAGAGAGGTGACGTGGTCAGACCCACACTTTAGGAAAATTGCTTGGACAGTTGCTTGGAGGATGTATTGGAAAGATGAGAAAATTGAGGTAGGGAGGCCAATTGGGAGATTATTGCAATATTCTAGGCAAAAATGAAAGGGCAAAGTAGGGAAGTGGCTGTATGTGTGGAGAGAAGGGGATATATAAGGAAGATGTTGTGAAGGTAGAAACAAGATTTGGCAACTTATTGGACATGTGGTGTGAATACAAGTGAGGTGTCATGGGTGAGCCTGGGGTACTAGAGGAATGTGGTGCCCTTACCAACAATGAGAAGCTCTGAATAGGGGTGCATATTGGGGGAAAGATAATCAGTTTTGTTTTGTGCATTCTTAGTTTGAGATGCCTTTAGGAAATCCAGTTTGAAATGTTGAAAGGCTGTTGGAGATGGTGAACTGGAGTTTAGAAGAGAGGTTGCAAAATGGCTAGGAGTGCTAGATTAGAAGTGCTCTAATAGACCTGAGTTCAAATTTGGTCCCAGATACTTCCTACTTGTGTAACCTTGGGCAAGTCACTTGATCTCCTTCTACCCAGTTTCCTCAGCTATAAAATAGAAATAATAGTAGCATCTACCTCCTAGGGTTGTTATGAGGATAAAATGAGATAATCTCTGTAAAGTGCTTTGCATTTCTTAAATAAATGCTCACTAAATATAGATTTGGGAATCATTAGTATAGAGATGATCATTGAACCTGTGGTAGCTGAGGAGATCGCCAGATGAAATAGTATAGAGTGAAAGAGATAAGAGGGCACAGGAGAGAGCCTTGGGGAAACCCACAGATAATTTAATATAGATAAAAGTCTAGCGAGTGATACTGAAAAGCATCAGTCAAAGAGAGGGGGGAGGAAAATCAAAAAAGAGCAGTGCCAAAGAGCATCCAGGGAAAAACAAGTGTCCTGTGTTACAAAGAAGTCACTACAGATAAAAACTGCAAAGAGGCCATTAGCTTTGGTAATGAAGACATCATCAATAGCTTTGAAGAGAGCAGCTTTAGGTGACTCGTGAAATCAAAAGCCAGATTGCAGAGGGTTTAGAAATGAGCAAGAGGAGAGGAAATAGAGGCACGTGGTATATATGTTTTTTTAATAAGGAAATTTAACTGAGCACAATAGTATTCCATTACATTCATATATCACAACTTGTTCAGTCATTCCCTAATTGACGGGAATCCCATAAATTTCTAATTCTTGCCACCATCAGTTGCGGAACAAGTTGTCATATATGAATATAATAGAATATTATTGTGTTATAAGAAGTGATGAGTAAGCAGACTTCAGAAAAACCTGGAAAGGTTTATATGATGCGATGCTGAGTAAAGTGAGCAGAACCAAGAGAATATTGTACACAATAACAGCCACACTGTGCAATGACTGACTTTGATAGGTTCAGTTCTTTTCAGCCATGCAAGGGCCTAAACCATCTCCAAAAGACATAATAGAAAATGTCATCCATATCCAGAGAAAGAACTATGAAGTCTGAATGCAGATTGAAGCAGAATATTTGCTCTTTTCTTGTTTTGTTTTTTCTTTCTCATGGTTCCTGCCATACATTTTAATTCTTCTATACAACATGACTATTGTGAAAATATTTAATACGAATCTATAGGTAGAGCCTATATAGGATTGCATGTTGTCTTTGGGAAGAGGAGAAGGGAGAGAAGCAGAGAAAATTTAAAACTTATGGAAGTGAATGCTGAAAACTAAAAATAAATAAATAAATTTGTTTAAAAAAAGAAATTTAGCTGAGAAGGGAAAGAGAGGTACAAGATGACAGGTTGCAAGTTGTAGTTTTTTGTTTTGTTTTGTTTTTTTGGATGAGTGAGATATGAGTGTATTTGTAGGGAGAAGGGAAGGAATCCAAAGACAGGGAGAGATAGAAGATTAGAGACTGGAGATGACAGTGGTAGCAATCTTCTGAAGAAGACCAGGAGAGATGAAATCTAGGATACATACATATGAAGGGTTGGCTTTGGCAAGAAAGACCACCTGCTTGTCAGAGACAAGAGTAAAGGATGGTGTCAGATAATGTGAGATTTAGAGAAAGGGAGAAGGAGCTTTTGAGAAATGATCTCTGTTTTTTCCATGAAAAGTTGAGATCTTCAGCTTGAGAGGATATGAGGAGGCTGGGGTATGAGAGACTTGAAGAGAGAAGATTTGGAACTGGTGCTTCAGTGAGTATTCACACAGATTAGGGGGCCTTCTGTCAGATATCAAATGGGAAATTCCTTCTTTGACTGGGTGGTTTCCTTCCCCGGAACCTACTTTGACTCAGACCATTCATTCCCTGTTTGAAGAACTAAATGATAGCCTTTCTGGTTCTTTTCAATGCTTAAGATCCTGTGCTGTGATAACTGAGGTCATTGAATTGAACTCAACAAACATTTATTAAAACATACTGTGCTTGGCGCACTTAAGCGTTTTACAGTCTGATATGGATCCAAATAAGTAAGGAATAAGATAGAATGTAATGGGGTAGGGGAGCAATGTAGACAAATGTCCTAATGAAATTTGAGAAGGCAGTACTTACTCCATGAGTGCTAACTGGCTTTCTGATAAACTGGATATGCAGGGAGAAGAGGGTCAAGGACACAGTCTGGGAAAGCACCCATAATAATAATTTTAAAAAGAAGAGAGTGGAGTAAACAATGAAGAGAAGATTTAGTAGACTAAGCAATAACCTGGAAAGAGTGAGACTCTCCTCTGAAGTCTCAGTTTCTCCCCTCACCCTCTACTTGCTGTAGGAACAAATGACACATAGGGGAGAAAAATCCCCTAGCTGTAATTCTGCCAACTCTGGTATATTTAATTAAGCAAAAGACCAATTTGTTTGAAAATATTTCTGTGTGCCAAGCCAAGGGACTCAGCCTTCCTCAGAAGAGTATAGACAGTACTGCCATTGTGTGAAAATAAACTGGGAGGAGACAATGAAGCCTCTGTGGCATTGTAAAAAATTCAAACAAGGTTTTATTACCTGAACAACAACAAAAGAAGTCAGCTGCCTGTTGGGAATCTTCTCTTGTAACCCTCAGAGACCTCAGGAGAAACTGGTGCATTTTCTACTTTAATGAACAACTGAGGTACTTTAGAAGGGTAGGAAGTGAAAGAAACCTCAGGCTGTAGGGCTGGGACATCTGAGTCTAACCTGAGGTCTTTACAAAGTGTGAAAACCTCATTTTGTGTAAGCTTGTGATAGACCTCTGTGGACACCAGCTCAGGATCCTGTGAGAAGAATTTGTCCCAGACATCCAGACCTCAAGATGTAAGGGCCCCACCACCTGACTCCTGGTCTACTCTAGAGCTTGAGTTTGACGGTGAGCAGGAGGCTGTGGCAGCTTTAGTACTCCCTCACTCTTAGGGGTATTTACATGCACTTAAGGAAGTTTCTTCCACCCTCTATTTCTTTATCTCCCACTTCAGTTTTCCTCTACAGCCTAAGTCCTTAATCTTTTTTCTTATGAACTTCCTTTTCATAATCATGGTTTTAAATGCATAAAAATAACATAAATAGGATTACAAAGGAAACCAGTTATATTGAAATAGTATTCAAAATATTTTTAAAAGCAAGGCTAAGAATCCCTATTCTAAAGCCTAAATAGGCAACTTTAGGTGGAGAAGATCAGAAATTTGTCCAGGCTGAGAAATTGAGAGAGGCATTACTTTTTTTCTGTGGAGCACCTCCCCTTTCTCTGCTCCCCCCCCCCCCCCCATTTCATCAAAATTGGTGCAAGGTATGGGTTAGAGAAATATAAATTAAAACAACTCTGAGATACCACCTCATACCTATCAAATTTGCTAATATGACAGAAAAGGAAGATGATAAATGTTGGATAAGATAGGGGAAAATTGGAACACTAATACATTGTTGGTGGAGTTGTGAACTGATCAGACCATTATGGAGAGTGATTTGGAACTATGCCCAAAGGGTAACCAAACTGTGCATACCCTTTGATCCAGCAATACTACTTCTAGGTCTGTATCCCGGAGAGATCATATAAAATGCAAAAGGACCTACATATACAAAAATATTTATAGTAGTTCTTTTTTGTGGTAACAATGAACTGGAAATTGAGAGGATGCCTATCAATTGGGGAATGACTGAACAAGTTGTGGTGTAAGAATGTAATGGAATACTATCATGCTATAAGAAATGATGAGCAGGCAGATTTCAGAAAAACCTGGACTTACAAGAACTAATGCTGAGTGAAGTGAGCAGATCCAGGAGCATATTGTACACAGTAGCAGCAACATTGTGTGATGATCAACTATGATAGACTTAGCTCTTCTCAGCAATCCAATGATCCAAGACAATTCCAAAAGATTTGTGATGGAAAATGCCATCCACATCCAGAGAAAGAACTATGGAGTCTAAATGCAGGTCAAAGCAGACTATTTTCTCTCTCTTTTTTTTTTCTTTCTTGTGGTTTTCCTCTTTTGTTCTGAACCTTCTTTCACAACATAACTAATGTGGAAATATGTTTAACATGATTGTACATGTATAGCCTCTATCAGACTGCTTGCTATCTTGGAGAAGGCAGAGAGGAACATTTGGAACTCAAAATCTTACAAAAATGAATGTTGAAAACTGTCTTTACATGTAATTTGAAAAAAATTATTAAGTAAAAAAACAACAACAAAAAAATCAGTGCAAGGCACCATACACACACACACATAATACTCAGTGGTATGAATATACAGATGAAATAAGACATAGACCTGACTTTCAAAGACTTGAAAATTAAAAGTGGGGAATAAAACAAATATAAATAAGTAAAATACAAATCAGAATATGATTAATAGTATAAGAAAGCTGAAACAAAAGCAAATGATTGACTGGAAGAAGAAGGGACACAATAGATAGGAGAAATCAGAGAAGGCTTCTTGAAAGAGGTAGCTCTTTGAGACGAACAGGACTATGGAAGACTGCAGTCCCTCGTAGGTCTATATGAACAGCAAATTACCTAGTTTCCTCTCCTTGCCCCAGTACTAAAAAATAACATCCCATTGTATTGAATGGTTTTTCTTTCCTCTCACTTAGCTTGTGCTTTAGTTGTGTTTCTTGGGGATTCAAACTGCCATTAAGTAACTCCGCTTAATTCCAGAGATTTCCCTCTTTTTAATTATTTTCTATTCATCCTGTGTATAGTTTGCTTCATATATATTTATTTACATTTGTCTTACCTATTAGATTGTAAACTCCTGGAGGGCAGGGACTGTCTTTTGCTTCTTTTTGTATCCCCAGCATTTAGCCCAGTTCCTAGCAGATAGTAATATTGAATGACTGACTGAAGTGACAAAAACCTGGGATGCTATAACAGATTGGGGCAAGGAATCCTGTTGGTCTCTCTCCAGCTGGTTAATATGTGGGAAATTATCCAATGATACAAGATCACACCTGGAAATCTGTTTTGTTTTTTTTTTTTTTTGGAGGGGGAAAGGCAAAGCAATTGGGGTTAAGTGACTTGCCCAAGGTCACACAGCTAGTAATTGTCAAGTGTCTGTGGATTTGAACTCAAGTCCTCCTGACTCCAGGGCAGGCGCTCTATTCATTGTGCCACCTAGCTGCCCCTGGGAAAAAAACACGTCTTGCGCATAGCTGAACATAGGAGAGGATTCCAAATATATAGCAATAACTTATTATTTCAAGAAAATCTATATATCAAACACTGTGCATTATGTTGAAAGCTGTCCATCTTTTTTGCTTCCTTGTAGGTTTTCTTTTGTTCTCCACTGTCCACTTTTTACTTTGTTCTTTTCCCCCTTCCTCGCCGCTACCCACCACCTGAAAGCTACAATTTAGCATGAATATATTTATATATAGGTATTGAGTTATACATACACATATACATATATATGTACATACATATATAAACATGTACTTTCCCTAAGAGATTCTGCTCCTAATCTTGTTTTTGTTTGTGCATATCTTTTTCCTCTCTCTCCTAATTCCTCTACTTTATTTCAACCTGCTAACTTGCCTTCCTATTACTTAACCTACACCTCCTCCAACAATCCCTCCCTTATCCTCCCATTCCCCTAAATCTAAACACCCTTCTATACCCCCTTTTAACCTATTCCCTCACCCTCCCCTCTAAAGAGCCCTCCTTTATCCCCTGTCCCTACCCCCTCAGAGTTTTGTTTCTTTTTAAATTTAGAAGACTTTTATACTCTTCTAGATGTATGTGTATTTTCCCCTCTTATACCCATTCCCAAGGAAAGTAGGTTTCCAGAATTAACAGTCCCCCTCCCCCATCTAATTCCTTTGTATTAGTTCTTCCTCTTGCACCTCATTTGTGTAAAATAATTACTCTTTTAGCTGTTCTTGAACGGTTTTAGTTTTTAAAGTCATATCATACTCAGGTCTACCACAGTCTTTCTTTAAAGCCATCTAATTACCAGTAACAATCTTAGTAACAATCAAATCTTCTATTGAGTTCAGGTCTTTTGTTGTTTTTTTAACAAAGCCTTGAAAGTCTGGCAGTTGACCAAATGTCCATTTTTTCCATTCAAAATTATGCTTAGCATTGCTGGGTATAATATTTTTGGCTATAGGCCCGGTTCTTTTGTTCTTGATATATAGTGTTCCAAGACCTGTGATCTTTTAGTGTCACCAATGCTAGATCTTGTGTGATTCTAATTGTGATACCGTCTTATGTAAATTGTTTTTTTCTTGTTGCTCCTAATATTTTTTCCTTGATCTGGGGGGTTTTGGAATTTGACTATAATATTCCTATGAGTTTTCCCTTATAGGATCTCTTTAAGGTGGTGATCAGTGGATTTTTTTTCTATTTCTATTTTCCTGCTTCAGAGTAATTTTCTTTAATTATTTCTTATACTATTATAACAAAATTTCTTTTTTTTTTTCAGGTAGTCCAATCATTCTTATGTTTTCTCTTCTTGATCTGTTCTCTAGATCTATTGTTTTTCTTATGAGATGTTTCACATTCTCTTCTATTTTTTTCATTCTTTATATTTTCTTTTGTTAAATTTCTTCATCTCTTATAACTACCCTGGCTTCTCTTTGTCCAATTCTGATTTTCAAGGAGTCATTTTCTTCCTTAAGATTCTGGATCTCCTTTTCTAATTGGTTGCCTTTCTTGTCATAATATTCTTGCTTTTCTTGTATTATTTTTATTTTTAATTTTTCTTCAATCTCTCATTTGATTTTTAAAGTCTTTTTAAAGTTCTTCAATGAATCTCTCTGGAATAGAAGAGGGTTTCCTTGCTTCAGTATTCTCCTCTGATGATGAACCTTGGTTTTCTCTATTCCCATAGAAGGTCTGTATGGTTAGATTCTTTCTCATTTCTGTGTATGTGTGTATGTATGTGTAATAATTTAGCTACTATTTTTTCTCCATTATTTTTTAAAGTTTAGACAACCAACAAAACAACAAATCAAGCCCTGATTTGTAGCATTTGCCAGGAA
This sequence comes from Pseudochirops corinnae, assembly GCA_028646515.1. Taxonomy (NCBI): domain Eukaryota; kingdom Metazoa; phylum Chordata; class Mammalia; order Diprotodontia; family Pseudocheiridae; genus Pseudochirops; species Pseudochirops corinnae. Next base: position 78,169,115 of record CM053587.1, read on the forward strand.
AGAAAAAGAAAATAGGCATCTTATCACTACTTAGACTAAGTGTTCTTAACCTTTTTAGCAGTCTGGTGAAATCTATGGATCTTTTCTCAGAGTCTTTTCAAATGTTTAAAATAAAATACATACAACTATAAAGAAAACTGATTATGTTGAAATACAATTAGGGGTGTGTTAAAACCAGTTTAAGCCAACTCACATAAGCCAATAATTAAATTTTCATTGTAAACATTGAGACCTCTGAAAAAGGTATAAATGCTACAAATCAGGGTTTGATTTGTGGTTTTGTTGATTATCCAAACTTTAAAAAATGATGGAGAAGATGTTAATAATGCAAGTTAAATTAAAAGTGTGTCCTAAGTACGTCCCCCCTACCCCACCCCAAGACCCACTGTTAAACATTGACTGGCACACACCATTGACATAATTTATCAAAATATTAAACTATTTCACAAATCCCAGGTTAAGAACCATTGCTCTGGACCAATGGTATTTACGGGATGCATACAGGGAGAAGCACTAACATTCTAGCTTCTTCCCACTGTAGTTAAAATAAAACTCTAAATAAAAATCTATGTAGCATGTGAGCAGGAACTCAAGAGGGAACATGTGTAAATGGGATTGTACCTACAAAGTACCCACACATGTTAAAGGGGTGCACACACAATGAATATGTTTGTATGGAAAAATTACAATATAATAAACTTTCATTAACTACTGATTGCTGACTCAGGTTCTATTCTTCTTGATGACTTGGAAATCAGTCAATTCATTTTTTATTATCAATATGTTGAACCTTCTAGCATTCTAAATTTATTGCTCTGTAGAAAGGCTAAAAAAATGAAAATCACTGTGGTTTTTATATCATATCCTCACTGTCAGAAGTACATGTAGCATTTCCTACTCTCATATCATACAACCCATGCATTCTATCACCTAACCAGCAGCTTTTCAGAGTTTAAATGTGACTTAGTGACTAATTAAAGAAACAGTTTTCATCCTAGCATAGTATGCAGTTTCCCACGCAAGGTTGGTGGTATCCTAACAACTGTATAGGTTTGCATTATGTATTTTTTTTTATTCTGGATCTATGATTTCATTTTTTTGGGAAAGTCTCCGGTGAAGAAACTCCCCCCTACCAATGTACAAAGGCAAATGGTTTCAGTTTATAGTCTTAGAAAGTTGCCAGGGGTCATTGAAAGGTAAATGACTGGCCCAGAGCACACAGTAGGACTAGAACCCAGACCGTTCTGATTCTGAGGTTGCCTTTTTCTTTTTAATCCACTATGCCAGGTTGCCTCTATAAATAATTATATGTGTGTGTGACACACACATACTGATACACATACATATATAGTCTGTTTATGTATTTGTGTATATATGTATATATAATGTATGTATGTTTATAAATATATATTTATATATAATGTACGCATGTAAGTATAATGTATATATATGTGCATGTATTTATGTATATGTGTATATATAATGTAAATTATGAAGGAAATTATTCTCACTTGACACATGACAAAAAACTCTCTTATGAATATACACAAATCCTTAAATTATACTTGTTATTAGTTGGCTATTGTATTGACCTCCAGATCTTAATTGTAAAAGTCTACGGAGGAGAAATACAAAATAATAGATTTGAGAATATCTTAAAGAAATTACATAGCATGACATATACCAGCAATTAATGCAAAAAAAAATTTTTTAAATCCTTTTAAGGGAATAGACATACAACTCATAAGGAAGAACATGTTTACTACATGTTTTTCTCCATGGGAACTTATCCTAGAACGTTTTTAACGTAGTAATTTATAATTCTTAGAATGGCAACTTGATATATGCAGTGCCTAGAGAATTTATTAAAAAGTCATTAAAAATACGAAATTAAAACAAATTGAAAAATTATAATTTATTTGAGGTTGGTTAGGTTTGCATAGAATTTTCTCTATTCATTCACAGATATTTTCTTCTTTCAGCTGAAAGAATGATTTTCCAGTTCACAGAAATGACCTCTACTGCCTAGGAACTGTATATACTACCCATCCTTAGACAACAACAACAAAACGCTGGGTGAACCCAACCATTTTTATAAGCTATCATTCTATGTTTCTCTTCCTTTTCACAGCCAGACTCCTACAAAAAGCTGTCTATACTTATTGCCTTTACTTTTTCTTTTCTCATTTTCAATCTATTGTAATCTGGCTTCCATTCCAACACTTCACTCCACTTGTTCTCTCCAAGTGATCTCTTAGTGATCTCTTCATTGCTAAATCCAATGATCTTCCCTCATGCTTCTTGAACTCTCTAAAGCATCTGTCATTGTCGACCATCCTGTCCTTTTAGATACTCCCTTCTGCCTGGAGAATCTTGCCAGGAAGGCTTCCTCCATCTGTTAAGATACTCACTCTAATGGTATTAAGTAAAATCTTGTTAGTATGATATCAGGTGATGAAAAACATGCTTACTACTCGAAACTCCTAAAGGCTCCTCAGATGATGACTTGGCCACATGAAGCACTATGAAGAATCACATTAAAACACAAATATTGAAGTCATAGAAATTATCTATATCAATACAATAGCTTTAAGAGGCAACAAGTAATAGACATCTTTGTTTTTCAGTTATATCTGACTCTTCAAGATCCCATTTTGGGGTTTTCTTGGCCGAGATGCTAGAGTGATTCACCATTTACCATTTCCTTCTCCAGCTTATTTTACTTGTGAAGAAACTGAGGCAAACAGGGTTAAGTGACTTGCCCAGGGTAACACAGCTAGCAAATGTCTGAGGCCGGATTTGAACTCAGGTCTTCCTGTCTCCAGGCCCAGTGCTCCATCCACTGTGCCATCTCGCTGCAATAGGCAGCAAGAAAATAGGATTGCAAATAAAGCAACTTACCATTTTCTTTTCTCCCTTTTCTCTTCTTCCCTTTAATTTGTAATTAAAACAAGGTGGCAGACTATTCCATCAAATTATATAAGGAGCACTCTGATCTTAAGTTAAAAGGATTCTGCACTATTTGTTTAGAGAAGAATGAAGGAATGATGAGATTTGCTACTAAGGGCACAATTCAGTGCGCGGGATTTGTTCCAGCATCCACATAACTAATAATTTGTTTCATTAAATCAAATGAATTGTATCTATTTGCTTTAGGAGTTTAAAACATGAAGGCATATTGAACACTTGTTTTGAAAATGTCATTCTGTTTTAGATATTTTGGAATCTTTGGAATTCACCTGATTCCATGTTAAATCTTTCAGTTTTTGACATTGCCTTCAGAATCTTGACTTGAAATTTTGGGCTCTTTTCTTGGGGTACAGATTCATGGGATGTAGTATCCACCTCTGTGAACTGTTTTTGTTTGTTTATTTGAGAGGGCAAGGCAAGGCAGTTGGGGTTCAGTGACTTGTCCAAGGTCACACAGCTAGTAAGTGTTAAGTGTCTGAGGCTGGATTTGAACTCAGTCCTCCTGACTCCAGGGTTGGTGGTCTACTCACTGTGCCACCTAGCTGCCCTTACCTCTTGATGCTTGTGCTGAGTCTTCCCAAGTCATCTTCGGAGGCTTTGGGGTTAGGTCATAGCCTGCCCAGCCCCTATTCTAGTTTTAATTATGCATGACAGTGCAGTGGCTAGAGCATTAGGCTTAAAATCAGGATGACTCATCTTCATGAGTTCAAATCTAGCCTCAGATACTTACTAGCTATGTGACCCTGGGCAAGTCACTTACCCCTATTTACCTCAGTTTCCTCATCTGTAAAATAAGCTGGAGAAGGAAATGGCAAACTGTTCTAGTATCTTTGCCAAGAAAACCCAAAAACTGGAATCACAAAGAATCTAATGACTGAAATGACTGAATAACAACAACAAACATAATAAGGATTCCCAAGCAAGACAACCAGGTTGCTGTCAGTAGGGAAAAAAGCAAAGGTGTCCAGATGCAGAGAAAGTTGACAAGTAGTTGGAGAGAAGTTGCCTTGCTGTCTATGATTTTACTATTTAAAAATTTAATTTATTATTACTGTTATTAAACTTTTCTCTCCTATGCTCCCCTGCTCCCAGTGTCCACGCTTCCAAAAGTCTCATTCCATACTTTACTGAAAAAACTGAGGTCATCCACGTTGAGCTCCCTTTGCTACCAGATTCCACACTTTTAATCTTCTCCATAGTATCTCCTCCTCTCTGTCTCTGAGAAGGGGTGGTTCTCCTTGCCAAAGCCAACCCTACTACTTGTGCCCTTCATCCTATTTGACCTCTTCTGGCAGCTTGCAAGTTTGTTACATCTACTCCCAAATCTTCACCAACTCTTTATCCACTGGCTCCTTTTCTTTCTTTTTTTTTGTGGGGGAAGGCAATTGGGGTTAAGTGACTTGCCCAAGATCACACAGCTAGTAAAATGTGTCAAGTGTCTGAAGCTGGATTTGACCTCAAGTCCTCCTGACTCCAGGGCCTGTGCTATCTTCACTGCACCACCTAGATGTCTTGATCCCTTTCTTTTTGCCCTCAAATATACCCAAAACTCTTTCATGGTTAAAAAAAAAAAAACAAGCAAATGACTAAGTGATTTTATCAATACTTTGGACACCAAAAGTATTCCACTTTCTAAGGAAGCAAAGAAGAGTCAACAAGTATTTATGAAACACCTACTATGTTCCAGGCACTAAGCTAAGCACTAGATGTGCAAAGAAAAGGGTAAAAATAGGTCCTGCCCTCAAGAAGCTGACAATCTAATGAATAAGACGACACGTAAACAACTATGTGCTACACACGCACACACACACACACGAATTCTAACGGGGGGATGTTTTACATATCTGAGTAGATATTATATAATTTATATACTATACACAATATATGTATAATCTCTCTCTCTCTCTCTCTCACTCTCATCTCAGAGGGAAGGTCCTAAGAGGGGATGGAAACCAGGAAAATGAGGAGGGAGAACATTCCAGACATTGGGGAGAGCAATGCAAAGATGGAAGACGGGAAGAGCAAAGAGTCACTGGATCATGGAGGGAAGTAAGGTAGAAAACTAGAAAGGGAGGAAGGGGTCAGGTTATAAAGGGCTTTAAAAAACAAAGAGATTTTGACTTGATCCTGGAAGTAAAAGGGAGTCACTGGAGTTTACTGTCAGTCAGTCAATAAGCATTTGCTAAACACCTATTATGTGCCAGACACTGTGCCAAGCACTGGGGATATAAGGAAAAGTAAGACAGTCCTTCGGTTTAGGAAAATTGTCTTGACAGTTGAGTTGGGAATGGACTGGAGTGGGGAGAGGCTTAGGCACAGACCCCAGGCAGCAGGCTATTTGCCATAGTCCAGGCGTGAGGTGATAAGGGCCTACACATGAGGGTGGCAGTCTCAAGGGAGAGAAGGGGAGTATATGAGACTTGTTAAGAAGGTAGGAGTGACAGACCTTGGAAAAGGAGTGAATGGGAGCTGAGAGACAGTGAGCAGATGAGGACTGCATCCAGGTTGCAAGCCTGGGAGCATGGTGGTACCCTCACCAGTAATAGAGAAGTTGGGAAGAATTGAGGATTTTGTGTGAAAGATGAGTTCAGTTTTGGATATGTTAATGATGCAATACCAGCACAAGCTAAGACCTTCCCCCCCTGCCCCCAAAGAATTTGGGTCCCATTTGTTTGAGGGGGGAATGACAGGGTATTGGCCTTGGAATCTCCTTTAACTTTCCCACAAGGTCAATCCTCTGGGGTTCCACCCATCCCAGTAATTTTCTCAACAGGCCTTTCATTGTGGCCTATATCCAATCTCCCAATTCTCTGTTACCTCCAACTTACCCCAGCCCTTCATTGTCTGTTACCTCCGAATGACCCCTGGCCACTTCCCACCCTAGATTCCATCTAGACCCCTTTCTTCCTAGGCCACAAGGTCTTGGTCCCTGGCATTTACCTGGAGTACCTGGCCCTTTCAGGTTCTTCTCTGTTACCTACCAGTTACCCTAGACTACTGGGCCACTCCTAGATCCTTATCTGTTCCCACAGTCTTCTGTATAAAAGATCCATCTTGCCTCCATTAAAGTGCTCAGATTCCTTAAGAGTCTAGCCAGTGACTCAGATTCAATCTGTCCAGCTTGTCAATACAAGTGTCACAATAGTGCAGATTTTTAGAGTCACATCCACCATGGCTAGTGTTCTATTCAATCTTGTCTTTGACTGAAAAAAGGCTTGGGTTGAATTCATTTGAGGCAGGACCCATGTGTCACTATTTTGGGGTCCTAGTACCCATAATCCTCAACTTTGTGTTTCAGATGTTTGCAGGACATTCAGTTTGAGATGTCCCGATAGGCACACATTGGTGGAGGTAGGCTATAAGCTGCCCTAGTCATGTTAGGACTCTTCTTAAGTATCTTGTTCAGTTCCGTTGCCACATCTTACAAAGGACACTGACAAACTGGGCTGTTTCTAGATAAGGGATCCTCAACTTGGAAGATATAAACTTTTAAAAAAATTAAATATCTTGACACCTATTTCAATATAATTTATTTCCTTTGTAATCATTTGCATTTAATTTTCTTCATTGAAAAATATTATTCTGAGACGGTCCCCTAGTTACTACCAGACTATCAAGTCCATAACACAAAAAATGTTGAGTCCCTTGTAACTTAGAGTCTATGATCCTGAAACTCTAATGAGGAACATATACAATAACCCCTGGGGAAAATCCTAAAGCAGAATCTTAGCCATGATGTGTGTGTGGGTCTAAAATGAGCAATTCTGGTGCTCTACTGGAAATACCATAAAATGTACCCAGGGCATGGAATGTGGAGGAGACCTCAAGGAGTGACCTGGTCATTTTTAAACCATTTAAAAATTATTTCAGTGTATTACAAGGGTATCAAGGAGGTCAGGGTAAGCTTTCTAGGTACTCATCAGCTTCAGGAATTCAAAGGAAGCCCCTGAAGATGGAAAGTGATCAATGAGTTAGAGATTCTCTTTTCACTAGTCTTCTGTCATTAGCAGGTAAGCTCCTTGAGGGGAGGAATTTTCTTTCTTTTTGCTTGCATTTGCCAGCAAAGTGTCTGGCACAGAATAAGAGCTTAATAAGTGCTTGTTGATTTGACCTTTGCAAGGAGGAAATTTTTTTTTTCCTGAAAGAAAAGCCCTACTTCTGTAACTTGAATTCTCCCCTCCCTTAATCAGCACTTGAAGGTTTCCTTCCTTTTTTTGTTGGTCAACTACAACTACAAAAGAGATAGGTTCAGCAAGAAGCATATGAATAGAACATTACAAGAAATGATAAAACCCTTCATAAATATTACACCAAGAAATGAAGAAACTGAATCCATGCTACCTCCAAAAACATGAGCAAAAACATTGGCTATGGTTATTTGATAAAAGTTTACAAATATTTCATTTCCATGAATTCATCTATGAAGCCTCTTTTACCTCTAGAATCAGTGCCAAGTGCTTGGTAGTAGGCACTTGATAAGTCTTTACTGATTGACTGTTCTCCTTGATTACCAATGGACAGACAATAAGGGAGAGAACACATTTCTCTTCTATATCCAGAAGTTGTTCTTGTCATAATGAGTACTTCTGAAATTATCACAGTAACTAAGAGACAGAGATAAGACTTTGCTTTTCTTTGGTAAATAGTATTACATTACATTACAATTATATATGAAGATAGTTTTCAATACTAATTTTTTATAAGATTTTGAGCTTCAAATTTTTTCTCCCATCTCCTCTCCCCAAGACGGTAAGCAATCTAATATAGGTTACTACATATGCAATCATATAAACATATTTCCACATTAGTCATGTTGTTAAAGAAGAAACAGAACAAAAGGGAAAAGCCACAAAAAACCTTTAAAAAATGAAAATAGAATGCTTCAGTCTATATTCAGACTTTATAGTTCTTTCTTTGGATGCAAAGAGTATTTTCCATGACGAGTCTTTTGGAATTGTCTTGGATCATTGTATTGATGAGAAAAGCTAAGTCAGTCATAGCTGATCGTCACACAATGTTACTGTTACTATGTATAGTTTCTCCTGGTTCTACTCACTTCACTCAGCATCAGTTCATGGGAGTCTTTCCAGGTTTTTCTGAAATCTGCCTGCTCATCATTTCTGATAGCACAATAGTATTCCATTACATTCATATACCACAGCCTGTTCAGCCATTTCCCAATTGATGGGGAATTCCCCCAATTTCCAATTCTTTGCCACCACAAAAAGAACTACTATAAATATTTTTGTACATGTAGGTTCTTTTGCCTTTTGTTATGATCTCTTTGGGATACAGACCTAGTAATGGTATTGCTGGATCAAAGGGCATGCACAGTTTTATAGCCCTTTGTACACAGTTCCAAATTGTTCTCCATAAAGGTTGGATCAATTTGCAGTTCCATCAACAGTGCAGCAGTGTCTCAATTTTCTCACATCTTCTCCAACATTTATCATTTCCATTTTTTGTCATATCTCAGAGTTGTTTTAGTTTGCATTTCTTTAATCGATAGTGATTTGGAGCACTTTTCATATGACTATAGACAACTTTGATTTCTTCATCTAAAAACTTCCAATTCATACCCTTTAACCACTTATTATTTGGGGAATGACTTGTATTCTTATAAATTTGACTTAGTTCTGTATATATTTGAGAAATAGGCCTTTCTCAGAAACACGCTGTAAAAAATTATTTCCTATCTTTCTGTTTTTCTTCTAATCTTGGTTGTGTTGGTTTTATTCACGTAAAAACTGTTCAATATAATTAAAATAATTCATTTTTCATTTTATAATGTTCTCTATCTCTTGTTTGGTCATTAGTTCTCTCCTCCATAGATCTGACAAGTAAACTACTCCTTGCTGTCCAAATTTGCTTAGATATCACTCTTTATGTCTAAATCATAGATCCATTTTGACCTTATTTTGGTAATATGGTGTGAGATGTTGGTCTAAGCATAGTTTCTACCATACTATTTTCCTGTTTTACCAGCAGGTTTTTGTCAAATCATGAGTTCTTATCCCAGAAGTTGGAGTTTCTGAGCTTATCAAACAGGAGATTACTGCAATCATTTACAATTGTGTCTTGTGTACCTAGTCTATTCCACTGATCCACCACTCTATTTCTTAGCCGGTACCAAATAGTTTTGATGATTGCTACTTTGAAAGACTCATTTCTGAAGGAAGAATTCAATTGTGTTTCATTTTTTTTTTTTTTTAACCTCAGTGTTAACATTAATACTTTAGTAACTTTTTAACTTGATTTCCATTTCTGGATAGAGAGCTGAGCTCAGTCAGAAAGACCTGAAGTCAAGAAGACCTGGGTTCTAATCCCAGGTTACCCCTCTGGCACTCACTAGTCATGTGATCCTCAGCAAGTCCCTCTGCCTCTGGCACTTACTAACTGAATGATCCTGGCTAGGCAAGTTGCTTAACCTCTATGTATCTCATTCAACTTCCTTGGATACCTCCTAAGTTATAGACATCTTGTAATTTGAAGTCCCTGCATTACCTAATGCCATTTTCATTTTTCCATTTATATTCAAAGTCAAGGTATCTTTAAAAGAGAAGTACAGTTAATCATTAAATTGGAGAAAAACAGTGTTTGCATCAAGTGATAAGTATGTGATGTAATCATGGGTCGGTGAGTCAGCCACAACATGGTATAATGGAAAGAGCCCTGGTCCTTAGTGTCAGAGAACCTGTGGTGAAATCTTGCTTCTCGTATGTACTGCAGGTGTAACCAGAGCAAATCACTTAACCTCTCCAGGTCTCAGTCTCCTAATCTGTCAAGAGAGGGAGTTGGACTAGATAGCTTCTGAATGAGACAGCTCCTTGAGCTATATTCCAGCTCTCATTCTACAATCTAAGAAACTACTTATCAGTCTGTCTGTAAAGCACAATGAGAAGATGCAGAGGAAATGGAAGATGTGGATCACCTCTCTGAGGGGCTTCTTATAACTAGTTGGGAAGATGAAAGATACATGCCTGGAAGGACAAATGGATGATTTAGAGGACAGGTTATTATGAAAAGAAAAAAAAAAGGTGCCCTTTGTCTTGATGCTAGATGTTTTGTCCACAAGTGTTGAAGGTATGAGCTCATTTGCTAAGCACCTAAGGTCTGCCAGACACTGTGCTAAGTCCTGAGGATACAAGGCAGTCCCTTGGTATACAGGAGCGGGGTTAAGGGAAGAAAAAAGATCTGAAGCAAGTCTGGAAGGTGGTGTAAAGACCACGAGTCATCCTGGAGGGTTCTGACTTGCTGTTCTTTTGGACCAAAGGCATAGGAGGTCAGAGTTGATCATTTCTAGTTAGAGTTCCTTTCAGTAGGCACAAGGAAAAGAGGCTGGAAAATGCTTCCATTATTGGTAGAGGGATGATGATGATGATGATGATGATAATTAACATTTATATAGTGCTTACTAGGTGCCAGGCATTGTCCTAGGCACATTATTATTCTCTCATTTGATTCTCCCAACAACCCTGGGGAGTAGGTGTTATTATTATCCCCGTTTTACAGATGAAGAAACTGAGGCAAATAGAGCCAAAGAGACTTGCTGAGGATCACATAACTATGAGTCTGGATTTGAACTCTGGTCTCTCTGACCCAGTGCTCTATTCAGTACATCACCCGATTGCCTACTATGATGGAAATCTGGTCTCTCTGTGCCTTTATGTATTCTTCCATAAAATGCCATGCAAACCCTCCATCAAGAATGTAAGTGCAAAATCTACTTAAGTTAAGCTGTCATTTTTTGAAAAAGATAGATATTATGAAATAGATGTAAATGTTCATCATTTACCATTTATCAGCCTCTGACATATACGTAAAATTAGATTTGGTATTTTGCCAAATAAGACACTCTATCTCCTGACTGTGACCATATTCACTGGCTATCCCCCATGCTTGGGATGTTCTCCTTCCTCATCTCCACCTCCTGGCTTCCCAGATAAAATCCCACCTTCTACAAGAAACCTTTCCTGGTCCCCCTTACTTCTGGTGCCCTTCCTCTATAGATTATCTCTCATCGATCCTTTATTAAACATGTTGTCTCCCCTATAAGATTATAAAAGCCTCTTCAGAGCAGGGATCGTCTGCTTTCCTTTTATCCCCAGACTTTAGTACTGTGCTTGGTACATAGAAGGTGCTTAATTAATGTTTACTGACTGACTGAATACACAGAGATGTAGTTCTTTTATTTCTTATGGGGGTTTTCAAGACAAAGAGGGAAATCACATTGAACAAATGAGTTGGAATTCAGGAGCCATCTGGTCCCTGCTCTTTACTTTCCATTGGTAGCAAGATGGTGTTTGATTCTCTACCTTTTACTTCCCTCCCTCCCCTTCCCCACCCCCATGACAGGCCTGTGATTTTACTGACATAGGGAATGGCTTGTATAGAAACTCTCCCCACTGATGCTGATTGGCAACTCCTCTCTGAGAAATGGTTTTTACAGAGTTACCTAAGGCATGGTGAAGTTGGGAACCTGCAAATAGTCACACAGCTACAGAATATATCAGGGGTAGGACTTGAATCTGGACTCCAAAAATGACCCTGTATCTGCTGCCTGATACACACACACACACACACACACACACACACAGACACTGAGAGCATAGGAGGCAGTTAGGGATAAGTGACTTGGCCAGGGTAGCACTGCTAGTAAGGATCTGAGGCCAGATTTGAACTTAGTTCCTTCTGACTCCAGGGCCTGTGTTCTATCCACTGCACCACCTAGCTGCCCTCTATTAGTGGATGTCCTATGGGCCTCTCAAGCTCAACAAGTTCAAAATAGGATTCATCTTTTCCCTAAACTGTGCTCCAACCCCATCTCCCTTACTTTATTCTTTCTGTTGAGAGTACCACTATCCTTCCAGTCGCCCAGGTATTCAACCATGGCCTTATCCTCAACTCTTTATTCTCCCTTAACTATCACATCCAACCATTTAGCAAGTTTTGTCCATGTTGTATCCACAATATATTTTGCAAATGTTCTTTTCTTAATTTAGTTAATGCATAAGTTAAAAATGTTCTGGTTATCAGAAAAAATAAATAAAATTGATTTTTTTCAATTTATTTTTTCCTATAACATTGTAGCCTTTAACAGAAGAAAATTATTCTCTATCCTCAGGTTCTTAACCTGTTTTTTGTGTTATTGATCCTTTTGGTGAAGCCTATGGATAATTTCTCAGAATATTTGGCAAAAAACTGGAAATCGAAGGGATGCCTGTCAGTTGTGGAAAGGCAGAATAAGCTATGGCATATGATTGTGATGGAATGATGAACAGATTGATGTTAGAAAAACATGAAAAGATTTGCATGAAATAATGCAGAGTGAAGCAAGTAGAACCAAGCCAATGTTGTATACAGTAGCCCCAATACTGTTCAAAGAGTAACTGTGGGGGTGGCTAGGTGGCGCAGTGAATAGAGCATTGGTCCTGGAGTCAGGAGGACCTGAGTTCAAATGTGACCTCAGACACTTAAAACAAAACTAGCTGTGTAACCTTGGGCAAGTCACTTAACCCCAATTGTCCTGCCCTCCCCCCTCCAAAAAAAAAAGTGAATGTGTGATGTGTGACTGTGTGACTGTGAATGACAAAGCTATTCTGAGCAATATGAATATTCAAATCAACTATGTAGGACTTATAAAGGAAAATGCTATCTACCTTGTGAGAAAAAACCTTGATATATTTTCTTTCTTGTAGTTCCTCCCATTAGTTCTAATTCTTCTTTACATCATGACTAATGTGAAAATATGTTTAATATGAATGCATAAGTAGAGCCTATATCAGATTCACATTGTCTTGGGGAGGGAGGAAAATTTAAAACTCAAAATCTTGTGGAAGTGAATGTTGAAAACTAAAAATAAACAAAATTTTAGAAAGATTCCTTTACAACAAAATAGCAATGCATCCAGAATAAAAGAGGAAAGAAAAAAATAAGAGAGGAGTAAAAGCTTTTGCATCAAACACTTCAAGTAAAAGTCTGACATCTAAGATTTCTCAGGAACTTTTTGATTTAACTGATTTATCTGAGTAATAGCTGTGTAAATGATAATTGCTTAATGGAGAAGAAAAAACAGTTCCTGAAAAAGCTATCAATAATCATATGAAAATCTGTTCAGAATTTCTAATGATAAGACCAATGCAGTTCTGAGATTCCCCTTGACTACTGCCCAAGTGGCAAATTTAATAGATCACAAAATTCAAAGCTGGTATTTCTTGGGGAAAAATAAGAATACTCTTTGAACAGCTGGAGGGGCTATAAATCAGTCTTACCTTTTGGAGTGCAATATGGACATACATAATAAAAGTTACAAGTATGCATACATCCCAATGGAACCAATAATAAGAATATAGTCCAAGATGATTATTTACAGAAAAAGAAAAAGAACCATTTTGATTTTTAAAAAAATTCCTGGAAGTACTCTTTGGAAAAACAAGCAAGCAAACAAACAAACCCAGTCAGAGGAAGGATGGAAACCTGAGCACATTAAATGTTCATCAATTGGGGAATGGATGAACGAAGTACATTATGTGACTTCAATGTGATATTTTTGGGCCATAAAAACAATGACTAAAAGATTCAAAGACGTATAGAAGACTTAATATGAAATGATGAAAAGTGAGGAGAAGATAAAACCTAAGGAGCAATATCCAGTGATTGAAATCATGTAAAGATAATGATTCTCAAAACACTCAGATGTTCTGATTGCAGCAATTTAGATATTCTCTCCAGTGAGGTAGACTGCACCTCATCCATATCTACTCATCCTATGTGACTCTTGGCCATGTCTTAAGTTTAAGATAGAAGGTCCACCTAATGAGCTGGAGGCTTTTCTTCCTTTTTCCTGATACTAGTGGAGCAGTCAGACCATCTCCCTGTCATCACACCCTCCTCCTGTTAGCAGCCCATCTTCTTTTTCTATCATACATTCCCTTAATGACGTATTTTACTCTTGTTCTTCAAAGTTCCTTCTTGGTTGTTGCAGCTAGCTCACGCTCACTATGCCTCTCTCTCCATTATCTTCTGTGAGGTTTTCATTTTCAATTCTTTAAAGACTATTGTCTTCCCTATCTCTTAGCCATATGACAATAATGATGTTGCTATATTAAAAAGCTGGGTCTTTCAGTCCCATACCAGTCAAACTACCAAAAAATTATTTGATAATTGGGAAATAAAACATACAGGCACTGGGGTATAGAAATCCATCTTGCCCTACTAGAAAGTTGGGGGGGATGGGGAAGGATATAAGAGAGGGCAGATTGGGGGAAGGAGTATTCAATAGGCTTGCTATCTTGGGGTGGGGGATAGGGGAAAAACAGGAAGGAAATTTGTAACTCAAAATCTTGTGGAAATGAATGTTGAAAACTAAAAATAAATAAATAAGATTAATTTTTAAAAATTATTTGATAGAGCTAGAAAAAACAACAAAATTCATCTGGAGGAACAAAAGGTCAAGAATATCAAGAGAATTAATGGTGAAAACATACAAAGGAAGGTAGCCTAGCAATATCAGATCTCAAATGGTATTACAAAGTAGTAATCATCAAAACTATCTGTTGTGGCTAAGAAATAGAGTGTCAGATCAGTGGAATAGATTAGGTACACAAGACATAGTAAATAACCATAGTAAGCTAGTATTTGATAAACCCAAAGACCCCAGCCTTTGGGATAAGAACTCACTATTTGACAAAAACTGCTGGAAAAACTGGAAAACAAGAGGGCACAAACTAGGTATGGACCAACAGCTCACATAGTATACCACAATAATGTCAAAATAGATACATAATTTAGACATAAAGTGTGAGCCATAGGCAAATTAGAAGAGCGAGGAATAGTCTACCTACAAAAGATAGAGAACATTACAAAATATAAAATAGATCATTTTTATTACATTAAATTAAAAAGCTTTTGCACAAACAAAACTAATGCAACCAAGATTGGAAGGAAAGTAGAAATCTGGGAACCAATCTTTACAGCCATTACATCTGATAAAGGTCTCATTTCTCAAACATATATACAACTGAGTCAAATTTATAAGAATACAAGTCATTCCCCAGTCAATAAATGGTCAAAGGATATGAACAAGGAGTTTTCAGTTGAAGAAGTCAAAGTTATGTATGGTCATATAAAGATTTTTTGATTAGAGAAATGCAAATTAAAACAACTCTGAGGTACCACCTCACACCTACCAGATTGGCTAATATGACAAAAAAGGAAAATGACAATTGTTGGAGAAGTTGTGAGAAAATTGGGAAACACGCACTGTTGAAGGATTTGTGAACTGATCCAACTATTTTTTTTTTTTAAGTTTAGTAGTATTTTATTTTTCCCCAGTTACATGTCAAGAAAATTTTTAACATTCATTTTTTTAATAAGATTTTGAGTACCAAATTTTGATCCTCCCTCCCCTCCCCTCTTCTGAAAATGGTAGGCAGTTTGATATAGTTTGTACTTGTGCTATCATGTAAAAAAAAAAATTTCCATATTACTCATAGTTGTGAAAGAAGAAACAGATCAAAAGGAAAAAAGACACTCAAAAAAAAGTAAAGTAAGTGAAAAAAGTATGGTTTGATCTGCTTTCAGAGTCCATCAGTACTTTATCTAGACATGGATAGTATTTTCCTTCATGAGTCCTTTTTACTTATCTTGGATCATGGTGTTACTGAGAAGAGCTGAGTCATTCATAATCGATCATCACATAATGTGGTTGATACTGTGTACAATGTTCTCCTAGTTCTGCTCACTTCACTTGGTATTGGTTCATGTTAAGTCTTTCCAGGTTTTTCTGACATCTACCTTTAATAATTTCTTGTTATGCAATAGCATTTTGTTATATTCACATAGCACAGCTTGTTCAGTCATTCCCCAATTGATGGGCATCCCCTCAATTTCCAATATTTTTCTACCTGATCCAACCATTCTGAAGAACAATTTGGAACTATGCCCAAAGGGCAATCAAACTGTGCATACTCCTTGATCCAGCAATACCACTACTAGGTTTGTATCCCAAAGAAATCATTAAAAAAAGGCAAAAGGACTTCCATGTGCAAATGTATTTATAGCAGCCCTCTTCATGGTGGTAAAATATTGGAAATTGAGGAAATGCACATCAATTAGGGAATGGCTGAACAGTTGTGGTATATGAATGTAATGGAATACTATTGTGCCATAATAAATGATGAGCAGGCAGATTTCAAAAAAACCTGGAAAGATTTGTACAAACTGATGCAAAGTGAAATGAGCAGAACTAGGAAAACATTGTACACAGTATCAGTAGCACTGTATGAACACCTATGAATGACTTAGTTCTTATCAGCAACATAATGATCCAAGATTAGTACAAAGGACTTATGATGGAAAATGCTATCCACACCCAGATAAAGAACTGATGAACTCTGAATGAGTTCATGAATGAAAGATAAAAGCATACTTTTTTCACTTCCTATTTTTTGTGTTTTTTTTTTCCTTTTGATCTGTTTCTTTTTTCACAACCATGACTAATAGGGAAATAGGTTTTACATGATTGCAGATATATATCCTGTATCAAATTGCTTACCATTTTAGGAAGAGGAGAGGGGAGGAAGGGAGGAAAGGAGAAAAATTTGGAACTCAAAATTTTGTAAAAATGAATGCTAAGAGTCATCTTGACATATAATTGGAAAAAATAAAATATTATTTTATAAAACCTGGATCTTTGTTTCCTGAAAAAAGCTTGGGATTATTAAAGGAATTTTTCAATTTCTTGAAAGCAACCCATTCCACTCCTCTTCTCCTGTTTAATTCTGGGATCAGCTTGTTATTGGTACTTTCCATCCCAGTTATACATATTGCCGAACAAAATCTATAGGTTATTCATCCATATCATTGTGCCATAATTGAGACAATAGACACTACTCATGCATTTGATCTTTCCTGTGTGGATGGTCAGGTCAAATTTTTTTGAGTGATTTTAGATCATTTCCAGGTAGCTCTGAAATTTTTCAGGGCTCGATGCAATCACACATCATCCATAAACTGAAACATCTGCAGAACTTCCCCATCTATAAGAAATCTCTATTCATCTCAGACTCTGGGCTGGATGTTTTCTTCACAATGGTGAATACATTTGACAAGCATTCATTTATCTGTTTTATGCCTTACCTTATGTTTATGAGCAGCATACTATTGAGCAGGATTACTTTACTTATCATAACTTTCAAGGAATCTTGAATAATTTTCCTGAATAGAAGAAAAAAACTTTTTTGGAGGGGGAAGGCAGGGCAATTGGGGTTAAGTTACTTGCCCAAGGTCACATAGCTAGTAAGTGTGTAATATAAGTCACATTTGAACTCAGGTCCTCCTGACTCTAGGGCCGGTGCTCTGTTCATTGCTTCACCTAGCGACCCTGAATTAAAATATTTTTAAGAGAGCACTTAAGGCAGTGTTTTGCTCTACTGCATCACATGCTTTTGTATAATTAACAAACAATAATCACAGTGGGATCTTGTGTTCTGTATATCTTTTAGTCAGTCGTGAAAAGGCAAAAATGTGTTCCATTATAGAATATCACACGTAGAAATTGAGTCACCAGATGACAGGATGGTCTGACAGTGGGGGACCCTTCATTTCACTGCCATTTACTACCCATCTGGAATCGTGGTAGAAGTACTGAGGAATTCTCTTCTCCCTTACCATTTATGCCAATTTTTCTAAACCTTCTCTAGTCTTCCTTTTGTTTGGATATTGACCCCTAATCCTCAACTCTCAGAGGAAGGAAGCCAGAATCCCTGCTTCATTCAAACCTGAAGAACCATTCTTCCTTTTCTCTGGTACTTAGTGGGACTCCTCTAGCCACTTCGCCCTGTGGAGCAGAAAAGGCTACTTATACTTCTTGGATGAATAGGGAGTCATTCACTTCAGTCCTAATGGTGATGGGGGATCTCCAGGCCTTATCATCTGCCCTATCACAGTGTCCTAGTCCTCTAAAATTTAGCATCTGCCCAGTTGCTATGCATTCCATAATCTATGGGCATTGCCAACTAATCTGCCAACAATTACCATCTAATATACTCTAAGGTTCCCTGAACTTTCCTTAAGTCCCAAAGCTTGTACAGCCTTTCCGTTTGTCCTGATATTGAAATTCCTTTTTTTTATGTTGTTTCTGCCATTTAGAATGTAAGCTCCTCAAGATCAGAGACAGCCTCACTTTTCTGTTTGTATCCACAGAATTTAGCACAGTACTTGACACATAAAAGCTTAATAAACGCTTTTTTTTCATTCATTCGTTATCCTGTTTCATATATTTTGTGAATTGATCCCTCAATGCCCTCACGGTTATATATCCTTCATCAAGGACCTACTCTATTTACACTTTGCCTAATCCAGCTGCATTTCCAATTTTTGTTCTCTTTAGTGCCATCTCTATTTCCTCTATAAGCATAGCTAGGACAGTGATAATAGAGTCTGTGAGGGGTGACTCTCCTGTCTTGACGATGAAAACAGTTGGTTATTACAATCTTTGTAAATCTTTTTCATTTTTCTTCTATCTTACTTCCATTTTCATCCTTCAATGCCATTAGTATGCCTTTGCTTTTGGACTCCTCCTCCTGCTCCTCCTACTTTAATTATTGGATCTCTTAGCAAACTTTCTTTAAACTGGCTTTATTCTCTACTGCTTCTCAGCCTTATGAAGTGAGATAATATTTCATATCATTTATATTATATTATTATATATTATATGTATTATATTATATATAAATATTATAATATTTCATAATCTTTCTTTGTGATATTTTCTAATGAGTTTGCATTGAAAACTAATGTTCCCTTTGGTTATCATCTCTCTTGGAAAGCATGTCAAGTGTTTACTGACTAAGGTTCTTTTTGGGTAGTTTGGTTTCTTTGTCATGCTAATTGATTTACCTGTTAATTTTCTGTATGAAGCTATTATGATCAGTATGGATATGATTTCCATTATCCATTACCTGCTTTTCATTATTATTTGCTCATTTAAATATCCCAGGATTGAAATGTTTTCATTATGACATATATGTTTTCTCCTAGCTTTTTACTAATTCTGATCTTTGCTCTGATATTTTAGTGATCTGACTATACAAAAAGCTGATCTAGACAGGAATGATTCCTACATTAAAATCAAGTATTTTCTGATTTTTTAAAAAATATGAATTTCATTTTTATGATGTATAATGGTGCTCACCATGGTCATCATCTACCAATTCTTTTCTCAAGGAAAGTACTCTTAATAATAGCAGCAATAAATTAACATTTTACAGATAGTAAAGATCAAAATGGATCAGCAAATAAGGATGACACGTTTCCTACTATATTAGTATCTACAAACTCATGTTTTGAGAAGGGATTAGCAATCAATAAATGATAGAAGTCATAGACACATGTACAATCATTTATATTATCTTGTTTTTTGTGTATTTTTCATTGATTTCAACTTGCATGCTTTTTTCTTATTTTCTTTTCTTGTGCTGCTATTTATATAGTTGAATGCTTGTACTTGTCAAAGGATGGACAAATAAAATTTGTATTTAAAATAAAGACAAAGAGAAAAAAGAGTGTCTAATTTTCAAAAGTGGAAAAATGATTGAGTCTTAAAACTCTACCCTAATGAGCTTGATTTCTATTCTGAGAATTCTTGTGGTTGCCCCAAGACCCTTTTATGGTATCCACAAATTCAAAACATTTTTCATAATATTCTAATTTTACTGTGGTAAATATCAACAGATATAACCCATAAAAACAACAACTCTTTGGGAGAATGGGATTTCTCAGTGATTTTTAAGAGTGTAAAGTGGTCCTGAGACCAAAAAGTCTGAGAACCACTACACTAGAGTAATAGGCCAAATCTAATAAGATAAAAATGAATGGAGATAAATTTTAAGTACTACAGTTAGGTTAAAGAAAAAAAGAATCACAAAAATACAGGATAAAGGAAGCACAATTGGGCAACATTTCATGAGAAAATGGTCCAAGGGGGCTTAGTGAACTCTAAATACAAAAGGAGTAAGTAATGTGATTATGGTAGCTAAAAATGTGATGGAATCTTAGATTACATTAATACAGACATAGTGATGAAAGATGAAAGAGATGATGGCTCTACCTATTTGGAACTTTAGGTTTAGTCTTGGATGGTATGTTTTGAAGACATAGACAGACTGGAATAAGTCTTTAAGAAGGCGGCCAGAATGGGTAAGGGACTGAAGACTGTTTAGCCAAGGCAGCTTGGTGGATAGAGTAGATAGTGCTCTGAGTCTGGAGGCAGAAAGACCTGAGTTCAAATCAAGTCTTAGACACTTACTATGTGACACTGGGCAAGATACTTAATCTCTGTTTGCCTCAGTTTCCTTAGCTATAAAATGGGGCAGTTGTGAGGAGCAAATGAGATATTATTTGCAAAGCACTTAGCACAATATCTGGCACATAATTAATACGCTCTAAATAAACACTTATTCAATCATTCCCCAATTGATAAATGGTCAAAGGATATGAACAGGCAATTTTCAGAGGCAGAAATTAAAGGTATCTATAAGCATACGAAAAAATGCTCTAAATCACTATTGATTCGAGAAATGCAAATCAAAACAACTTTGAGGTACCACATCTCTCTAGCCAGATTGGCTAAGATGACAAAACAGGAAAATGACAAATGCTGGAGAGGACGTGGAAAAATTTGAGCACTAATGCATTGTTGGTGGAGCTATGAACTGAAACAACCATTCTGGAGAGCAATCTGGAACTATGCCCAAAGGGCTACAAATAATTGCACACCCTTTCACCCAGTAATACCACTTCTGGGGTTGTATCCCAAAGAGATCATAGAAGTGGGAAGAAGACTCATATGTACAAAAATATTTATTGCAGCTCTCTTTGTGGTGGCAAAAAACTGGAAGTTAAGGGGTTGCCCATCAATTGGGGAATGGCTGAACAAGTTGTGGTATATGAATGTAATGGAATACTATTGTGCTATAAGAAATGGGGAGGAGATGGTCTTCATATTCACCTAGAGAGACTTATACAAACCGATGCTAAGTGAGAAGAGCAGAACCAGGAAAAATTTATACACAATCATAGACACATTGTATGTGTGACGACCAACTTTGAAAAACTGGACTCTTCTCAGCAATGCACAGTTATAAGACAACTCTACAAGTCTCAGGATGGAAGGAGATATCTACATTCAGAGTAAGATCTAGAAAGAACAGATTTTAAATGGAGACTGAAGCAATCTACATGCTAGCATTCTTTTCCATGTTTGGTTTTCTTTCTTCTTTCCCATTTGCAGATCCTATATGTGGCGGGGGAGGGGGGGAAGAGGGAGAGGAGCAAATTTGAAACTCAAGGGACTATGAAACTGAATCTTGTAAACTAAAAGTAAATAAATAAATCAATTAAAAAAATAAAATGCAGGATGATGAGGAAGCTAAAAAATAAATAAATAAAAATTAACACTTATTTACTTCCCCTCCATTCTATACCAAGGTTATTTGAAGGAATTAGGACTATTTCCCTGGAGAAGAGAAGACTTGGGGAGATCTTGGGGGATGTGTCTGATCTCTTCTAGTGTTGAAAGGAGTATAAGCTAGGAAAAAGATTAGACTTGCTCTTTTTGATCTCAGTAGAGATTTAGGAGAGGTCTGGAGGTTTCAGAGAGTCAGATTTAGGCTTGATGTAGTGAAAAACTCTCTGATGGAGTCATCTAAAAGGAGGAAGAACTGCCTTAAGAAGACATGAATTCTCCCAGGTAGATGTCATTGGTTAGGGACGTTATAGAGGGGATTTCTACATTTCTATAGATTGGACTAGGTGACCTCTGGAGTCCCTTTTATCTCCAAGATTCTGTAATTGTATATAAGTATGTTTCATTTCCTCAATGAAATTGTAAACATCTTGAAGGCAGAGATGATCGTATTTTTAAATATCGTAATATGAGAGACCTTTGATGCTAAGTTAAGGTCTACTCAAAGGTAATGTTCATTTCTAATACTTCTCTCTACACCCCATAGTATCTAGCATGTAGTAGGCATGCCAGAAATATTTGCCAAATGCTTGATTACTTTTTTTAAAATGGCATTTGACCTTTCACAGTTCTTCAAATCCCCTCTGACACTGTCTCCCTGCCCCACCTCACCCCAGCCCACATACCCCTGGGTGTCTAGAACCTTAGCAGGTAAGTAAGAAACCCCATGGGTGCATAGTAGGCATTTAATAAAGGTGTATTGGTTGACTGATTGATTATGTGGTCCTGGATCCACTGTCTTATCCTTTCCTGATTCGAATTCTGAGTTGAAGTATGAAGTATGGACCCATCCACACTGGCTTAGTCACTGTACGATTTCACAGAAACAGAGTATCAGAGCTGGAAGTGCCCTTAAGGATCAAAGAGTCCGTTTCTCTCATTTCACAGATGAAGCAACCAAGGATCAGAAGAAGGCTGGTAACTTGTGCAAGATTATGTATCTAGTCAGGGTCACAGGCTGGACTGAAAATCAGGGCCCCCAATCTTGCCAGGACGCCTCACTTTACTGTCTTTCTAATAGCCACCTCTTACCCTCCCATCCCTTTCCCAGACTCAGAGAGAGCCAAAGGCACACAAATATCCTGCTTTTCATATACGGTCTTCCTGCAGTTACATGTTTTTATCAAGTTCCTTTTGACACAATGCTATTTTCTATTATTCTGTTAAGTTGCTAGGGACTCTGGAAACAGAGTAATACAGAAAAGACACTAAACAAATGCAAAGTAGTTTTGTGTTTAGCTCACTCCCAACTAGGTGAGGTGCATTCCAGACAGTTTTAAATTAACTTTAAGGAATCCTACAGGGGCAGGGTACCTGGGTTGTTTACCCCTAACGAACTGATTTTTCTCTTTCTTTGGACAAACCATATGGGGCACAAACAACCCAAAGGATAGAGTAAACACATTCGTCTTAGGGATGAAAGGGTAAACAGGACCGTTTAGCAGGAGTCCTTTGGTGGTTCCCAGTTCTTTCATATAAATTATTAAATTATATGGAAGGATTTCCAGGTGGGAAACCAAATAATGAAGAGAATGGAGAAGTGGAAAGTAGGGAGCAGAGACACGCTGGGTACAGAGTTCACTCAGCAGGGCAGCTGATAGGAAAACGCCTAATACCAGCCCCTTTTAATACTCATACTTTCCCAGGTACCCCCCTACCTTTTTCCTGGCCCTGTTTTTCAAGATCAATGCTCTGTTAGGGTCATCTGTGTCCTGGCTCACTCTCATGTCTTCCTCTCTTTATTCCCTATGGAGAACTGAAACTGTCAGTGCTGAGCATGCTCAGTCAACATAGGTAGCCTTTGCTTGCAAATCAGAGTAGAAACAACGGCACCCTTTATAGTCTTTTCATTGTTTGTTTATATTAGAGATCTTAAAAGGAGAAGTTGGAAACTCTCCCTCTTCTTCCCCCTATTCCTTTACATGAGTGAGTAAGACCTATTCAAATAGTGTGAGTCTTAGAAATATGTTGCTGGGGCAGCTACTTCTGGTAGGCCTTCATGTACATACATGGACAGTTCCTAAAATGCAGCAGTGTCTTATGCATAGCCCTGGCTTCACGGGCTAAGATAAGTGTCTTTCTTTGATAAACTAAGTAGGTCAAATTAACTTCCTAGCTCTGGGACTTTGGGCAAGTCATTTAACCCTTCACTGAGCCTTAGTTTTCTCATTGGCAAACTGGGACCAATACCTTTGGCACCTACCTACCTTGTAATGCTATTATGAGAATCAGAGCTAATAAGTATATGTAAAGAGCTTGCTTTGCAAGGCACTACTTAAATATCACCCATTTTATTGACCACCAACTCCCCTTACAAGCACAGAGACTCATAAGGCTCAGAAAAGGTCTATTTACAGGTTAAAGAAAACAAGTAGACCTCATATGAAAGCCATTAGAAAATAATGTTACCTCAAGTATTCCTGATCCCAGGACTGGAACTCTGCTCACTATGCTACCTGGCTACCTTTAATGAGCTACCATGCCTTTGCCCCTGTTTAGTTGTTGATTTGGAAGCCTGCAGCATCACACTCCCATCTCCAGCCAGCTGTGAAGAATATTCTTTAATAAGTTTCCCTTGAATACATAATTCTTTTATATGAGTTTACTTTTCCCTTCCCTAGTGGGGACTGTTGCATAATCATTTGGAGAGATATTGACCGAGTAGGATAAAGTGATCAAATCTCCTCTACATTTTCAAATTCCTTAAAGTTAGGGAATCTTCATTCCAAGTCAATAGCACTAATTTATCGCTCCTGTCCAATTGTCTACTAAGTCTTATCAATTTTGCCTCCACAATAAATCTCCTATCTGTCCCCTTCTTCCTTCTCATAGAGTTGCCACCCAAATTCATACCTTATCATTTCTCCTGGATTGTTACAATAGCCCTCTTTTGGGACTTTCTGTCTCCAATGTTGACCCTCTTCAATCCATCTTCCATACAGGAGCCAAACTGATATTTCTAAAGGTCAAATCTGATGCTGTCAGTCTCATGCAAGAAGAATACAGTAGGATAAAATCACTTTCCTAACTTAAATGAAAGAAACTCATAAAATTGGAACTTTCTACCCCTAGAAGCAAAACCTACTTTCAAGAAATTGGTGGGTAACCTAGAATTATAGAAGCCTAACAGTATAAACTTGGCATGCATACTAGGAGGTACCATACCAATCACTACTCTAAACTATACCCTAGTATCATGGTATATTAGGACCAACTCAGGGTCTGATTGTTAAATTTTTAGTGTGAACATTTACACCTCAGAAATCAGCAAGTCTACAAATCAAGTCTAGATTATTTGTTTTGTTGATGTCTATGCTTTAAAAAATGGTGGAGAAGATGCTAATAATGCAGCTTAAAATTAAAAGCATGTCAGGCATACATTCCCTTTGGATAGCTGGTTATTAAACATTTACCAGTATGTATCTACTTTATATCTTAAAAGAGTTAGCACAGTAATCCCTATTTCTAATCTCCACAAATTCCTGACAAAATTTTTTATAATAACTTCTCTAGGGGATGGTTTCTGAATCCATGAAAAGCTGCAGGGATTATGAGGACAGCAGTCAGAAGGAGCCTCAGCAACCATCATGTCTAAACCTTAGCTAAAGCATGAATCTTATCTATAATACTCCCAACATATGGCCATCTAACCTCTGCTTGAAGGATTCCAATGAGAATATCTCCTTTCTTTTTCTAAATACCTCTATTACTTCTGATGAGCCAAAGTCCATCTCCCCGAGATTCTATCCAAATGGTCCTAGTTTTTGCCCTCTGTTGCCAGGCAGAATATGTTTAATTTTTACTATATGATAGCCCTTCAGATATCTGAAGACAGTTTTTTTTTGAGGCAATCGGAGTTAAGTGACTTACTTGCCTAAGGTCATGCTGCTAATAAGTATCTGAGACTGAATTTAAACTCAGATCCTCCTGACTCCAGGGCTAGTGCGCTTTCCACTGTGCCATCTAACTGCCCCTATCATATTTTACTAAGACTCTACATCATGTAAATCTTCTCCATTTCCTTCAACCAATCCTCATGTGGCATGATTTTCTGGTTGTTCTCTAGTTTACCAATGTTTCCTTTAAAATGTTATACCCAGAACTCAACTTAATATTCCAAATATGTTTCCACCAGTACAGAGTACAGTGAGGCCTTTACCTCTCTCATTCTGAATACTATACTTTCATGCAAAATGCAGCCTGGACATGCATCAGTATCTTTGTTCACTGCCTTGTCACAAGGCTGACTCATATCAAGCTTACAATCCACTAAAGCACTTAGCTGTTTAGTTTTTCCCACAGGAAATACATTCTAGCCATATCTCTATAACCCAGTACTTGTGCAGTGCCACTCACATGATTTTTCTGGACCTAACATTTTATTTCTAATACCTTGCTAGCTTCAATTCACTGTTACAGCCTGACAAGGGCATCTGAGCTCTTGATTTATTTTTATCTCCAGTGTATTACTTATCCATTTGGCCCAACTTTGTACCATACGCAAATTGGGTAAGCATACTTTACTTCTAAGGCTTCATCCCAATCACTAAAATTTATTAAACAGAATAAGGCCAGGGCTGGCGCTCTCATCACCACTGGTCTGTGCCTTTCCATTCCTACCTCTTCCTCCCTCTGGCCAATTGATTGCTACAGGGCTTGGGTAAAATGTGTGTCAACAATAACGTCTTTTTATGAGATGGAGAATCACCAGGCCTAACCTACTGCCTGCCTTGTCACTGCCTCCCAAGGTCCTCCAGCCTTACAATCTGCTCTGTCTCTGTGCCCTGCAGTCCTATGCTATCATACTGCTATGATCCGAGAACCCCCTGGACAGATCTTGCCACCCGCCCCACTGATGTGCCCTTGGGGGCTCTCCATGAGACCTGCGGACAAGTATTCTTTTATGTGTTCTCTCCCCCAGTTAGAAAGTAAGCTCCTTAAGGGCAGGAGCTATCTCAATTTTTCTATTTTCATCTACAACACTTAGCACACAGCAAGCTCTCAATAAATGCTTTCCATGAATGCATTCATTCATCTACTTGAGACTGCCTTGTAACTTGACATGGATATGTTAATCAGCATTTTTTTGGTCACCCAGTGCTGAACACACTTAAATGACTAATAACAACGACTGATACTTACAATGTACTAAACATTTTATAATTAATATCTTACTTGATCCTCACAACAACTCTGGGAGGTAAGTACTATTCTTATCCCCGTTTTACAGATGAAGAAACTGAGGTGAGAGAAGTTAAATAATTTGCCCAGGATCACACAGCTAATGTCTGAATTTGAATTCAGCCTTTTAGATTCCAGGCTCTTTGTTCCAACCATTGCTCCACCTAGTTACTACTTAGACCTATGATCTAGTCTACCTCATCTCTCCATTTTGAGGGACTTTGTCAAATGGATTATTAAAATCCAGATATACCACATCCATGACATTCTACTATTTACTAGCCTGGGAAAACAAGATTAGTCTGGGATGGCTTTCTTCTTGGGTTTTTTTTGGCTTTTTGGAAGGGCACTTGTGGTTAAATGACTGGCCCAAGGTCACATGGCTAATAAGTGTTAAGTGTCTGAGGCCAGATTTGAACTCAGGTCTGACTCCAGGGCCCATGCTCTATTCACTGCGTCACCTAGTCACCTAGCTGCTTTATTCTTAGTGACTCCATGGTGGCTCATCTTGAGAAGTAATGTGGGGTAATGGAAAAATTATGATATCTGTTTTTTGGGGGTTAGAAGATCTGGAGTCAAATATCAGTTCTGCTCCCTATGACCTTGTGAAAGTGACTTTTACTTTTTACGCCTTAGTTTCTTCATCTGAAGGAGTGGATCTAAATGATCTCCTTTCCATCTCTAAATCCTATGATAATTACTGATCTTTCTAAGGGCACACAATCTATGTATGCCTTTGATAATCTGCTATTATTATGGAGGTAAAAAGTAAGTTTAATGTATTAATTTTTTTTAGAATAGTAGGGCATAAGATTTATGCAAATTGATTTAAAGTGAAGTAATCAGAACCAGAAAAACAATATGTGTGATGACTAAATAATATTAATAAAAAAGCAAAAAACCTAAATTAAATGCAATTTAATTGTACTGATCAAGCTGTCCCTGAAAATAAGAGCAGCAGCCAGTGGATACAGGGAACAGAGCACCAGGCGTGAAGTTAGGAAGACTCATCTTCCTGAGTTCAAATCCAGCATCAGACATTACTAAGCTATGTGACCCAGCACAAGTCACTTAAACCTGTTTACTTCAGTTTCTCATCTATAAAATGAGCTGGAGAAGGAAATGGTGTCTTTGCCATTGTCTTTGCCAAGAAAATCCCAAATGGTGTCATGAGTCAGACGTGACTGAAATGACTGAATAAGAGTAGAAAAATGCCCCCCTTTTTTTTGCAGATGTGGGGGTCTCTGGGTATGGAATATGGTATAAATAAATTGTCAAGACTTGGTTGATATGTTGGTTAGTTTTACTAAATTGATTTTTTTCCCTTTCCTTTTTATTCTTCGTTATAAAGAATAAGTAGGAAGATGATGGTGATAGAAAACCAAGGGTGTGCTAGTAAAAAATTAAAAACAGAAAAGAAATCTATGCATGGCCCACTTTAATTGGTATTATTAACATTTTCTCCGTCACTTTCTTAAGTTTAAAAATCAACAAAACAATAAATAAGTCCTGATTTTTGGCATTTGTGTAAACATTCAGAATGAAAATTTAACAATGGGCTCTTAGGAGACAGTAATAACCCGCTCTAGCACACTGCATAAAAAAAAAAATATATCAAGAAAAAATTTTTTAAAGGAGATTAGGGTATAACTTAGTTTAATAGTTGAAGCCTCTTCTCCACTTAACATGTGTGCCAAGTTTAATAATACCTGATCTGCCCAAAAAGCAGGTGATTGGCCAGGCTATACATGTGGGGTTTCTTCTAAGGCTATGACCGAGCCTGACATGCAACATTTTGGAACTACACTTGGTTCCTGCTTTTCAGATTGCTGATTTGTTGATTCCTGCCCTTTGGGACTTCACCTAATCAGCTTTCAAATCTTCTCCTTCAATCTTGCCTCTACTTGGCTTCTAACACCACATTTTTGGGAAAAGGTAGTATTTTCAGGACTGAGTCATAGCATTAGCTATGAATTACACAATGAATACAGAACACCTCAGCCTGACTCAGCAACCACTAAACCATTTCCAAAGCTGAGTTTCACACTTCAGCGCCTTATTCTATGATAGGAGCTTCAGAGTTGACTTGCCTCCAGCACAGCCTACTTGATACTAGAGAAGAAATGATCACTTAGCAGAAACTGAACTGCTAAGTTAGAATTTTAAAGTACAATTTATTAGCAAACTGAAAGGCCAGTAATATTGCTTTCTAAATCATTTCCACTCTGTTGTAAATCATAAGGGGATGGGGGAAGGTAGAGAATTCCTAGATGAGTAAACTCCCTCTACCAGTGCAGATTGGCACCTTCTCTGCAACCTATAGTCTTTAAAAAAAAAATTATTATTATTTTATTTTCAATTCATGGTACAAAACAAGCATTTCCATAACACAGTCCAATAAAATGATTGCACATGATGATTTCAACCTATAAAATGCTATCTCTTCCACTAAAATGTAAATTCCTTGAAGACAGAGAACCTTTACCTTTGGTAGGAGGGCATCTCTAGTGTGTAGCATACTGCCTACACATAACAAGAACTTAAAAAATGGTCATTGACTGACTGACTTTACTACTTTACTACTTTTTAAATTCCCCAATTAAATTCTAAGCTGCATGAGGGCAGAGGTTCATTCAATTTCCCCAGGCTCTGGTACACATAGAGACAAGGACTGGACCTTTGATTTCACTACCATAGGAAACTTCGGTGAGGAAAATCCTTCTATAAATGCTTGCCATCACCTTTTCTGCAACTTTTAATCTCAGAGACTTGTCTAGAGTAGAGGTGTCAAGCACTTATGAGTCCCACAACACTCTCAAGTATGACTTGAACCAGCTTAAAATTTAATTGGGAAATATTTAACAAAATAAATAAAAATGCAATAAACCATACATGATATTACATTTTACAACTAATTCAAAATGCAGCTCACAGGGATCCTTATGTATGGTTTAATGGCCCCTATTTCTATTTGAGTTTGAAATTACTGAGAAGCTAAGAGACTTTCCTAGAGTCACACACATAGTATGTGTCAGAAGTGTGCAAAACTAGCTATCCATCCCTTACACTATAAGTTCTATTTTTTTTAGAGAGACTCATCAATGCCTATTCAAGTTTTTCCAGTATGTTGATCATTTCTGCTGTTAGGCCACAAATTATAATATCTGCTCCCTTTTAAATTTTTTCCTCAAGATTCTAATTTCCCCCGTGAAGTCTTTGGGAGCATTCTGCTGTAGTTTCATGCTATCTTGGGATTCTATAGGGTTTTGCATTTCATCAGGTATTGGTTCAATTTCCATTGCTTTGTAATATTTATTTAGAGCTATTTATTATTTTTTAGATGTCTTGATACTCATTTTCCCTTCTAATTTCAAAAATCTTTTTATTGATTTAGTTTCTTGTAATCTAGGTTTTTAATTGAATCCAGTCTTCCTAAGATCTTTGACAGGTTTAGCCTTTTTTCCCTTATCCTTCCCTGTCATTCCTTTTCTGACTCCTTCCCCTTTAATAGTTGCTTGGGGCTGGACCTGAAAGTTGTCTCAATCTCTTCCCATATTGGGGAATTTATTTTTCACTAGCTTCAACTCTGTTCCAAGCAGCTTCTGGAAGTGGGGTAGTAGATGACATAGGACTAGCCTCAGCTGGATTCTAGCTCCTTTTCCTTCAGACATAGTACAAGCATAAAGGCTGGCTGCTTGCCCCAATTCCCTTCATTCTTTAGTTCATAGGCTGGGGATGAGTCAGTGTGCTTTTTTCAGGTGGAGGGAAAGATGAAGAAGATATTTTCAGCAGAGCTTCTGTTGTCTTGGGATTTCCTAACTTAGAGGGCCACCCTGTGTAGAAGAGAAGTAGGCATCTACTCCTCCTATACTTTCCCTTCTTCCATAGAGAGCTGAGCCTCTATGGAAGGTACTCTGCTTGTTGTAACAGGACACTGGAGTGGCATGTGCCAAAAAAGCCTGTGGCAGGAAGGAAATATCTGAGTGGATCCCAAAGCTCAAGCCAGTGGATGAATTTGTATATGCTATCAGAGTATGGAGGTTGGTGGAGGAGTGGTGCACAAGTGCATTTAGGGATTGATTAGCAGTTTCCACTGTTAATTCGTAAGACTGTTACCCTGTTGGGCATCTTGATTTCTGGTCCTATGGAAACATTTAACTTTCATGCATAATTCTTTTTTTTTTTTGAGTGATTTTTGAGAGTAAGAATTGGGGGAAATGGGACAGCTAGGTGGCACAGTGAATAGAGCACTGACCCTGGAGTCAAGAGGACCTGAGTTCAAATCTGGTCTCAGACACTTGAACGTACTAGTTGTGTGACCCTGGGCAAGTCACTTAATCCCAATTGCCTTGCCTTCCCCCCTCCAAAAAAAGAAAAAAAAAGAAAAGAATTGGGGAAAATGCCTGACCCCCAACTCATTGATCATCTGTACTTTACAACCTGCCACAGCAGACATTGAATGTTTATCGTATTTAATTGTGTTCTCCTATCACAACCCTTTTTCCTCAACTCAAGCTTATAATGGAAAGTGCTGAAGCTTATCATATAACATTTTACTTCCTGTTTATATGATTCTCCTTGTTACTGTTTTGGGCAAAGGTCCATGGGGAGTAGATGAGGAGAACATAAAATAAAAAGTTTTGATCTGCACCACATATGTGGAGCTTTCCAGGTATACCATGCCTTTATGAATTATATCATAGAATGTTGGAGATAATGAGGGAGAAAGAAGATAAAAAGGAAAACCCTTTTTAAGGAAGCTGTATTTAGTTATATGGTATAAACACATATGTATGTAAGCCCCTTGAGGTCAACGACCATTTAATTTTGTATTTATATCCCTAGTGCCTTGGGAATAGAAGATACTTAATCTTAATAAGTGCCTGTTGATTGATATGCACATATCATATGTACATTGACATCAAAGGCTCACAGATTAAGAAATGACCTCACAGTCCAGCAAGTCCAGCTCCTTCTTCTTACAGAGGAAACAAAGACCCAAGTAGGTTTTGACTTGCTCAAGGTCACAGAGATATTAAGTCAAACACAGAATATGAACCCAGATGTTTTTTCCATAGTTTCATATGTTATAAGTGCACTGAAAATACACAACATATATGAGCTTAAACATGAAACATTAAATTAAGCTTCTAGTTCCCCGCAGTTCTCTTTTTTTCTCTCCCCTAATGTACTTCCTCAAAGGCAATGCAGCCTAATGGACAGCACTGGCATCAGTGTTAGCAAGGTCTGGTTTCCAGACTCACCTCTGACTCTAATCATCTGTGTGATCCTGGGCAAATCACTTACCTCTCAAGGCCTCAAGTACCCTCCTGAGAGGGTAAGGTGCAGGGCAGTGGTCCATGTAAATAGGTGGTGAGACATTTCCTTCCTGGGAAATCCTTTTCCACACCAAGGAAATCACAGGTTCCAGTAAAAAGGCCCAGAACACATACAACTGATCCCCTGTTCTCAGTTTCCTCACTCTCTTCTGCCCTTGAAAATATGTCACTGATTAAGATCCAACTGTTCTTTAAGAAAGAGGATCCACATGCCCAATTTGGAAACACAAGGGCAGGATGCATGTGCAGTCCTGGGTTTACAAAGATCTGGGGTGACTTCAAGAATGGCTCTTCCCTCTATCTCCTCCTGGCTGTCTCAGACCCCTGTCCAACACCTCTAATGAATACTTTCCAAATTCCAGCAGCTGGAGCAGACTCGGCCCCTGCACTCACTACAACATCCACAATGCATTCCTGCTGGCTCTCACCTTCTCACTAGAGCACCTCACCACCCTTTAACATCTATGTTGGCCTCTGAAATTTGCACTCTCACTGGGCTCTCCGAGAACACTGTGAGAGTGCCCCATCTCCATCTTGTGTCATCAAAACCATACAAGGCTGTAGGATAGTACCACTTGACCCTCACCCTCATGGGACTCTGGTGGAAGCACCTCCAGTATTGCTAGTCTTGAATGTCCCTCTCACTATCGGGCCAGTCAACCAAGAGGAGCAAAGCTGGAACAGGAGCATGTTCAGCCTCTGGATTTGGAAGGGGTAAGGTTGCTGAAGGATAGGAGAGGGAGATTCTCTTCTAGAGAATGAGTGGAACTACAGTGGGGAAGATGTACTTGTGATGTCCATCTTGAGACTCAGAAATAATACTGTCTCAGATGCTTGGTGGCTGAGTGACCCTGAGTTAAGTCACTTAACCTGTGCCTCCATTTTCTCATCTGTATGATGGGATGGCTTGGACTCATTATCCTATAAGGTCTCTTTTAGCTCTAAATCTATGTTCATTTAATCCTAACTTTGTTTCCATTGGAGGAAAATTGTCTTCTGGGCTCCTACTCAGCGACATCTCAGGCCCCAGCTAATTCACAAATTGGAAATGGTCTGTTCTGTCCACAACTGTCCTTGTTACTTCTTCTTCTTTTCCCCTTAAAATCCAATAAGACAAAAGGGCTTCTGCTGCTGGTACCTTTTTAGTCTGAGGCACATCACAAAAGTCATCTTTCCGTGTATACCAAGGCTCTCACACAAGGAAGAGTAACAAAGGTTGCAACTCCCTGGAAGGAGTATAACCTTAGCTCCATCTTAAGGTCTCTCTGAGCTTGTTACTGATCCAAGCACAAAACTTTCTCCAAGAATCAAACAAAACTTGCTTTTTTGATTTTTAAAAAAGCACATTCCTTCCTCCAAATTCCAAAAGCTAGAATCAGCAGGGGGAAAAAAGGAACTTTTTGAAGTCACATCGCCTTTGAAAGCTGCTGAGTCAGCATGTTTCCAAAAAAGGCAGGACAACCAGAAGAATGGGAGGTGATCTATAAAAGCAACCTTTCCCATCTGCCTACACTGCACCTCGAG
Source organism: Pseudochirops corinnae (assembly GCA_028646515.1). Classification (NCBI taxonomy): domain Eukaryota; kingdom Metazoa; phylum Chordata; class Mammalia; order Diprotodontia; family Pseudocheiridae; genus Pseudochirops; species Pseudochirops corinnae. The sequence goes on from CM053587.1 coordinate 78,202,655, forward strand.
AGGATTCCTGTTAGTTGTAGAAATCACGGAGATTAATAAAGATTAAAAAAACTCACCATTGTTTTTCTGAGTCCCCAAGTCTGCCGTGCCAATGATGCTGTGACTTGGACAGTGAATGTGCAAGTTAACCCCAGGGCAGGCACTTCCTTTTTTCTTTCTTTTTTTTTAAATTGTGTGGTCTCCTGCACCCTTTTACACATAGATATGTAGCTTCTTGTTTGCATATTATCTCACATAATTTGTGAGACCCAGAAGTAGGGTTTATCTGGTTAGCAACAAAGGAATGTGTGAATAAGTACATGCTCTTACAACAAAAATAATAATTCACATTTACGTAGTGACTTATGGCTTATAAAGAGTTTTTTTTCGCAACACTCCTCTAGGGATAGAGATGGATAGATAGAGAGACAAACACAGGGAGATAGAAAGAGACAGAGTCAGAAATAGAGAGGCAGAGAGCACTTTACATATGTACACTATCTCATTTAATTCTTGTGAAGGAGTTACTATGCATTGTTGTTCAATCACTTTCAGGTGTGTTCAACTGTTCATGACCCCATTTGGGGTTTTCTTAGCAAAGATACTGTAGTGGTTTGCCATTTCCTTCTCCAATTTATTTTACAAAAGAGAAAACTGAGGTAAACAGGGTTAAGTGACTTGCCCAGGATCACACAACTTGCAAATTTCTGAAGTCAGATTTGAATTCAGGAAGATGAGTCTTCCTGACTCCAGGCCCAACACGCTATGGGAGGGAGGGGGGATCTGAAGCCTCGAGGCCACATGTGGCCTTCTAGGTCCTTGGGTGTGGCCTTTTGACTGAGTCGAAGTTTTACAGAACAAATCCTTTTATGAAGGGGATTTGTCCTGTGAAGTTTGGACTCAGTCAAAGGATTGCTCTTCTTGAGGACCTAGAGGATCACATGTGGCCTCGAGATCACAGGTTCCCCACCCCTATTCTATCCACTGAGCTACCCAGCTATCCTGCAGGCACTATAGCTATTAGCATATCTCCTTTTTATAGATAAGGAAACTGAAGGTCAGAGAGAGAGCTTAGTTGACTTGCCTATGCTGTTACATGGCTAATAATTATCAGAGACAAGATTTGGTCCTAGGTCTTTCTGACTTTAAGGCCATCGACGTAATAAACTTTGTCAAACATCTTACCAAAGTTTTGAAACTGTGATTCAGTCAAGTTGCCAATGTTTCCAGTTGGAAATAAAATTTAAGCCCAAATGAATCTAAAGATATACTTCCTGGGATGGACCTCTAAGCTCCCAGCTCCTTCATCTACTCAACTCCTTTGATCTACCAGTGTTATTCCTCTTCACCTCAGTTCCATACAGGGATAGAGACTTAGGTGTGTTTCTAGGCAGATATCAGAAGAGTGAGATAATAGAGAGATGACAGGCACAATTTGCTGGAGAAGATGGGAGGGGATGGAATGGGATGGAAGGAATTTGCCATGGTGAAGAGAAGGTTCACCTCTTCATCCCAAACTGGAGTAAAAGATTAGGGAATGGGGGTGTATGATGTGAGATATTGAGAAAAGGAAAAGAGGGAGTTCAGGGTGAACGGCCTCTGTTTTCTCAATAAAGTATCTTCAGTTGTGAGGCCAAGGAGGAGGGGGAAAAATGGAGTGGGAGGTTTGAGGAAATAACAGAAACCTCTCTAGCTAATGAGATAGAGAATTAATTAGGGAAGAATAAAACTAATGCTTTGCTGATGTTGGCACCCAGTTGAGACTGGATCACATACATTTGTAGGGGACTCATTTGGCATAGTTACATGATTTTTCCCAGCTTTATTGGGTAGCATGTGAGTAGAAGCCCAGTATTAATCTGGGAATGGGTTTGGTAAAGTTGAGTAGCAAAAGGACAAGAGAGTGAGGGATTTTGTAGACTGCCACCGTTATCAGCTCCTCTTTTCCAATCTTCAATCTCTCCCTTTTTAATGGTTGCTTCCCTGTTGACTGCAAATATACTAAGTCCCTCTTATCCTTAAAAAACAAAAACAAAACCTTCTGCTAGATACTAGCATCCCCTCCACTGTCATCTCTCTTCCTTTTTTCAACCAAATTCCTAGAAAAAGCTACTATAGTTGTCTCAGTTCCCTCTATCCATCAATTTATCAAAAAGTATTGATTAAGCACCTATTACCTATTTTTGTTCTAGGTCCTGGAGATGCTTTAGCAAAAACAGTCCCTGATCTTAAAGAGCTTACATTCTAGTGGGCAAGACAACATGCACAGAAATAAGTCTATACAAGATACAGAGTAAATAGAAGATAACCTTAGAGGTAAAAACACTAGCAACTAGAAACTTGGAAAGGCCTCCAATAGAAAGTGGGATTTGAAGTGAGATGAAGGAAGCCAGAGATTCTAAGACTTGGGGAAGGGAGGAGAACATTCCAGACATGGGGGAAAGCCAGTTGATATAGTATCATGTGTGAGGAGCAGCAAATAGACCAAGATAGTTGACCACAGAGAGAATAGATTTGTGTGCTTCCTTAAAGGTAGCGAGAAAGGAATAAATAGAAAAACTTGAAAGACTCGTATGGACTGATATGCAGTAACTCCAGGAGAATTGTTAGCACTATGGTCTCAACATTATGAATGGAAACAACTCTGAAAGACTTGAGAGCTTTGATCAATGAAGTGAACAAGCATAACTACTACCTCTTGGTGGAGAAATGATGTCCTGTAGGTACTGAATGAGACACACCATACATTTTCAGATAAGACCAAAACTGTTATGCTTAACTATTCTCATTTGCTTCAAAGGAATGTTTTTATTTATTTTTTATTTTTTGTGGGGAAGAGAGGAGGATAAATGCAAAGAGTAAGAAGAAAAACCTCAATAAATGAAGTATTTTAAAAAACACAGAAGAGAAGTGGAATGTTGGTTCTCTCCTGTTAAATTTAATATAATTTTTAAAGTATGCAATAAATTCATAACTTCATATTTTTTCAAGTTTATTGATTGATCTCACTGATATATTATTTTCATCCATGCCTTCACTGTCTGTTATTGTTTTTTATGGCTTCCAAATTTTGCTTGATTTGTCATTTTCCTCACAAAAATGAACAAAACATTCCAATAAAGCAGAGGTTTGCTTTTTTTTTTTTTTTTTTTTTACTTATTCATTAACACTGGAAGACTTATCTTACAAATGGAATAGAGCAACTATATTTCAACTCAATGGGATCTTTGATCTCAATGGCCAGATATTAATTTTTACTATTGGCCAAAAGCAGCTCCAAGAACACCAATTTGCCCTTGGTGTTTTGTTTTTCTAAAAAATGCAGGTTATGTTTTGAATATATAGTTTAATGTATAATTCATCTAAGGTATAGATTGGCATCTTTATCCCTCATAATAATTCAGTTTGTCAAAAGGGACAAAACTACTAATAGTTTATTCACAGGAAGCAGGTTTATAGCTGTTTTGGTTGCTTGCTTAAGAGGGAATACCTGTAGAAAAAACTCATTAATTTCCAAGTGGAATTCAACAAACACTTTACCAAGTGTTTTCTATATATAGTGAGGTCATGATTAATTAGTTTGAATAATGCAAAATTTGACTTAGTGTGAAATATAAAATGATACCAGTTCATATTCATTGAGATCCAAAATTCAATTACTAATGTGACTGATTGATTACCAGGTAATTGAGGGTTTTAATGGATCAGTTTGCATTTGTTTATTATTACATGTAGATGTGGTCTGCTGTTAGATAGCATATTACCAAGAATTGAATTTTTTTGTTTAAAGAGCCTTTACCAAAATGGCCAAAAGGAAGAATACTTCAGATGGAAACACTGCCAAAGCAAAAAAGAAAAAAAAAAGAGGCTTCTTACTGCATTAGTACAAAAATTTACTGTAATTGAATGGCACCAATATGGTCCCAGTAGATCTAAAACAGGACAATATATAGGAATGCCAAAATCTATAGTGCAGATTATTATAAACCAGGTAGGAGAAATAAAAGAAAAAAGTAAAATGCATCAACTTTTCATGTTTTGCAAACAACTACAAGGAGTGGAAGTATCACAAAGATAGAAATATATAATTGTGTGGATTGAAAATTGCAATTAAAATATGCATTCCTCAGCATCAAATTTATTCAAGACATTTGAAGTTTCACATTTATTTATTTATTTAAGTTTGTTTCCAAAGAAAATGGAAATGAAATGGATAGCAGAGAAATTTTTACTACAAGTTTGGTTGGTTTCATCACATTACAAACTGAATTCAATTGAATGTTAAAATGAAGAGAGGCAGCCAGTGTGGATGAAGATTAAACTAACTAAATACCCTGATGTTTGTAAGTAAATAATTGAAGGAGGATATTCTGATCAACAAATTTTTAATATGAGTGAAACAGACTTGTTCTCAAAAAGAATACCTTCCTGAACTTATATTTTTAAAAAAGAAAAAACAACCTGCATTTAAAGTGTCTGAGGATTAGCTAACATTTTATTGGGAGTTGATGAAGATTTTAAACTAAAACTAATGCTTATCAATGCCAAAATCTTTAAAACTCTCCCTTCTAGCTATTTATGGTCAAATAAGGAACTGTGGATTCTTAAAACCGTTTTTGAAGTCTGGCGTTCAAGTAAGTTATCTTTCCTCAGCTGCTGGAAAATATCACCAGTACAACAATATCGCCTTAAAGGCATTACTGATTTGAGATAATACCTGAGTCATCCAACTACATTTGGTTCATTTTACGAGAATGTGAGCACGAGAATTTCCAAGAAGTGGATAAAGCTCTATGCATTCCACATGAATGAGGATCCAAAGAAAGAGGAGACAGTTTTCTCCATTCAGTCATTTGTCAGTTGTGCCCAACTCTTTGTGACCTCATTTGGGATTTTCTTGGCAAAGATAGTGGCATGATTTGCCATTTGTTCCTCCAGTTCATTTTACAGATGAGGAAACTGAGGCAAATGGGATTAAGTGACTTGCCTAGGGTCTTCTTGTTCAGTCATTTCAGTCACATTCAACTCTTCATGATCTCATTTTGGAGTTTTCTTGGCAAAGATATTGGTGTGGTTTGCCATTTCCTCCTTCAGCTCATTTTACAGATAAGGAAACTGAGGTAGAATTAAGGGACTTGCCCAGGGTCATAGAAACTACTGTCTGAGGCCAGATTTCTGTCTACTATTCTTAAATATTTTAAACAACAATAATGCCATTTTCATCATACCAGTGTAGGTTTATCTTTAGGTATGATGTTCAAAAATATTTTAAGTTTTTAAGTTTTGTTTTCTATAATGCCTTTATTATTTTGTAATAATTTTGAACCATTTCTCTTATAATTATTATACTAATTAGATAAAAACTTTAATTTTAGAAATTTTCATTGCATATTTCCATTGGGCTGGTATATATATACATATATTAATATGGTAATTAATACATATGATATGGTAATTAATATATACTATATATAATATGGTAATTTATATATGTATATATATATTTACAACTTTGAATAGTGAGAATTGGAATAATTCAACCCCTTCGTGGAATTAGTTATTCACACTTATTGGGTCCTAGCTGTATAGGGTCAGTGGTAGGCAGGCAATGGGAATTCAACAACAAAAGCAACACCTTCAAGGGGTTTATATTCTACTTGGTGGCTCTGGAGGAGGGATTATGAGATATAACATGTGTACAATTAAACAGAGACAACGGCGATTTGAAAAGGAAGAGGTAACTAGGTGGTACAGCGGCTGGCTTCTAAAGCATTAACTTCACAAGAGGAGATGACATATGAGCTAAGCCTTGAAGGAAGATAGGTGAGGATAGGGTGAGGATGGGGTGACGATAGCATTTGGGAACTGCTAACACATGAATTAGTATTAGCTATTGCCTATTTTTCAAATGAACATAACTGTACAATATATCAACAGCATAGTGTAGTGGATAGATTATTGAATTTGGAGTCAGAAAGATTTAAGTTCAAATCTGCCTTCATCACTTAAAAGCTGGGTGACACTGAGCAAGTCACTTAACATCTCTGGGTTTCAGTTAACTGATCTGTAAAATGAAGGGATTGGACTATGGCCTCCTAGGTCCCTTGAACTTATCTCATGGTAAAGAAATGGCTGATATTGTATTCCTGATTTCTGTTAAATTAAGATGAGATGAAAGCATTTAAAATTAAGATGCCACAGAAGCTGGCTAGAAGCTAATGCCAGATGTTTGACATGTCGTAGAGGTGAACTTAGAGAATCAAAGAATGAAAACAAGAATTGATGTCTTGAAGTGGGCTAGGGTGTGTTTTGTGTGTGTGTGTGTGTGTGTGTGTGTGTGTGTGTGTGAGAGAGAGAGAGACAGAGACAGAGAGACAGAGACAGAGAGACAGAGAGACAGAGACAGAGACAGAGAGAGGATGTGTGTGCATATGGAGAGGAATTAAGAAATTGTATCCCTTATTTATAAAATCAGTGAACTACTGAGTGTGGAATACAGCACAGCACTTAATCTCTAGTGGGCACTTAATAAATACTTGATTAGAATACTACATAGACTGTCAGGTTTGACTAATGCCTTCTTTCACTTTATTGAACTGCTTTTCTTTGTCTCTCTGTCTCTCTCCGCCCCCTTTTCTTTATTCTAAAGAATGACTCTTTGGGTGGTTGTGGGGTGGGAGGGAGAAATACATTTAGAAATGAAAGTGATGCAAAAAAAGTTATCAAGAAAAAAAGAGGAGCGCTATAGAAGCCAGCTGAACTGTCATGGATTGAAGGGAGGGACTGTGGTCTTGCCATCAAACTACTTAGGTTTGTCTTGACTTTTTTACTCTTACTATGGGATTCACTTCAGAAATCTGAGGTCACACTTTACCTCTCTATGTCTCAGTTTGCTATTCCATAAAAAGGGGACAAATTAACAAAAGTGTTAATTAACTACCTCACAGGATTGCAGTGGGGAATAGGAGAAACCAAACCAAACCAAACCTAAACTACTATTTATTATTATTGTTGTTACTTGTACTAAAATTCTCTGCTTCTCTTCCCTCTCCTCCCCTCCCCTCCCTTCCCTTTCTCTCCTTTCCCCTCCTTTCCCCTCCTCTCCTCCCCCCTTACCAGAGGGCGTTCTACCCAAAGGAAGGTAAATTTTGGTGTTTGAAAGCTGGCTAGCTAACTTGGGGTTTGCAGCCTAGATTTCCTTCTCAAAGACTAGCCTTAAACCCAATTCAATCTGTATCTCATAGATCGTACAACAATAGGTCCCTGCACAAGCACCACTTAATGGTTATTTTTTGGACCCTCCTGGCTCAGACTGAAGGTAACTGTTCCTGTTTTGGCAAGCATCCCCAAGGGTGTTTCCCTCCCTTTAAATTTTTTTTTTTTCTTGGATTAAAGGGGCCATTTGTTGATTCATTTCTTAAAGAGGCCTATTCACTGAGTTTCCTCACTCAAAGCGAGCACTTGAAAAGACCTTAGCTTAAAAGAGCCAAGGTCTCCCACTGCATCCCAGGCCAACTCCAGGACTCCTGAGGAGAAAGTGACTTTCCACAGCCCTCCCTCACTCGAATCAAAGTCAACTGCAAGTCATGTTATCATCTCCCTGATGTATGGTCCTCTTCAAGAACCAAGCAGAAACGGCAACCGCAACCACCACAAAATTCAACTCAGTCAGGGGGCAGGAAACAAGAAAATTGTCAGGAGGCAGACCTAAGAAATTGGTGACAAGATCTAGAAACTAGGGTAACTTTTGCCTCAATCAAACAGTGTCCTTTATATACAAGGAGAACTCTATCCAAGCAGTATCTGAGTGACTTGGATGCAATTTTACTTTGGTTTGTTCCTATGATTTCATTAATTGTAGTACATTCTCAGGGAGGAACCTTCCCCTATCAAAGAAAATCAGCAAACATTCTGCAGCCTATGGTCTTAGAGAGTTATCTGCATTCCAGAAAAGTTAAATGACTTACCTAGGGTCACACTATGTTATGTCAGGAGCAAGACTTCAACCCATGGTTTCCTGACTAGGTCAACTAGTTCCCTTTCTCTGTAGCAGGCTTGCACAGCCCACAGGCCACTTGCAGCACACCAATACAGCAAACATGAGGCGGCCGAACAAAAAAATATAAAGGAAAATATACTTTGTGTGTAGAGCAAATCCTTTGGCGGGGCCACAGGTTGTGTAGGGCTTGCTCTATGTGGCCTTCCTATAAGGCTTCGGGTTAGATTATATATGGAAGCAAAGCTTGAAAATTTTTGCTAACAAATATCCACTAATATATTTTTTTTTTAAGTCACTCACATTGGTGGGGCCAGGGCTGTATATAGTGGGTTACTGAGGCAGCCGACGATCCAGATCAGTGGAGTCCCAGAGAAAAGAATCTCCTATTCTTACTCCTGGAGTTAATTCCAAATAAGTCCCAGATTTCAAAGGTGGAAAGGAAGTTGGTGGCCTTGCAAATTAGAGTAAGTAATAACTTTAAGGAGATAGTAAATAGGTTAATCTGGTTATAGACATCTATAGGGTTGGAGATAAGGGTAAATTCTGGCACTCTGGAACTGATTACCGATTTTTTTTTCATTTTTTTTGTTTCTGATAGTGTTGTGTTTTTACATTATTTTTGCTTGGGGGAAAAAAAAATCAGATCAGCAAACCCAAACAACACAACGATGATATCCAATAGTATTATGTAATTTCACACCCACAGTCCTCCGCTCTGAGGAAGAGGGAGGAAGGTTGCTGTGTAATTTGTAGGATTGCCTTACAGCATAGAACATATATTTGGAACCTAAATTCCAGAGAGATGATCTAATCCAATCCTATAATATTATAGACAAGGAAACAGACCCAGAGGGCTTAATTGACTTATCTGTGGTCACATGCATCCTTATAAAGTAATTGTTCTCTTTACTTACTTTGTGTAGATTGACTGATCACATATGTATTTCTGAACCCAGATTGTGCTAAACAAGAAAACAATGGATAGAATGCAGGACCTGGAGTCAGGAAGACTCATCTTCCTGAGTTCAGATCTGGCCTCAGACACTGTGTGAACCTGGGCAAGTCCCTTAACTCTGTTTGCCTCAGTTTCCTCATTTGTAAAATGAGCTGGAGAAGGAAATGGAGAACTACTCAGTGTCTTTGTCTACAAAACCCCAAATGGGGTCATGAAGAATCAGATACAAATGAACCAGCAACACATAAAAAGATGAACTCTGTCACTTCTTAGGTTAGCAATGCAGTTAATAAAGCGTAACAATCCAGGTCCAAGAATCCACAAAGATGTTCTGGTTTTTACTGTCTGCGTTGATTAAATGAATAGGATAATTGTGAAATTGTCACCTAAATCTGTGCTTATTAATAAGGACATTTTTCTTTGAGCAGGTTAATGAAGTAAGAAAAAAAATGGAGAAGGCAGAAAAAAGTGATAGCTTCTAAGTGAGATGAAGTTTTATTTTTCACAGTACAGAAAAAAAAAATTAAATTATTCTTCCTAATGGGAGGCAGCAGTGGCCTAGATATTCCAAAAGAAGGAATGATATAAAAAAAAAGTTGGACCTTCTAATATATTCATTCACTCTCACCTCCCACCTTTCCCTGCCCCAAGCAAGGTGTCCTTCCAAATTATACTTGCTTAGGCTAATGTTAAAATGAATCAGCATTCCCAGAACACTCACAACTTTTGACTGGATAGAAGAAGACAATCCCAAAAGTGTTAAGTGGCCATGAAAAACAAATTAAATTCCCCCGCTACCCCCCCAGATAATCCACTCATATGTGGATGGCCAGGTGTTGACTGTACCTGGATTCCACTCAAGGACAGAGTTCAGGTAGAAAAATAAGGAATGTTGATGTTTAGTAACTAAGGGCACTATCAGTTTTCTCTCTGGCAGAACTTTTAAAACCAGCATTATGAAATTTTTAAAAAGAAAGGGCTATGAATACTTGCAGATGCTCATAGATTAGAGAATAGATATAATTACATGAAATATTTCAGTTTAGGGAATAAAAAATTTTATGCACCATACTGTAAGAAATAGACACACAGAACTGAATAATGAACAGGAGAGTCCAAAGAATGGACTAATTGTTGGATCTAGCGAGTTTTTCAGGGTCCTGGTAATGAGGAGAGAAAGGTGCTTCACAGTGCATAGAATCACCCTATGATCCTTTTGTTTATTGGGCTATTATCAAAACAGAAGTTGGGTTTCAGGAAGTGTAGAGTTGGGGAGCTGACATGAATACCCCAAATGAACTTTGTTTTTCTCTTATTGACCCGGACTTCTGATCTCACTTGTATAAGGATTTCCATTGAGGAAACTCCATATACCAAGTTCAGTAATTTATAAACTCACCGAGTTATCTGGGGGCACTGACACATTCAGTGACTTGCCTGTCACATAACCCAGTATGGGTCAAGAATCAAAACCAGGTTTTCCTGACCAAGGATAATACTCTATACAAAGTACCTTCCAATCCAAGATATCAGATCAGGAATATACTTTAAGGACGTTAAAGTCAGGAAAGAAAAGTCCCAAATACAAAAATATTTATAGAGCCATTTTTGGTAGCAGTAAAGAATTGGAAGGAAAGTGGGTGTCCATCAAATGGGGAATGGTTGAACAAATTATGGCATATGAACTTAATGGAATATTGATGTACCGTAAAACATGACAAATATGAAGAATTAAGAGAAACTTGGGAAGACTTATATGAATTGATACAGAGAAAAGCCAGCAGAACCAAGAGAATAATCTATGCTATTATCAGAATAATGCAGAATAGTGAGACTTCAGAACTCTGAACAATATAATGACCAATTTGACTTTAGAGAATCGATGGTGAAGCAAACCTCCAGCTTCTTAGCAGAGGAATAATAGGCTATAGGTACAGAATGAGGACTGCATTGTCAGATATAGCCAATGTATTATTTTTCAAAAGGATTCAGTTGTGTATGTGAATGGGAAGTCAATGGGACTTGACAGGCATCTTTTAAGAGTTCATCAATGAAACAATTTTTAAAAAAGAAAAGATGATAGGAAACTGGTCATCATGACAACTTCATTTATTACTTTGGGGTTTGTATCACTCTCAAATTTACTTTATTGTTCTTGCTCAGTTGTGTCCATTTCTTCATAATCCTGATGAGGTGCAGGCTCTGGGATCCCCCTTGAGCTCTCCTTGGATCTTTGAGGTACAGGCTCTGGGAAACCCCTTGAAGTCTGATTGAATCTTCCCACTTGATGAGGCATTTGCAGAGACCATAAGAATTTTATTGTGACTGGGCCCAAACCTCTGTTACTAGCCTGGCCCTCCATTGTCCATCTGCTTCCCACCCTTGAGCCTATCAAAATATCAATCCACTCTTGCATTGACCTCATTAACTCCTCCTGAAGATCCTCCCCAAACTCCTCCTCTAGACCACTCCTAAATTCTTCAATATATAAGAATCCCATCTCCCTTCCATGTGGTGTGAGAGCACCACAGAATGCCCTAGCACAGGCTTGCAGTATATCCAGTACAGGCAAACTTTTAATAAACTCTAC
>CM053587.1:78214677-78226817 GCA_028646515.1 Pseudochirops corinnae
CCTAGCTATCGCCTTGAAAACCATGAATCGTGGCCTGTTTTTGGGACTTTAAAAGACAATACTCTCTTGCAATTAGAATTATACTGTCGCAGAGAAGAAAAATGGTTAGAAGCTGCCTATTTGCTGGCCTTCATTGAACTGTCTCGGAACACAGTCCTCAGGAAAGATTGTGAGATGCTTGAAGCTAGAGCCTCTCCACAAAGAGGCAATGGGGACCAATTAAATGACCCCCTTTCTACGGCTTCGCCCTAGCCCCTCCTCCCTCAGGGACTTTTGCTCAGGTCCCAGTCACTGGTCTCACTGAGGCAGCTCCCCCAGCCCCTTCTGCTGCACCCTAACCCTTTTCTCCCTGGTTTCCCTTCCCTTTTCCTCTAGCCCAACACCCCTCACTTCCTGCTCCTTACCCCATCCATATCTACATCCATATACTACCCCTATCCATATCCAGCATGGCCCCTCCCCTCTCAGGGACCCTTGCTCAGGTCCCAGCCACTGGTCTGGCTGAAGTGCCTCCCTCTGTAGCCCTTCCTCCTGAGGCAGCACCCACTCAGACCTCAGGTCCTACCCTCACAGCAACACTAGGGGTATCTTCTCTTCTGACCCCTTCCTCTCCTCAGGTTCCAGCTGACCTTCCCCCTTGCCAGCCGGATCCCCCAGTCTTGCAGTCTGATCCAGTTCAGCCAGCACCCCCCAGTCACTCTCTCGCAGGAAGTGGGACTTCCAATCTCCCTTTCCAAGCCCCTGTCCCCATAGCACCTTCAGGACTTTTTCCCTTGAGGGAAGCACCTCTCTCTGCTAGTGGGACAACTAGAGTGCATGTCCCATTCTCCATTTTGGATCTCAATCAAATTAAAGAGAAGCTGGGTAAGTTCTCTGAAAACCCCACAAAGTTTACTGAAGGCTTTCGGGACTTAACCCTACAATTGAAGCTTTCTTGGGGTGATTTGCATATCCTCTTCTCTACCTGTTGTTTCACTGAAGAGAAGAGGAGAATCTGGGAACAAGTCCAAAAATTTGGGGATCTTTTGGCTAGCAATGACCCCAGAAAATACCCCCCAGGAACAGCTGCTGTTCCCACTGGTAACCCAGGATGGGATTATCAAACTCAGGAGGATAGAGAGAAGAGAGACCATATGGTACTTTGCCTGTTAGAAGGTCTAAGAACTGCATTTCAAAAGCCAGTAAATTATCAGAAATTAGAGAAATTTCCCAGACAAATCAAGAAAACCCTGCCCTTTTCCTAGATAGACTGGTAGAAGCTATTAAAAGGTATACGAATTTAGATCCTGACTCTACAGAAGGGGCAGCAATTCTTAACATGTATTTCATTAGTCAGTCTGCCCCAGATATTAGGAGGAAACTGCAGAAATTGGCAATAGGACCCCAAACATCTCAGGCCCAATTACTAGAGATGGCCTTTGGAGTCTTTAATAACAGAGACTTGGTTGCAGCAGAGGAGAAAGAATGCAGGGAATGAACCAGAGACAGAGAACATGCTCGATTCTTGGCTGCTGCCATGGCCAGGAAAAGCCCCTCCAGGAGACCCCTTTGGAGGAAGCCCAGTTACTTGGGAGGAGGGAAAACCTGCTTTCGATGCCATAAGGAGGGTCACTGGTCCAAGGAGTGCCCCTCCAGGGCACCTCCCCCCCGCCAGAGGGAGCCCCAGGGACCAATGCCTCTAGCACCATGCCCATCTGACCAGGAGGGGCATTGGAGGAAGGATTGTCTCCTAAATAAATAAAAGTAAATAAAAATGAAGAGTTTTACCCAAAGAGGGTTAGAGTTGCCTGAGACCCCCAAATACCAACATGCCGGGTCCTGCCGAAAGAATTCGACTCAAGTCTTCTCAGCCAAAGAAAAGTAAAGTTTATTGAAAGTTCGCCCTATTGAGTAGACTCTTAGGGAGCCTAGGTATCTGTGATGCTTGCATTGGGCAAGCAGGACAGAGCAAGTCTGTCACAGAGTAACTCTGTGCTAGAAAACTCTATGGTGCTCTCACAGAGGAAGCCTGTGCTAGGGCCTTCTGTGGCGCTCTCACACCACATGGAAGGGAGATGGGATTCTTATATACAGAGGAATCTAGGGGTGGTCTAGAGGAGGAGTTTGGGGAGGGTCTTCAGGAGGAGTTAATGAGATCAATGCAAGAGTGGATTGATATTTTGAAAGACCCAAGGGTGGGAAGCAGATGGACAATGGAGGGCCAGGCTAGTAACAGAGGTTTGGGCCCAGCCACAATGAAAAACTTATGGTCTCTGCAAATGCCTCATCAAGTGGGAAGATTCAATCAGACTTCAAGGGGAGTCCTGAGCCTGCACCTCATCAACCCCATTTGGGGTTTTGTTGGCAAAGATACCGGAATTTCCTTCTCTAGCTCATTTTACAGATGAGAAAGCTGAATCGAGTTTGATGACTTGCCCAGGGTCACACAGCTAATAACTCTGAGGCTGGTTTTGAACTTAGATCTTCATGACTCCAGGCCTAGAGTATCTACTATACTACCTAGCTGCCAATTTTACTTAGTGAATGGAAGTTGATAAAACCTACATAGATATTTGTTGAACATCCTTTATTTAAGTCATATGAAAATTAGTGACCAGTTTCAATATTTTGACCTTTCAATAGAGATTGAAGTTGTCCATAATTCTGATATATTTTTAGTATAACTTATTCTAATACTGTTTGCTAACACGAATAATAATACAAGTTTATACTTTGAGAGGATTTTGGTACTTTTCTGAGCGCTCATCCTCAACATTATTGCATTTTAGCTTAAGAACAACTCTGGAATATAAGATTAAGAAAAATATTTAAAAATTAATTAAATCCAAAGGCCTTTTCTAAGTTTTCACTCTTCTTGACTTCCTTATTGCATTTAATACCGTTGATGACCATTTGCTTGTTGAAACTTTTCTTTCTTGGTTTTCAGGACAAGTTCTTGTATCTTCCATTCTCTTCTGTTCTGTTTCTCCTTTCTCCTCTCATTCCTTCACTCTGTATGGGCATTCCCTAAAGCTCTGTTTTTCTCCTGATTCTTCTCTCTTGACTCTCTCTTACAGTTAGTTTCATCAGTAAACATTTATTAAGGACCTACTATATGCCCAGCACTGAACTAAGTGCTGGGGTTCAAAAAAGAGGCAAAAGACAGTCCTTGCCCTCAAGGAACTTACAATCGAATGGGGGACACACCAAGCAAAGTGTACAATCAACCTATTTACAGGAAAAGTAGGGAATAATTAAAAGAAAGAAGGCGCTAGAATCAAGAGAGAGTGGAGAAGGCTTCCTGTGGAAGATGAAGCTCTAGTTGAGACTTAAAGGAAACCATGGAAGCCAATAGGCAGAGATGAGGATGAAAAGTGTTCCACGCATGAGGGACAGACAGAGAAATGCTGAGAGCAGAGACATGGGGGGTCTTGTTCATGATATAGCAAGAAACAAAGTGTACCAGGTGGGGGTTAGGTTAAGGTGTAGGAAGACTGGAAAGGTGTGGCTTGGTTATAAAGGGCTTTGAATGCCAAAAAGAGCATTGAACTGCAGAGTTTTTGGAGTAGGGGAGTGACGTGATCAGACCTGAGCTTTAGAAAGTGTCTTTGGTGACTGAATGGAGGATGAATGGGAGACTTGAAGCAGGTAGACTCAGGATATGGAGTAGAGAGATACTGAGGAAGCCAGGATGACTCCTAGGCTGAGATTCTGAGGGAATAGGAGGATCATGTTGCCCCCTGCAGGAGTAGGGAAGGTGGGGAGACGAATTGAGGGGGAAAGTTGATGAATTCTGTTTTGGACATGTTGTGTTTAAAGTGTCTGCTGGGCATCCAATTTGAGGTGGCTGAAAGGCAGTTGGAGATGAGAAGTTAAAGATCAGCTGGGAGATTAGGGCAGGATAGGCAGATTTGAGAATCATCAGCATAGAGATAGTAATTAAATCCATGAGGGCTGATGAGATCACCAAGTGAAGCAATATAGATGGAGAAGAGAAGAGGGCCCAGGGCAGTACCCTGAGGGATACCTATGATTAGAGGAAGATCCAGCAAAAGAGACGAAAAGGAGTAGTAGTTCAACAGGCAGGAAAACCTACCCAGAGTGGAGCCCCAAAAACCTAGAGAGAAGAGAGCATCAAGAAGCAGAGAGTGATCAATGCTGTCAAAGGATGCAGAAAGGTCAAATGGAATGAGGATTAAGAAACAACCACTGGATTTGGCAACTAAGATCATTAGGAACTTTGGAGGGAGAAGTTTTGGTGAAATGTGAGGCTGGAAGCTGGGCTGGTCCATTCTTTCTCAGGGTCTGGCTACCCCTTCTTAACTGACGAAGGGCAGTTAGTTGGTGCACTGGATAGAGTGCTGGGTCTGGAGTCAGGAAGACATCTTCCTGAGTTCAAATCTGCCCTCAGACACTTTCTAGTTGTATGACCTTGGGCAAGTCATTTAACCCTCTTTACCTCAGTTTCTTCACCTGTAAAATGAGATGGAAAAGGAAATCGCAAACTACTCCAGTATCTCTGCCATGAGAATCCCAAATGGGGTCATGAAGAATCGGACGTGATTGAACAAGAACAACAAAATCTTAAGTCATATAGCCTTGCTTAGTTGTGGTCATGTACTGACCTACTGTACTGACAGCTTCCAGCACTTTCTCTCTACTCCACTGTACTCTGATTCCCCAGATGTCAGACTCCAATTTAAGGAATAGTTGTACTTGAATGTTTCATCTGGACCCCAAAGTACTATCATATTATATTGGCACTATCACACTCTTTGTTACCCAGGTTTAAAGCCTCTCATTGATCTTTGACTCATTCCTCACAGTGATTGCTATTCTGTCAATATCCCTCATTCTGGATGAGTACAATAGCTGATGATAATCTGTTCTACGTAACTTAAATTTAGGATTCTTCCCTCTCACTCCTCTTTCTTTCTTTCTTCCTTCCTTCCTTCCTTCCTTCCTTCTTCCTCTTTTTCATCTCTCTCTAGCCCTCTACTGCTCCCCACCCCTCGACTTCCAAATAAATGCCATCTATTATAATAAATATGTTCAAAGAAAACAAACTTACACATTAGTCATGTCTGAAAATCTCTCATCCCCCACAAGAGGTCTATCATCTCTCTGCTCTCTTTATTACAGATATAGTACTTAAAATTTGTACCATGTAATTTAGCCTATACATAGGCATTTGGTGGCTTGAATTGCTGGTTCACAAATGATTTCATGTACGTTAGTCTTGTCTGCTAAGTGGATTGAGGGGATGGGGGATGTCTTATACGTTACGCTTCTACTTTCCCCCAGTCATCTAGTATATAAGCTCAGCAGTATGTATGAGTAAAGAAATATTTGTCAATTGATAAGAAAATGATCAATCACAGGAGGTTGAGTCATATAACTACAATCTCATTATGGTATCAAGAGAGGATTTGATTATGTGATATCTTTAAAGTGCTTTCCAGTGTTAAGATTTTAGAATTCTAGAGGAAGAGCCAGGATTAGAATTCAGGTTCATCAAAGCATTTTTATTATTTTGTAAATCTTTGCTCCTTCATTGAAATAGGAATTTAAGCTTGATCAAAGGAGACCATTTAAAAATTTTAGTTTTGGGTTCCAGCTACATTCATAGGGATTAATATAAATTCTATTTAGAATCCTTAGACCTAGTTTAACATTCAAATACTAGGATGAGGTTTCAGGAGAAAAGTGTCAGGAAGAAAGGAGTATAAGAATACTGATGAAACATGGATAAAGGTGCCTGCATCATTACTCTTTTTATTTCTCTTTCTAGTATTCTGCACTGTAAATTTTGAAAATTAGTTGAGGTTTGTTGTACCTCTCCTTTGCTTTCTAGGTCTTCTGCTGCTGAGAAGGGGGTTCTCTTTCTATAAGGTATTAACTATTGTAAAAAAATCTACATTCTAAACTTAGCAAACACCAAACCAAAATGAACATTTCTATATGCAAAACAGAACAGAAAAAGGAATGCACATAAAACTGCAAATCTCTTCTCGGTACATCTTTTCCTTTTCTGTATGTAATAGCTATTGCTTTTCACTACATAATAACTTTAATTCACACCTTTCAAAGTTACCCTTGCTTGCCTGTATTTACTAGAAGGAATTAACCATTAACTAGGATGCAGATGGATTTTCAGTCAGAAAGCCTGTTTTGTTTTGATTTTTGCTTTTTGGAAGGCAATTGGGGTTAAGTGACTAGCCCAAGGTCACACAGCTAGTTTTTTGTATGTTAATTGTCTGAGGCAGGATTTGAACTCAGGTGCTCCTGACTCCAGGGCCACTGCTTTATTCACTACACCACCTAGCTACCCCTTAAAAACCTGTTTTCAAATTTAACCTCTCTCATTTATTTATTACCTGTGTAATCTTAGGCAAATCACTTAACACCCCTGGGCTTCAGTTTCCTCCTTTGTGAAAACAAGAGTTGGGTCTCTTGGCCTTAAGTTCCCTTAGATTTCTGTATCTATGACTCTGTGAACTCTTTGAAATCATTATGGTCCTAGAAAAGGTGACTTAGTAACCAGATCTCAGTGAAATATTAACCTTTTGCTTGTAGAGGCAGGGTTTTAGTACTGTGTATCTGAAATAACCAAAAAAACCTGTATTTAAATAAAGGGACTGTCTACTTTACATTTATGACCACTTAAATGTCTTGTAAACTCCAAAAATACTACAGAAGGCCAACTCTATAAATAAACAAATTATATATACATATGTAGGTATATACTTGAGTTCTAAGTTTTATATATATGTACACGTATATGTATGTACATATGTTGTATGTATCATACGACCTAGAACTAAAAGTATCTAATATAAAATCTATCAAAACAGACAGTGTTGTTTTTTGGACTCAAAAGACTTGGTTTCAATTAATACCTATGTGACCCTGGGCAAGTCACATAACTTTACTGGAACCCCATTTTCTTCATCTGTAAACCAAGGGGGCTAGACAAGATAATCTCCAAAAATCTCTTGTCTGTTATCCTATAAGGATAATAAAGGCTAAATAAATCTATTTTGTAATGGGAAAAAGTACTGGATTTGAACTTAGCTATGTGGCTTATAGAAAGTCATTTCCCCCCTCCAAGCTTCCATTTCCTTTTCTGTAAAATGGAAATACCACCTAACAGGGTTGTTGTGAGGAAAGAGCTTTGTAACCTTTACAATGATAGAAATGAGACTTACTGGTTCCATTCTCTGGCCTGTTTTAGTGATTTTTCTTACCCCTTCCTTGGGCTGCTTGTGAATCAGGAGGTTCTTTGGGATCTCAGGAAGTGCTGTGGGTTTGGTTCTTTCTGCTTCTTCTCTCTCCTGGTCGGGCTAGCTCTCTTTAGCCACATATCTAAACTTGATCCTTTAAGACTTATCCAGGGCAGGCTTCCTCCTTCTCCAGGATAGAGCTTTAATTTACATTTTAGCAAACACACACCCTTCTTGAGTCAGCTTTTGCTTTTTATCCACCAAGTTACCAAAGATCATTTACTTTCTTTAGAGAACAAAGGGAAAGCAAGGACAGGCTAGTAAGACTAGGGGAGAAAAATTGACCTTTAAAAAGAGTAATTTGGCTTTTTAATTTTTTTACAAGTTATAGAAGAAAGACGAGATGAATCACGTAAAAAATGCCTAGTTTTAAATTCTTGATTTCCTCCCACTTTTCTCAAAGGAGAGCTTTTTACGTGAATTTTCCCACCCTGGGATAAATAAGATTCTTCAGAGTGAAGAATAGGATAAGTAAGGGGCAGGGGGTAGGGTAGGATAGGCTGGGCTGGGCTGACCTTTAGTTTAGATTCTTATACTTTCAATGCTGGCTTACCATAGTTAGACTTTTAAATGTCTTGATATCACACAGCCAACTTCAATTCCTATTTCTGTGATATGTTTTGTTTCTCTCTTATATGGAAAGCCAACTAATATTCTGTTTTAGGATTATTCCACTTCATTCAATTTAAGAATTCTCAAAAACAGAAGATGAGCTAATGGTAAGAAGGCAAGAGCTGGGGCTCTCAAGTCAAAAGACCTGGTTCAAATGTTGTCTCTGAAGCTTACTACCAATGTAACTTTGGCCAAGTCTCTTGACTTACATATTCCTTGCTTTCCTCATCTCTAAAATAATGAGGATTGGATTAGTGACCTCTGGGATCCATTCCAGCTCTAGATGCATTACTGTTTTGTTGTTCAGTTGCTTTTCAGTCCTGTACAATGCTTTGTGACCCCATTTGGAGTTTTTTTGGCAAAGATATTGGAATGATGTACTATTTTCTTTTGTAACTCATCTTACAGGTGAGGAAACTGAGGCAAACAGGGTTAAGTATCTTTCCTAGGGTCACACTGCTAGTAAATGTGTGAAACCAAATAAGAACTCAGGTCTTGCTGATTCCAGGCCTGGTGCTTTATTCTTTGTGTCACCTAGATACACTAAACATTCTTGTAGTAGGGGTAATATCCTGACTCCTGCCCCCAGGGCTAGCTAGAATAGTTTTTCTTTAAAAGGTATTATGATCATCCTTTAGATTCTGGAGACTAAAGGCTCAGGCTATTGCAATCAATCAATAAACATTTATTAATCACCAACTATCTCCGGCACTGTGCTAAAGGCTGAGGATACAAAAAGAGGCAAAAGACATTCCCTGCCCTCAAGGAGTTTACACTCTAATGGGGGAGACAACATGCAAACAAATATATACAATGCAAACTTGTTCAAGATAATTAGGAAATAATCACCAGAGGAAAAGCAGTAGAATCAAGGGAGTTTGGGGGGCTTCCAGTGAAAGTTGGGATTTTTATGAGACTTAAATGAAGCCAGGTGAGTCAATAGGTGTAGCTGAGGAGAAGAGAGCATTCCAGACCTGCAGAATAGCCAGAGAAAATGTGCAAAACCGAGAGATGAAGTGTCTTGTTCAAGAAGCATCAAAGATGTCAGTGTCACTGGATCCAAGAGTATTTGGTCGGGATTAAATTAGAGTAAGAAGAGTAGATATGTAGGACAGGGCTAGGTTATGAAGCACTTTGAATGCCAAATAGAGCATTTTGTATTTGATCCTGAAGGCAATAGGGACTCATGGGAGTTTACTGAATAGGGAAAGTGACCTAGTTAAACTTATACTTTTTGAAATTCTAACACTTAAGTGAGAATGGAGGATGGATTGGAGAAGGGAGAGACTTGAGATAGGTAGACCCACCTTCCAGTCATTTCAGTCATGTCTGAGCTCTTCCTGACCCTGGACACCATCTAGCTGACTGGTAGATCCACCAGGAGGCTATTATCAAATAGCCAGGTGAGGGGATTAGGTCACTAGAGTTGAAGAGAGTAACCATAAAATGTTGAGATATAGACCCCAAAATGCCAGGTCCTGCCAAATGAGTTTGACTCAAGTCTTTTCTCAGCCAAAGAAAAGCAAAGCTTGTTAAAAGTTTGCCTTATTGGACACAGAGCAAGTTTGTGCTAGAAAATTCTACAGTGCTCTCACACATTTGGAGGCAAGATGGGGTCTTACATACAGAAAAGTTGTGGGAGGAATCTAGGGGTGGTCTAGAGGAGGAGTTCAGGAAAGGTCTTTAGGAGTTAATGAAGTCAGACTCCAGTAAATGAGTTTAGGGAGAGTCTTTGGGAGAAGTTAATGAGGTCAGGTAGAGGCTCAAGGGTGGGAAGTAGATGGACAATAGAGGGCCAAACTAGTAACAAAGATTTGGGCAGAGCCACAATGAAAGGCTTATGGCCTCATACAAATGCCTCTTCAAATGGGAAGATTCAATCTCAGTTCAAGGGAGTTCCCAGAGCCTGTACCTCAAAGATTGAAGGAGAGCTCAAGCGGCTTCTCTGAGCCTGTACCTCATCAAAGTAATGGCAGTATTAGAAAAGAGAAAGGGATGTATTGGGGAGATGTTGCAAAGGAGAAATCAATAGATTTAGGCAATAAATTGTTTCCTAAACAATCTGTTTATTTTATTTTATTTTTGCTTTTTGGAGGGGGGAGGACAGGGCAGTTGGGGTTAAGTGACTTGCCCAAGGTCACAGGGCTATTAAGTGTTAAGTATCTGAAGTCATATTTGAACTCAGGTCCTCCTGACTCCAGGGCGGGTGCTCTATTCACTGTACCACCTAGCCGCCACATAAACAATCTGTTTAGGGGTGTAGGGGTGAGATATAATGAAGAATTGAAGATGATTACTAGGTTGCAAGCCTAAACAACTGGGAGGACAGTAATGCCCTCTACAGTGATGGGAAAAGTAGGAGGTGGGGAGGGTTTAATGGGGAAAGATAATGAGTTCAGTTTTGGATGTGTTGTGTTTAAGTGTCTATTGGGTACAGAGATTGAGATATCTGAAAGGCATTTTGAGATGTGAGATTGAAGGTCATCAGAGAGTTTGGGGCAGGATTAGGTAGATTTGAGGAACATTAGTGATGGGGCGCAGGCTCTGGGAAGCCCCTAGAAATCTGAATCTTCCCCCTTGATGAGGCATTTGCCTGAGGCCACAAATCTTTCATTATCCTAGGCCCAAATTTCTATCACTCTTAACCTAGCCTAGCCCTCTATTGTCCAGCTACTTCCAACCCTAGATCCTTTCACAGTATCTATACCTAAATCTATTACCTTAAACTAGCCTAGCCCTCCACTGTCTATCATCTCTAGGTGCCTTCAGCTATTTCCCACCCTTTAATCTCTTTCCTGGAGTCTGACCTCAGGTTCCATCAAAGATCCTCTTTAGACTTCTCCTCAAGACCCTCCCCAAACCCCTTCTCTAGACCACCCCTAAATCCTCCCACAGTCTTTCTGTATATAAGATCCATCTTGCCTGATGAAGGTATTCAGATTCAATCTAGCAGAGACAAACTCTGTCAGATTGTTCTGGGCTACTTGTCAATACAAGCGTCACAAATGCTCAGGCTCCTTCAGAGTCTACCCATTATTACAAATCTTTAATAAACTTTGCTTTATTTTGACTGAGAGAAGGCTTGAGTCGAATTCATTTGGCAGGACCCACCCAGCATGTTGATATTTTGAGGTCTCAAGCACTCCTAATCTCAACAATTAGCAAAGCTTTGAAAGTTAAGTCCATGGATACTGATGAAATCCACAAGTGAAGAACTATAAAAGAAGAAGAGATGAGGGCCCAGGACAGAATCCTGAGGGACACCTGTGGTTATAAGGCATGAGGATCCAGCAAAGGGAGACAAAGTCGGAGCAGTCAGATAGGTAGGAGGAGAACCAGGAGAGAGCAGTATCCTAAAAATCTAGAGAGAAGAGAGTATCAAGGAGCAGAGCAATAGTGTCAAAGACTTTGGAGAGGTCAAGGAGAATGAGAAAAGGCCATTCAAACTGGAAATTAAGAGATCATTAGTAACTTTACAGGGAGTAGTTTAGGAGGCATGTGAGGTTAGAAATCAGATAGGAAGGGGTTAAAAAGAGAATGAGAGAAGAGAAAGTGGAAGAACCTGTTGTAGATGGCTTTTTTGAAGAGTTTAGCTACAAAGGGCCGAAGAGATAATGGATAATAGCTAGCTGGGATGGAAGGAGCAAGTAAGGATTGAGGGTGGGGGACTTAAGTATGCTTGTAGGCAGTAGAAAATGAGCCAGTAGGCAGGGAGAAATTGAAAATAAATGAAAGAGCATGAATTACAGAGGGGATAATTACTGGAGGATGCAGGAATGAACGGGACTGTTTCATCATCACTTAAGTACAAAACAAGAAAAGAACTCTAGGCTTTCAAGTGCTTATCTGATAGAATGATATGGGTAACTCTAGCAAGGGAGCTTGACTTACCTGAGGACAACCTCAATACCTATCCTTGTTAAATGTCCTTTTCCTGCTATGGCTAAGTAAATCTCTTTTTGTTACCTGCTGAATAACCCACAAGCCTCATTTTGTTCCAATAGTGAACCTAAATGAGCAGAGGATTGACTTGAGACAGACCCAGACCAGAACAATGATCTCTTTATGCCTATGTACATCCTATTTAAATCAACAAGCATTTATTAGGCACCTATGATGTGGTAGGCAATGTATTTCGTTGTTCACTCATGTCTGACTCCATGGACTTTGTCCATGGGGTTTTCCCAGCAAAGATACTGGGGTGGTTTGCTGTTTCCTTCTCCAGTTTGTCTCCATGTTATGGATGAGGAGCTGAGGCAAATAGAG
>CM053587.1:78253447-78273925 GCA_028646515.1 Pseudochirops corinnae
TGCCTGGAAAAAATGATAAAATTGGATAAAAAAGAAATGTCTTTTGGAGTTGGTTTGCTGTAAAAAAAAACCAAGGCCCTGTCTCTCTACCAAAATTTTGTCTCTATATACGTTCACACAAAATGAGGATGTCTTAGCAAATGTGGGACTAGCACAGTCTCCATATCACTTCTGTGTTACCTCTCTGTCTCTGTCTCTGTCTCTCTCTGTATCTCTCTCTGTCTCTGTCTCTCTCTCTGTGCTGTATCTTCGTGTGTGTGTGTGTGTGTGTGTGTGTGTGTGCCTCATATTAACTCTGTTTGGGTGATGGATTTCACTGAGTTGCAGAAATAAAACAAGGCTTGAACAAAGATGTTGCTCATGTTCAGAGATTTTTAGAGGCAGAAGAGATGTTCTTGCTTTTCTGGACATACAAATTTGCATAGTGTGAATTCATTCAGGTCATTTCTTCCATCGCTAGCAGAGAAAGGAGGATTATCCCCATGACTAAGATAAAAATGTACTAGGAATAAGAATATCCACATGTCTTTGTGTCATAGGCAAAGCGCCTGGATATTGGCCATCCTGTTAGCTCTCCTTTCCCCAGTAAAAACCAACAGCCTCCTTTGTAAGTGCTAAAGTTCACAAGATACCAAGTATCATACAGTTTTATTTACAGATTGATACATACAGAAAGGAAGCACGTCTAAAACTCTAGAGTCAAAGGACCTTCCATTTGTGGAGAAATTGATACAATCTTCATGACTATCAGTATTACCATGGGGGGGGTTCCAGCATGGAAGGAGACTAAGGTTTGTTTGATCCTTTCTGTTATGTTCCATCTTCTTCCTTTAGTAAGTTAGTAAGTTAGCATTTATTAAGCTCCTACTATTTACCAGGCACTGTACTAAGCTTTGGGGATACAAAGAAAGGCAAAGGGTAGTCCCTGCCCTTGAGATCAGCCTCATCGGTGAGGAAAATTGAGGGAATTGAGGGGATTAGTACAGCAATGGGAATTAAGTGAACCATACTGACTCCATCTTGTGATTCAGTTCTGGAGCTAGTTCAGTTCTCTTCCTATTCAATTATGGGTCTAGTTCAACTTCTGTCTTGTGAGAAAAATTCATTCACTTGCAGGAATTGGGAGAAAATCTCATTGCATTGTATGAACCTAGTTCTGTGTGGCTGGGAAGCTGGACTACCTCTCCCCGCTGCTTAGAGACCCTTAACTAAGAACCTAGGTTTGCTGACCAGAAACCCAGTCAGAACTAAAGATTGACAGAAGTTTTCTCACAATTGTACTTTTCAAGAAATTCATATGTCTTATCTGAAAACTGGACCAATATTGATCAATCAGTTATTGTTTCCATGTTCCTTTGATTGTTTACAGACACTTTGGGGAATGGGGAACCTTCTTTTCTGATTTCAGGGAATTGTACCTGTTTGCTCTCTTCCTCCCTACTTAGAAAATCCCTAATTTTTCATCCAGTTAGAAACCAGATCACCCACTGTTGCATTATTTCCTTTTAATTAATTGGTCTTATTTGTTAAATTATTTTTAATGTATGAAAAGTCTGACTTGCCCTTTATTCAAGGTCCAGGTCCAAACTGAGGTCTGGTCCTTCTTTGTTAGGCATTTGCCTTGCATTGCTTAATAGATCCATATGCTTGGAAGATTGAACTTTTGTTATCTCAGTGTTTTCATCTTTTACCTACCACATTGGGGAGACAAGGAGAAAGCAAATATGAACAAAAAAAGCTATGTACAGGATGAATAAGAAAGGGGAGGGAAAGCACGAGAATTAAGAAATATTAGTAAAGTCTTCCTAGAGAAGCTCAGACTCTACCTGGGACTCAAAGGAAGTCAATAAAATCAAGAGCGGAGAGATGAGAAGAGGGTAGCTTTCTAGGCACAGAGAACAGTCAGAGAAAATCCTGAGAGCCAAGAGTATCTTGCTGGGAGCAAAAGCACGTGAGGGGAAGAGTGGATTGTGTTGCTAAGTGTAAGAAGAATGGAAAGGTGGGAAAGGGAGGGGCTGAGTTAAGAAAGGCTTTGAATGCCAAATAGTGGATTTAAAATTTGGTGCTTGAAGTGATAGGGAACTACTGGAGTTTATTAAGTAGACGGTGGGGCAATGACATGATCTGACCTGTGCTTTAGGAAAATCATTTAACAGTTTGGTTATGGGAGGTGAGAGATAGTGAGGAATCCAGGATGACTCCTAGGTTGTGAGCCTGGGGGACTAAGAGGATGGTATTGAACTTGGCAGTAATGAGGAAGTTAGAAGAAGGAAGGATTTTTTTTGAAGAGGGGGGGGCAAGGAAATAGCTTCAGCACCCTGCAGGTAGTGATTATTCTTTTTAGATTTGGTTTGGTGTCCTCTATGACCATTCCATGTGGCTTATATCTTAGTGCTGTACTCCTTAGTGATACTTTATACTTGGCTATACTTTATGAAGCTCCTGGACCCTATAACTTGACTTTCTATGGATCCACTTGAACTTTACCTTCTATAGAGATGCTTCTCACTTTCCCCAGGGAGTGAAATTTTTAGTAGTTGACTTTTGTAGACTAGAGAGTTCACTGTGGCAACTGAGCCCAGTATGTTACAGCTAAAGAATACACTCCAGGGTTTAAAGAATACTCCAGGGTTTCTCAGATGACTATGGGAGAATCTTTTTGGATTACTCAAAAAGTACATTTTTGTACTCTTCACTATACCTACAAATCACAACAGACATTAAGTGCATTTTGGGGCTGTACATACAACATTTCCTGCTTGTTCGGCTATACCAGAAGTTGAGTTTCATTGACATAGCTTCTAAGAGCCCAAGATCAGCTCCATGGAATGATGAAACATCAGAAGAAGATTTTAGAGGAGGAGGAAAATCAGTATTGACTATGACATAATCAATAGACAATAAACATACATTAAGTGCTTACTATGTGCTAGGCACTGTATTAAGTACTGGGGATATAAATAAGAAAAAGGTAGTCCCTGCCTTCAAGGAACTTACAAGCCAATAAGAGAAGACAATAGACAAAATAAAGCTGAAAGTAACCACTTGATGAAGGAGCCTGATGTTTACTGAGTAGAAACCAAGCAGAGGAATTGATGAGTAATGAAGAGTCTAACTGGAAAGTTCTGAGCCCTCTATAAAAGGAGCCTTGGGAGAAGTTTATTGCCCCATCTTCTAGACCTCCAATCCAAGGGGAGAGACAACAGAGGGTGCTGAGGTGTTGAGGATCAACCTCCATGATGAGATTTTAAGTAAGGAGCTCATCTTGGGGGAGGCATGATGTCCATAGAGTCAAAACTAAAGAGTATGTTGTCTTTAACTCCTTATTCTCTCTCACCATGTCTAATCTATGTGTGAATCCTATTAATTCTACCTTCCTAACATCTCTCATATATATGTGCCCTTTTGTCCTCTAATACTTATTATCCAGTTGTAGATTCTCATCATTTCACATCTGGACTATTGCAATATATTTTTGGTTGGTCCCCTGCTTCATTTTTTTCAAGCAAAGTCTGTTTGGTTTTTCATAGTAATCTGACCTATTGCCTATCTAGGGGACCCTCACATATAACTCATTAGGCAATGAGAGTGAGATTGCATGAAATATAATAGTTTCCATAGTAGCTATTCTTACTTCCTTGGGGTCACATTTGTTTAATTTACTAAATAGGAAAGGAGGCTGGTTGTTACCTGTCTTTAGAGAAAGTTGAGGGCTTCTGTGAAGTGAGCTTTCCAAATATTCCAGTGGTAAGTGCATATTTGGAAAGAGTCTACCTCTCATTCTTGTTGACTAAACTAAGGGCTCAACAGAAAGTGGTTTTGTGTGGGTTGAATACAAGCCATTTGTTTCCTATGATATGATGTCATTTGAGAGCTAAGGGTGAGATTCAGGCTCCTTGGTCTGTCCTTCAAACACAGTCAGAATGTCTGAGAGGCAGAATTCCAAATGGAATGCAGCCATCAATAGTGGGCTTAAGATAATGTTTCTAGGGTAACCCAGCCTGGCTCTGATGAATGACAGCAAAAAACTTCAAAACTCTTATAGTGAATTAGTAACTTCTACATAATTTTTCAGTCTATAGCAATGATATTACTGAAGTCTTCCTCTTTTGAAGGCTCATTATGGCTTTGAGGTTATACTGAGTAAATCCAGGCTCTGCTAGTGACATGGAGCCTTTGGCTGGCTTTGCATATGGTGTGGCTGGTGTGGCCAGCCTGGCCAGGTCCAGAAAGGTTCACCCTTTGGGTGGCTGATGGTTTTTTGACCACAGTTCTTTTTGAAGACCACCTATCAAGGTATATATGGTTTGCAATCAGCAATGTTGGAGAGAGTGCTCACACTAACAAAATGATAGCCCCTTGCAGTACTGATCGATTGAAATAATAGCTTACATCTGGGTTTCCATAGGGTATGTGAGATAAAGATGACAGTGATAACTACTTAGAGGTTTTTATGGGAAAGTTGTGCCTTTAATTTTTTGTATTGAAATTCTATTTGCTAGGCTTGGCTGAAGCCACATCTCCTTCCAAGTGCTGCCATTGCTCCCACCCACCTTTAAACTCCTCAAACACTTACCATCTTTGTGTCTGTGGTAACAAAATATATGGTACTTAATCTTATGCTGCCCAAAGTTATTGTTGAATTTTTTCAGCTATATGTCTTGTCTCTCCAGTTCTTCTACAGCATCTTTGAAGGAAAAGACCCTGTAGTTCTCTTATATTTTTCACAGCACTTAGCACAGGATCTAGTACACAGTAACTCAGTGTACATGCAGTAGGTGTTCAATAAATGCTTATTGTTTAAAAATATAATTAGTATTTGTCCAGTGAATGATCTCTACATTATTCCTCCCACTTTATTGTTTTCATATGTATATTCTATGTGAGTAATATATTTGAAGCTAAGGAAAACTGCTAGGGCCCAATGTCTGCTTCTGTTCACCTAAGTTTACTTGGCTTTTCATGGTGGGGGAGGAGGGGAAGATTTCACTTCGTAGAATCACAGGTCATAGAATCATAGCTCTAGAGCCTTAAGGAACATCAGAGGCCCCCTAATCCAATCCCTTTATTTTATTAAATTCCAGAGAAGTTTAGTGACTTGTCCAAGGTCACAAAGCTATAAGAATCAGAAGGTGGATTTAAGCCTAGGTTCTCTGACTCTAAAGTCAGTTTTCTTCCCACTGTGCCTTGAAAGATCGTTCTTTGCTTTGGGAGAGTATTAAGTTTGCCATTTGTGTGTGGAGATGTTACATTTGCTAATGTCATAGACGTTAGAAAATTGTAGAGGAATGTAGAACAATCTCTTTAAAACTTTCGTAAATGGGTGGTTTCCTTGTTTTAAGTACTCTCTTCCTCTACAAATCCCCATAACAACCTCTTCCTGTCTTATCATCTGGTGTCCATGAGGTAGTGGCCAGTAAAAATCACAAACTGGTGCCTGATGCATAGTAGATACTAAATAAATGCTTATCGATTGAATAGTCGTGAGCTTTTTTCAAACTTAGGCTATGCCTAGCGAGATAAGAGAAGCATCGTGTGCATTGCCAGATCTGTACTCAAAGCACTTCTATCTTGGTAGGACCTGTCCAAGGTCCATGAGTATAGATTTCTAGGTCATAGGATAATATAATTAGAGATTGGAGGGCCACTGACTCCAACCTCATTTTATAGATGAGGAAAGACACAGAAGGTTAAGAGACTCCCATAGTCTCAGATCCAGTAAATGTCTGATATAGGATTTGAACTCAGGTCTTCCTGAGCCTAAGCCCATCATTCTACCCATCTAGCATTGACTGTCTATATTAATCAAAAGTGCCAGGGAATTTCAGTAACAAAAACAACAACAACAAATGAATCCTCCACAAAGATCCCCTGATGGTCATTCATGGAATACAGGCAACTTTGGGTCTTTAAAGCTATGTTAGTAGCCCACAAACTCTGTTAGTTCTGATTAAATGGTAATCACTGTTAGTATGTATCCAGTGATGGATGAATCTCTGGTCCCAGGATCACGCCAGCCGAGTTAGGAGATACGATCAGAAGACTGAACACCAAGTGATTTTTCCTTTCTCCCACCAGTTCACCAAAAATGGAGAGTGTCACTTGCTCCTTCTGAAGGGAGTCATAGACTATTTCCTTCCTCAATCCAATGGTCATTTCCCCTTTTCTTGTTTCCCAAAGGTAGAGACAAAATATTTGTTTCACTAACAAGTTGATATACTACTTGTGGAACTAAATAACAATCATGTTAACATTCTCATTATGAATAAAATCATAAGACATGAAGAATAGGTTATTAAAAGAATAGAAGTCTCACAGTTTCTCTTTGAAGATAGAAATGAAGGATTAGGTGAAAATGTTCTATCACCCAAGGAAAGGATACAAGAATGTCATTTCAGGAACATTTTGCCTTTCTTTGCACACAGACCACCATGAAGATGATTGCAGTTTATATACCAACATCTGTTGCACAGACTAAAGGAGTAGAAAAATACATTGAAGAAACTGACAAGATCCTTCAAACTATTGAAATAACCTAGCAATTGAAATAACCTAGCCCTTTGGTATTCCCTCTTTTCCACTCTGTTAAGAAGAGTTACTTTAGAATTGGCTGACCACATGGGATCAGGTCATTGACTGATTAGCTTGAAAGTCAAAATCAACACCAAACCTCTACCAAAACTGAAAGACAGGATAATAATGAGGAGACATTGTATACATGATGCAGCTCATTTCAGATCCATTGAAACAAGTTGCTGAATGAACAATGGGAAATAGCTAAAAGTAAACCCTATGACTCTGAGGATCCCCATTTCTCGGACAAATCCATTCAAAATAAATTGTTGCTGCAATTAGGAGATCAAAAAAGTTGAGAAGCTGACCAAGGTAGCAAATGCCTCATCTTTTTGCTAAGGAGAGAGACAGAATGGCCAAAGTCAAAAGTAATTTAGACTACAGGGTCATTTGAAAAATATTACTAAGGATAAATATGGATAATGATAGTTAGTATTTTCTCATTAACATATGGAAGGTAAAATGAGACTGTGAAAAAGTTGTGAGCTAAGTTTATCCTCCATCTTGTCTCTGAATTTTTTTTTTTTTGGGTTAAGATTTATTTTTTCTCTCTTTTGATATAAACACAGTATTATGATCCTTTAGAGGCTTTACTATAATGTTTTGTTTTAATGTGGTTTTGTTTCTACTGGCTCTCTTCCCCTTGCCCCTGAACCCCTCTTCTCATTTATTGCCCCTTTCATATTGGGATTTTGTTTATTCCTTTTTCTTTCCTCTTTTTTCCCTCACAGTCAAGCAGATTCTCCTTCCTCCCCTCCCCTTCAGTTAGGCCTGTTCATTGTTGCTGCTGTTCAGGTGTTTTTCAGTCATGTCTGACTCTTCACGACCCCTTTTGGGATCATGGCAAAGATACTAGAGTAGTTTTCTATTTCCTTCTCCAGCTCATATTTCAGATGAAGAAATGAGTGCAAATAGGGTTAAGTGACTTGCCCAGGGTTATACAGATAAATAAGTGTCTGTGGCCACATTTGAACTCAGGATGATTGAGTCTTCTTGACTCCAGGTCCAACACTTAATCCACTGTTCTACTTAGCTGCTCTAAGTCCTGTTCATTAGTTTTTCAAAATTTCATTTTTTTGAACCACTTTCGAAAAAGTATTTCTCTCACTCTCTTCATTATCCACCTTCTCTTTCTATTTACTCTAAGCCCTCCTTCACTGTTTCATCATCCCTATAATTATCTGGTCTCTCTCTTCTCTGTTCTTTATTCAATCAAAGCAACGGAAGTATCCATTCTGGTCTTTCTCCTCTAGGTGCTTTTGGCCACTGCCTTGTAGGACTTAGCTCATGGAGTCTTCTTTTCCATTGTGCCTCATTCTCAGAACAAAACCAGCTATCACAGGTGTCAGAGAGTACACTGCCCCATCATAGGGCTCCTTCTCACCTGTGATCTACACCCTTTTCTGTTGACTTCCCCCTTCCCCCTCCTCCCCCCTCCTCCGCTATGTTTACCTGGAAGTCTTGTGTCTAGGAAGTGGAGAGCGTGCTCTCCCACTCCTGCAGGTTCCAGTTGTCCCTAGGAATTCCAAATCTTTTCCTCCCTGGACAAGTTGACTTTTCAAGCCCCAAATACCTCAGGCCTCATTCAGTGTAAGTCTTCATCTCTTTCATTGACCGTCTCTATTCACCTATAGGAGCATTTATTAGTAGAACCCCTTCACACTTCCAAATTCTTCCCATCTTATTTCAATCTCCCCCTCCTCCCCCACCATCTACTTTCCTATAGGTTTTTCTTTTTATGAAACCAAAGAGGTCACCTTCCCTCATTGTTAGCTCTTGATTAGACCCCAGAACGTGCCCCTCCATCCCCCTGCTCCCTTCACCCTTTTATATACCCTCTCACGTTATAATGTAGTCCTGTAAAAGAAGCATTTGATACAGTCAGGGTCCTGGTTCTATCCATAATGCCCTCTGGCTGCCTTTTTACTGTTACCTCACCCAGATTTCTGCCTTCATCCTTGTCTTGCACATTCAGAAAGAAGTCTCTTACTGGTCTTTCTGTGGTCGCTTGGCTACTGTTGCTGTCCTTGTCTACTGCATTCATACACTCCTCCAGCATTTCTCTTGTTTGGTGTATTGGAGAAGCTAATAATGTCTTCAGTTCTGATTTTCTTTTTAAAAATGCTTCAAGCTCTTCTTTATTATTGAACATCCATCTTTTGTCCTGTATGTTTAAGCTCAGAATTGTAGAATAGATCACCCTGGGCTGTATTCTGAGCTCCACTGCTCTTCAGAACACATTTTTCCATTCTCTCCTCCTTTTTCTAGTGGGTGCAGAATGGACTTGCATCTTTAGAATTTCCTTTCCTTTGTGTTCCAAGATCTCTTTTCCTGATTACTTGAAGGACTTGTTTTTTTTTAATTGAATTATTAAATATAAGCACTATGTGCCTTGGAGTTTTCAACCTTGAGGTTTTTGTTTTTTGTTTCTAGAAGTGATCTATGAGTTCTTTTAATTGGAATTTCATCCTCCATGTTCAGTTCTTAGCAGCTCTCTTTCATTAGTTCCTTCATTATGGTGTTAAGGTTTTCTGTCCAGTCATATTCTCCTGGGAGACCTACGATCCTTAGATTATCTCTATGCATCATCTTTGAGATCAGTATGTTTTGCTTACACTGTGAACTATTTTCTTTTAATGTTACTGTTTTTGCTTCTCTTCTAGGCTGTCTTTCACTTCTGTGTATTTGTATTCCCAATCTATTGTTCTCTCTTTTATTTCTTTGGTGAGGCTAGCCATTGCAGATTCAAGTTTTTCTATTCTGCTCATTATTTTTGATGTGCAGGACATAAATTCTGCTTTCATAATTCTTATTTTTCTTTTAAGTTATTCTTTTTAAAACAGCATGTTGTGGTTCCATGATCTCCACAAATTCTTTAGCGTTTGTTCTCCATCTCATACACTGTTGGATCATTTACCTTTATTTTGCATTATTTATTTGTAGATGTCTGAACTTGTTTACTAGATCTGGAGGCTACATTTCCTTCTATTGTTACTGACAACAGCTTTTCCTGTTGATTTGTCTTTTTATCTTTAAGGTCTTTGAGTTTTCTTCTTCCTGAAATCTTTGGCACTTTCAGTCTTTCCCCCACTTTATCACTCATTTCCTGACTCCTTCCCTTCTGATTGTGCTTCCCTTGGGGGTTAGATCTCAAAGAGTCTCAGCCCCCTCCCACAATGGGCAATTCTTGGTTCACCAGGCTAAGCCTCTGTACCAGATGACTTATAAGTAGTCAGAGCTGGCCCTAGCTGGGTTCTGTGCTCTTTGTCTTGGCTCGTTGGAGTGTTGCATAGCTCCCCAGATGTACAGCATCCTGTTCTGGTGACCTGTCACACTTTCTCGGTTGCTCACTTGTCTGGCCTGGCACCAGAAATTCAGAGCCAAATTTTCTAGACACCACCAGTTCAGAGACCTGCAGCACTGGTACTTCTGGGCTGTATTCCCCCCACAGGCTTTTTTGCCCCTGAAAGATTGTGGTCAAGCTGACTGTTGAGTACTGAGCAAACTTCTATGGCCAGGCACTGGGAGAGGCAAGAAGGGAATGGGGTACACAGGAGGGTTTTATTTTAAGCCTGTATCATGTCTTTGGATCTGTTAGACCAGCCTCATTGCTGATGGTGTGGGAGGGGTGGGAGGGGTGCTGAGTGAGCTCAGGGTCAGAGAGCATCAGTTCCAGAGGATTAGGGTTATTTTTCTTTTGCTTTTCTTTTGGATTCTGGGTGTCCCAGACCTTGGAGACAACTGAAGTTGCTTTTTATTTGGCACATAATATCTGTTTTGGAGAGATTTGAGAGGTTGTGGGGATGAAAAAAAATGTCTAGCTAACCATCTTGTTGCTCACATGACCTGGAAGTGACTATATTACATTAAAAAGTTTATTGAGAAGACATCATGACTTATCAGCCCATGTGCCCACTTTTGTATCTCTATGGAATCTTGGGGAGATTTGTATATAGAGGGCTTTTAAAAAATAAGTAGTATTTAATTTTTTCTCGTTATATGTAAAGGTAATGTTTAACATTTATTTTTAAAAAATGTTGAATTCCACATTTTTCTCCTCTCCTTAAAAGGTAAGCAATTTAATATAGGTTATATATGTGCAATCATATAAAACATTTTCATATTAGTCATGTTTTGAAAGAAGAAACAGACAAAAAGAAAAAAAAAACATAAAAAAAGTGAAAATAGTATGCTTCTCCATATTCAGAGTTCACCAATTCTTTCTCTGGATGTGGGTAGCAGTTTTCATCATTTAGTCCTTTGGAATTGTCTTGCATCGTTATAGCTGAGAAGAACTAAGTTATTCATATTTGATCATTGTACAATGTTGTTGTTACTGTTGTACATAGAGGTTTTAAGGCTGTCCTCAATGAAATATGAGATGGGAACAGTCAAACCTTTGCATATGATATTTGGTATTAGGCCTTATCGTCACAGTATCTTCACAGTTACACAGTTGATTAAAAGGTAGAAAGAATGGAAGCTATTGTATTATTGCTTAGTGACTACAAACAACATTTGGCCTAGGAGAGCAAAACATAACTTTAATGTCTCTCCTCCAACAAAATGTACCCCATGCATAATTAAAGAACTTGTAAGATTTGTGACAGATTAACTTTAGTATTTTTGTACTTTGTATATCAACATCCAGTGAATCATAAAATAAGGAAACACATGCCTAACAAAGATGGTTACTTATGTCATGGTGGATCTTAATATCTTAACAAAAAGTTAAATGAGAAGAGAGATTCCCTATAAATGATGAGCTTCTCCAAGTTGCACTAATTGTTGATGACATTGTGTTGCTTATCTTGAGCCCCAGGATGGTCCAAGGTTTCTTCAAAGAGATCCAGCATGACTCAGAAGAGATAGGCCATAGGAAAAACCAGCTGGATGAAGAATACATGTTACCCGATCATAGGTCATGGTTGGGTGGATTATTCATTGAATTTATCCTTTAGTTTATATTGATCTTGAATAAAGCTTTGCAGATGGATAATGAAGTGAACCTCAAATTGAAGAGAGCAGTTTATACTGCATTTGATCAATTGTACAAAACTGTCAATGATGTCAAGCTTCATCCTAATGGAAAGGCCCATTTTTGTGATATTAATATTTAATCTATCTTGTTTTATGTCTGCAGATCATAGAACATCATCAACCAGGAAGAATCAAAATTGGAGGAGTCCCAAAGAGCAATGAAAAGATACTTACCAGCTATAAGCAAGATGTATGAGATATATTACCAAAGGCTTCTGTGAAGAGAAATTGAAGGAGGTAGTATAGGGTAGTGGGTAGAATCTTGGAGTTAGAGTCAGGAATACCTGACTTCAAAGCCTACTTCAGATACTTACTGGCTATGTGACCCTGGACAAGTCACTTACCTTTTCTATGCCTCAATTTCTTTATTGGTGAAATAAGGAGGTTGGACTCATGGCCTCCAAGTTCCCATTCAGCTTCAAATCTATGATCTTATTATGCTATGTGTACCAGAGATGAGTAAGAATGAAGGATGGCTGATGGGTAGGCTGAATCTTAACTACACTGTGGGTACCCACAAAGTATTGCAAGACCCCAGAGGAAGAAGCTCCCAGCGTGTGGGCGAGATCATCCTTGAAGGATTGATATGAGATAACCAACAATTATACAATATGAGAATATAAAGCTGGACTTTCATCTGTATTAGTGGAGAGAGTTTCCATATTGATAGCATCATGGTAATATTGAAAAAAGAAAAGCATAAACAAAAATGTTCATAGCAGCAATTTTTGTGATGACAAATTACTGAAAACAAAGTAAGTGCCCCTCAATTACAAAATAGGTAAACAAACTATGATACATGAACCTAAAAGGATAATCCTGTATTGTAATAAATAAAGAATAAGAATAATTCAGAGAAGTCATAGAAAATCTTATGTAATGTAGATTGAAGCAAGCAGAACTAGGAAAACAATCAACACAATGATTAGTACAGTGTAAGTGGGGGGAAAATGAAAAGAAACAAAACTAAACACCCTTATTATAATGACCAAGCTTAGTCTGGGAGAAGAGATGAGAAAATGAACTTTATATTCTTTACAAAAGTGGATGACTATGGATTAGGATTGTTGCATATACTATGAGACCAAAAGGATGCCTGTTTTGTTTTACTGACCTGTTTCTTTTTATCTTTCTTTTTCGTTCTTTGTTATAAGGGATGGCTCTTGGAGAAGGGGAGAGAGGGGGAAACTATTCAGAAATGAAGGGGATATATAAACAAAGACTAAGAAGAAGAGTGGGGAATAATGAGGAGGTAAAGAGGATAGAAGATGGTTTGGAATAGCTTAGGTGGGGAATCAATTAAGGAGTAATAAAAAGACTACTTTGCAGCAGTGATACTCAGTTGATGTTGGATAATATAAATTTATAATGTACTCAGCACACTTATGTGAAGTTCTCCAGTTCCATTCAGCAGCATATGATTGAAGGAAGTCAATGGTGAGAGTAATCTAGGGTCAAGTCCACCCTGGGTTTCTATCTAGGCAAGCTTTTAGGGCCTAAGGAGTAGTGGCCTTCAGGAACTAGCCAGTTTGGCAAGGGAAGAGGGATGATAGGACAAGGGGGTGAGGGATTTCCCAGTAGTTGACAGTGTGTAGTTGAGTTGGCTAACTGTAAGCTTGAGATTGTAGAAAAATAAAAGTGAAGTCAGAATAGAGATAAGGGAGTAAGAAAGTACTAAAGAATGAAGAAGTTAAAGATCACAATGAGGGTGAAGAATAGGTTTAGGGGGTGTGAGGCATAGAGAGAGACAAAATGGTAAGATTTTTATGGTAAGATAGAGGAATGTCAGAATTTTTGGTTAAGGAAGAAGAACACTTGTGGATAAAACTGTGAGCAATCCAAGGTATGACCATTCTTTGATGTGGCTGAGATGGAATGAAGGAATATGTCATAAGATTTATGGGGATAGAAGATTTGGGAGATTGGGAAATTTGAGGGAGCATCAATATGGATATTGAAATTCATTAATATAAGGATAAAAATTGGGGATGATAGTCATCTAGGTGATGAACTCCTCAAGAAATGAGTCATAATAACATGAGGGCTGGCATGCAAAAGTCACCATGATCTGGATTGGGTAGAATACTTTAAAGGAGGAGAGGCTCATGGGTGATGAGGCTAAGGGAAAGTCTAGAAGTGGGAGGGAAAAACAAGGAGTATTCTAACTCCCTATCTGGCACAACCCTCTATCTGTCTGTCTGTTTTGGGGAGGGAAGGTGGGTGTTATGAGTGAGGTATATGTATAGATATTGCTTGGAGAGGACATATATATATTCAATGTCATCTGAAGGAAGCTAGATCTCAGAGCAAGTAGATGGAAGGAATATGAGAAGAAGAAATCCAGAGCAAAGACAATTTGATTCATTATGGAAAGGAAATTACTCTCCTTTGGTTAATGATTGAGTAATACAGGGATAGGGAAAATAGCAGGTGCCAGAAGATGGTTAGTCTATCCTAATAAAGATAGCAATTGAAAAAAAGGTTACTTTGTGACATGAATATGATGAAGAATTATCTTCTAGAAAGTAAAAAAAAAAACCAGTAAGTACTCTTCAGTGACCAAGACTGAGAAAATTACAAAGGTGGGCAGCATGACCAAGTTGTCTGATTGAGTGAAGAGAAAGAAGCTGGTGTGATCATTCTGTGAGTCTGAAAGTCAAGTTAACCAATATGAATAATTTAAACCTGACAGGGTTTTTTTGGGGGGAGTGTTGGTGTAAATTTTCCATGTGGACTATCTGGACCAGTGATCCCAAACTTTTTGAAGTTGTGACAGCTGCAATTTGTTTAATTTCATTATGTTTTCTCTCTACACCCTTCTCTTGCCTCCCAACACTAATGAATTATATGGCATATGTTCATATCTTAAAAATTAGAATAAATTTAGAATAACATTCTTTGAGGTCATTAAATCAGGGCTCTGTATCTAAGACACCTGTCTTCTTCCCTTGCTCAGATGTCCTTACCTCCAAGGGCAGTAATAGTGAAGAAGAGGAATCCATGGGCCCAGGTGTCTAGTCTCCACCCCTGTGCCATTTAGCTTCACCTTGGGATGCCTTCATCTATCTACAGATGGTATTCCTAGCCAGAAGAGACGATGAAGAAATTCCTTCATTCCTTCCTGAAAAGTTCTGTTTGTATTCTATGACGTGACATGAGATTCTGAGTTTCTGTGGGAGAAACTACACTGGCTGTCGGTGTGCTTGTTGGTTTTTTTTTTTGCTTTTTGGAGGGCAGTTGGGGTTAAGTGACTTGCCCAAGGTCACACGGCTAGTTTTTGTGGTGAGTGTCTGAGGCCGAATTTGAACTCAGGTCCTCCTGACTCCAGGGCCGGTGCTCTATTCAGTGTGCCACCTAGCCGCCCCCGGTGTGCTTGTAGTAAGCATTCTGGCTCATTATTCCAGAGTCAGGCTGGCTATGTTGCCCTCTAAGAGGGGTACTTATTGTTTCTTCTCTAATGCCATTGGCTTGAGCTTCCATTCTGGTGTTGACCCCAGCTTCTGTTAACCACCAATAACTAGCACCTTAGATGCATTTAGTCAATTAACATCAATTAGCTTTTACAAAGGGATATTCATTTCAAAGAGATAGCAAAGACTGGAGTATAGACAATTCTCCTACACACAGACTCCTCAGGGTATACCCTTTCTTATAACACCTTGTTCTCTAGGGACAGAAGACTCAGGCTTAGAATGGTTTCTACATGAGATACCACTGCTGGATGGGTCTTTCTCATCTGCTACTTAGTTCCTGAAGGACACCATTCCTTAGGCCCTAAAAGCTGGTCTGGCTGGAAACCCGGTGTGGACTTGACCCTGGGCCCCTCTGACCCTCAGTTAGTTTGTAGTTTTGAACTTTCAAAACTAATGAAATTGTAGTCTTTTCTAATCTCTTCCATCTAAAAAAAAAAAATGTTAAGGGAAAGAATCAAAGCCTGTATTTATAGGCCACATGTCAGTCTTTGATCCAGAGGGTCCAAGGCCTCTCCTCCCACAGCATTGTCTTTCATCAAGATGCTATCAGTCAGAAAGAAGTCACAAAAAGAAAGGGCCAAGGTCCTGGTTGGTTAGTGACTGTTGAATATAACTCAGTGCCAGCTACACGACTGCAGCCAATCAATAAGGCACCTCGTCACCATTTGATTAACAGACTGGAATCAGTTGCAGAACATCTGTGTTTGCTCCAGATTTCTCCAAGGAACTTCCATTAAACATCACCACAATTCTCCTGGAAGCAGGATCCCCAGCTTCTTCTGTTTAGGAATTTGCCTCAATGTCACCCTGGGCATGTTCTTAAGACCTGGGCTCAGTGGTGTCAGTCCTCTGTTATATGTTCGTATTAATAAACTTAAATTGAGGAGTTGAGTAATAATTGTGGTATTTTTGATTTTTGATCTATGTAGACAGCCAGCATCAGAAATTTAAGCTTCACTCCCAAATTATTCCAAAGGATAACTGTGTGTCCTTGGGCAAATAATTTTCCTTCTTTGAACTCCAGTTTCTTAACCTATAAAATGAGGGTATTAGACTAGACAATATCTAATTCCTTCTATTAAAGACTGATTTCTCGCTCTATGTCCTCTCCCAGTGTTCAAGATCTGGATTCATTTGCTTCTTCCTCTCACCATCCCACCCTTTGCTATCCCTAGATGTTCTTTTCTCCTACTGGGGCCTTAGAACTGGGCTCTTCAGACATTTCCCATCTGACATGGCTATCATCACTGCTCTCAGACCCACTCCATAGGTTTTGACACTAGGACCCAGCACAAACTCCATCTTGCTGGCTGGATGTAGCCTTACCACCACCATGTACTGTCTTAATTCTTACTTTCTCTATCCTTCCTAAATTGAGGCTTGTTCTAGGGGGAACCTAAAACCTCTGGGAATCCATACACAAACACATCAAGAAATAAGTGGAGATCTTCACCCAAAATGTGTCATCAGATTTCCCAGAAAATCGGTATCTAAACAAACCTCCCAAACACATGTGCTGACTCATACTATCTCAACATCCATACAGTCATGTAACACTATAATGTTTCCTTCTCTATATGTCTGTTTCTTATTCTTACACTTGTGTTCTCCCTCCATTCTCTGCATACCCTCAATAACACTCTGTCACAGATGTTTAGGTGCCTAACATACCTACTTCACCTGTTGCGAGTATCAAGAGAATTTAACCTTTATAAGCCTAGGGTGTTTGTATAGGCAATCACCAGCTGTGAACAAGATCATAGAAACATTGAAATAGAACTTATAGGGACCTCAGAGGCCATGGAGTCCAGCCCCCTCATTTCACAGATGAGGAAACTGAGACCCAGAAGTTAAATGATACAGCAAATGAGTATCTGAAGGGGGATTCGAATCTGTATCATCTTGACTCCAAATCTTGTGTCTGTCTGGTTTGTTTCACAGCCTTCAATTCAGCCTCATAGATGATATCTTCAGAGACTTTCCAAGTCTAAAACTTCTGATCTTATGAAACTTAGTTCCTTGCTTGTCAGGAGGGACTGAGCCTAGAGGCTTAATCTCCTTCAGTTTAGGAACCCATCAGGAACCCTCTGACAGCTCTCAGAGCGAGTAATATCACAGATCTCTCTTGGCTGCTTTACGCAGGCTCCCAGACATTACCTCAGACTCAGACTACAGAATGTGTCTCTTTGCCCTTGCCCTATTTCCTGGATTCAAGACGACCAGTTCAGACTACCCAACCATGCTATTATTGCCTTGACCAAATCACCTCACCTCTTGTGACTTGGGGTCCTACCTAATCCTTCTGTTGGTGTTTCTCAGGATGTATGAACTGGAGACATCTCAAAGTGGTACAAAATCAGATTTGTAAACCAGGTCTTTAGAATGTTCCAATTGCACTATGTATTTGTGCCTTCTTTTGTAATGCTTGGTCTGAAGACCCTGGATCATAGAGGACCTAAGTAAGAATGAAGAGGATTTTGCAAAACTTTATTAGCAATCTAACCAAATGCTGTTTTAGAGAGTAAAGAGGAGCCACCGGTGTCAGAATATACAGTTTGATATCTTCTAGAAAGAAAAAAGAACATTTGTTGTATGTGACAGGTTCATGCTGAACTTTAATTTTAATTTATTTCAATTAACTATTTTTTTTTCTTCTTTGTGCTCCCCTCTTATCCCATTCCCTATTTGAAAAAAACCCAAACCATTCTTTTGACAAATATGGATAGTTAATCAAAATAAATTCCATATTGGCTAGTCTAAAAACCTGTCTTGTTCTGCATATTTAGTCAACTCTTCTCTTCAGAAAGTGAGTAGCCATTCTTGATTATGAATTTTTCTGGAACCATGGTTAGTCATTGTGTAATCAGAGTTCTTAAGTCTTATAAAATTGTTCATTTTAAAAATGTTGTTATAATTATTCTCCTGGTTTTGCTCACTTCACTTTGCACAAAAATAATCTTGTTGATCATGTTAGGGAAAGGGAGCGGTTGGAAAGGGAAGAAGGTGCTCTAGTTACCCCAAAATAGCTGGTTTAGTATTTCAGGAAGAAGATAACATGAGATGGATTAGTCACATTTCCGTATTTGCTATTGTACGAAAATTACTATCAAAATGCAATGACAATTTTACACTGACCTCAATTCTCCCTCTTATAAAGAGTGGATGGCTCTATGCAATCTTTCACCACTAATGGAAAAGCAGTCCAAGGTATTTTTAAAGCAATATAAAATCAGAGACTAGAAGGGACTTGAGGTCATCTTGTCTGGACTTGCCATGTCTTACTGATAATGGGTGTCCATTTTCATTTTCATTAGGCTAAGATAGTCACTCTTAACTGCAGTTATACAAACTGTGTGTTCCATGGAAGTGGGAGTGAGTAGTGTAAATATTTTCGTTTTTGTTTTGAAAAGTAACAAAAATAGCGCCAGCAGTTATGGTAAAACTTTAAAAATCAATATTAGGTTAGTCAAAATAATGACTAATTCAAAATAGCATAATTCAAAGCAATTGCTATTTCCCAAATAGAGGCACTGTTGTTTTTGTGAGGAAAAGATGACAGATGATTCCAACTTGGTTAATAAAAACTTTTTTTTTATCACTTTCACCTTTATAATTGATGAAGATTTATTATACTCTTTAAGATTCATCTAGGATTACACTGCTAATCATTTAAGAATTGAAAAATAAGCACTTTCATCTTTGAGGAAAATGGACCTTGGGGTTAAGATTTACTTTGGGGTAAATTTAAGATTGACATTTTCTGTATTAATGTCAGATGTTTTCTAGATGAAGGAGAGGCAACCCACAATGTGTGTGTACCAAGAATAGCATATTGACCAATTTTTGTGTTAGTAACTTGTCCTATGACTGAGCCCCATTTGCAAAAATTCATATATTTACTTCTTGGATTAACTTCCTTCTCCTTTGCTGTGCAGAAAAAAACAAAAACCAATGGTCTGAACCTCGGTACTTCCCATTTCAAAGGTTGCTGACATCTAACCTAAAGGTTTACCCTAACATAAGCCTGACTCAAAGACTTAATTATAAGAAATAATGGATACATATTGTTATTATCAAACCATGTTCTCAGTATGGATCCCAAGGGCCATCTTCCAGTGACCCCCTACTGTGATAAACCAGTAGCGAAAGCAGTGAACTTAGAATTCAAGTTTCAACTAGAAAAAGGTGGGAGTAAATGAATAAAAATAGCAAGGGCCATGTTCCTTTGTTATCAGATTACTAATATCAAACAGTTTAATGATATTCTGAAAATATATACTTAAATTATATATAAAATACATTTTGGATTCTTAAATGAAGAACAGAAATAATGGCTACCTTTTTGTTTTTTAGTCTAGCAGTTTCTTAAACCTTTTCAATCAACCAATCACCAACAGACCATATATAGCTAGATCTATCTTAGCTAACTTAGACATCTAAGGATAAACATATATATCTAATCTCTTTATATATTTGATAGAGTTCAATCTTAGCTAATTAGAGCTAAGATACATATCTTGGATGGTACATATGGATAACATTTTATGCACAAACAACATATATGTAATGCCTCGATGGCTATTCATGCATATATATATATATGTAAGTACGTGTGTTTGGATTAATGCTATGAATTGTCTATTCAAG
The DNA here is from genome assembly GCA_028646515.1 of Pseudochirops corinnae. Taxonomy (NCBI): domain Eukaryota; kingdom Metazoa; phylum Chordata; class Mammalia; order Diprotodontia; family Pseudocheiridae; genus Pseudochirops; species Pseudochirops corinnae. Next base: position 78,273,181 of record CM053587.1, read on the forward strand.
TGCCCAACACATGAGTGTTACAGACGGAAATGATACAATGTGAGCTCCTTGTGAGCAAGGCCTATTCAATTTTTTTTTGTCTTTGTATCCCGTACATAAATTAGACTTAATAAATGTTTGTTGGTTGACAGATACAACAGATAAACAGTGAACTGGGTCTAGAAGTAAAGAGGAGAAGACTGGGTTGCATTTGGGAAATTTTGTACTGTATTTTAGTGACCCCAAACTTTTCCAAGAAATAGAAATCAATCTTTTATACATTAGGATTCTTCCAGCGATCAACAAAACCTCCATTTCTGAATAGTCAAAATTATAGGCCATCCACAGGGTGATAGAGAGATGTGTGATGACCATAAATAGGCTACAACCTTTTACAGCTTAGAAGATGTTAATGATGGGGAAAGATGTGGGTCCATCCTACACTGAAAAGACAAATGGCCATATCCATAAGACATAGACAGCCAGTGTGCTTTTATTAGTTGCAATGTAATGTCAAGAGACCTAGAGAGAAAACTTGCATCTTGGACAGATTTACTCTGAAAGATTTATGGGAGGAAATGGGCAAGAGTTGCATAGCATGAGAAGGTATGGTTTGCTGTTTTCTGTATCATTGGAGGGGCATACCTAACCAATGAGTTCACAGAGCCATCAAAGTATTAAAGTAAGAACACCTTTATGAATTTACTAAGACCCCTATGGAAGATAGTGGAATAGCATACGCTCTTACTGTGTTTAATTGTTTATG
>CM053587.1:78279909-78297981 GCA_028646515.1 Pseudochirops corinnae
ATATATATATATATATATATATATATATATATATATATATATACATGTATATATCCCTCAATACATGAACATGTGACTTCCTCTGCAGAGGTAGAATATAATCATCTTGAGGCTAGAGGATGTGTTGCTTTCGCCTTTGTGTCTCCTGTGCCTAACACATAATAGGCACTGACTAAATGTTGATTAATTAAAGACATGAGCCTTGTAATACAGGGAACGTGAATCTACAAACCAAGGGGAGACAGGCTCTACTAAAATTATTTTTTCTTTTCTTTTTCTTTTTGAATTGTGTTGGAATATTTCTGTGGTGTAGGAGCCATTAAACTTAAAAGGGTTTGAGGGAGAAAATTGCTTCGCGAGCTGATTGTTAACAGTGCATTCCATGCATGTCTGTAAATATTACACCAGCCCATGTATTACAGTGGCCCTTAGACACATCGTTTTGACGACTGAAGGTCAGCTCTTTTAGAAGTTCCTAGTCACTTGTTAACTATTTACCTTTCTTTCATCCCTGCAGTAAAAGAGTAACCTGTTCTGTAACTATTCAACCCCACAGGTCCCAAAGGGCTGAGATTCAAACACTAACTGGGACCTTTCATCCCCTTGTGGCTATCTCAAAGGGCCTAGGGGAAAGTAGAGAAGCGACAGGAGAAGTCACTTTCTTGCCCTCCTCCATTCTGTCCTCTTGGAGCAAAAAGCAAACGTACGAAACCCAAACATTCTTTTACCCCCTCTGAGACTCAGGTATCCTTTATGAACAAGAGCAGGTCAGACTTCGGGGAAGGGGGGAAGGGAGAGGGAGCCCTTGATTTCTGTTGAAAGAGGAGATAAAAGGAGGGAACTGACATTCTGTACTCTCCAGTGTCCAGGTGACATAAACAGACTCTTCCAGCCCTTACTGAGAGGACCCGTGAGAATATAGAGGTTCTGTGTTTACAGGTTTCCCCTGCTGCATCCTGCAGAACTGACCGGCCTGTGGTCATCTGATGTGGCAGACAAGATGTATAAGGCAAAAAAAAGGAGAGCCAACAGAGACCGCTACTCTGGGCAGGCCGCAGCGCAAGGGAAGAATTCCATCCGAAGGCAGATGTGTGCCTTGCACTGCCTTTCCTTCTCTTTGTGAACTCAGAGGAAAAGCTTTTCCCCAAGGAAGGAAAGCATAAATGAGCTCTGCCCATGTTAAAGCTGGTGTGAATGTTGCCCAGACTTTGAAATGCCAGAGTTGAACTCCAGGACATCACTGAGCAGCAAGCTGAATGAAAGTGTTGAATCACTTAATGAAAAACACAAAAACAGTAAGACTAGCATTCCGACTGGAGAAGAAAGAAAAGGTATTCTCTGTGTCGTGGGGATAGATTACTAGGAAACACAAACATTTTTAATTGCAAACATCTGATGCAAAGTTTCTTGTTGGTTTTTTTTTTCCAGATGACTTGGTTTGACATGTGGTATTACATTCCGATGCACAGCCACACGACTGGGTTCATCACCACCAGCTGTAGTGTAGCCAATATATTGCCTGGCTGTATGACTGAAGGCAGGCAGACACTGAAGACAGACATTTTTTGGCCCCAGAATTTTAAGAAGTGAATAATCTCAAGCTTAATTTTCTTAGAGTAGTTTGCATCTCTGAAATTGATTTATATGGGATTTACCATATCCAACAAGGGAGGTAGAATAACTTGCCCTAAGGCGTTGGGCCATGTAAAGACAGACAAAAAGACATATATGAAGATGCATGGAAAGATGGGTATTCCTACAAGCAGGGGAGCAAATAAAAAAGGTCAAAGGCCTAGAAAATGGGAATTTCCAGGAAAAGAACTAGAATAATTTAGTCTGGAGGAGAGATGGTTATGGAATTTTAATAATAGCTAACATTTCTGGAGCACTTTAAGGCTTGCAAAGTGCTTTACAAAGATGTAGTGTTATCCTCATAACAACCCTGGGAGGTAGGTGTTATTATTATCTCAGTGTTACAGATGAGGTAATGGAGGGAGACAGAGGTTAAACCCTTACCCAAGATAAAACTAGTAAGTCTGAGACTGGCTTTGGACTTATGTCTTCCTGACTCCAAGTCTAGTCTTTTTAGTACATTACTAGTCTTTCATGTACCACACTGTGTTGGGTGACTTCTCTCATTCGAACTCCCGCAAGGATAATAGAACCCTAGAATAACAAGGAATCTCAGAACCCATCTTGTGCAACTTATACTTGAATGGTGACTCTCTCTGACATTCCTGACATACTCAAGAAGAGTTGATCCAATCTTTGCCTGTAGACCTCTAGTTAGGTGGAAGCTCCTTTCTTCAAAGGCATTCTGTTTTTAGACAGCTCTAATTACTATAAAGGGGCAATGGATAGCATACCAGCCCTGAGATCAGGAGGACCTGAGTTCAAGTCCAGCCTCAGACACTTACTGTCTGTGTCCTGGGCAAGTCACTTAACTTCGGTCTGCCTCAGTTTCCTCATCTGTAAAATGAGCTGGAGAAGGAAATGGAAAACCACTCTAGTATCTTTGTCAGGAAAACCCCAAATAGGGTCACAAAGAGTCAGACACAACTGAAAAATAATTGCTATAAGTTTTTTTCCATTATATTGGACCTAAACTTATCTACAGCTTTTATTCAATGCTTCTACTTCTGCTTTCGGGGACCAAGCAGACAAATAATAATGCTTCTTCCACAAGATAGCCCTTAAAATACTAGAAGACATTCATAGAGTGTCCTCTAAATCTTCTCTTCTCTGGACTAGATGTTACCAGTTCCTTCCACCAATATTCATATGGCATTGTATTGAGTCCCTGCCAAATACGGGGATTATCACTTCCTTAGACCTGGACTTCTCTGTTCCTGTCTCTGTCTATTTCTCTGTCTCTGTCTCCCTCTGTTTCTCTGTCTCTGTCTCTATGTCTCTGTCTCCGTCGTTGCCTTTCTGTCTCTCTGTTCACCTTCCCTTTTGACTATCTCTTTTACTCCAATTTAAGATTCTAATAACTTTTTTTGGGGGGGGGAGAGCTGGCTGCCGTATCACACTGTTGACTTGTATTAAGTCTGCATCCTCAAAGTGTTTCAGATGAACTACTATCTAATCACACCACCCCCAACTTGTACTTGTGAATTTCCTGCTTTGAACTTTTGAAGAAAGAATGTTACATACAATCCTACTGAATTTCATTTTATTAGTTTTGGCCTATTTTTTAGGCTGTTAAGATCTTTCTGGATCCTATCATCTAATGAAAGTTATTCCTCATTCCTTCCTTTGTTTCATGTTTGAATTTGATAAGCATGCTAGCTATGCCTTTATCCAAGGCATTGATTTTAAAAAAATTAAATAGTACAGATCCCTTAGCTCTACAATAGAAACTTTCAGTCAACAACAAGCCATATATAACAGCCAAACTTTACATATATGTATACATATGGCTGTGTAAATGCCTTACAAACCTTAAAACACTATATAGATTTCAGTTATAATTACTAACACAATATTTCATCTATCAACTTGCATTATCATATCTCACTTCTCCTCTTGTTCACAAGGATTATATGAGAGACTTTCCCAAATGCTTTGCTCAAATCTAGGTAACTTCTATCTGCAACATTCTTTTTATCTTCCATTGTTACCATCCTGTTAGGAAAGGAAATGAAGTTAGTCTAGCATAACCTGTTTTTAAAGGAATTAGAGGCAAAGGCTTTATACTGTGAGAGAGATTACTAGTAGACTGTAAGGATCAAATTGCGTAGCTTATATCTTGCTAAATTCCGAAATCAATTGCTAAAGCTAATAAAAAGAGAAAAAAGAAAAATACATTAGGACTGTATCCATCATTTTGGCTGATGGATGCTGCTTGAAGGATGGAAGATGGTCTGGATGAGTCCTTAACTCTTCAAGGTCCTATCTACTTCTGCAGCTGAATTAGGGATTTAGAAAGTAAAGACATAGTTTATGTATGAAACAACTTCACGCTTTTGATAACATTGATAACCTGCTATCAAAATAGTTATGAATGTACATGTGGCCACTCTTTTTCTGAGTTCAAAACCAAAAATTCCTTTGGCTTGGGTTATACTTCCAGAAGAGTTCAAATACATAATTAAGAAAAAAATTCAAAAATTCCCAGGACCAGATAGATTGACAAGTGAATTCTACCAAACATTTAAGGAATGATGAATCCCAATACTATATAAACTATTTGGAAAAATAGATAAAAGAGGAGTGTTATCAAATTCCTTTTATGACACAAAAATTGCTTTGATACCTAAACTAGGGAGAGCAAAAGCAGAGAAAGAAAACTATAGGTCAGTTTCCTAAATAAATATCAGTACAAAAATTTTAAATAAAATACTAGCAAGGAAATTACAACAATATATCACAAAGATTATACACTATGACCAGGTAGGATTTATACCATGAATGTAGGGCACCAGTGCACTGTTGTTGGAGCTGTGAACTAATCCAACCATCCTGGAGAATAAAGACTGCAAAATTGTGCAAACCCAGCAATACCACTACTAGGTCTATATCCCAAAGAGATAAAAGAGAAGGGAAAAGAAACAATTCATATAAAAATGTTTATGGCAGCTCTTATGGTAGTGGCAAAGAATTGGAAACTAAGGGCATGTTCATCCTTTGGGTAATGACTGAACAAGTTGTAATTTGTGATTTTGATGAAATACTATTGTGTTATAAGAAGAGATGAGCAAGATGGTGTATCAGCAAGCACCCTAGCATACCCAGGGTGGCTGCTAGCACAGGTTCTTAGATCTGCTTTTCTAAAGGAAAGCAACTCAAAATGGGTTAACAATCTTACTTTAATCAATCAAACATATATCATTTACCTAGTTCGGGGGGAAAAGTCAGCACCCTGAACTTCAGAGAATGCAAACACAAGTTACAAACACAAGTTACAAGCAAACAAAAAAACAGATCAGCAGACGGCTTCCAGCGTCTGACCATTATATCCATACCTATTCAGTTACCAGAGAGGAAAGTACCAACAACTGGATTTTTCAAAGCCAGGGGGCTCAATGGCTTCCCAGAGTCTCATCTGACCAAATCACACAACTCTTTCCAAAGTGAGCCCCAAAGCAAAACCTCACATCAGGGCATATATATAGCCTTCTCCTGGCTCAGAGAATGTCACAGCCCTCTTGACCCACTGCCGAATCACAAAGTAATAAGGCGTGGGCATTCCTGAAGAACAAGCCTCCTGCCACAGGCTCCATGTGACCACATTCAGCCTATTAGGGGACAGAGTATACTTTCAAATCTAGGAAATTCTCAGAGTCACTTTAAGCCAATTAAGCAAAGGGCCTAGAGGCAGGGAAGATCTTCAGATTCCCATAACAGATGGTTACAAAAACACCTGAGAAGATTTATATTAACTCATGCAAAGTGAAGTGAGCAAAAGCAGGAGAACTTTGTACACAGTGACAACACTATTGTAAAGACATCAACTGTGAAAGACTTAGCTACTCTGAAAAAGCCAGTGATTCAAGATAATTCCAAAGGAGCCATGATGAAAAAGGCTATCCACCTCCAGACAGAGAGAGAGAGGGGATTAATTCTGAATGCAGATTGAAGCATACTTCTTTTTACTTTTTTTTTGTCTGTGTTTTCTTTTGCAGCCAGGCTAATATGGAAATATGTTTTCCTCAATTTTACATACATAACTGATATCAAATTTCTTGCCTTCTCAAGGAGAAAGGAGAGAATTTGAAACACCAAATTAAAAAAAATCAATGTAAAAATGTTTTTTTAACATGCAATTGGAAATATTTAATGTAATAAAAATATATTTAAAAAGAGAAACTCAAGAAATATTGGGTTTAAGAACACTGTAAACTTTTGATTGTGTAGGCCTTACAATTTCTGAGGCTTCTTATTCTCATTCCTTCTCTCAGAGACTGATCAGGTCCCTGAGTAAGGCTACATCTCCACTCAGGGTTCCTGAGGAACCCCATGGAGAGTTAGAGAATATCTTTCTCTAATGCTACTGTCTCAAATCTCCATTGTGTTTTCTTCCTGCCAGTGATTAGTGTTCAACGTTTATTAAACCAATTAACATCAATTAGCGATTTACAAAGAGATACAAAGAACTATAGTTACAAATTATCACCCTGCAGCACAACACCTGCGGGTACTCTCCCTCATTCTACTTCAGTCCTGAGGGGAAAGGTAGACTCAGCTTCAAAGCAGCTGCTATAAAACATTCACCCCAATGAGTTCACTTCTGAAGGTAAACTAGACGATAGAAAGGTCATTGTCACTTCCTCTTAGCTGCCTTAGATGATCCATTTCTATACTGGGGATCAGGTGGGTATCTTAGATCTTTGCTCCTCATCAGTCTTGACTGTATGCCAAGTCTGGCATAGTCTATGGCAGCTCGTTCTGACCTTTGGAAGGTCATAGACTGGCAGCCAACCTAGTCTCCTATTCTTTCACTTAAGAGCAAAAAAGATGAAAGACACACACGCACAGAGAGAGAGAGAGAGAGAGAGAGAGAGAGAGAGAGACAGAGACAGAGACAGAGACAAAGAGAGACAGAGAGAGACACACAGAGAAAGAGAGAGAGAGAGAGAGAGAGAGGAGAGAGAGAGAGAGAGAGAAAGAGAGAGAGAGAGACAGAGAGAGAGAGACAGAGAGGGAGAGGGAGAGAGAGAGAGTGTCACATGTGGGCCTGGGCTGGGAGTGAGGCCCAAAGACTCTCTCTACCCAAAGAATGATAGCATGTTTGCCCTCTGTCTCAGCCAGGGAAGAAGGAGGGGCTACTTTATTGATCAGTGTGTCTTGTAAGCATCCTCTGTTCTAGTTCAGGAGCCAATGAAAAGGCTCCTTTCCTCTCCGTTAGCAGACTAGAAACAATACCTGTTCATGCTATTTACACAAGTGAGGATTGTAAAAGCATGGCCAGGGCTCATTGGTCCTCTTTCCTTCCTCTCCCCTCCCCTCTTGCACTTGTCTTGGTAAATAGATACCTTCCTTTACTTAGCCATGGATTACAAATTGGGTCAGACCTTTGACCCTTAATGTCTTTCAACCCTGTTTAGCTACTGAGGGCTTGATTCCATCATAAATAGACCCTTCTTTGTAAGGTCTGGCATTCTAATCCTTTCTTCTCTGAAGTCAGGGAAAGGCACATTTGTGTTCTACACTGATAGCATGGATGAGAAGGTATTTGGAGAGCATTCACCTGGGGTCAGTCTTAATAGTGTGCTATGTTAATCTTTAGTGTATTCCTTTTAATATTTGGGGGACTGGTTTTATTCTTTAGTTATATTAAAACCTACTTCCTCCCCCAAGCCCCAGGAATGAGCTATCTGTTTTGGAAATAAGTTTCATTAAATAGAATGGGGCATTACAATAGACCTTAGAAGATCATTAGAGCTCACCTAGTTGGAACCTCTGATTTTATAGTTGAGGAAGCTGAAGTTCTGGAGTCAGGAAGACCTGAGTTCAAATGTAGCCTTACTAGCTGTGTGACCCTTTGGCAACAACTTAACCTCAATTTCCTTCCCCCTTCTCCCCTCAAAAAAATAAAAAGACTTGCTTTAGGTTATACAGTTAGGCAGTTGTAGAACCAGAACTTGATCTCAGATCTTCTGATTCCTTATTCGGGGTTCTTTATGCATGTTAATCCAATATATTTTCAGGAAGAAGTCCTCCATGACACACCTTGGAATAGTTTTTATTTATTTATTTTTTCTCTGAGACTTATTCTTTGGTGACAGCTCATTAAAATGTGCTAAGATAGCTGGGAGAGATTGGCTCATGTGGTGACTGCATTTGTCTTCCTGCCTCTTCCTTCCAACAGGAAATACTTGGAGAGAAAATATCCCTGCAGTTATTTCCTACAGAAAATGGACTTCTTTTTTCAGCATAGCTTTCCCATCAGACTTCTTACCTAAATGAGTGGGAACCTGATTTCCAGAAACAGGAATTATTTCAGATTTCCCAAATCCCTTTGTCCCTTACTGCTAGTGGTAGGGGAAACGCCATTAATCTGGTATTCTCTAACTCCAGGACTACAGATGTATGCTTTTGCCCTTTTGTTTACCCTGCACAGTGAGAAAAATGGAATCTTTGATCATCTCTGTTAAGTGGACAATTTAAAACTGGGCCTAAAAGTAGGGGATTAGGGGAAAGGAATATGATTTTCTAGAAATGAACAAAGTTTGGGTTTCTGCTTTTTAAGAATTCCTCTTTATTCTTTTTTGGGTAGTTCCCCAGTTTCTTTGCCAACAAAGATGGTCTTCAAACACCCCTCAAAATGGATACTTAACCAATTATATAGGATGTGGTAATACGGATGAGAATGACTAGACAGAAGGATGGAGCCATCATGCTTTAATGGAAAGAGGGCTGGACCTAGAACCTAAACTTGGTTCTGCCACTTCCTACTGTTATGACTTTAGGCAGGTCACAGACTCTCTGGGTCTTCATTTCTTCATCTTCAAAGTGAAGAAGTTAGGCTAAATGAGCTCTAAGATTCTTTCTCACCCTAGATTTAGAATTCTGTGAACATTTATCTGGTTATGTCAAGAGCAAGAGTTCTTAATATGGAATTAATGTACCCAAAAGGAGTCCATAGGTAGATTTCAGGAGCCTGTGAACTTGGATGGGGAAAAATAATTCTATCTTTGTTTTCATCATCCTGTAACTAAAATTTCACATTTCTTTCAATATTTAAAAAAAAAAAAATTCTGAGAAAGGGTATATAGGCTTTATAAGATTGCTAATGGGGTCTGAGGTTCTTAACAAAAAAAGAGTTAAGAACCTTTGGTCTATAGGGCATAAATGTCTCCAGAAAGTATAATTAGAAGTAAGGATAATGAAGTAAAAAATAATTTTAAAAAATCAAATATAGTGGGAGTAAAGAGGGAATGTTTCTGATCTGTGGGACCCTGGGCCATTTCTGGTAGGCCGTTTGTGTTGGCTCAGGGCTGAAGGACTTGGGCTTTGGGATAATACAGTAATTCCTGGGTCCCCTTGATAATAGCAGGGGGGTTGGGCTATTCTATCTTACCAAAGTTCCAAATCCCCCAGCACTAAGATAGGGCATGTGACCCAAAGGAACTGGCCCAACATCTCAAAGATGCAAGTTAAGAGGAAGGAGGCTTCCTTATTTATTTGCATTACATAAGAATGCTGTTGGAGCCTATAAATAGCCGGAGAGAAATGCTTCTAAGAATTTGGTATGCAGACCCTTCAGATGGTCCAAGGACTGATTTTTATAATGTGAGCCTTTGCAATATGAACATCTTGATGCTTTTGTTTGTGGTGTAAATGAGTAATTTGGAATTGATGGTCCTCATCAAAATACTACGGTTTCTCATCAATTTTAATGAAGTGCTGGGGGTTTTTAATTCTAGCAGCAAGCAGAAACAAGTAGGATGAGTAAAATGTGAAGACCCTTTATTTACTTTGCAAAAATCTGTGCACCAGAAACATTTGAGAACCACTGGCATAAAGCTTTTAGGAGTTGTCATGCAATCTTCCCATTATATTCGCTTGCATTTGCCAGATTCCTGTGAGAATTATGTATCCTTTTCCATTCTCCACAGCTAAGGAGGATTGTAGATTTAGAGCTAGGAGGAATGTTAGAAGTCATAGAGCCTAGTCCCTTTATTTTTTACAGATGGAGAAACTGAGACCAAGAGAAGTTAAGTGATTTGCCCAGGATCCCAACAGTAAGCATCTGAGTCAGGAATATGGAATATTCAGAGCAGGCAACATGAAATAATGGAGATAGTGCTGGACTTGTCATCAAAAAAATACATATGAGTTTGAATCCCTGCTCCACTGCTTCTTCCATTTCTGACTTTGACAAATGACTCAACTCGAAAATAAGGCTATTGTGGAAGTTGGGTTAGATGATCTCTTCTTAGAAGTTCCTTCCTGTTCTAACATTTTCTTCTCTGCCTACCTAGGAAAGGACCACCACAATCACTTAATGCATCTAAATATTATTTTCTGAAAGTAAGGCCTACATGGAGCCATGATGGAAGCTGAGCCACACCAAGGAAAAGAAGATCTCATTTCCATGGAAAATGTCTCTGGAGATTAGGAAGGGGTTGGAAGCACTCAGGACTGCTTTTAGCTAACTCCTCTAAGAGTGGAGACTCTTCAGTCATGAGTGGGTCTGAGTAAGGTCTGGACCTCTTAAGTTGCCACAGCCCTAGGAAAGATACTAGTATGATACAGTCAGATACTGAGGGGTCTTGACAGACTTTCACATTCATTTCTCCATTCCTATACAGACTAACTAGGTGATGCAATGGATAGAGTGTTGGGCCTGGAGTTAGGAAGACTCATCTTCCTGAGTTCAAATTTGGCCTTAGACACTGACTAGCTATGTGACCCTGGGCAAGTCACTTGCCCCTGTTTGCCTTATTTTCCTCATCTGTAAAATGAGCTGGAGAAGGAAATAGCAAATGATTCCAGTATCTTTGCCAAGAAATATTTAAATGGGGTCACAAAGAGTCAGGACTGAAAATGACTGAACAACAACACAGGGATGGGGATAATGATAAAATGTGATAACATATATGAAGTGATTTCCAAACTTAAAGTGCAATATAAATGTTAGCTTTTAATTTAGAGTTGTGGAAAGAACACTGGATGTGGAGTCAAAGGAACTGGGCTCAAACACATGCCTGGAATGCACTCTCTCTTTACCTCTATTTTTTGGGTTCCTTGTCAAGACTCAGATAAATTCCTCCTTTGACACGAAGTCTTTCTGGTTCTCTCCTCTCCCAAATGCTAGTGTATTTTTCCCTTAAACTACCTTTTATTAATTTTTATACATTGTCTATATAAGTTCACGTTATCTTCCACATTAAAATGTAAGCCCATCCAGGGCAGAGTCTGTTTCGTTATTGTCTTTGTATCTCCAGCACTGAGCATGGTGCTTAGTACCTAGCTGCTGTTGTTGCTGATTCTTTGTTTTCAAAGAGATCCAATGACATCATCGGTGATATCTTGACTTGTGCATGAATTGGATTGACCTTTGGCAGAGTTGCTCAAAGCCATTAGCCTCTCTAGTCCAGAATCATTGAAGCCCGGTGGCAAGACAAAAGTCAAGATGACTGGCGATGGTCTGGGGTGCAGGGGGTGACCTTGGCATCTTCAGTGCCAGACCAAGCTCTAAGCACTCCACAGCACCTACTTCTGCTGCCTTCGTGGCTGTTGGAACAAATTGTTCTCATTTGCCCATTCTGCCAGGGGAAGTCTTCACATGCTTGGGGTAGACAATCCCTTAACTCATTGATGGATCTGAGGCCCATCAACCTGGTTTTGGTCATCTGCAGAGATTGTTCAACCAAAATATACTCGCTACTGTGCTTGCTACAGCTTCTTGGAGCCACAGGTGAGAGTTGAGTACCAAGTGGACCCCAAAGGTAGATGAGCAGCCCTAAAAAAGGCTCAGCAAGCCCTCATACCAGAGATGCTAGTCGTCTTTGGACATACTTTATACCCCAATAGCAGGTGCTTAGTAAATGCCTATTCATCAACTGATTGGTTGAAAGCCTGTCTTTGCAACTTATTAACTATGTGACCTTGGAAAAATGAATGCGTAGGACTTAGTTTTCTTATCTGTAAAACAAGAGAGCTGGGTTATGCTATCTCTTTGCTGTTTCTACACCTAAATGCTATGAAATCTCAGAAAAGAGGACTCCTTTATGTTTCAATAAAACAGTTTTAGGCTATAAATAAGACCACTCCTGGGCTGGAAATGGTAGAAAGCAGGAAGTATGGAATTAGGAAGCACTAACTAGTCCAGGCCCTGTCATTTACTAACTGTGTAACCTTGGGCAAATAAATTTCATCTAATTTAGGCCTCAGTTTCCTTATCTATAAATTGAGATGGTTGGACAAGGTCCAACTTGGTCATCTCCATAGAATGTTCTATAATTCTGTGATTTGAAATGATTCATCCTGGAGAAGAGAAAGCTAAAAGATAAATTATTAATGATGGTCAAGTGTATAAAACTGTCTTGCACAGAAGACAGGGACCAATTGGCTCTATTGACTCATTGACTCTACTGAGGCCTGGGCACAGGGAAAATGGATTAACCTGGGTAGAAGGAATTTGTTCAGTTGCTTTCAAGACAGTGCATGAAAAGTGATGGTGTTCTAGTTTCAAACAATAAAATGAGCATTATTACACTTGGAGTCTAAGGACCTTTCTCCATTTAGGTCCTAGCTTTGTCACTTATTAGATTGTGACGTCAGGAAAAATCACAATCTCTCTCTGAACTATACTTGCCTCATTTGTAAAATGGGACAATCACGTCATTCTTACATATCTCACAGTATCTTGTAACTTACAAAGTACCATGTAAACATGAGTTTTATTTGCAGTACAGAAAAGAACCTAGTATGGGACCTTCTACATGATAGGCACATAATATATATTCTACAAGGGAATTACTTGGCTATAGATGGAGGCTGTGAAATCTCCTTCTCTGGGGCAAGAAAACTCTCCTTGGAAAGGAAAACCTTTTAAATTTAGTATTGTTTCCTATCTTTCAAAGCTAATCCCTATATGGCTGTTCCTGAAAGTTGAGAGATAGTCTAAATAACCTTTGAAAGTGTTGGGCAGTGGTGGTGGTGAGGTCCTTTGACCCTTACAATAGGAAGACTGAGGCTCATGGACCTTATGAGTTAGGGATTCTGAACTGCAGGGAACTAAAATCAATTGGGCTTTCACACTAAGTCCAGTGACAATAGAGTAAGCCCCTGAGATTGGGGGAACACCAGGGGACCAAAATGGAGGCGGGGGAGCAAGCTGGCCCAGATTGGAGAAACAGAGCAAGTTAAATCTCCTATGTTGAGTTTTGCTGATTAGCAAGGTAGAAGAGGGGCAGTGGTCATGGGTACCACTGGATATCCAGATTGACTGAGATAGGGAGATCCAACTTAAAAAGAAAGAAAAGAAAAAAAAACAGAGGAAGAAAAAGAAAACATTGGGAAAGCAATATGGAATAGTGAAAAGAGCACATCTTGGGAATTAAAGGACAAAGGTTTGAATTCTGCCTCTGATGCTCATTGTTTGTGTGATTTGGGATAAATCCCTCAACCTTCCTAGGTCTCATCTTTTTAAAATTTGGAAGATGAGGGCATTGAACTAGATCCCAAAGTTCTTCATATAGATTTCAGGGGGTCCATAAATTTGAATAGGGGAAAAAAATCTTCATTAACATCTAGCTGAAATTAACATTTTCTTCAACACACACACACACACACACACACACACACACACACAGAGTTTAAGAACCCTGGGAGTTAGTGACCACCCTTCTAGTTTGAAATCCTATAATGTTTGTGATTGTAAAAGATATATGAAAACAGAAAAAGGATTTGATTCTTGTATACTTGAAAGGAACGCTAGTCTGACTGATAATAGATATTACTCTGATTGGTACAGATCACCATACATCCATGCCTTCTCATCCAGGAGGCTTAGAGGAACTAGCCCAATATAATATAAAAGAGGAATTGCTTTAGGCGTGTTTACCAGTGCTGCAGCTGGGCTATCCCTTTCTAACTCTAAGGTACTGCATGCATGTCTCACATCTTTTTCCAATCATACAATTCCTGAATGATATCCCTGATGCACATAGGTCATCATTGTAAATATGCTTACACCCCCAGGGCCTTTCTCCTAACTCTGTTTCTCCTTTGGTCACCCTCAACTTTGATTCTTTGGAGACAGTGGTATCCCAAGAATTGGAACCATATATCATCAAGGGGATGCTTGTGTTTAGAAAAGATGGGTTTTCTTGGTGTTGTGGAGTGGCTTAAGATTGTTGAATCTACCACAGTTTCCCAAATGCAAGCCAGACCACTGCTCTTCCTCCTCTTCAATTCTGAGTCCAAATCACTGTCCATTTGCAGGGTTTGTCCTTGATGTAGGCACAGACATACAACGGACTAGCCATAATGCAAATGGTGTCATTTATCCATTTATTTTATTTTCTGCACAGATCGTTAGGTAAATTTTTTTGAGAAAATGTCAATCTCATTGAGAGCAGCCCTGATAATATTGTGGGGGTTTGTACATTTAAAAATTATAGAAGATATAATTACCCCAAAATAAGACAACCCAAAGAACAGGCAAGCTCTTGCAGATCATTTCCTGCAGCAGACCTCATATTTATGGCCTTGTAATTGGCTGAAAGATTACACAGCACTGAGGGTTTTTTTCCAATCATTTTTCAATTTTGTTTTTTAAAAGAGTATTTGATTCCAGAGCAAGGAATCTCCAATGCCAATGTTAAAATAATACATGATTCTTTAAGAGATTCAGTCACAAAGAGAACGCGGATCCATGACCTTCTCATATAAATATGAAGAACAGGGGCTATTTTGTGCTTTTCTCTGTGTCCTCAATGCTTAGCACAATTCTTGGCACATGAGAAGAACTTAATAAATATAAGTTGACTTGACTTGGTTAAAATAAGGATGCTCCGAAGATGTTTGTCATGGTTGTAGAAAATGGCCGAATGAAAAAAGGATTCCTTTGAGTTGGTAAAGTCTTCCAGGTATTTTGTTTCTTTCAAAATGAATTTAGAATAGTATGTGCTATTGTTCTCATATGAAAATACCATTACCAATGTGCTGTAAGATGTTTTATCCATCCTTCCTGGTGTCAGATTTGCACGAATCCAGTCATACCTAACCTGTACCCTTCCCCATATTGGTAAGATGGCTAGTTGGATTTCCTAGGTATAATTAGTGGCCTCATTATCACCATGCTTAAACCAAAGGGGCCAAGCAGCACTTAAACAGGTTTTGTTTAAATATAAATATATATCTTTTTTATGATTTTAACTTTTTTTTCGTACCAACATGCTAACTACCTAGAACAGAAGAGTCAAACTTGTGGCCTGCAGGCCATAAGAAGCTGAAAAACCTCCATGTTCTGGGGAAACCAGATTAAAATGTAACTGGGGAATCTTTAACAGAATACATGCAAATTCAATACAATATAGATAATGTCAATATGTGATTTTCTAAATTAATATGTAGCCCCCAGGGATCTATTTCTATTTGAGTTCTCATCACCAGTCTAGAGGAAGCTGTTGTTTGTCCTTGGTTCTTGAAGGGGATCAATGACGTCACGAGGGTGATGTTTTGATTTTCACATGAAGTTGATTTGAAGGAGGTGGTGAAGTGATTAATGTTCTGAACTGGGAGTCAGGAAGATATAAGTTTAAATTTCACCTCTGGCATCTTATTACTTGTGTGACCCTGGGCAAGCCCCTTCACATTTCTGTCTCTCCCCACCCACCCTCCTTCTTCCCCCTGCCCACCCCACCACCTCCAACCAATCTGTAAAAGAGGTGGTTAGATGGTGAAGTGAGTACAGTGTAGGACCTGGAGTCAGGAAGACATCTTCCTGAGTTCTTGTCTGGCCTCAGACACTTACTAGCTGTGTGACCCTGGGGAAGTCACTTAGCCTCTGTTTTCCTCAGTTTCCTCATCTGTAAAATAAGCTGGAGAAGGAAATGGCAAACCATTCCAGTAGCTTTGACAAGATACGGGGTCATGAAGAGTTGAAAACCACTGAACAACAACAACAAAATCTAAAGATGAAATATCACCATTTATTAATTTTTGCTGTGAATAGGAATGCTGTTTAGGCAACTTTCCACAGGATTAATGAAAGGCAAGTGAAATAAATAGGCAAAAGTGATGGTGACCTTGCTCTTTGATGTAGGTCCAAGAAATAAGAATGGAATGCAAAGATTTAAATATTCTAACAATAGAGAGTCATGTATCCACAGAGATCTTTGTCTTTCAAATGAAGGAGCTGGCTTTATGACTATATCATCTTCAGGTTAGCCAAGGCAGGATTGCCCAATGGGAAGAGCTCAGGCTTGGTACCCAAGAGTCCAGGCTCTCGTTCTGTTTTGGGCGTTACGTTTACCTGTGTCAACTTGATCCCTTAGCATCATAGAAACATAGATTTGCACCTGGAATGGACTCTAGGTATTGTTAAGCCCAATCCTCTCATTTTATAGGTAAGAAAACTGAGACCCAGAGAAGGAAAATGACCTTCCAAAGATCACACAATCAGTTCTCTGTTTCTTTACCTTTTAAAGCACTGATAACAATCCCTACTCTACCCATTGTTCCAGGTTAGTGGGAGGATAATAACGAGATACTGCTTAAAAATGCACTACACAAAAGTAGTATATTCAGGCCCACAGCGGCTGTTAGGTAAAACATGACACATCACTTTTGTCATGTGATTTATCTTCTGCAGATGAACATAAAGCAGCTGCTTCCTTGGGGTAAAACATAACTTAAAAGGATTAGCTTGTGCTTTTTCAGAAAAGACAAAGTTCTGTTGGCTTGGAAGAATCCTACTTGTAGATGTCTTTCAATGGCCCCTCACATATCTGATGAAGTCATTAAACAGACATCCATCATACAGTGTAAGAGAAATAGAGTCACGAGAGCAGAATGTTGTTCTAGGATTGATGCCTTCTGCTTTGAAAATCCACTTGCCAGCTCTGCCTCCACCCCTCTTTTCCATCAATAGCTCAGCTTTGCTCAGATCAACGTTTATATGCCTGCAGGAGACCATTATCTTGTAATAAAGAACACTCCAGGGGGCATTCCCTTAATTTTTCTTTATATTACTCATTTAGCATAAACTCTTCACAGCTAAAACTCACCGAGGGAGTGAAAGGATGAAGTGAAGGGCAAAACTTCAAGAATAGTCCTTCTCACTATAACAACAGAGGTGTGGGGTAATCGGCATACAGGGAAACACTTTGTAGTAGTAATAATAGCCGGTGTTTATATACACTTTAAAGACTGCAAAATGCTTAGGTAATAGTATCTCTTTTGATCTTCACTGTGAGGCAGGTGCTATTATTATACTCATTTCACAGATGAGAAAACTGAGACAGACAATACTTAAGTGACTTGCCCTGGGTCAGAAAACTAGTAAGTGTCTGAGGCAGAATTTGAATTTAGGTCTTCCAGTATGTTATCCACTGCATTCATCACCTGGCTGCAAGTCCCATAAAAGGCTTCAGGGACTATGTTGGTTGTTATCCCTTGTTCTCAAAGACGACCAAAGTGATATCACTATGTTAGAATCAAGTTGTAGTGTGTCCGACTGTGGCTGATCAGACCAGTAGGAGTTCTGAATGCTCTACCACAAGGCACAAACAGCCCAATGAGCATTTGGGGTGCATTCTCTAAATTTGTGCATCTTGTGTTTCTTTTGAGCTAGTTCAATTCTGCTTTGCTGACAGAGCACATCACCTTCTCTGGCGGGGGCACGCCATGCTGAGGGGTCCTGTGCCATTGCTTCCCATGTCACACAATCAATTCCAGAGTTTTTTAGGAGAGACCTTGAAAGAGTCCTTGTATCGCTTCTTCTGACCACTATGTGAGCATTTGAACTGTGTGAGTTTTCCATAAAAATCTTTTTGACAAGTTGTGGCATAGGGGAGGAGAGAAGTGGGCTGGGTCAAATCATACTCTCCTCCTTTCCACCACAATATTATTATTACATCGGCCACGTCATGTTGCTATGAACGTGAAAAGCATCTTTTCAACAAGTCAACAAAAGAGTAAAGTGAAGGGAGAGGTGGTTTGGGGCTAAATTTATGCTAAATATAGAGGCAATTGGGCGGTATAATGAATAGAGTGCTGAGCCTGGAGGCAGTCAGAAAGACCTGAGTTCAAATCCTTCCTCAGACACTTATTAGCAAGTCACTTTCCTCTATTTTTCTCAGTTTCTTTAACTGTAAAAATGGGTATAATAGCACGTACTTCCCAGGGCTGTTGTGAGGATCAAATAAGCTAATATTCATAAAGTACTGACTGGCACGTAGTAGACTCCAGACAAAATTTTATTCCTTTCCTTCTCTTCCCCCATTCTCCCACATAAAGAGAAGTCTTGTGCCTGCTTTCTTCCTTCCTTCCCCCCCTCCCCCTTTCCTCCCTCCCCCTCCCTCACTTCTTCCCTTCCTCCCTCCTCCCCTTCCTCCCTCCTCCCCCTCCCCCTCCCTCCTTTCCTCCCCATTCCCTCCCTCCCTCCCTCCC
>CM053587.1:78298481-78482469 GCA_028646515.1 Pseudochirops corinnae
CTTTGCCCACTGGTCTGTATCAGCAAGCACCATAGCATACCCAGGATGGCTGCTAGCACAGGTTCTTAGATCTGCTTTTCTAAAGGAAAGCAACTCAAAATGGGCTAACAATCTTACTTTAATCAATCAAACATACATCATTTACCTAGTTCAGGGGAAAAAGTCAGCACCTTGAACTTGAGAGAATACAAACAGAAATTACAAGCAGACAAAGAAACAGATCAGCAGACAGGCTTCCAACCATCTGACCATTACATCCATACCTAGTTAGTCACCAGAGAGGGAAGCATCAACATCTGGGTTTTTCAAAGCTGGGGGACTCAATAACTTCCCAGAGTCTCATCTGGCCAAATCACACAACTCTTTCCAAAGTGAGCCCCAAAACAAAACTTCACATCAGCAGTATATATAGCCTTCTCCTGGCTCAAAGACTGTCACAGCCCTCTTGACCCACTGCCCAATCACAAAGTAATAAGGCGTGGGCATTCCTGAAGAACAAGCCTCCTGCCACAGGCTCCATGTGACCACATTCAGCCTATTAGGGGGCAGAGCATACTTTCAAATCAGGGAAGGTTCTCAGAGCCACTTAAGCCACTTGAGCAAAGGGCCTAGGGGCAGGGAAGATCTTCAGATTCCCATAACATGGTCTTTCCATTGTATCATATCACCTTTGCAAATTATCTGCACTGCAGGCCTGTGTAAATTCCCTTTAGAAATATTAGGCACTAGAGATCATTCCTTAGTGCACACCTGTAGATTTCAGGTGAGATCTGTAGCCTTTGAGTCTCCTGGAGCCTTTTCTACTGGAGCAAACCTGAATTGAGTCAGCCCTAGGGGACTCAGCCCCTCTGCTAAAATCTTCTCTTATTACGTGGGCATGACTCCTGAGCCAAAAAACTACCAGGGAGACAAGTTTGGTTCCTACCCAATTCAGGATAGTTGAGGTGAGGAGCAGTTTTAATACACTCTCATTGAAATTCATCATCATTCTGATAGGAAACACCCCTTCCCCCTTAGGTACAGTTTTGCATTGCACAGCATATAGCATACAAATATGCATCAAAATTGTTATTGACAGTACCACCCTGAGATATATTTCCTGCTTCTGGGGTGAGACAAATTCTTTTATCCTTTCCTTTCATAATATCTTACATTTATGTGCTACTTTGTATTTTTCAAAGAATTTTCACATATTTCCCCATTAATGAGGGTAAAATATCGTCTTGTATGGGGAACTAAGGGGAACTGATAATAGTTTATGTGCATTCAGGCCAACCTACTCTCACTAGTATTGATGAAACAATACCACTACTAAGTCTATTTACTAAGATGATTAGGGGAAAAGGAAAAGAACTTAATATGTTCTAAAATATTTATAGTAGCTCTTTTTGCAGTAGCAAAGAATTGGAAGTTGTGGGGACATCCATCAATTGGGAAATGGCTAAACAAGTTGTTGGTATATGATTGGGATAGGATACTATTGTGATATAAGAAATGATGAACTCAATGATCTTAGAAAAACATGAAAAGACTCACAAAAAATACTGAAGTGCAAAATGAACGAACCAAGAGAACCAAAAAAAAGCAATATTGTTTTAAGAATAACTTTGAGTGACTAAATCATTCTATTATAAATATCCAAATTAACTACAAAGGGCATATGAAGCAAGATGCTCTCTGCATCCAGAGAAAGAACTGAGAAATAGAAGCATGTACATGTCTAATGGCAGCCATCTCTAGAGCAGGAGGAGGGGAAGAAAAAAGAAGGGAGGGACAAAGAAAGTTACATGGTAACTTTATTATATATTTAAAAGGATTAGCAAATTGTACAGAATAGATTTGCAGTTTCCTATGCAATCATCTTTTTTTTCTTTTCTACTATGATATGGAAATGCTTCTTTCATCTCTTAAATTAGAATAAAAAAATAAAAATTTAAAAAAGAGATTAAATGCTGTGAAATTATAATGACTGAGCTTACACCTTAAGAAAGCACCTCCACTCCTTCTATGCAGAGATGGGAGACTATGGGAATTGAACAGTCCATATATTGTCAGATTTTTGATGCATTGGTTTGGTTTTGATGAATTGGGGGATTTTGTTCTCTTTTATTATTCATTGTTTTGAGAAATTGCTTTCTGGGAAGGGGGATATATGGAATACACTGAGAAATGCAGGTGATATAAAAACAAAGATATCAACTTATTTTATTATTATATGGGTGTCAGTTGCAATGTACTCTGTCCATCTATTATCCTTGCTCTTGTAACATGCCAGGCCCACCTTCTTTTCTAACCATACATCTTTCTGAAAATTCCTTCCTGCTGTTTCTTGTGTTTAGCTGGTAATATGCTACAGTCTGTTTATGACCACCATCTGTCTCTCCATTGCACTTTGGGTGACCCACAACTCTGATCCTTTGTAAGTGGTGGTATTGCATGAATCACAGCCATATAGCATCAGCAGAATAACTGATGATTGAAAAGATGGCTTTTGTTTCTGGGAGAAGCCTAGAGTCATTGGAAGCACTAATTCCCAAAATGCAAACCAATCCAATTTCTTCTGTGTAATTTTGGGCCCAGTTCATTGTGTATCTATGGTGTCTGTCTAAGACAGACTAACAGACAAACTTAATGGACTATCTACCCATTTGTACATCATAGTCTGGAAAATAGACATTCTTCAACAACTTTGTTTTTCCTATGTGGATTATTAAGCTGAACTCAACTGAATGGTTGTGAATCTCATTTAAGTGGATCTGAAATGTTTCAGAGCTTGATTCATTAAGAACAATATCAACCTCTGACAGAAGCATCTGGAGGACCTCACCGCCTACAGTTCATACCCTTTCTATTTGGACTCTATGCTAGAAATGACTGTGTCTGCTTTCAGTGAGCATTCATGGCCATATTGATTCCTGACATGGGCCCTTTAGCACACCTTCTTTGACGTCCTTGACTACATAGGTTCCCTGAAGAGTGTGTCCTCTATGTAAATTCCCTAGTCATGTCTGTTCTCTATGTTGATACCTTTCCCTACCGGTGGTATGGTAACTTGTTGGAAGACAAATTCTGTAAGGGCATGGGTTAAAAACTGGGTAGGAAGGGAATAGCAGAAATTCTTTACTTATCAATTTGTTTTTTATGTTGTTTGACTAAGTGTCTTGTTTTGAATTAATATGGCCTCTGATTGGCAGAAGGTAGCAAGCTAGTGGGGTTCATGAACTAAGGTCTTGAGGAGATAGTGACTCATAAAGTATATTGTACATGGAGCAGTTTTTCTGGCTGGCCACATGTTAGAGGAAGCCCCAGGTGCTGCATCTGTAAAATGGGGATAATCATACCTGCAGAACCTATTTTAGGTGGCAGTTATGAGAAACAAACAGGATAATGCTGACAAAGCACTTTCACACCTAAAAAATAAAACAACCTGCCACATACATTTCAGCTCTTTTCTGTTGTTAAAACTAGCAGGTCTAGAGGTAGCTAGGTGGTATAGTGAATAGAGCACTGGCCCTGGAGTCAGAAGGACCTGAATTCAAATTTGGCCTCAGAAACTGAACACTTACTAACCATATGACCTTACTCGAGTCACTTAACCCCAATTGCCCTGCCCTCCCCCCTCCAAAAAAATAAGCAAAAAAAGAAATCAAATCAAATAAATAAATAAAACTAGCAGCTCTCCACCTAGCAGGTCTATCCCAGGGATAGTGAAGGGCATTCATTATAAGCATAAGAGCCCCGGTAAGTCAGGCTGTCACTGTAAGGAAGTATGGTGTGATGGAAAGAGCCCTGCATGGGTAGCCAGAAGGCCTAGGCCAGAGTCAGGATAAGTCACGTGGTCCTGAGTGAGTCCCTTATGCTCCAGGCCATTCTCCAGTTACAAGGGGGAAGGGCAGAATGATGCTTGCCATAGCTGCCTCACAAGGTCATTATTCAGAAAGCACTTTGTAAACCCTGTAACACAATACAGATACAAACAACCATTGGCTTCTATATCTCATCCTCCTCAACCATGTGACCTTGAGCAGCCTCTTCCCCCCAGTTTCTTCTACTTAAGGCCTTGCTGATAGGGAGTTTGACTCTCTAGCTGGTTATAGTATCATTGTTGGGAAGTATTTCCTTAGATGAAGCCAAACATCTCCTCTCTGCATCTTCTACCTCCATACTGCTCCTCATTGTGCCTTTTGTGGACCAAGTAAATCAAGGCAAATCCTTCAAATCACATGTAAGACCTCATTGGCCAAAGAATATGTCTTGGGAAATCTCTGTCCAGTTTGCAGCATTTCAATGACTTGAATTTTAATATGACCTGTGATCTCTTTCTAAAACATGATATACTTAAAGCAGTGGAGTAAAAATTAGGATCTGAAAGACTCAAAGTGGGATGGGAGATTACTGTAATAATTGTTCCTGGACAACAGAATGTGTGGTACAGAGGAGAGAGAGAAATAGATTTGGAATCAGAAGACCTAACTCCATGTCAAATTCTACCTCTTTCATGTATTACCTGAACTCTGAACAAGTCACTTCATCTCTCTGAGTCTCAGTTTCCTCATCTGTAAAATGGGTGGGGAGGAGAGGACTAGGTAGCCCCTAAGGTCCCTTGCCATCTAAATCTACTATCCTGCAAAGTCATGAAGAAAGAAATTTATTTGTACAAGATTTGAGGATAGGAGCCAAATAAAGCAGAGGTGGCCAGTTGTTGGTTGTCCTTCATTTTCAGAGAGGACCATGACCTCAGGGAAGTGATGCCGTGCCATGCGTGTGAATTGGACTTAAGTGAGAGAGGGCTATGCAAAGTCACCAGCCTCACTTTCTCCTCCTGAGCCATGTGGGTCCAGAGGCTAGATACAGATCAGGATGACTGGAGAAGGCCCCAGATGTGGTGGGAGACCTTGGCCTTTTTAAGCTAAGATCTTTAATAGGTCTCAGTTTGACTGAAACAACACCCATTCAGTGATTAGGGCTAGGTAAGAAATGTGAGAGAAGGCATTGAGTGACTGGTAGATTGTACAAAGCAAGGAAAGACAGGCAAAATGTATCTTGTAAAAGAGGACAATCTGCCTCATCATTGCAGATACTGATTTTTCTCCCTATATTTGCCACCAAACCAGACTCATAGGCAGTGGTATGCCGGTCAACATTTAACAATTGGCTCTCTGGAGAAAAAAAAATGAAGCATCAAGTTTTTAAAGTTTAATTATTAGCATCTTCTCCATCACTTTATTATGTCTAGACATCCACAAAACAACAAGTCAAAACCTGATTTGTAGTGTTTGCCGATTTCCAAGGTCTAAATGCTCCCACTGACAATAATATAATCAACTTTCACAGGAACTGGTACAGGCTGGCTCCAGCAAACCCCTGTGCTGTAGAGTATTTTTAATAAAATGTAGTAATTAAATGCAAAGCATAAATGTGATATTTTATGACTTTTTTTTTCTAAAGAATGTTAAAGATTAATTTTGGAATGTGTCCAGTAAGGTGAGTTCTCAAATGGGGATCATTTTTCACCAGTAAATTAATTCATTCTTATGAAGGGTTGAAATTCTTTCAATCTTGGGGAATGAAAGGGGAAATTTCGCAGGACTTTAGCCAGATGATCTTCTATCAAATATAAATGTTTCAGACAGCCTGGACCAAAACAAGGATTCCACATGTGACAGGATTCCATGAAATTGTGACAAATTGTCCCATTCACAGTCCCGCTGCCAGATTCTGTCACACAGTGTGGGAGACATTAATAAATATATGTCAGCCTGTCATCCCCTCACAAAACACTCCCTTAGCCCAAACAAATGGGCATTTTGCTGCCACAATGGTGATCTGTATGTGAGACACACACATTCAACTTGTTTGCTTTAAACAGAGAATAACATGAAACTCTTTATACCTGGAAAACCCAACAACCATTCTTTACTGGAACCACAGATCATCTCTTCTGCCTCCCAGAATCTCTGCAAGAAAGTACAATCCTCCATCATTGAGGCTTTCAGAAAGAGTGGCAGAAAATCAAACCTAATACGTTGCAAAGCTGAAACTCCGACAAGAAGAAAAATTGGAATGACTATCAAATAATTTTAACTTCCAGTGATGTGACAGCATGGCTCAACAATGTGAGACTGCTGATTCACTTCATTTCTTACTTTCAAAGAATGTTAATGCAAGCATTATGTAGCTCTGTTCATAGTGGAGCTATTTTGGCACTTTAAATAAAAATTCTCAATAAAATTCTCTTTCTTTCTTCTTCTTCTCCTTCTCCTCCTCCTCCTTCTTCTTCTTCCTTCTTTTTCAGTGTAGATGGGCATCTTCTCTACAACACCTAGTCTTAGGAAGTTACTTGAAGTACTAAGAAGTTAAATGACTTACCCAGGGTCACAAAGCCAACATGTGGCAGAGACACTACTTGAACATATGTCTTCCTCACTCCTAACCCATCACTATCACCATTATGTTACCTGAACACAATCAATTGCAGGATCATAAACTGAAAGCTGAAAAGAACCTCAGAGATTAAGAAGACCAACCCACTCACATTACAGTTGAGGAAACTGAGACTGGAGAGATTTGAATGACTTGCTGGGTTACACAGCTAAGTAAATGCCTGAGATGGAAAATGATACCAGGTTTTCCTGAAGCCATGACCAGTATTCCACCAGCTTACACCATGCAGCTTCTCAACTATTTCATATGAAACAAAATATCCCTCAAAAAAAATTTTTTTTTAAATTATTTGGCAGGATACCTTTCCAATAAAACTCACACCTACCTCTTGTGATGAGAAACAGCATTGAGGTAACTTCCAAATACATTAGTGTTAGGGCCCCCCTAGCTCTACCTAAGCTCCCCTTTAGTTAATGGCTCTTTCAAGAGCACTAAATGGGACCTTCCTGGGCTGAAAGAGTCCCTTCAGTGCGTGTGGCTAAGCTGTACTCTGCCCAAAACCTGCTTATTCACCGCAGAATGAGGCATCATTAATGAGCATTCACTGAGCCTTGTATTTGCAGAGTGGTTTGCTCCATGATGAGAGCAATACTACTAATAACCAGGAATTTAGAACTAAGTGAAATGTGTAGGAAATTCATTATTCTTCGTCTGGTAGATTTAAAATCATAGTAAGGTGGGGAGGAATCAATAGACTCTAATGTTACAGGGATGCCTTTTAAGGTTCTCCTTTGGATTTTCTTCCAGTTCTGCCCCCAATCCGTTATGTGAGAGATCTAAGTTACCTTCACCCATTTTTGACTCAGTTGACCCAGATCTCTCCATTAGATAATGCTTTTGCTTATTCAACTAAAAGATACTCCCTGACTACTCTGCCCTCTCCCCTCCTCCCACCTCTCTACCGCGGGATGTATGTGTCCTGCCAGAGTTGGTTTGGGGTTGGGTTTTGCAAAATCAGGGTTTTTACCCAACAATGGATAATTTGGGTTTGGGTTTTGGCGCCACGGACTATAAGAACATGGAGCATTTTTACTTTCCAAGTTTTCTTAGCTAACTGGTGACGTATCCTGAAACAAGAATCCCTTTTTCCCTTTCCAATGATTCTTTCCATGCTGTAAAGACAGTTTTGTGTGTGTGTGTGTGTGTATTTTCTAGGTATAAAAAACTACAATTCAATGAAAACATGCAATATCATCCTTGCAAAATGATTAATCACAGTAGATGAAATCCCAGTATCCTTTATCCTCTTGAACACAGAGAGAAGCTAAGGGCTTGGGGAGAGATAACTATGGGCAAGCATTCATCATCTACTTAAAAGGAAAATTGTGGCTTCCCACTTTTTAACTTGATCATCTCTCCTTGACTTCTGACACTCTCCTATACACACACACATATACAAACACACACAAAACATACTCACACACACACACATACACACACAACATACACATACACACATACAACATACATACACACACATACACATACACACACATACTCGCACACACACACATACACACACACACATACACTCACACACACACACACGCACCTCCTATACTACAGTTTCATTCCTGTCCTCACAAGCTCATACTTACCTCTTCATGACTAAGAGCAAATAGGGAAAGGAGGGAAATGGCATTACATTTCTCCCTTTCTTTCTCAGAGAATAAATAACCAGGATGATTGACTTCTCCTTTCCCCACCCCCAACCCTCTAATGATTTACTTTTAGTTTTATTTTTCTCATATACAATATGTTTTCACCCAAACCATTGCTTGGTCTTATTTAAGACCCTCTCTCTGTTTCTTCTGTTTTTGTGATTTTTACAAATTCTGGATAGAAAAGGTACAGAGACATAGTGTAAAAACACAGTAATTTGAAAGAAAATGTTCAAACCGTTCTACACTTTCTTGCTAAGAACTTTCACCAAAGTCAACTATAAGGTGTATAACCCTAAAACCGGGGATTCTTAACCGGTGTTGTGCCATGGACTTCTCTGGCAGTCTGGTGAACTCCTATGAACTCCCTCTTGTGATTTGTTATTGTCATTCTGTCATTGTTTTAGTCTTGTCTGAATCTTCATGACCCATTTGAGATTTTCTTGGCAAAGATACTGGAGTGTTTGCCATTTCCTTCTCCAGCTCATTTTACAGATGAGGAAACTGAGGCAAAAAGAATTAAGTAACTGGCCCAGAGTCAAACAGCTAATGAGTATCTAAGGCTCAATTTGAGCCCAGGAAGAGAAGTCTCCTTAACTTCAGGCCAGACACTATTCACTGTGCCATCTAGCTGCCTTCTCATGTTAATGTTTTTAAATGCATAAAATAAAATGCATAATATTAAAAAGAAAGCCATTTATCCATTAGATTGTAAACTCTTCAAGATTAGGAACTGTTTTTGCCTCTGTCTGTATTCCCACTGGGCATATACTAAGGAATTTTTTTAAATGATGACTGATCGATATTTACAATAAAGCTACCAATTTTTTTAAAAAATGACAAGTTCATGGACATCACAGTCTTTCTAAAGAACGAAAATGTTTGGGGTGGCTAGGTGGCACAGTGAATAGGGCACAGGCCCTGGAGTCAGGAGGTCCTGAGTTCAAATCTGACCTCAGACATTTAACACTTACTAGCCATGTGACCTTGGGAAGGTCACTTAACACCAACTGCCCTGCCTTCCCTGCTCCAAAAAGCAAAAAAAAGAATGAAAATGTTCCCTATATTCAAATATTGCACAGTTACCCAGTCACACCACAGATGGGGTACCAATTTACCATTCTTTCAAATGGTATGAAGAACATTGTCCAACAGTTTCTATCTATCAGGGGTAGTGATGGTATAGCCAAAAATGAAACAAACAAACAAAAAACCAAACAGCAGCAGCAGATTTGGAATTAGAGACCCCGAGTTCATGAAGCAATGAAGATGAGCTTGGACAGTTTCTGGGAGATAGAGGGAGAACAGAAGGTTCTGGTGTGCTGTAGTCCATGGGGTCAAAGAGTCTGACATGACTGAATGACAACAAACTTGAGTTCAGAATCCTGCTTTGCTACTAATTGCCTTCAAGACCTTGGGAAGGTCATGAACTCAACGAGTTGATCCACAGTTTCTTCATCCGTTCCTTTCAACTTTGATCTTCCTCTCCCATCAGAGATAAATACCACCTACCACTGGTCCTTGCCCTCCTGCCTGTTCCAGGAGAGAGTGAAGGCTTTTCACATCCATTCTGTGCTTCCTTGCCACCTGTCTACACTCTGTCTCTCTTCCTATAAAACAGTGCAAGCAAAAGTATGCCAAGGCAAAGGTGGAGACACTTCCAAATGCAGGGGAATAAGACCCATTTGAAAAGACCTAAGTCAGAGGTTTAGACAAGCGCTAGCCCAGTGACTTGAGCTGCTGCTAAGCCATCCCATCCCTTGGGCTTCCAGTGGTTTTGCCAAAGGGTTAATTCCATAAATAACTCTTCCATTTATGATACCTCCTTATAGTCTCTGGGACACTTGAGTCTTAAATTCAAGATGTAGACTTTATTTGCAGAAATAAATCAGGAAAGAAGTGTCTGGCTAAAGCAACTAACCTGTCATTTTCTCTTTCTATTTTGAAGCTGATAGTTTGGGAGTTAGCATGTTCTTGAAAAAAAAAAAAAGCATTTAGAAAATGCTTGGTTAGGGAGCCTGCTTTCCATGCTATGAATGAAACCTGTGGTCAGAGATAAACTCTATAGCACACCTTCTCATTTCTATTTTGTCTATACATTTTTCCTTTTTTTTAATGCAAGAAAGTTACTGCTTACAAAGTGATGTAGAAGTAGCTGGAAAATACTTAGAAAATATTTATTTACTTAAGCTTAACTAACTCTACAAAACATAAAAAGTATCCTACTATATAAAATTAAAAACTTGTTCTCTCTCTGTCTCTCTCTGTCTCTCTGTCTCTCTCTGTCTCTCTGTCTCTCTGTCTCTGTCTCTGTCTCTCTGTCTTTGTCTCTCTGTCTCTCTGTCTCTGTCTCTCTGTCTCTCTGTCTCTGTCTCTCTGTCTCTCTCTCTCTCTCTCTCTCTCTCTCTTCTTAGCTCCCACCCTATTCAGTCTAAGTGTCTCCTTTCCTTTCCTCCCCTTGCTCTCTTCCCCCCATGGTGAGAGTAAATATGATTTTCATTTCACTTTGGGCCTGCATTTTAATAGAGCCTGCTGCTTTGTTTAGATGCCCCAGTCTCCTGTTGTTGCTTCAAGTTGAACATTATAGCAATGTTGTTGCGAGCCTCAATCAGAGTGACTGCAGTGTTTTTGTAGGGTGTCTACTTCCCAGTCGTCATTAATGTTTACAGTTTCAAGAGCAACGTGCATTGCTATAGTAACTCTTAAAGGGGCATTCTTCCCCCCAAAATGAGACTGGAAAGAAAACAAATCCTGGCATTTAGACCAAAAATTCCTGACATATTGATTGGCATTTAGATAGTTCTGAAAACTAGCTCAGAAACCCGAGGGTCTCTTACCCCATTAAGTCAGTTTTGCATAGTGTTGGATGATGAAAAGTAGCAGAATTTGGACAAAAGGCCCATTTTTTCTTTTTTTAAAAAAAACTTTTTAGAAATGTAACTTCTGTTGCTGCTGAAGGAGAGCATGTGGAAAAGGAAAACGGAGACTCTGGCCAGAAAAACTTATTTTTTTTTCCTTTTTAACATGATAGAATTCAACTGCTAATAAGAAAGTAAATAAGCCTATTTAAAATTTAATATTTGCCTCTTAGATGTTAAAGGGAAAGAAAATTAACCTGTCTAATTATACCTCTGACTGTTTATCAGTATAATGAGTCCACATGTACACAAAATATTTGTCTTATGTATACCTGAAGTGACGCGGTGAATGGGATGAAGCTATAAAATCAAAGTGGTATTCCATAGCAAATCATGACTGAAGTGATGATTTATTACAAGATTTTGGGGGGGCCACTCCCTTTTCTTACCTAAGGATAATTCTTATTGCCAGGAGATTAGTTAAGTTCACCCCGTATCTTCAATATGCCAGGAATTCTGTTTCAGTTTCGAGATGGAGTTGGCCCTGGGCAATGCTTATATCATCAATCTACCTTGGACACTAGTATGCTCAAAGCAAATGAACTTATCCTCCCTTTTTTCCAACTAAAAAATGGGTGGGGTGCTGGGAAGTTACTTGCCCTCGGACCTTAGGGAGTTACTGCTATGTGTAATAGCATCACCTCCACAAAGCCTTTGGAGCTCTGAGAATGAAGCCATCTAATATACTCTCTTTTTTAAATTATTTATTTACCATTCTTTTTTTAAATTTAGTTACAAATTATCTCCTTCCCTCCCAAGAAGGCAAGTAATATGATATCAATTATACATGTGAAATAATTCAAAACATATTTCCATATTAGCTACAAAAAAAATCAAAGAAAGCAAGAAAGAAAAATAGAATTAAATAAATATATACTTTATTTTGTACCCAGAGTTCATCAGTTCTCTCTGGAGGTGAATAGTATTTTCTCACTGAGTCATTTGGAATTGTCTTGGATCAATATCTGAGTAGCCAAGTCTTTCACAGTTAATCATAATTACAATATTGCTATTATTATGTACAATGATCTCCTGATTCTGTTTACTTCACTCTGCATTAATTCATACAGGTTTTCTCAGGTTTTTCTAAAAACATCAAATATGCTCATCATTTCTTATAGCACTGTAGTATTCCAGCACAGTCATATACCATAGCTCGTTCAGCCACTCCCCAGTTGATGACTATCCCCTCAATTTCTAATTATTTGCCAACACAAAAAGAACTGTTATAAATATTTTTTGCACATGTAGGTCCTTTTTCCTTTTTTTTTTTTTTTTATCTCTTTGTGGTACAGACCTAGTAGTGGCATTGTTAGGTCATAGGGTATGCACAGTTTTATACTCCTTTGGACATGGTTTCAAATTATTCTCCAGAATGGTTGGGTCAGTTCACCACTCCACCTACAATGCATGAGTTTCCCAGTTTTTCCACATCCCCTCTAACATCTGTCATTTTCTTTTGCTGTCATGTTAGTCAATCTAATAGGTACAAGGTGGTACTTCAGAGTTGTTTTTAATTTGCATTTCTCTAACCAATAGTGATGTAGAGAATTTTTTCACATGACTACAGATTATCTAGGTATATTCTTAAACCATTCTCAAACGATTATTTATTTGTAAATAAAAAATTCTCATCTAAACAAATGGATGGCTCAAGAATTTCAAAACAGCAGATTGCAAAATCAGACACATAATGTGCTACCTTTGTATAATGTTTACCCATCATCCTCCAGTTTCTGAATAATATAATGCACCATCTTTGTGTAGTTTCCCTCCTGCCTCCCTTCTGACTTAGCAGCTCTTCATATCTTCGACAAAAGGTAGGGCACCACTTTAGAGACAGAAAAGTGAGGCCCAGATTAGTTATTTGCTTAAGATCACACATTAGTTAGGGCAGCCAGGTGGCAATCAATTGAGTGTGGGGCCTAAAATCAGGAAAACTAATTTTCCTGAGCTGAAATCTAACCTCAGACACATACTAGCTGTGTGACCCTAGGCAAGTCACTTAACTGTTTGCCTCAGTTTCCTCATCTCTAAAATGTGCTAGAGAGAGAAAAGGCAAACTACTCCAGTATCTTTGCCAAGAAACCCACAAATGGGGGGTCACAAACAGTCATACAGGATTGCAAAATGCCCAAAAAACAACACACTAGTTAGGACTAGAAATCAGCCTGCCTTCTTCCTGATACCACTGCATTCTATGGCATGTGTATTCTTTCCACCGATAAACACCAAACTCCAGTTCTCCCACTAAGAGAAGCTGTGGTTTCCATTTCCTAATGGCAATGCTGTTAATTCAATAAATATTCATTAAGATCTTACTTTGTGCCTGGCACTGTACTAATTGCTAGGGATACAAAAAGAGACTAAAGATAGTCCTTGCCCTTGGGGCAGCTAGGTGGTGCAGTGAATAGAGCACCTGCCCTGGAGTCAGGAGGTCCTGAGTTCAAATGCTGCCTCAGACACTTAACACTTACTAGCCATGTGACCTTGGGCAGATCACTTAACCCCAATGGCCCTGCCTTCGCCCCTCCAAAAAGCAAAAAAAAAAAAGATAGTCCTTGCCCCTCAAGGAGCTTACAATCTAAGTGGGGAGAGGGTTCTAACAAAAGGAACAAATATATACGAAGCAAGTTATATATAGAATTAATGGGAAATAATTTACAAAAGGAAAACACTTCAACTAAGAGGGATTACAGAAGGCCTCCTGTAGGAGGTGGGAGGGTAGGGAGGTCAGTAACCAGAGCGGAGAAGGGAGAGCATTCTAGACATGAGAGACAGCTAGAGAAAGAGCTCGAAACAGAGGCATGTCAAAAGCTTCCGTCACTTTGGATTTGGCAACTAAAAGAGAGGTGGCTCAGTGGATAGAGCACCAGGCCTGGGGTCAGAGTGACTTTTCTTCATAAGTTCAAATCTGGCCTCAGACATTTCCCACTTGTGTGACCCTGGGCAAGTCACTTAACTTGCCTCAGTTTCTTCATCTGTGAAATGAGCTGGAGAAGAAAATGGCAAATCACTCTAGTATTTTTGCCAAGAAAACCACACAAGGGTCATGAAGAGTCAGACACTTCTAAAAAAAAAAATGGAACAGCAATTAAACAGATCATTAGTAACTTTGGAGAGAGCAGTTTTAGTGGATTAATAGGGTCAGAAGCCAGATTGTAAGGGACTAAGAAGAGAGTACGAGGATAGAAAGTGGAAGTGCCTATTACGGATGGCCTTTTTGAAAAGTGCAGCTACAAAGCACAGAAGAGAAACAGGATAATAGCAGGAATGGAAGGAAGAAGCAAGGAGTATTTTGGGGGGGAGGGTTAGGATAGGGGGGACTTGGGCATGTTTGTAGGCAATAGAAAATGAGCCAGTGGAGAGGGAGAAATTGAGAATAAATGAGAGAGGGGGAATTACAGAGGGCGCAATCCGTTGGAGGAGACCAAATGGAATTGGATCACTTAAACAAGTAGAGGGGTTACCTTTGGTAAAGAGTAAGACCATTTTCCACGAAACAGGGGTGAAGGAGAAGAAAGTGGCAGAAGGTACCTGAATGATAGGAGAGGAGGAAGAGGGGGAAGCCACCATTTCCCAAACTTTACTCTTTAAAACACTGGCATTTCGTGAATGATGAATAGGGGGCCTTACAAAAAAAAAAATTGTACTGATAATTTTATCTAAAATATTTAAATGAAATAATATGTATTTCACATACTTATTGCATGGGGAATTCTGTGGTATGAAACCGTGTTTAATTTCCTTTTAATTGCTCCAAAATTTAACCAACCATCCCTTTGTTCAGTGTTTCATGCCCACAAACCAGAATTTATGGGTTCTGTCAATATAATTTAAGTCCTAAAGTGTTTGGTGGCCAAATTAGTTTGGGAAAAAATGATTTAGGAGAAATGTCATTTATTATATTGAGAGAAGATCCATTAAGATGAACCACAAGTGTCTTCACTTACCCCTACACTTACCCTACAATTTATTTTTCTTATTGACTAGAAATATTCCCTGACATTTCATGACGGCCAAACCAGTGTGATTGTCTGGCCTGGAGGCTGTTTAGCAGTGAATGGGCTAAAAAAATCTAAAACATTGCTAATGGAATGAGCACTCATCTCCTTGAAGAACATCTTTTTACCCTTATGAAGTGCCCTTTGTCTTTCTTCCCTTCCTTCATGCAGAGCTTTTAATCTTTTTTTTTTTTAACTAAAGAATCTTTCTGATTCTGCAGGATTTCCCAGGGATTACTGTATCTGACAAACATTCCTCAGCAAAGCGAAACAAGAGGGTTAGCAGGAGTGGCCGTAGAGTATATAGTAAGCAGGGAGATCAGTGAACTTTTTTTGAAAAAAAAAATAATTCGATAGCTAAATTTAATGTAATTAGTTTTCCTTGTAATCCTATGTATTTTATTTTATGCATGTAAAGATGTTATTCTGAGAAAAGGTACATTTGGCTACACCAGAACGCCAAAGACACTTAAAAAGGAGATGGCTGATCTTGTGGAAAGCGGTAGAATGATTTGACCTATTTATAGGAGGGAACCTATATCTATGAAGGAAAAGCTGAGGAGAGTCCTAGGATTTTTTGAAGTAGATTTGTGTTTCTATGCTGTCTATCTATCACATATTTTTCTTTGTAACCATACTACTCCCTCCCCATAGAGCCATCTTTAATAACATTTTTTTCATGTTAATAAGCATTTTTTAAACTTCGACTTTGTGCTAGGCACTAGGCTAAGGTCTGAAAATAAAAAGGCAAACAAACAGATAGAAACTTCATCCCTGCTATCCAGGAGCTCACAGTATAATGGAACACTTGAGGGGTTTCTTTGTTTGTTTGAGTTTTTTTGCTTTTTGGAGTGGGGGAGCTGGGGCAATTGGGGTTAAGTGACTTGCCCACGGTCACACAGCTAGGTTTTGTTTGTGTGTGTGTGTGTGTGTGTGTGTGTGTGTGTGTGTGTGTGTGTGTGTATTGGAACACTTGTTTTTAATGACAGCAACTAGGGAAGGAATAAGCATTTATTAAGAACCTATTATGTGTCATAAGCATTTCACAAATACTCCCATTTGATCCCCACAACAACCCTGGAAGGTTCGTGTTATTATTCTCTCCATTTTACAGTTAGAAAATTGAGGTAAACAGAGATTAAAAAAAAAAAAAAGGAAAACCAATAAACATATTAGGAAGCAGCTGGGTGGCTCAGTGAAAAGAATGCTGGGCCCAGAATCAGGAGGACCTGAGTTCATATCCAGCCTCAGACACTTACTAGCTATATGATCCCAGACAAGTCGCTTAATCTCTGTTTGCTTTAATCCACTGGAATAGGAAATAGCCAACCTCTCTGGTATCTTTCCCAAGAAAATCTCATGGACAATATGGTCCATGGGATCATAAAGAGCTGGATATGATTGAATGACAACAGCAATCAACATATCAAAAAAGCCCTGTGTCTTATGCACTGTTCTACACCTGTGGACTCCAACTCCATAAAGAAGGACATATATGGGGGAAAATCGGGAGTGGGGGGAATGTCTCTTCGTATCTCTTCTTTGAGCCAAATCTTTTTTTTTTTTTTATAATTTTATAACATGCACTTTCAATTGTTTTGTGGTGGTTGGGTTTTTTTTCTGGTTACATTGGAGTCATTGTGTATACTGTTTTCCTCGGGTTGGTCAATTCCCTCTGTGTCAGTTCATGTAAATCTTTCTGTGCTTTTCTATAATCATCATGATCATTATTAATTACAACTCAGTAATATTCTATTACTTCTGTGTACCATGGTTTCTTTAGCCTTTCCCAGATTAATGGGCATCCATTTTCCTTACAACCACAAAAGGTGGTGTTATAAATATTTTGATGTACACAGAATCTTTCTTTTTGTTAAAAAATTCCTTGGAGTCATTCTACCCAGGAGTGGAGTGTCTGTAACAAAGGATATGGACATTTTGTTTGCATCATTTGAAATTGCTTTCTGAAATGGTTGAATAAATTCGAAGCTCCACCAGGAACACAATTAGAATACTTCTTTTTACACAATCCCATATTATTTCACAGTAGAATTAGAGGATATTTTAAAGAAGACCTAGTCTAACTCCCTCAGGGTAGATTCTACCCCTGGGATATCACAGATAACAAACACTTATTCAATTGTCCCAGATCTAATGGTACCAAGTAGGGAAAAATGGAAGGCAAAAAGTTGATAGCTATATGATGATACAATGAGTGAGAGGAGATAATACTATATACATACATATTATATATGTGTATGTGTGTATCTCTCTCTGTACATATATATACATATGTGTGTGTGTATATAAAATGATGGCCCCTTTAATCATATCTTAAAGAGTCCTATTTATCAAAAGGACGTTACCTTGCTCAAAGTGAGAACTTGAAGAAACCTTATCTTAAAAAAGCAAAGATCTCCCATTGCATCAGGAGCCATCTCCAGTCATCCTGGTGAATATCTGGCCACTGGACCCAGATGGCTCTGGAGGAAAAAGCGAGACTGGTGACCTTGCACAGCCCTCTCTCACTCAAATCAAAGTCAACTGCAAGTCATGTCATCATCTCCCTGATGTCATGGTCCTCTTCATGAACAAAGGACAAACCACAACATATACATAACACACATAAGTACATATAGACACACACGCGTGCATCTCATTCTCAATTATTTATGCTACTGAGAGTAAAACTAAGAACATCACGAACCAAAAATATGAATTTAGACAGATGTTTATACTTTCTCCCAATATCAAATGCATGCTGAAGTTGTAAGAAGAGCTGCATTCAAGCCACCACTCTACTAGTAATTAGCACTATTATCTTGGGCAAGTTATTAAATTCTGAGCCACAGTTTCCTTACCTGCAAAATGGGAATAAGAATACCTTACCTATCTCCCTTACCAAATTGTCACAGGGAAAGTATCTGAGTTATTGAAATAAATGAATGAAAAAGAAAAAAAAATCCAACATTTATTAAGTACTTACAGTGTGCCAGGCACTATACTAAGCACTGGGATTATAAATACAAACAAGCAAGAGGTTCTCTGCCCTAGGGCTTATCTTCTAATAATGGAAGCCTAGGTTGTTCACGTACTATTATTGCTTCTTTAGTTGGATCAGAGTCCTTAAGTTCCATCAAGGCTCAGGTTATGCCACCTCCTACATGAGGCAGTTTTTGGTCCCCTCAGCGCCCTCAACTTCTGTATAATTATTTGGTTTATGCCTCATAGTGACTTATCTGTATACATATTGTTCACCTCATCTGGGGCGGGTATATTTCAGTCTTGTCTTTTCATCCCCAGTACCTAATGCAGCACCTTGCACATAGTAGGTGATTAATAATTGCTTATTAAATTAAATTAAACAATAGATGACCTAAACAGCAATTCACCACCGACATGAATAGTACAGGTAAGAAAGAAATTCTGTCCCTGTGTTCATCTCCCTCCCCTGGGTCCCTGGCAGACTGACTAATTCACAGATTAGAAAAGCCAAGGAAAAAGGGGAAAAAAATGAACTCTGGGAGAGGCATGAACCATCAACTGAGCATGTGACAGGGAAGTCTCTTTCTTATGCTCAGACTTTGTACCTGTTTGTCCTGCTGGTCCTGGTGATGTGAAACAGACAGAAAAGACAAGCTTATTAAGCATATCATCTGACTTCAGCCTGAACTCAGTAAACCAAAGTGAAAGGGCATTCAAAGATCAGGAAGGCAGTCGTTGCTCACCAACCTCAGAGGATGGTAGAGTAGAGGAATCCATAACTGAGCATTTTCCTAAGGATTATAAAATAATATAGCTTATATTTTATATATTTTATATATTTTATATAAAATAAATAGCTTCTGTCCTCTGGGGCTATGCTCAATCAAAGAGATTGAGACCCACCCTTCTGTGATAATCTGTAAGTGGAAGCAATCTGAAACCCAGCTACATAGCCTATTGGCCAGAAAGAATCAACAAACCCAAAGTTTGAAGTGAAGTATGCACGTGAAGTAGCGGGATTCAGAATCCATATTTGCTTTTCCACAATTTGGTGGGAAGCTTCTTGGTCTATATCACAAAAAAAAATGATATTCGTATAAAACCACTTACTATGGCGGTACCCTAAAAAAAATGAAATGTAATATCTTTTTTTGCTTGTTTTTCATGTTTATTTTATTTTTCACATGTAAGGTGTCCTTGCTGTATTTCATGCAAATTTGGGATAGGGAACCGATTATAGGTAGAAATATTCATTCAGTCTAGTGAGGGAAGAAGTAGGAAGAGGAGACTAAGGGAGTCAGTTACTCAATAAGAATTTAGTTAGGCTTTGCTTTGTCAGGCAACATGCCAAGCAGTGGGGGTACAAACAAACAAAAATTCCAAAATACAGTCCCTGCCCTCAAGGAGCTTAGGTTCTAATGGGATAAACAATATGTAAGGAACTAAAAACTTACAAGATATATACCATGTGAATGGAAGGTAATCTTAAGAGAAATGGATTGGGTGGAGTGAGGAGAAGAAATGGCTTCTTGCATAAAGTTGATCTAAGCTGAGTCTTGAAGCAAGGCAGGGAAGTGAGGAGTTAGAGATGAAGAAGGAAAACAGTGCAACTGTAGTGAAGAGAAATGGTGTCCTGTGTGAGGAATAGGAGCAGAAAGAGAAAGGATATATAGCATCGGGTGACTATGTGAGGACAGTCTCAATTTTGAAGGAGTGGGGAGACGAATCACATAACTCTGTGACTTCATCAACTAATCAACTCTGCTCTTTGAAGCAATCTATTAATATTTATGGAGCCACCATAATGTCACTTTAAACCCTAATAATAACAACTGACATTTATAGGTCAATTTAAGAGTTGCCAAGAACTCTATTGGGCAGGTAGGTGGTATAGTGAATAGAGCACTGGGTTTGGAATCAAAAAGCTTCATCTTCATCAGTTCAAATCCAGTCTTAGACACTTATTAGCTGTGTGACCTGAGCAAGTCATTTAACCCTATTTGCCTCAATTTCCTCATCTCTAAAATGAGCTGTAGAAGGAAACTGCAAACCACTGTTTCTTTGCCAAGAAAACTCCAAAACAGGGTCACAGAGAATCAGATACAACTAAACAATGACTCTATATATTATTTCATTTGATCTTCACTGTAACCCTGTGAGGTAGGAGTTGTTGCCTTCATTTCATAGATGAAGATATTGACAATCAGAGAAGTTGAACCACTCACCTCTGGGTCACACATCTAGTCAGGATTTCAATTGAAATCCATGCCCTAATTCTAAATCCCAAACTCTATTCACTCTGACCTTCCAATGTAGTAGATACCCTTGTGGGAAGTAGGAGAATATTACTCTACTATATTTCATCAGTGTGGATATTCCTTCCATTAAAAAAGATCAGACTCTTCCATACCTTCTTATTGTGTGAGATTCTTTCCTGCTTTTCTATAAATATTCTACAGAGGATGTGTCTACCTCCCGGAGGCCTTCCTTTTATCCCTCTAGAATCTTTTGGAGTATTGAAACACCTGGGCGATCTATCTGTTGTCTCTCATTTTTGCTATCATTTTAAAAAATCCTCAATAATGTCTTATGAGCAGTTTCTTCTTCTCATATTATCACTGATATCTTGCTATAATCAGGTGCTGTGGCTATATAATGTCTCAAAGAGAAGATTACAGAACAAGGGAAAAGATTGCAAACAAGTTTTTCACCAAAAATGTGACTAAGAAGACAACAGCAAGTACCAAGCCAATAAACCTGCTTCTTTCTCTCTATAAAATCATCATAGATAATTTATACACACAGAGGAAAACAACATGAAAAACTGAACAAGGATGCTTTTAGGAAAAAGGGATTTTCTACAGACCACCATATTAACAAAGGTATATAACTGCCTAAAAGATACTGAGATTACAAGATACTTTGATTTTAAGAAAGTTTTATTTGGTAGACCAATCTTCAGCCTCAAAGTCTTTTTTCACAAAAAGATGTCACTTGTACATTCATTAAATTCATATCAGATGCAACATATTTTTGAATGTAGATTGATGAATATTAATTATAGCCAGAGTTGAGTGACAGGCAAATGCCCAACATTAGCTTAAGAGACTGTCCAGGGGGCAGCTAGGTGGCACAGTGAATAGAGCACCGACCCCGGAGTCAGGAGGACCTGAGTTCAAATGTGACCTTAGACACTTAACACTAACTAGCAGTGTGACCTTGGGCAAGTCACCTAACCCCAATTGCCCTGCCTTCCCCCCTTCACAAAGCAGAGAGAGAGAGAGAGAGAGAGAGAGAGAGAGAATGTCCCAAGTTGAAAAAACAAAATGCCAGAAAAACACCTACTTGAGAAATAAATGGTACTTTCAATATCATTAATTTATCAGTTTTCATTCACCTAATATATTGACTTCCAATAGGATGTGAATGCTTTCTCCATAGATTTCTTATTAATTTTATATAGCAAAGGTTTAAATCAAAGGGTACATGTGGGGCATCTCTCTGACCCCCTACTCTTGGATTTTGTATGCTCAGGAAATGCAAATGAATGCATAGTGCCTAATACTCCTATCTAAGGTGTCCTTGGATTTTGGGAAGAATGGAAAACTTCTACTCCCTACACCTTTCCCGCTCAAAAAAAACCAAAAAGCAAAAAACTAGCCACTGATCTCCTATGGAATAATAGAGCCAACCTGATTATAAACCTAAACAAAACAGAATTAGGAAAGTCAATTTGCTGTGACCAAAAAAAAACCAAAAACATCACCACTTGCATTCCAAAGTTGAATAGCAATTAGTTGGGGATTACCTGCTGTTTGGGATTTCTCAGCCCCACTATTCCTCTTCATAAGTGCAATAACTGACATATGAACTAGGTAAGTTTAGCATTCTTTGGATTTAACTGGTCTTCCCAGTTGGGGGGAGGGGGTAGTTTTGTAAAAAGTGTTTTGTTAATTTTTTCCTGAACAATAAAAGCTATTTTCTACCACAGTTTTTTTTCAAGGAGTCAAAATGACCAAAAATGAGATTTTCTAACTAATAATTGCTTAATATGATAGTGCCTGATGTATCTATCTTTGGGAAGATGGAAGTTCTTATACTATCTATACTCCTATCCATGGAGGAATCACCAGTGCATAGTCGCAAAGTATATTTTGCTAAGTTCTTCTATCATCAATTTTTGCTAGTGTTTTTCTTTTTCTTTTATTTTGGCTTTCAGTATTTCAGCATATTACTTCACTGA
This sequence comes from Pseudochirops corinnae, assembly GCA_028646515.1. Taxonomy (NCBI): domain Eukaryota; kingdom Metazoa; phylum Chordata; class Mammalia; order Diprotodontia; family Pseudocheiridae; genus Pseudochirops; species Pseudochirops corinnae. The sequence goes on from CM053587.1 coordinate 78,320,737, forward strand.
ATAGAGGATCCATGAGAAAGGTGAATGATAATACAATCCAGGGAAAGATGTCTCCAGGAATGGATGCTATGCACAAATACCCCCACACAACATATATATATGCATGTATGTATTCAGATCCCTAAATGTAACCCAATTAATATATGCATTTAACTTTGATGAATGAAATCATCATAGTATAGTATTGAACGGACCTCCCATTACTAGCAATATAGATTTATTTTTTGGTCCAGAACTGTGATTTCATCTGTACATGAAATTCCCAGTACAGAAATTTTCTCTGTCAATGCAGGTCAGAAAACTGTCTCTCTCTTAGAATTTTAAAAAATTGACTGAAAGTCCAAGAAATAAAAATACTTGCCTAGGGTCACACAGCTAGTATATGTCAAGGTTAGGACCTAGATTCTTGTATTCCTTGCTCCAAGGTTGGTTCTCCATCCACTATGGCACATTATCTCTTGGTAATATTCTGGGATGCATTCTAAAAGAAATGTTAGTCATAATGAATTTGCTAAACACATTTTTTTAAATAAGCTATCCATCATAGAGATTTGTGGTAGTATAGAAAACTCTCCTTTTCTGTTCTTTGTATGTGGAAATGCTAATGTCTGTTAGGGCTTGTCAAGTTCAGAACAATAAAAACAAAAATTATTTTTAATGGGGGGCTGAGAGACAGAAAGAGAGAGAGAGAGAGAGAGAGAGAGAGAGAGAGAGAGAGAGAGATGCTGCCGCTGCTGCTGCTGCTGCTGATTATGATGATGATGATTGTTAACGAGCTTCTAGGAAAGGAAATGAGCCAATGAATATGGCTTTATCAAGAACTTGACATACCAGGCTAGCTTTCTTCTTTTTTGATGAGGTTACTGAACTGGGAGATCGTAGGGAATACTCAAGCTATAGTTTAACCTAACAAGCCACTGGACAAAACGGACAGTATAAAAGCAGACAACAGTCCAGTTGAGTAAATTCAGACCTGGTTGAAAGATAAAATCAATAAACATTTATTAAGCACTTCCTATCACTGTGCTAAGGTTAGGGGATTAAAGAATTTTTTTTTGTTTCTTTGTTTTTAAGTAGGCCCTTTCTTCAAAGAATTCACATCCCAATGTGAGTGAGGACCTACAGGATAATTGAAGGTAATCTCAGAAGGAAAGAACTAGCAGCTGGGGAGATCTCTTACAGAAAGTGGAATATGAGTCTTGCAGGAAGCCAGGGAAGCCAAGAGGCAGAGACAAGGGGAGAGAGAGAGCATTTCTGGCACGGGGAACAGCCAGCCAGAGCCAGGGGCACAGAGTCAGGGACCCAAACAATAGTAAGCAACTTTTCACTATGAATTTGGAAGATGGAAGGATCTGTGCATGGCTCTATGATATTTAACATTTTTATTAATGATAAAATAAAAACAGAGATTGCATGCCATTTGAATTTTCAGAGTACGCAAAGCTGAGAGGAATAGCTGTAACAGCAATCAATTTTGCAGATACTTAGCCCTTAGTAACTTAGGGCTAAGTATGGAATGTGTGAGCTCAGTATGGAAGGTGTGAACTCTGTCCCCTGTTGAGAGAGTGTGAACTCCCCTGTTGAGGTGGAAGAAGGGGATAGGCTGAGACAGAAGGCCAGAGTGTATATAAGAAGAGTTCTAGAGACAGAGAGACAGAATTGGAATGTTCCTCCTGTTGGAGGAAGCAGGATTGTCCCAGCATCTGGGAGCTGGGCTGCTGGACTGAAGAAGTGAGTTGGAGTTTTCTTGAGAGAGAAAGAGAGAGAGAGAGTTTCTCTCGAAGCATCTGGAAGCTGACTGAGAACTAAGATGGAGTTTTCCTGAGACCAGAATCTGATGAAGGCAGACTGGAAGGCTGAGAGGGCTTGCCTGGAAGGCTTCCTGGAAGGCTGGGATACTCCTGGGTCCTAGGGCCAGCTGAACTGCTAGAGATCTGAAGAAGCATGACCAGGATAAGCCTTTGTTTGTTCATGGTCTGGCTGAACTTTGAGTTCCCAGCAACAGAAGTGGTGAAGGGTTTGAGATGTGCTGGAACCTGCGGAACTTCAGTGTGTGCCAGGGACTGCCCTGAGGACTGGACAAGGACCTGGGAGAAATCTGCTTCTGAATCCAGGTGACTTTGGTGGATTCAGGAGGGAGCTGTGACCATGGAAAGGGATCCAGGGAATCAGAGAGACCACCTAGAGTCAAGATGAAGAAAAGGCCTCCCCTTGGATGAAATTGAGGTTTGCTGGACGCCAAGGGGTGGAGGGTTTGTGTGGTTTTCTAATGATTGTATCTAATGACTGATTGAGTTGATGTTTGATTGCCCCATGAGTGGAAGATTGATTATTGTATTGTCAATTGATTGAATGATTGAGTATTGATTGTGAATTGATTGAAAGCTTTGTTCTAAATATTGTGGCCACTGTAGTGAAAACTGTGTGGCCATTCTAATGTTAAGCTGTTATGAACACTATATTGTGATTTTCTGTGATAAGATGTAATGTTGTGAATATTAGATTGTGATATATTGTGAATGTTTGCCTTGATTTGTAATAGAATAAACAGAGTGTTCACTATACTGTGTAATCTGAACCTTAAAAACTGTTCACAGTAGCATGCTTTTGGGAATCTGCTGGTGTATGGCCTTACAATAGCTAAGATAGTGAGGGACAGAATCTGCATCCAAAAAGATCTCCATACATCAGAACATTAGACCCAATATAATAAGATGAATGTAATGAAAGATTTTTTTAAAATCTATTTCATGTGTATAAAATGGAAATGGGGGCAACATAGATAGAGATATAGCAGCTCATTTGAACAAGATCTGAAGGTTTTTGCAGAATACAAGTTCAATGAATCCTCAGTGTGATTTGATTGTTGATTACATTAAGAAAAGACTAGTATACAGCAATAGGGAGGTGTTCATTCCTTGGTATTCTGCTTAGGTTAGACCACACCTGGAGGGCTCTGTTCAGTTCTTGATGTCACATTTTAGGAAGGTAAGTGGGAAAGCATCCAAGGATGGTGATTATAATATTAAGAACCTCAAGATCCTATCATATAAGGATCAGTTGAAGAAATTTCAACTAATTTTTAGCCTGAACAAGAGAAGATTGACAAGGACATGATAGCTATGTTCAAGTATTCTATGGGATATCATGTGAAAGAAAGAAGAGAAGGAAGAGGAACATTTATATGGAGCTGTAAGACTTGCCAAACACTTTACAAACATGATCTCATTTGATCATCACAACCACCCTGGGAAGGTGCTCCTATTATCCCTGTTTTACAGGTGAGGAAACTAATGCTGAGAGAGGTTAAGTAACTTGTCCAAGGTCAAGTTTGAGGCACAAATTGGAACTCAGTTCCTCCTGAAAGTCCAACATTATACCCACTGAGTCATCTAGTTCCCAACTAGACTCTTGTTTGTCCTGAAGGTAGAACTAGGAAGATCATGTTGGAAAGGGGCAAATTTCAGATTGATATGAAGAAAATTTTCCTAAAATTTAGAGCTATCCAAAAATAAATTAGGCTTCCTCTAGAGCAAGAGTTTTTTTTTTAAGTTGTTGTTGTTGTTTTGGTTTGGGGGTGGGGGTGATGTTGGGGGTTTTTTTTGTATCATGAGATGATTTTAATGCATCAAATGAGAAAATAGTTATAAAACACATTACCTAGCACATAGTAGGTGCTTTTTCCTCTCCCTCCCTTCTTTCCCTATCGTATGCCTTTGGCAATTTTGGTGGAGTCTATAGATCACTTCCCAGAATGTTTTTTAATGCACAAAATAAAATACAAATTATAATAAAAGTAGAAATATACTTTTTTTCCCATTCAAGTTCACTGACCCTCTGAAATCTATCCATGAACCTATGCAGGTAGTGAGTTTCCCATTGGGAGGTTTTCAACCAAACACTAGCTAACTACTTATTTAGGCATATTACAAAAAACAGTTTCTTATTTAGGTAGGAGTTGTACAAAATGGTCTGTGAGGTCCCATCCAATCCTGACTGAGATACTGTCCATCTTTATTCTGTAGTTTCATTCAACATTTATATGTTATCCATCACCAGGACCATGTACCCTACTAAAAGGCCAAATGTAAAATATCTTCTGCTCAACTCTAATTGAATCATCAACTTTGCTATTAGAAAAGTTCCCTGATAGTTAGTTACATTTTGATCTCAAACAGATCACTTAAAGTTAAACTCTCAGAAAATTAAATTCAGACTTCCACTTCTGAAGTGCCTTTTCTAGGTTTTCTGGAAAATACCCATAACCACATGTCACTGCTCTAAAATCACATGTATGGACCAAAGAGGAAGGAAGGATCGTCTTTAATACAAATCAACAAGGAAATCATTGAGCACCTATTTTGTGCTTAGCATTTTGCTAGGAGTTGTGTAAGATAAAATAATGTGTGATAATAGCAAGGCATGAGGACAGAATGCAACTGCTGTCATTCTGTCTTGCTACTACATTGCACAAAGGGTACTTTCAGGGAGCCTACAAAAGATGAGCTTTATCATTATATTTTATTCAACTACACAAAGCAGTCATTTTATCCATCAATGCAATAGTGTATAGAACAAATTGGATGAAAGAATAGAAAAAAGGTAACTAGTATGCTCTAAATATGTGCTTGTTGACTTTTGTCCCATGATCATATATCAGAATTCCATAAAATGAGATGAAAAGAACAAGATGATAATGGTTCGAATGGATATATTGCTCTCAGATTTTACCTGTATTATCTCATTTAATCTTCACAACTAGTGAAGTAGTTGTGATACCCACTGATTAAGATGAGGAATCTTAAGGCTCAGAGAGGCAACATGACTTGTCCAGGATCAGAGGGTGTGAGAAGGATTCAAACCTGGGGTTTCATGACTCCAAGTTCAATGCTTTATTCACTGTTATGTTGCATAGAGCATGTATCAACCCTATATTCAAATCTAATTGAAAATATAAGATTATCAAAGAAACAATAGTATGAAAGTGTAAAATGGTATATGATTACATCCCAAAATAGAAAGGCAATGTGAGATGTGAATTGGGTCTTAAAGCATGGGTAGGAAAAAAGAGGAATTCATTCTAAAAAAGAATTAGAAGACACTTTAGAGACTAAACTGGCTGGAACAAAGTGGAGGAATTCCTGATTATTAAGCAGTCATGTCTTGCTTTCACTTCAACCAGCAACATCTTCAGTTTTTGAGAGGGAGTACAGCGTAGTTGGAAAAGCACTTCAACAATTACAATCATCATGCCTTGGAATTGGAATGGAATACAAAGATCCATCTTCTCACATAATTCAAGAATCCCTTCTACACAATCTTTCCAAAACTGTAATCCTGCATCTATTATAATATTTCCAGGGATGAGGAAGTCACCATTGCTTTGTTGAGACAGCCATTTTTTTACTGGAGAGTTAGGAAATTCTCCATTTATTAAGTTAAAGGCAATTATCTTTCTCTGCCTGGTATCATAGTTCCAATGGTTAGTGTGCCCCCATTCCTCTTATATTCATCCCATCCCAATGATTCTCACATGCACACACCCAAATGCTGATGGGGAAAAAAACCATTTTCCATGCTAGACTCATTGCTCGCTCTTTCCTGACCTCCTCAATCCCCATTCTTCCTCCCCCAAATAATGTTGCATTCCATATCTTTCTACACCTTCTACTATGTTTTCTGGAATGTCCATTCCACAGTTAACAAGCTTCCTTTATTCTTAAACCTCTTTCTCCATTCTTCTATCTTTTGGTCCTCATTGAGAAAAGACTCCTTCACAGTAAGATCATTTCAGTCACCACCCTTTCTAGTACTGGATGCACTTTCTCTCATAGCCCCCAACTTACTGGTGATGGCAAGGGAATCAGAATACTCCTTTCTATTGCTACTTCTGGTTCTCCCTTAATCAGCTTTATCTTATGCCTTCCATCTCCTGCTGGGTTTAGCATATCTGCAGGAACAAGACTGCTGCAAGGGGTCAAGCCAAATGTCTTCATCTTCCTGGAAGCATTTCTCCATGTACCTGATTCTGCCACTTCCTGCTGCCCTCTCACAGCCAGACTTATTAGTTGAGAAGACCCTCTCATTTCAAGCTTTCCAGACACTTTGAGGGAAGTGGGAGAGGAAAGCTGGCATTGGACAGACTTCTTTCTCCTACTGTGTAGCCTCTACTTTCATCTCCAGCTGTGACTTTTTCCTGGCTAATCTCAAGTTTTTGGAAGGAGGAAGATTTGTGAAGTGGAGCCTCCCATTTAAAAATCTGTCCATGTGCTACTTGTCTCATATTGCACTTGCCTCCAGCTTGTTCTCCAAATTTTGTTGGGAAGAAGAGTGCCCCCATCCATTCAATGCTGAACATTGTCATACTTGGTCAAGCCTTTCATATCCCAGTGACTGAAAACTCCTGTAGATCATCATCCAAACTCCATCCCCCACCCCTTAGCACCAGATTCCTCTTTCCCATCCCCCTCAACCCTCTCACCCCCAAAGTTTCAAACTAATACAACCCAACTCTTCTACTGTGTCCTCTGGAATGTCTGTTCCACAGGCAACAATTTTTTCTTTATCTTAAACCTTTTCCTCTCCCACTCCTTCTGTCTGCTAGCTATTATTGAAACCTGTCTCCCCCCTGATGACACAGCCTCCCTGCCCACTCCTTCTAGTATTGTCTGCAACTTCATTTCTTCTCTTCAGCTCATTGGTTAAGATGAAGTTAGAATACTAGAATGCTCATTGTTTCTCATTGCCATCTCCAGGTTCTTCCTCTTCTTCCACTACTCAGTAATCTTTCTTCTTTTGATGTTCATGCTATTCATATTTACCACCCAATCAAAATTCTGAAAGCTATTGTCTACAAATACCTAGATCATTCCCCCTCCTTCCTCAATGAGTTTGATACTAGGCTCACAGAGCCATTGTGCTGACCTCATTGTTTTATGCCTGTGAAACCTGGACAGTGTATCAGTGCCATGCCAGGAAACTGGATCACTTCCATTTGAATTGTTTTAGGAAGATTCTGAAGATCACCTGGCAGGATAAAGCAACAGACACTGAACTAAACTGCCAGGCATTCAAACTCTATTGCAAAAAGAGTACAACTCCAACAGGTTGGTCTTATTTCAATGCCAAACAAATGCTTGCCTAAAAGATTATTTTATAGAGAACTCATACAAAGCAAGTGCTCACATGGTGATCAGAAGAAGTGATACAAGGACATGCTCAAGGTCTCTCTGAAGAACTTTGGAACTGATTGCATGACATAGGAGACATGGCAAAGCACCACCCAGCACGATGTACCCATGTTAAAGAAGGCACTGTGCTCTATGAGCAAAGCAGAATTGAAGTAGCACAAAAGAAATGGGAGATGGGCAAATTTAAAGAATCTGCCCCAAATGTTCACATGGACTATTTGTGCTTGACCTGTCTGAGTTCGTATTGGTCTGATCAGCCACAGTTGAACACTAAGTTGACTCTAACTTAGTGATGTTTTTTTGGTCCTCTTCTAGAATGGACAAGAGCCATCAACAATAACCAAACATCAACCTGATTCACAGTTTTTCTCTCCTCCCCAAATCCTGCCCTCATACTATGGGATTTCAGCTTGCATATTGACTCCAAACACCCTAACCACTCAGTTCCTCAACCTACTCACTTCCCATTAGCTATTCCTCCATCCTGTCTCAGCCACACAAAAAGATACATGGCTTAATCTTGTTGTCACTTACAAATGTGCTGCCTCTACATTCAAGAATTCTGAAATTCTCCCATCCAACTACAATATATTGGCTTTTCGCCTCTCTCTTTGCCTTCCCTTACAAAAGCCTACTCTTCATTTACATAGTGACCATTAATTTCTGGATCCCTCAATTCTCTCCCAGATCATCTGCCTTGCACTACTTCCTCCTCTCTTTACCATCTTGAGTCCTTGGTGAACCAATTTAACTCTACACTGTCCTCTTCTCTTGAATCCTTTTGTCCCTTATCACATCACTGATTATGTCCATCCATGCCTCAGCCTTGGAGCAATACATTTGCTACCTCCCACCCTATACACATGCTGCTAAATAAAGATGGAGAAAATGATGCAGCAAGACGGTGTAATGGATAGAGTACCTGGCCTAGAGTCAGGAAGACTCATCTCTTCTTGTATTCGTATCTGTACAATGAGTTAGAGAAGGAAATGGCAAACCATTCTAGTATCTTTGCCAAGAAAATCTCAAATGTGGTCACAAATATTCAGACAGAACTAAAAAGACAGAACAAAAACAACCATGCATTACACCTACCATACAATCTTTTTCACTTCTATTCACATCCCACATAATAGGATTGGAGGAAATTACAAAACCATGATGACTGGTCTCACAACATATTTATCCTATCTAATCTCAACTGAGACCTCTTTGCAGCAAGGCAAACATTCTATTGATCCCTAATTGATTCACTCTCTCACCTTCCACAGCACTGTTCCAAGCCTTTTTAAATCTCTTCTAGCTCTCATGACACCCACCATTCCCACTCTTTCAGTCAAGGACCTCATCTCATACTTTCCTGTCAGAATTGAGACCATTCACTAAGACCATTCACTCTGTTTTCCCTCCTCCTTACCTTATTTCCTTTAGACATATTTCTCAATTATTTCCTATTTCATCCTTATGCATTATGAAGAAATAAACCTTCTCTTTGACTAGGCAAACCACTCTTTCCATATGAACCATCATCCTATCACACACACACACACACACACACACACACACACACACACACACCTTCTCTAATAAATTGTCCAATTACCATCCTTCTCTCTATCTTCAATCTTACCTTATCTACTGATTCCTTCCCTGTGGCCTACAGACAGGTTCTTGTCTTCCCCATCCTTAAAAAGTTCACATGTTCTATGACTCTCCTTGCTAGTTTTCACATTTTATTTCTATTCCTCTTCATGAATAAACTCCTTGAGAAAACCATCTGCAATCTTTCCTCACACTCTCTTCTAAACCATCTGAAATCTATCATCTCTGTGTACCCATCACCGAAATAAATAATTAATGTCTGTTTAATTGAATTGAGTCTCCTATGGAATAATTTCCATTCACTGAAGACAGTTACCATGATCACTCTACTCCCAAGTCTTTACTTCTTCAGGCTTCCTAGTTCCCAGTTTCTTCAATACTTCTTTATGTAACACCAGCTTTAATAACCTCTTCCACAGAGAATAAAAATATTGGTACTATAACTTTTAGAGGCTTTGGAATCATGAACAGTGACAGTATAATTGACTTTCCTTAAGGAATCAGTAAGCAGTGTGTGAGTTTTAACTTTGATCTCTGAGGAGTCTGTGAGAAGACAAAGAGCTTTAACTGTGATCTTTAAAGAGAACACATTTAACTGTCATTCTGGAGAGACAGTTAACAGTGATGGATTGAGAGAAATTGTGAGTAGACAGAGAAAAAAAAGATGAACAAATACTCTTTCCTGAGAGAAGTTTTTCATCTCTCATATTAGAAGAAAGAATATTAAAGAATTCCTTGAGGAGTTTTGAATTCTGAGGAATTCCTTAAAGAAATTGGAGAATTTCAGCTGTCAATCTGGAGAGTTATCAAGCTGAAGAGAATCTATGTAAGGATAGAAAAAAAAAAGAACTTATTCCCTGAGACAAATCCATTTAACCCATGTATATATACATATATTTGTATACATACTCACATACACATATATTGATAAGATTAAACTAGCAGATCTAGAAGTTCCAACAAATTGTAAATCCAATTACTCCCATGTGCTTCCTTCAAATGAGATTAAGTCTGACGGGTCTAAAAGGTCTACTAAATCCATCTAACTTGTACTTTCATGTAGCCTACATCCTTCCATCATTTCCACAAGAACAACACAAGATATTTATGAGCTATGTCCACACATTTGTGGAAAACTAAACATAAGCATATTTGGAGATTTCCCAGAGTAAACTTTGGGTGGGAGCAGAAGAGGAGAGAGACAGAGACAGACACAGAGAAATAGAGAGAGACAGAGATAGAGAGACAGAAAGAAAAAGAGAAAAGGAGAGGGGGAGAGAAAAGGAGAGAGGGGGGTCTAGAAAAGAAGGGGGGGAGAGAAAAGGAGAGAGAAAGAGAAAAGAAGAGAAAAATAGAGAGAAAAGGAGAGACAGGAAGAAAGAGACAGAGACAGAGAGAGAGAGGGAGGGAGGGAGGAAGGAAGGAAGGGAGGGAGAGAGAAGTGAAAAGAAATCCATTAATCCTTAATTCTGGAGAAACATTTTCTTTTTCCCACTCTTCTCCCCTCCTCCCTTATTCACTATGGGTCAGTGGAAGAAGCACCAACTTGGAGTTAGGGCATCTGAATTCTAATCCCACCTTTGTCATTTACTCATACTTGTGATTTTGGACAAAGCATTTAACCTCGCTGGATCTGTTTCCTCAGCCATAAAATGAGGATGTTAGAGTAGAAAGCCTCTAAGGTCCTTCCAAATCTAGATCTGGTGATTCTGGGGCTCCATCCTCTCTATTCTGCCACTTGATATCAATAGTTCCTCCTCAAAAAATGAGAAATGAGTCACTCTAAACCATAATCCTCAAACCCATTTCCCCTGATCAGTCTATTCTCTAAATCCTGCCTATTCTGGCTCCATTCAAGCAAGTCAACCACAGTTCAATATTTTGCCTTACCATCATCATGACCCTCAAACTCCCAATGATACTCATTTGCCACCATATGTACATGTAGGTATCTGGATCCTGATCTTTCTGTCCTTTGCTGCTTACCATAGTACCTTTTCCTAAGGCATTTATTTGCAATAGAAATGAGTATTTATAGAAACAACAATGCTAAAGTTTGAGTAGTCAAAAGAGTTTGTAAAAGAATTCTACTCAAGTGATCACTCCAGAAGGTTATAGAGCATGCTACTCTGTCCTCGTGAGTTAAGATTCCCCCTGGGCTAATAGGTCTACCCTAAGGTTTCAGAGCTTCTGGCTCCTGCTTGACCACAAAAGTAAATGTGACATCTTTCTTATGAAGACACTGTAAACCCCTCCACCGAATGGGGATTGGTTTAGTCAGCAAGCCACTATAAACAAAGTTCATTCAATCAACAAGAATTTATTAAGTAATTACTATGTAGCCAGGTGGTATAGTGGCTAGAATGTTGGAGTTGGAGTCAGAAGACCAGCCTCAGATACCAAACTGCTGTGTGACCCTGGACAAGTCACTTAACCTCTCTCAGACTCAGTTTCCTCATCTGTAAAACTTCACAGGGTTGTTGCTCAAGGATCAAATGAGCTAATATGCGTAAAATGCTTTCCAAACCTTAAAGTGTTATATATGAATGCCAACTGTTAATTATGATGAGCCAGGCACTATGCTGGCTAGTTTCTCTTTGAGTCAACCATGAAGTCTCCTGATAAATGATAGTTTTTGGAGTTTCAGTCTCACCAAAGCACCTACACACCTAATTAATTTATATCTTTGTTCCCTACTTTAGGAGAGAGCTCCCATCACCCACTCAAGTCAATATTTGGTAAACACTTTCTGGGTAGAACATACTGTTCTAGGACCTTCTTTTCCAAAGACAGAATAACACCTAGACACAGATAATAATTGTAGCCATTTCGGGGTTATGAAGAAGAGTCTCTAATCATTTTTTATCCTCCCTGGTTCAGCTTTACTCTTAGCAGATTTGGGGGGGAAAATGGAACTTCTGAAAGAACCCAGAGGCTAATAGATCCAGGCAAGGCAAAGCACTGAAACTTAACTGGGAAAGAAAAGAATATTAAAGCAACAGGAAGCAATCTCAACACACACATTTCCAAGGGGGTGAAATCTCCTCCCTCTTTCTCCCCAGCAGTTTAAGAAATGAGCCCCTCTACACCCATTACTCTTTGAAGGAAGGCATGCATAATGTCTCTCTATGGTGAAAGGATTGGAGGTTTCAGCATAGACAGCGTTTGTTTCTTTGCAGGAAAATTGTCCTTGTTAGGATTTGCTCTTGTTAGTGAGTCTGCACTATCAACAAACATCTTTTAAGCTCCTACTAGGTGCCAGGCATTGTGCTCAGCACATTAGTCACTGTGGTCCCACGATTCTGTGACCTGCTTGCCTGGTCACTGGAAGCTTCCACGCAATTCTTGCCACTAGTATTATTTCTTGAGGCAATGCTGCTCCTGGTCCCCATGCATTTCCCAACTTGACTTTCCACCCATATGACTCAACCTACAAAGACTTCCTTGATCTCATGACTCTTTCCCTCTAAAACCCTGAAATAACCAACCTGGGTCACCTGCATACAAGCTTCACTGAAATTTGAGTTCCTTATAAGGAGAACATTGTACACAGCAACAGCCACATTGTGTGATGACTAACTCTGATAGACTTAGCTCTTCAGCAAGGCAAGGATCTAAGACAATTCCAAAAGACTCATGATGGAAAATGCTGCCCGCATCCAGAGAAAGAACTGTGGAGTCTGAATGCAGAACAAAGCAGACTATTTGCTCTCTTTTTGGTTTGTTTGTTTTGTTTTGTTTTTCTCACAATTCCGCCCATTGGTTCTAGTTCTTCTTTACAACATGACCAATGTGAAAAGATGTTTAATATGAATGTATATGTAGAGCATTTATCAGATTCACACTGTTTTGGAGAGAGGGGAGGGAAGGAAGGGGGAGAAAATTTAGAATCAAAATCAAAATCTTATGGAAGCGAATATTGAAAATTTAAAAGTAATTAAATAATTTTTAAAAAAAAGAAATTTGAGTTCCTTTTCTGTCCAGGAGCCCCCCTGGAAATTGTAGTACTTCCTGACTTTGGCTCTGGCTGTTAGACTATAACATACAATAGAGAAGAGACACAGTGTAGTGGAAAGAATACTGGAACTAGAGACATGGGTTCAAATCCAGCCTCTGATACTTATTAGTTATATGACCATGGACAAAACATTTAACCTCTCTGAATTTCTACCTTCTCATTTATAAATAATAATACCTATATTATTATAGATAGCCATATTTATACTAAAACAAACCACCTTTCTCTCCTTGACTTGGCAGTACCTACCTTCCTGGGGTGCTGTGGAGATCAAATGAGGTAATTTATGTGAAGTACTTTGTTAAGTACTTACTGTTAAGTTCCAAGTAAAAGTCAGCTATTCTTATTAGTATTACTATTATCTATGTTGTTATCCATGGTGAGTGCACTAGGTGTAATCCAAGACACCATAGATATCTAAAGGGGAAAAAAGACTTCATGGAGGAAGAGGCATTGGAGTCCAGCTTTTAAAGAATTCAATCCAAAAAGAGGAAAGGGGCCTAGGAAACAGCAAAGTAATATTGAACAGTAAGGAATATTGAGGGGACAGAGTTTGGGTAGGAATCAGAATGGATGCAGGAGAACAAGGTGGAATAAAACTAATAAATGTGACAAAAGACTGAAGAAAGGGTTCACTTTCTGGCAAAGAAAACTAAAGTTTAATTGGGCAAAAAAGAGGGAGCTAGTGAAAAATGTTTAACAGAGGAATGATATGACTATGTACATACATAAATAATGTTAATCTAGAAATGAAGACGTGACTGGAGGAAGAAAGAATGTGAAGAAGAAAACACCAATATGGAGACTACTGCAAAAGCCCAGTTGGATGGCCAGTACCAAGCATAGTGTTTGCAGTAGTAAAAAGGGAGTAAATGAGAGGGAGAAATGTTGTGGAGGTTTAATCCATGAAACCTGGTGATCAACTGGATCTTGGACATGAGAGAGAAAGAAGAGTAAAAGCTCACTCCAACAGTTCAAAGGTAAAAAAAGCCTTGATCAATAGTGATGGTATGGGCAAGACTACTGGAGTTGTTGGGAGGAGCAGATTTAAGTGAGTGATCCTTCCCAGAGGTGCAGAGACACTTCTCACTAGGTCATTACAAGCCCCTAAGTTCAAGAATGACACATGGGGATGAGACAGAAGGTAGTCCTTGCCTTGAAGGAGTCTATATTTTAACTAAAATAAAATAAAATAAAACAAAATGCTCAAGGTATATAAAGTTAGATTGATTTGTTTTCTTTTTAAAAGAATCGAAAAGATCCAAAGTGTTGCCTCTCCTAGCCATTAAACAGATCTCCTGGAGATGCACTATTTTGTATTATTCACCCAACGGGCCAAGTCATATAAGGGACAATCAGAGCAATCTTGGTGTAATATGAATGCCACCCGTCTCTGCATGGTTTGTGACAAAGGGATGAATTAATGAATGAAAGATTGAAGAAACATTTATTAAGCACTTACTATAAACAGAATACCGAATTAAGTGGGAAGGACCTAAATAGAGAAGAAATTCTCAAGGAGCTCCCATTCTAATGAGGAAAAAGCACATCTAAGAGGCTTCAGCTGCAAATAGCAATTGAAAGGCAGGTGGATCAGCCCAGGAATGTTTAGGGAGCAGTGGTGATACATCCTTTAGTATCATTTGCTTTAATAAAAATATTTCTATACCCATGGTTGAAGCATTTAATAGTACCAAGAGCTTCAGTGGCAAGAATTTTCTTTTCCTGGTCTTCAGGGACCAGAAATGCTGAGGGGATGGGGCTGTAGCCCTTCCTGAGGCAGTCTCCTTAAAGGCTTAAACTTAAAGGAAGCTTCTGTGGAGATGGTGGACTATGGTTGCAGAGACCAAATTGGAAATAGGTCCAGTAGTATGGGGAAGAGGAGCAGGTGGCTGGTATTCCAGGGGTTCTTGGCCTCTGAATTCTGGGCTCTCTCCACTGAGGTCTTAGGGAAGATGGTGCTCAAAATGGTGGTCATGGTCTTGTCACCTCCTGTCTCTGTCCCAGGGTTCCTTTCTGCTTCAGCTGGGAAAGAAAAAAGGTTATGTTACCTGGGGTATTCTCAGACTCCAGTCATTCATTCCCTGTTTAACTGGAAAATCTATAGCTGCCAACAAGGCCTCCAGGAGCACAGACAGCTTACCTTTTGGCAAATTCCAAAGTTCCACTTAAAATTCACAAGGAGCTGCAGAATCCAAAGCAGGAGGGAGGAGAGGAGAAAATCACTAGGATTTTTTAACCAAAAAGGGAATGGGGGGAGGAGAAAAGCACTACGGTTTTTTAAGCAAAAGAGGGGGAAAAGTTTAATTATGGAAGAGAAGACACACACATAGTATAACCCACAAATGTAGCAGTGCTGTGGAAGCACATTCCAGTAAAATCTTAAAAGATTACTTTAATAATAAACCATGCATTCTTCAGCAAGCCATCCTAGGATTAACCACCCCCTTCCCTCTGCTGGAAGCAGTGTTTTCAGGCCAGGGTTGTACAAGGAGTAGTGTCATGCAAGGTCTATACTTTTCAAAGTTTGCACTTAATCTTGACCACCTCCTTTTTCCAAACCTGAATTTCAGTGTGGTAAGAAAAGACTGTGGTTTAGACAGAGTTAACATCTGGAAAGGCAACCCCAGAACAAGCAGTGGTGAGATTTTCCAGATGTAAGGAAGATAATTTTAGACCTGCTGAAAAGTGATTTGCCTATTGTGGCATAAGGCAATATTGCACCAAACCAAAAAAAGAGTTAATTTTTTTTTCACTTTTTCTCCCCAAACATGGGTAGGACACTGAATCTCTGCCAGAAGTAATATCAGAGCACTACAGAAATAAAAAGATACTGTGACTCCAATGTTGACTCCCCACAAAAAAAATACTGTTAAAAAAAAAATAAGATGCTCATTTTACGTTGTTCAGGTGGGCCAACAGCACATAAATGAAAGAATTTTCAATAAAAGTTTGCTATTGATATTGTAGTTTATTAGAGATTAAGTATGCAGTAATGAAAAGAGTCACAGGTTTGGAGCCAAAAAAAAAGCTGAACTCTGCACTGTATCACCTGTATGCCCTTGGGCAAGTCATTTCCCTTCCCTGGGCCTTAGTTTCTCTATTTGTAAAATGAAAAAGTTAAGAATAGATGATCTCTTAAGCCCCTTCCAGGGATAAATCCCAGGATCCTGAATTACTGTATTCTTTCAGGGTTTCCTTTGTTACTTTTTCCAAGAAGTAATATTTTAATAAAAAAATAAAAATGTTGGGTTGTTTCTGAGTTAAAAAAAAAAAAAACATTTCAAATTCAAAAAATAAGATTTCTTCCTTTAAGACAGTTAAGCTGTTCTATTTTTTATGAAATAAAATGGTCATCTTTCCCCTGTTACTTATAAAAAGGTTATAAATTGAGGAATGATGTAGTGGAAAGTGCTGAACTTTGGGTCAGGAGAGACTTAGATTTGGACACCACGTCCACAGTGAACTCATCTTGCCACAGAGACTTAGTTTCCTTATCATTATGGATCAAATATTATTTTCATCAAAGATTATCAATATCATAATACCATATAAAGAACCTATTTCACAAGGTTGTTGTTAATTAGGAAATAAAAATATGCACAGAAGAGCTTTGTAAAATTGTGATTATATATGTGTGTATATTTGTATATATACTTACATACATACATACGTTTGTGTATAGATGCCACACCTACCATCACTATTATTATTATCACTTAAAATATTAAGAATATGCAATGAAGTATCCTGAAACATAACATAATTAAAATTCTCTTCATTTATATTTTAATACTTAATAGGACTGAAATTGCTATACTGATCATGAAGTGACCAATAACCGTTTTAAACATAGCAAGTTTGATATTACAAGTGGGAATACGTCTATATTTCTTACCTTCTCTTCTCTTCATCACTGTCTCCCCTCCCCCAAGATGAAAAATTGAGGCAAGCAAGGCGAGTGTAAGGTAAATTACCCCACCCAGCTGTGCTCCTCCACCTCATCCCTGACCCTCTTCTCCACCCCTGCACCCTTGCTATTCCAAGTTTGACCTACTTCAGAGAGGAGATTGCCAGTCACACTGAGCTACCCCAAATTACAAAGTGGTTTTACAGCCAGGACTAAGCTGAGACCACAAAACACATATTGCATGTGACTTGAGCCAGAGTTGACCCTACTCCCTCCTCCTCAGTCTTTCTCCAGAGGTGAAAGGCACATCCACTATCCCCTGGCTTATTCCATCAATAAAACGAAACAACCCTCTCTTAGTATGGTTTCAAATTCTCTAATTTACCAAACATTGCCAGACTTGGCTTTGACAGAAACAGAACAAAAAGAGAAAAGTAAATTTAAAAACGTTTTTCATATGGAATGTCTCTTCAGATAATGATATAATAACTTTAAGTAAGTAACGTAATATTGATAGAATTTTATGTTGCTGGTTTAGTAGTCACATTCCAAAGCATAAACACCAGCTTGTGGGGGGAGGGGAAGAGAGTATGTATGGCTCTCTAAACAAGTTGTATTAATTGAATAAAATAATTGAAAGACCACATTAAATGTTTTTAAATGCTATGTAAACTGATATGATTTATTGCTGTTTAAGGCATTCTTCCATACAACTTCTAATGATGTGGGTTGTGTGTCAGCTTTACAACATTATACAGTAACTTCTAGACCACTTTCCCTAAAGTGAAACTTTTTCCGTCCCTAGTATAAATCCAGCTTTATGAAATAAAGTAAATACATTTTTAGATATAAATCCTTCCTCTATGACCATACATTATTTTCCATGATTATACCGTTTCAAAAATCTCAAAGAAAAAAAACCTATGTGCATGTATCAGGAATGATCAGGAGACCCCTTTATAGAATTAGTGTCCCCTTTCCACTCTCCAATATTTCCTCGAGTGAACTGAAGGACTCACCAAATCAATCAGTGTTTCCCCCTTGATTGTCTTCAATACATCTAACTTTATGTGATGCATACATAAATACAAACACATACGTTATACACAGTTACGTTCTGTAAATCACCTATTTTTTGTTGATACAGTGGACCTATACTGCTTAGACTACAAATAAGAGGGGACAATTGTTTATAAAGGATATATAGGGAGGGGATGTTTTTGTTATGGCCACACATATATCATTTTGTGCTTGTGCATACATACATATATGGAATGTCTTCTGCATTTGTGCCTATTGCATAAATATATTTCCATAGATTTATATTACAAACCCATCCAACACACACAGTCCCTTAAACTCATCCACTTCCGAAATGATGATTTGTCCTTCAAAAGGGCAAAGCCCCTTTAAAGGCTCTGCTTGTATTCAGTAAGTGCGAGATCCCTCTTCCACTAGCTGGAACGTCAGGATTCCAGACAGTCTTTTGTTGGAAGCCCAAGGCTGAGCTGATTTGCCACATCGCCTGGAGTTGCAACGGAGGAGTATAAATTGTCCTCAACTCCCACTCCCAAGCCCTTACCTGAAATGTTGCTCCGGGGCCTTTTTACTTCGCGCCCCTAATATAGATCTCACTGTACCAAGAGCTAACTTGGCTGCTGGGATTTTCCCCTGCCCCCAGCTGAGCTCCAGCGCCGCAGGGAGCGAGATCCTCTGGTGGCTTAGGCAGGAGTTAATAAACAGTTAAGTTTGGAAGACTCAGCAGACACGTTGAGGGGGAGTAACCAAGCTGGAGGAGCAAAAACATCACAGCGCATTCCTGGGGAGTTCTCTGCTGCCAGCATCTGATTAGAACCATATCTCTCCCTGGGAGTGGCTAGCTCCGCTCGGGACTCTAGCGTACAGTCGAGTATTTAACCGGCCCGCGGGCTTGGCCAGTCCGCCCGGCGGAGGGTTTGGGGAGCAGTGGGGAAAGAAATCATGCTCGGAGTCCAAAGAAGCTAGTTTGTGAGTAGTTTTTCCTCTCTTCTCCCTCCTCTTCCTTCCCTACCCTTGCTCTCCGTTTTCACTGCTTGGAGGTCCGGAGCTGGGTTTTTCCGGCCCCCTTGGGAGCGCAGGCTGTGGGAAGCGGGCTGAGCGAGAAGGCTGACGACGTGAGGTGAGAGCGGGCGGTCCTGTAGCCTGGCATTGAGACAGGGTTGGTGGTGAATGAACTTACCTTCGGAGCTCGAGCTTAAACCCGGCTGTGCAGAGAGGGAGAGAGGGAGGGAAGGAAACTGACATCGAATCTCTGACTGCCTTTTTTCCAGAGAAGGGGGAGGCGGACGCCGGCCGCTTTTAGAAAGCCACCGTTGTTGCTGGTGGATTTTCCTTCCCTCCGATGACTGCCTAATTAGCTCCCCGACGTGTTTGTTTTTGCTCGCTGCCTAACAAAGAGGGAGGACCCGGTTTGTGAGGCTCTGGGGCTGCCCTAGCTAGGAGTGACAAGCGCGGGGACTGAACATTCTTGAACTTTGTCTCTCTCGCGCGCGCTGCGGTGCTTCCTAAGACAATAGCTGCCGAAGGTACTGGACCGACTAGTTGGAAGCCTCGAAGCAGCCCCGCCGCCGCCGCCGCAGCCTCCAGGATGGGGATGGCGCTGAGGCCAGTGGGCTCTCTGGGCTGGAGAGGGCAAGTGGAACGGGGTTTGGAAAAAAAAAAAAAAAAAGGCTCGGCAGCCAGCTATAAATGTAGCGGTTTTCACTGTTACTTGGTGTTAGGAGTCTGTTTTTAACATCCCCACAGGCTACGGCGTGCTTCCTGCCTTGGATTTTAGGGCTCGGAACTTTGCTGAGATAATTATTTTTTAATGACTGAAGCGTTCGCTGGAGGGGAGTGGGGGGGGGGGAAAGAATTCTGGCAACCCCTCCCAAATGAAACATGAGGTCCAGAAACTAGCTTCTCTACGCCAATGAATAACTTTAATATGGCAGAAGGGAAAGGCAGGGAGTGACTGGGTGGAGAAGGGGGCTTAATCTTAGGTTTTAAAATATCAGTGTTGCCATAGAAATTCCTTGATGGGGCTTCTTGGCCCCTGTCACTGTGGGGGAAGGGAGCAACCAAGAATAGCCAGGACAGAACCTGAAAAATGCTGGGGGAAATCATACCCCAAGTATCCGATTAACTGTCTTAAGTAGCTTTTCTTAGGGTAAATGACATATTAGTGTGCTTTTCTTATAGTTTCTCCAACATAAGCTTTCCTGCCCACATTGGAAAGAACATGTGCCAGGGGTGTTGTTTTTCCCCCTTCCTCTTTTAAAATGGAGAGACTGGGAGAGGAACATATATAGAAACCACCAGACAGATTGCTGACACTTGGGATCTAGTACAAGCATCTTACAACAGAAGCCTTGTCGTGACTCCACATTTATGTGTTCTGGGCCCTGTCACTACTCTGAGATGGGTTTCAGTCACAAGGAGAGAGATAAAATTTTATGAAGCTTGAAAATACAGGAGATCTTCCTTAATCCTTTTCGGGAAAGGCAGGGGAGAGAGAGTTTGGGGAAGAGCCACTCAAGATTAATAAAACAAAATAGGCTAGTCAATCCTCTCCTAAGAAGGCAGAAAGAAAAGATTACTGTGCAGTTTAATAGTCCCTTTTAGGGGAGATGCTCTTTGTTGTCGACATCCTCTGTTAGTTTTTTTTTTTCTTAAAATTCAAGTATCTTTAACTTAAGTTAGATTTGACATCTTTTCTCAGAAATTGTAGGTAATTTTTCCAAACTTGTCATTACTATCTACTCACCTATGTATGTGACTTCGTGTGTGGGTGTGTGTTTGTCTGCTGTGTGCATGTGCAGATGTATGTAACTATGTTCCCCCCACCCTACCCCACCTAATCTTACTTTCTAGAGCAGTTAGACCAAGGTAACACCCCATATCTTACAGATGTGGAGGGGAAGTGTTACTATGTAAGTTAAATGATTTGTTTAAAATGCAACTGATAAAGAATAGACTTTGATGTTATAACTGCTGGGCTCAAGACCTAGTTTAAGATTGAAAATCTAAACTTCCCTGTAGTTGCATTCTTCAAGCTCTGTTATGAATTCTGGCTCTGTCACTTGCCGGTGTGACCTTGGACAAGTCACTAAATGTCCTTGGACCTCCATTTTCCTGTGTTGTAAAATGAGGGAATTGGACTAAATGATGTCTAAGTCTGTGATTCATGGCTTGTTCATTTTGTTCCTTTACATTCTCAATGTCTTCTAAGACAATTCACTGGTATGAAAGGGATACTGGAAACTTCTTGGTCCTGCTGACTGGCTAGCTGGCAACATCATTTATTGGGCTTCCAAGTTATTCCTCCCTATTTATTACCTAGAGATCAAGAAAAGGCAGGAAAACACATGCTTAGCAGTTTGGATTCTGGTTAGCAATATGTTTTGGGGAGACTTGGGCCTCTTTACAAGTCAGTGACCATATGGGTTTTTTTCCTAATTTTTCATTCCTGTCACTTGTTGTTGGTAAATTTAAATTTAGCACTATTAAATTGCCTATCCTTCATGGGTTTAGCTTCTGGCTACAATCTCCTCTACTCTAAATCTCAGCTTTTCAGACTTTCCCTAATCTGGTCCTGTTTAGTGGCAAAGGCTAAAATGTTGAAATGCCCAACCATTTGAAGGGAAAAGCCCATTCCTGGGACACTCTGAAAACTCAGCAGTAGTTGGATGTTGCCCTACTGGTCTTTAGAACAAAGCTAGAGAGGCTTAGGGTCTGACTGACTTGGAAGACTGAGCCATTGCTGCAGAAGTAAGCAGTTGTCTGTCCTTCATGAGCATATGCAGAATGGCAATATGAAACACCTGAGTTACAGAAAGTGGTATTTTAAATGTTCTCTGCCTCTGCAATGTAATACTAAGGTTCAACCAATGCCATTGCAATTCCAGAATTGGAAGACAGTCTCAACCAGAAACTTAAATTAGCTATGATGGTAGGGGTTGGTGTACTTTGGATAGATGTGTTGTTTGTTTGTTTTTAAATAGTGGATCTATGCCCAAAGAAAACTAACGGATGCATTAGGAACTCGAGAAGTCAAGCATTCTAATCTACTAAGGAAGTGGGAGGGTGAGGGAGGGGAGATACCTTTTGATTTCAAGGTGACTAAATGGCCAGCATAGCCATTGGGATCATAGAATTCTGTTGTTGTTATTCTTGTTGCTGTTTTAGAGCTGGGAGGAATTTTAGAGTGCTGGATTAAGGGTGAAAGGATGTATATTCAAATCAAAGCTCTGCTTTTGTGATTTTGGGCAAGTTATAATCTCACTGTTTTCATCTCTGTAAAGTAAAGTGATTGGATTGAAGGGCTTCTAAGGGACTAAGGTCCCTTCCAGATCTATATAATTCTGTGAACCACCTTCACTTTAAACATAAAGAAGTCATGACCCAGAGAGAATGAGTTGTCCAAGGTCAGTCACCTAGACCATGGTAGAGCTGAGAAATTAACCAATGTCATCTAACTCCAAAGCCATTGCTCTTTCGAATATATCATTCGGTCTCTTAATCTTAATGC
Source organism: Pseudochirops corinnae (assembly GCA_028646515.1). NCBI lineage: Eukaryota > Metazoa > Chordata > Mammalia > Diprotodontia > Pseudocheiridae > Pseudochirops > Pseudochirops corinnae. The sequence goes on from CM053587.1 coordinate 78,343,005, forward strand.
ATACATCTTAGTGCAGTAAGCATCGCATCTGAGTGCCTGGGAAATAAGAAAGGGAGTGTAATAGAGGCAAACCCCTTGGAACATGTAAGGAGCAAGTAATCAGCCACCCCCCTCCCCCCCACACACACACTATATATATATATAATATATATATATGTGTGTATATATAGACACACACACACACACACACACACATATGTAGGCTCCATAATTAGGCATCCCATACCACTGAATAAAGACAAGCATTCAAACATTTTAATATAAATAAAGCAAGCATGTTTGTCCTTCCCCACATTGGTACAAACTAGATAAAAAGTGTCTCTGCTTGTGGTTCAAAGGACTCTCCATGGTCTAAGGATCTTTTATACTTACATTTTACCAAGTTACTCTTCTCCCCTCCACCCTCCTCTATAACTACATACAAAGAAGAAAAAAGTTGCTTCTCCAAAAACCTGCAATGGACAGAAAGAGTAAGGAAATGGGGGACCACCCATATTAATTGCAATGACTAGGCTAGCCATCTGTGGAGTGACGGGCTGCCTACACAGCAGGGCACATGGCCAAGGATAGCTCCTTTTCATGCATCCCTTTCTGAGCCTTGAAGAAAGCCTGTTACTCCAGAGTCAGAGGGAGTCTGAACAAATCGCTTCCTGACCTAAAATGAGAGTGACACTTTTGGCAAGGGGAACTAGAATCTCCATTCCCCTGTCCACTCTCCCCCGCACCATCTCCTTTGTTTTATTACTCTTCATGATGTTTTTCCTTTCTAATAGAAAACCTTTCAACAAACAAGATGGAAAAGATCACCAAAAGACTTCTGGGACCAAAATTAAAGCTAGTCTGATAATAGAAAGGGTCTTGGGGCTAAGCCCCACTCCCATAATTTGTACAAAGTACCTAATAACTGGAGTGTACCTTTAGGTTCACCTTAAAAGACACTGGTGCTTCAGAAGATCAGCTGGGCGCATGCTTACATTTTGGAGTCAGGCAACAAGTTAAACTATATTGAAGGCATAAGGAAGCAAAATTCTGAAAGAACTAGGGCTAAGCCAAGAGTAATCCCTGGGAGAAGGTGGGAGAGTAACTTCCCAGAAATTTAGGTAGGAGAAGTTGTCAAGTTCAGGGAATCTTAGTGATGTGTCCTTAACAGGCCCCCTGTAATTGGTTAAAGCTATTGCATCACACTCAAGCTGTCGAAACTGGCTGTGTCACTCTGAAGTAGATGTGTTACAGCCTTTCTGTCACTCCATGTGATTGCTGGATGTTCCCAAAACACACAACTTAACACAACCAGACCGCTTTGTCATGTTTCCAGCATTGAAATCTTTCACACCTTCTTTTCCTTTGTGGATCAGCTGCAGCACCTAGCAATACTGACTGACTTTACTTCTAAGGAGAGAACAGACAGAGAGAAAGAGAGAGAAATCTTAGGAAAAATGCCAAAGATATGAGTGATGTCCCTGTATGGGATGAGAGCAGCCAACTGGATGAATTTAGATCACTAAAAAATGATGAGGCAAAAAAAGTGCGTTTAAAGTTAAACCTAAAATAAGTCCAAAATTGTACAAACCACAGATTCAGGCATTGACTTTCACGTCCTCTCTTCCCCTTCCTCTTCCCCCTCCACCTCTGCATGGTAGCATATCCCCTACCTTGAGGGGAAATGTGTGTTATTTCATTTCTTAGTATTAGAGGTGCCAGTGCCTTATTTTTCTTTTAGGAAGTTTGGGGGGAGGGGCAGTATACAATATGTATTCAAAGGTGTGGTTTTGATTTTTTGGGGATGAGACAAGAAGAAAAGTTGTAAAGTAGATTCATGATTTCAACTGGCACAGGGAACTCCATATAAAAAAATTTTCTCTACTGGTAAATTGGCATCTGTTTTGTCTTAAAGAGTTTCCTGGGCTACTGAGAAATTCCAAGATTTGCTCAGGGTCCCACAGCTAGTTTGTGTCAGAAGTGGTACTGGAATTTGAGTTTTTCTCTCTGTGTTTCTCTCCTCCCCCCAGAAGTTATTGAATTATCACATGCAATGAAATACCTCTTTAAAGTTTGTATAACATAGCATTCTTGTCCCGATTTATAGAACATAGATGCATATTTAATTAGCTTCAGGAAGGATTGGGACCTTGATTTTAATGATTCCAAGCCCAGCACTAATGATCAGGATTTGGGTCAGGGAACATCTCTCTCTCTCTCTCTCTCTCTCTCTCTCTCTTTCTCTCTTTCTCTCTCTGTTTCTCTCTGTGTCTCTGTGTCTCTGTCTATCTCTCTTGCTGTCTCTCTCTCTCCCTCTTTCTTTCTTCCCTCTTCCCCTCCTCTCTTTCCCTCCCTCTCCCCTCCATCTCTCTGTCTCTGTCTCCCTCTCTCTCTCCACCCCCGTGTGTGTGTGTGTGTGTGTGTGTGTGAGTGTGTGTGTGTGTGTGTGTGTGTGTGTGTGTGTGTGTGTGTGTGTGTGTGTGTGTGTAAACCCTGGGAAAAGCACAGGAATTGGAGTCAGAGAAACAGGGTTCGGATCCCAGCTGTGCCACGTATTCCCCGTGCGACCTTCAGCAATCACTTAACCTCCTAGGGCTCCAGTTCTTCTCGTCTATAAAATGACAGGGTTGGACTAGATGACCTCTAAGTTTCCTTGCAGCTCTAAATCTAAGATCTTTGACCTCCAGGAGAACAGATTTTTAGAATTAGATTTTTTTTTTAAGTGGTACTATTATAATAGTCAAAAAAGAGTTGTGAGACCAGCTTGTTGCCTTCTCCTGCCACTGGCTTGTCTGTCTGTGTGTCCTGGGGCATTTACTTGTTTTCCCTGCGTCACCAACAAAATTAATATGATACCCTGTGTACCTCGCTGGGAGACGTGAAAGAATGTATATAAAGTTACAATAAGAGCCAAAAAGGGAAGGTTTCTTGGCTTTGTTTTGTGATTCTTCTGACTCCTTAGATCAGTAGGCATACCACCTAGAGGTATGATGCATTAGGAATTGGGAAATCTGGACAAGTTGACTTTTCTAAAGAGCAATCAATTTCATTTATTATCATGTGCTAGGCACTATGCTAAGGACTGAGGATTCAATTTGGACTAACCACTCTATGGGGAGTAGGGAGGGGAATATTTCAAGTGTGTTCAAATCTGTTTAAAAACAGGACTCTGCTAGAGTTAAAAAACACCAGCATACCTGGCATTCCCAATAGACTTTCCAGGGGCAGCTCATGTTCAAGCAAAGGTGGGAGATGTGCCAATTTCACACTCCATCAGCTCTTGACAATGTAGGAATAGCAGACAAGAAACTCAAGTAGGCATCTAGACTAGTTACCTTTCCTGGCGCATTTGATATTCAACTCAACAAATTCTTCTTAAGTGCCTATGTTGTTCAGAACACAGTTCTAGGAACTAGAGAGATATAAAGTGTAGAAATTTCATGATCCCTGCCTTCTTGGCACTCAAGAGTCTACAGTTAATTGCTAGTTCAGCTATCTTCTTAGACTATTCCTGTTACAAAATTCATGTTTCTTGTGTGTGGCATAATCATTTCTTTTGAATGGTGACTAACCTGAATTTCTTAGCTGTGAATAGAATAATCTGAGAATCTTGCTGAGCTCCTCCCTCCCCCCAAAAAAATCAACCTCCCCTCACAAATCCTTGGACCTCTTTGGCATCACACTTCCAAAGGGAAATAAATCATTCACAATTAGGATATAGATTGTAAAACCCTTTGAAGTCAAGGATAATGTCCTAATCTCTTCCTCTACCCTAAGCTGAGCACTAGGCTTTGCAGTAGTACATGCTTAATAAATGAACGTTGGATCAATAACTTTCATTACTAAATACCTAATTTTAGACTCCAGTTGCAGTGATTTGGGGAAGAACATGCTCTTTACTCCCCAGTAAGTACATCAAAATTAGGAATTTCCTAGGGCAGCTAGGTGGTGCAGTGAATGGAGCACTGGCCCTGGAGTCAGGAGGACCTGAGTTCAAATGTAGCCTCAGACACTTGACACACTTACTAGCAGTGTGACTTTGGGCAAGACAACGCCAATTGCCCTTCAAAAAGCAAAAAAAAAAAAAAAATTAGGAACTTCTATTTTTTAGATAATTTAGACCAGTTATTATTCATTAACCAACCTCATTCCTTGGCTTAGAAATCCTTTTTCTCTCCTTAGTCTCATTGTATATTGTTTGTCACTTTTTTTGCATGTCATGGACCCTTTTAGCAGTTGGGGGAAGCTTATCAACCCCCCCCCCCATTATCTTTTTTTTTGAGAGGGGAAGGCAAGGCAAGTGGGGTTAAATGATTTGCCCAAGGTCACACAGCTAGTAAGTGTGTCAAGTGTCTGAGACCGGATTTGAACTCAGGTCCTCCTAACTCCAGGACCAGTGCTCTAGTGACTGTACCACCTAGCCACCCCTGCCCCCATTATCTTCAGGAAAATGTTTTTAAATGAATGAGACAGTATTCCAAAAGAATCCAATTATATTGACACAAATATTAAATTTTTTTTTTTTAATTTTAAGTTTACAGACTTCAGGATAAGAGCTCCTCATATAAAGACCTTTGACATGCCATGGGTTCCTTTATCAAAACCTGAAATGCTCTCACTTTGGACAGCATGTCATCCAGTTAGATGCTTTTCATTGTATTCTTAGAAACTTACTAAAGTATGCAATAATCTAAACAGTTATCAATCTTTTTTTCTTAATTATTATTTTTCTTTGCTCTACTTTTTAATAACATCTTATGAGAAAATAGTCGACACATAACATAGAAAATGTTGAGTTTTCATTTGGTTTCAGGTGTCTTGATCTTATTTATAATTTGTCAATTTGCCTTCATGAATTTGTTCACAAGAATGTTAGAAGCCCCTTGTGGCTAGGCAAGCACCCAACCTACAGCTACACAAGTATTTCTTGCTTTGCCCAAGGAGAAGCCCCGCATCAAGGCTTTCTCAGCAGGTTAAACCTACACACACATCCAGAAAGTAGTTAAAACAAACCTCCCCTTTAAAAGCATCCAGCAGATGTACAATGACACTGATCTCCTTAAACCAGTGTGTCTTATTAAAAGACAGGGAATACAGTTTAATGTAACCCCTGTTTAGCTTCCCCAGTATCAGTACAGACATGGGTGTTGCATCCATGTTATTGGTTCTGCTGGGAAGCCATAATTGCTGAAAAGGCCATGTTCCTGTCAAAAGTATTAAAAGTCCTGCTGAACAAAATGTCTAGATTAACATCTGGAATAAGAAAAATGTCTTGGACTGTAATGCTTCTTACATAATGAACTGGCAACTTAATATCTATAAAATTTCTTCTGCAGTCTACTGGTGATGTATACCCATTCAAGGAATGTGTGAAATATCTATTGTGCAGAGACTACTAGTGATGGGAGGAGGCATAAACAAGTTGAGGAGGCTGTAATCTAGTAGGGAGTATTACATGAACCAAAGCACACAGTATTTTATTCAAGTGCTGTGTGAGTAGTAGTATGCCAAAAGGGTTGTAAGACTACAGACACAAGAACTCACTCCTAGCTGTGATAGTCAGGGTGATAGTATTTGAATTGGATTGAAATCATGATTTCAATAGAGAGCCTTAATACGAGGATGTCCTGAGTGCCAGTCTTATCATCAATACTCATTAGCTGGGTAATGATGGGCAACTTTTCTGAGCCTAAATTTCCTCATCAGTAGTGTGAAGTACCTATAGGAACAAAGTATGTGATTTCATTAGTATAAGGAAATTCCCCATGAAGAAATTCCCTTTACCAATGGAATTTAGAATCTTCTCTTCACTTTATAACCTCGGTGCCTTAGGTAACTATCCAAGATTAGGCAATTTACCCACCTGTGTGCCTCAGGTAGAATTTAAACTGGAGTCTTCCTGCCTTTGAGGTCAGCTCTTTGTGCACTATGTGGTTGGGAGATTATATGCAAAGTACTAGATAAATGTCAGTTTCCTTCCTAGGTGGGAAAGAGGATAGTTGGAAAATGGCATGAACAAAGGAACAAGGAGGAAGGAGTCCAAGTGTTTAAGGGATATCTAATGATTTAATTCAATTAAGAGTATGAGATAGAAGCCTGGGACCAGACTGGGGAGAGCTTTGAATACCAGCCTGAAGGTTGTACTTAATTTTTGTTATAATCATGAAGTTTTCAAGCAGAGAATCCATTCTGACTCAATGCCGTGGTAGTGTTAATACACCATGAAAAAGAATAAAACAGAGACTGACAGTTGTATTTTGTACTGCATATTGGTTTCATGATAGAAAAGTATCTTAGTATCCAAGACCTCAATATTAAGAGTCCAACCCAAAGTTACCCCACGCTTTTAAGCTTAGCATTGGGTTAGGTACTGGGAAAGACACATTAATAATAAATAGCTTTCATAGCATTTTGTTTGAGGCTCTTCAAATGTAGTTTTTGTGTAAAAGCCTTATCATCCTTTATAGATTTAAGCTCAAATGAAATGCACATAGAAAATTCAATTTTACAAGAATGATTACTACCCACAAAAAAGTCTGCTTGGATACAAAAGTAAATAAAATTACTACGGAATAATACCAAACAATAATTCCAAGATCATGTATAGACAAATGCTGGGGAAGATGGGTCAAGAAGGAACTTGTAGTCCAGACATCTCTTACCCAGAAAGGCTTCATGAAAAAGATATGACTTGAGGAGGATCTTGAAGAATGTATTTGAGTTAGACAGGTAGAAAGAGACCACATGAACAAAGACATGAAGAGTGGATGTGTGTTGGGATATGTGGTTCCACAACCAGAAGAGTATGACCCTGAGTTGATGGGGAACTATTATAGTGGAAAAGTGGCATGATAAAACTGAGGGAGGCCTTTTACCCTCAAATTACTTTGCTACTTCTTTTTTTTTCTGCTTCTTTTTTTTGGAGGGAGGAAGGATGGGCAATTGGGGTTAAGTGACTTGCCCAAGGTCACAGGGCTAGTAAGTGTTAAGTGTCTAAGGCTACTTAGCTTCTTCTTGTGAGCATGTTGTATCCCCACCTTACCCAATTGATTGTAAACTTCTTGAGGGCAAGGATTATTTCTTTTTTTTTTTTTTTTGGTACTATCAGTACCTTATAAATAAACTACTCTATAATAAATTGTTATTGCTCCTCATAATAGGAAAAAGCAGAGAACAGGGTATAGTAGAGTTATATACTCCCTTCCCCCACCCAATCTGTTATGGCAATCTAGGAATGAGGTGTTCAGGGTACACCAGCTGTATGTTCTAAGTTTTGTTTTTTTTTTCCTTTTGAAGTTCTCCTTGCTACACTGGATGAATGTCCATGACTATCTACCAGTGCAAGCAAAATCTCACCAAACAAGTATTTGTGTGCCTGTTAAATGGCACAAGCAATACAAAGTTTACAAGGCAATCTCTCTGCCCTCCATGGAGGCTTTAATCTAGGGAAGACATGGCCAGATACTGTAGTTAGGTACAATGAGTGAAGGTTGAACAAAGTACTGTCACTACTGTGAGGAAGAAGAGGATTTGTGACTGATTTAGGATAATTGGGTTTTGTGAAGAGGAAGCCAGGTCATGTAACTATCTTAATATGGATTAATGGATTTGAACTAGAACAGTTAGTAAAAATTCTATCCCCTGAGTGTATTTTAAACTCAATATTATACTTACATACAACTAAATAGATATTAGAAATAAGCCAAAACTATAGATTCTATTCTCCACCCCCTGTTCTGTCTACCCCAATTAGGGACAGATCTATTTGCTTAGCATATATCAAAAAGTTGGGACTTTGGTGTGATTATATACTCAGTGTCCCCAATAACTCTCATAGTGGGAAGAAAGGTTATAGACTACTCTCTAGTCCAGTGCAAGGATCCTCTCCAAAATCTCTGACAAATAGTTCAACCATTTCTTGAATACTTTTTGGAGCCGTGAAGTTCATATCAAGACAATTCGTTCAATTGTTGGATATCTGGGGGGGAGGGGGAAGAGGAGATACTTCCTTCCATTGTTAAATCAAAGTCTGTTTCTTTACATCTCAGATTTGCCTTCTTGAACAATGTAATGGGTCTACTCTCTCTCTGTGAGAGGTCATCAAATATTCAAAGTGGTCCATAGCATTCTTGCTTCTTTAGCATATGCTCTTTTTTTCCAACCTAAGTTTCTTCAGCTATTTCTCCCTTAATTGTCTTCTCTTACTTGATATTTTGAGAAATGCAGATTTAGGACCACAGCTCTTTTCTTAAATTTAGGACTGAGAGCATTTAAAATATAACCTAGGGGTGGCTAGGTGGCAAAGTGAATAGAACACCAGCCCTGGAGTCAGGAGGACCTGAGTTCAAATCCAGCTTCAGACACTTAACACTAACTAAACGTGTGACCCTGGGCAAGTCACTTAACCCCAATTGCCCTGCCTTTCCCCCTCCAAAGAGCAATAAATAAATAAAACAAAATATAAGTTAAAGAATTAATGTATTCCAATGTTCAAGATTGTGTAATTTGCTTCTGTAATGCTTGCCAAGGAGAATGACTTTTGTTCTGGAAATGATGGAACAAAAAATGGCTACCAGAGAGTTGATGCCTAAGATAAGTGAGTAGGTAGTAAGAGATAAGAGGTAATAAAATGTAAATAGAAGTCTTTGATCAAGTCCCCAGGCCAGGATCTGCTACATCTTCCAATTATAAAAGAACTGGTAGATGACCCCCTATCAGTAATAGTTGAAAGACTACAGAAAAAGAAAGGAACAGTAGGACTAAAGAGAACCAAATGTCCCAATCTTACACACACACACACACACACACACACACACACACACATAATTGGGGTGGGTGGGAATGACAAAGCTGCAAACTACATGCCAATGAGATTGGTTTTGATTCCTGGAAAAGTTCTAGAATAGATCATTGAATAGATGGTTAGTGTACTAGAAAAGAAAGAAATGATTACAGAGAAACCCAGCATGGCTCCATTAGGATCAGCTTATATCAGGCCAACTTTATCTCTTTTTTTCTTAATTTTTATAAGATTATCAAATTAATATAGCAAGAGAGTATCATATTCCTTTATTTCCTAGCAGTGACAACACATTAGGAAAATAATAATAATTAAAGTAACAATAATAGGAATGATAACTAACATATATAGGTCTTACTATATTCCAGGTGCTGTGCTAAACACTACCTATATCTCATGAGATCCTCACAACAATCCTGGGAGGTAGGTGTTATTATTATCCCCATTTGACAGTTGAGAAAACTGAGGCAAACAGATTAAGTGACTTGCCCAAGGTCACACAGCTATTAAGTGTCTGAAGTTGGTTTTGAACTTGTGTCTTTCTGACTTGAGACCCAGTGTTCCATGCACTGTATCATCCAGCTACTTCAGTTGATAAGTTATCATAGGCCGACAGTGACAATCTTAAATTCTTACAACCATTAATTATATAGACTAACATGCTCCAAAACATTCTCTTCCAATTTAATTCACCCAATATGTACAAGTAGATAAATCATATCAGTGCAATTTCAATTAGATTTTTAGCAAAGTGATTCACAAAGTCAGTCAATAAGCACTTATAAGGCACCAGTTATACTATATACAGGCACTGTGCTAAGCTCTGGGGGTACAAAGAAAGGCAAAAGACAGTCCTTGCTTATATAGGAGCTCACAATCAGTCACACAGCTATCTATAGAACAAATAGGAAGTGATCAACAGAGGGAAGGCATTAGAATTGAGAGATTAGAAAAGGCTTTTTGTAGAAGGGGTGGTTGGTATGATAAATTGTCATACTAAAGGTCTTGCAAAGATAGGTATGTGCCCTAGATAATGCTATGGTTAGATCTGGATCTAGGTAAATGACAGAGCTCCAAGAATAGTCATTAACAATTTGATGTCAAGTTAACAAGAAGTCTCCAGTGGGGTTCCTATGGGATCTGTGCACTGAACCTAATTTGTTGAATGTTTTTGTCAATGACTTGAATAAAAGCATAGATAGCATGCTTTTTGCAGATGACAAAACTAGGAGGAATTGTTAACCCACTAGATGACTGAATCTAAAAAGATCTCAACAGGCCAGAACATTAGGCTGAATCTAATAAGAGACTTTCAGCAAAGATAACTGTAAAGTCTTACATATAAAATAAAATCTGTTTCACAAGTACAAGATGAGGGAGGTATAATTAGACAATAGTTCATCTGTAAAAATGGTTCAGAGGCTTCAGTGGATTTCAAACTCAATATGTTCGGAGTGTAGTGTAACAGCCAAAAAAAACCCAATACAATCTAAGGCTATATTTTTTAAAATATTAAAAATAATTTAATACATAAATTAACATAATCTCTTTACAAGAGTTTTTGATGCCAAGAAAAAACACTCAGTACTCATACATACAGTGAGATGTTTGTATCCAACTGTTTGGAACCCTCACTACAAATGCAATTTGGTAGAAATACTAATATATTTCATTTCTAATTTACAAGGGAATTGTTTCCATGCCAATCACCTTAAAATTAAAATACTTAAGTATTGCAAATATAAAATAGAAATTAAATGTCAGTGAGAAAAAAAAAAAACAGTTTAAAGAGCTTAAAATTCAAATCTTACATTTACTTTTACCCTGGAGTAGATGGTAACCCTTTTGCTTCTGTACACCGATATCACAGTAAGTATTTTTTTAAACAATATTTGCAAGGTTAGTAACTTTGCCTATAAATCAGCACAGAAATCTAAGGCTAAATTTAGAGAGGCCCAACTTCCAGGAATGAAGAGGTGATAGGTTTTCTGTGCCCTAGGTCTTGTAGTGAATAGAGCAATGGATATAGAAAGAGGAGTTCAAATCTTGCCTCGGATACTTTATAGCTGTCACCCTGGGCATATCACTAATAATGGTACTTACTTCACAGAGTTGTTATGAGAATCATATGAGATAACTTATACAAAGTGTTTTGTAAACCTTGAGGGAATATAAAGTAGCTATTATATTTAACCTCACCCAGCTTTGGTTTCCATATATGTAAAAATGGGGTTGTTGTGAGGATCAAACGTAAAAGTATTTTGCAAAGTTTAAAGCACTATTTTAATTTACTACTACTACTACTACTACTACTACTGCTACTACTACTACTACTACTACTACCACCACTACTATTATTTTACCTTGATCAAGCACTATTTTAATTTACTACTACTATTACTACTACTACTTTATCTTGGTCAAACCAAGTTTGGAAAGTATTGTATTCTGTTTTATACCCTGCAATTTTAGAAGAATGCTGAGAAGGTAGAGAATATCCAGAGGACTGGAATGGAAAGGGCCTTAGGGAAAAGACTGGGGAATTTAGGGATAGAGGTAGGTTAATAATATGTCTTCAAAATTTTGAAGTGCTATCACATGGTCTAGAATTTGGGCGTTTTCTTTTTGATTCCAAGGGCAAATTCAGTAGTAATGGGTTGAAGCTGGAAAGAGAAAAATTTGAGACTGATGTCAGAGGAAAATTTTTTCATAGCAGTTAGTTGTCCACAATTAGAATTTTGCTACGGCAAGAGGTCACTCTTTCTTGAAGGTCTTCAAGCCAAACAGAGACTGTACAACCACTTGCCACATATGTTGTAGTGGGGATTTCTTTTAGGTGTTGACTGGACTAGAGGTCCCTTCCAACTCTAAAACTGTGAGTCCATAATTCACCTCAAATATTAAGCTTCTCCTCTGTGCAAGGCACTGTAGGTAGGCAAGAATACACTTCAAATTAAGGAAAGCAAGTTATTGAGGTTAAAGATATACAACAATGTCTTGATAGATTTCTACCCTGCCTCAGGCATTGATTTATTAAGTTAGTGAGGCCTGAAAAGGGTTACCTTCTTGAGTACCTTTTGACATAGCTATTGAACTCAATGGAGCAGAAGGTGTTGGAACTTGTTCATCTGCCTGATGTCTTTAGAGTTGAAGATGATCAATGTCAATATTTCATCACCTCCTAAAGGGATATTGTTAGAAATGAAATGAAAAGTAGTTCTCCATTTCAACTGTGTGGATGGTCCTAAACACAGCACCTTCATACCTATGGGAAAACGGCGTTGGCAACATTTGTCACACTTGCCAACAAATTACTCTTCATTCTTATCGCAAAAACCAGTATCTACACAAGCTGTAGTATTAACTGTCTCCACAGGCTCTTCCAAACTGCAATACAGCTACAGAGTTGTATTAACAAAATTCATCTTCATGCATTTAAGGGCATTAGTGAATGTGAAGGTCTAGTGGGGTAATCTGACAGTTGAGGAGATAACAGAGCTCCCACTGCCATATCTTACATCGTTCCTTAATTAGTGCTTCTTGGACTGATTTTTTTACTTAGCAATAAAAGAAAATAATCTTTTTGCTAATGCTTCCCTCTGTTCATAAGAATCATACATAAATCAATGGAAACATGTAGATGCCCTTGTATCCTACCAAACTGGGAAACTGTAGTTAACAAGTGAAAACAGCATTAAGGAGCAAAAAGTGAAATTTCCATATTTGCAATATCACAAATAAGTCTTTGTGTTAGGGATCAGAACACTTCCAATGGAAAGTTTCAGCCTGACCTAGACTTGTGGTTTTGGGGTGTAAGTAATTAATTAAGCACATGTATCTAAACATGCCTCTAATAAGGTAACTTACAATGAGCAGCATACATATGCTTTCCCAGTTTATGTCAACTCTGGGCTTGGGAAAGGAAGATGATCTGGGAGAATGAAATTCTCCAGGTGATGTTCTAGTCAGGCCTACAAATACTGAAAAACCTCTTCATTGTAGGGTAAACTTTCTCATCTGGCACATCTAGGGGAGCGGAGTGTTGTGGTTATTCAGTCCCCATGCAAATTAGCATGACCATTCAGATTCTCTGGCATCTAGAAAACCTTTTTTCTTCCTCTCAAGGGGACATTAACCGCATCACTTTGGTAGTAGTGCGACACTGTCAGATGATGAGATGCCATCTAAGCTTACACCATGTAGGAACCTTTCTTATATCATAGCAGTGAAGTTCTTTTGGATGCTGTGAGTTTCATCGATACTACTTTTTTCCCATCAATACTACTCTTACGTTTTGTTACAAGACGGACTGTGTTCACAAAGATTGTTTGCTTTTGTGTGTAGACACTTTAGTGAAACATTCATTTGGTGATCTGTTACATGTTACTCATATACCATCTGTTCACTTCTAATGTGGGAGCTACTTAGCACCTTTACTCCAAAGATGTCAAGGTCTAATGAAAATGATTCTACTTCAATAACAGATGAGAAATACAGCTACCAAATGTGAATTTGTCACTTCTTAGACTGACCAGAAGCAAATGTATTTGTGTCCTTTTTGACTTCATGCTTCCTACTTCCACTTCCTACACATAGCACTTGGCTCTCTTCCCTGCTTGAAAGGGACCACTGCCTACAGAATAGAGTCTGAACTGGAGAGACTCAGGTAATCTAATGCAATTCCCTCTTTTTTGCAGGTAAAGAAAGTGAAACCTATGGAAGTCACTTACCTTTCCCAAACTTTCTCATCTAAGGGTGATGGCAAAGATAAAATTAGGACCTAGAGTCCCAAGCCTTCTCCACTAGTCTTTCTTCTGCAATATGACCACTATTCAATGAGGATTTATTTGCCAAGTACCTGTTATGTGCTAGGCACTGTGCTACAAAGACAAAACTGAAAGCCCTCACCCTCAAGGAGTTTGTATTATATATATATTATACATATATATAATATATATATAATAATATAATATATATAATAATATAATATATATATAAATATATTATATATATATATATAATATATATATTCGGTAGAAACAACATGTACAGAGTTAAATGTACAGAGGAAGATGGGGATTGATATCCTCTTGGTAGTGGTGTTTGAACTGAGCTTGGAGGGAAGCAAGGGATTGTATGAGGGAGTGCATCCTGTGCATGGGGAGGTTGCCTGTGCAAAGGCAGAGGAAGAACCTGGGGTGTTATAGATAAAGAACAGCAAGTGTTCCATTTTGTCTGGCATGTAGAATGTGTGAAGATGGGAGATGTATGGTATCCTGGAAAGGGTAGTTTAGAGACATATTGTGAAAGGTTTTAAGACTTAGAAGAGTTGATATTTTATCCTAGAAAAAAGAAGAGGCCACTGGAATTCCTTGATCAGGATAGTGACGTAGTCAGACCTATTCTTCGGGAATGTCAGTTTGGTGGTTCTGTGGAAGGTGGATTAGAGAGCAGTGATTGAACATAGGAAGGAAATCAAGTAGGAGGTTGAAATTGTTTAGGTGTAAGGTGATGAGAGCCTGAACCAAGGTGGCTGTGGTATGAGTAGAGAAATGTTTTAGAGTAGAATTAACAAAATTCAGCAACTTATAGGCATAAGATGGAAGGAACAGTTGAAGATGAGTTCTAGGTTGTGAACCTGGGTAATTTGGAAGGATGATGGAGCAAGGAAGTTTTGGACATGTTATATTCAAAATGCCTATGGGACATCCAGTTGGAAATATTGAATAAGCAATTTGTGATGCAGAACAATTCAAGAGAGATGAGAGTTTGAGATGTGGATATGGAAGCTGTTTGCAAAGAGATAATAGTTGAACTCATGGGAGCTAATGAATTTACCAAGATGTGGGGTGGGGTGGGGTGAGAAATAGGGCACAGGACAGAACTCCACAATTTATCTTGCCGATCTTAAATCCTATTGTTCTTTCACATGAACTTTGTTCCAGACCAGTCTGATTATCCTTACCTACCTCCTACTTCCCAAACTTGTTTTATATGTAATGACACCCAGGTCTTTGTCTAAAATGCATTTTTCCCTTCTACCTAGGTGGAGAGGCCCCAATCTTCAAAGTGAGCACAGTGACTATCATTTACATCACATTTCTAGGATTATACTTTCCTTCCAGTTACCTTATAAAGTAGGTAATACAAGTATCATCTCAATTTAAAGATAGAGCCATAAAACCTAAGTTAAACTGTTTTGCCCAGGCCTCCTTACTCTACTCTTCTATCACTTTTTCCTCCTGGATTTATTGCCCAAATGCCCTCTTTCCAACCCTTCCAGGTCATACTAAACTCGATCCCTTTTTGAACTATGGTGCCAAATAAGTAAGAAAGTGTTTGATTGTAACCCATCTTGCATAATTTACTTGTCTAGGCTGAAGGCCTTAAGAGTAGGGATTCATCACTGAGGAGTGGGGGAAGAGGCTGTCAGGTGCACTGGCTTGATATTTAACCAATGAAAGTCTGTTTTCATCTTCCTGACATATTTATGGACTGAAAATTAAACCCATAACTAAGAAAGTAATTTCCTTTTGCCTTTAAGGACTTGCTTTTTCTTGCTTTTTCTTGCTTTTTCTGTCCTGGCCCCTCCAAGTAGAATGTAGTAAGCTCCTTGAGGACAGGAACTGGGTGTGCACATGCATGAGTTCTTTTATTTCCAGTGCCTAGAACATGGTAGTTGCATGATGAATGTTTAAGTGACTGCTAGAGTGAAACAGTACCAAAAAGACAGATAAAACATGATGTAATCTTTCTTAGCCTAAATTTTAGAAGATATGGCTTCCTCTGAGGGAGTTAGTTTTCACAAAAAGTTATCTTATTCACAGATATTTAATGAAAATTTCTACTCATTTTTCACCAAGTAAATTCTAGATTAGGCTTAATTAAGGTTCCCATTCCAGGCCCTTTGCTCATTCAACATAAAGAGTTGGAAGCATATTCAATTAGTGCCACAATTTTCATACAGAAAGAAGGGGATGAGGGTGGCTAGGTGGCATATTGAATAGAGCAACAGCCCTGGAGTCAGGAGGACCTGAGTTCAAATCCAACCTCAGACACAACACAAAAATTAACTGTGTGACCTTGAGCAAGTCATTTAACCCCAATTGCCCTGTCTTCCTCCCTCCAAAAAGCAAAAAGAAAGAAAGAGAGAGAGAGAGAAGAAAGAAAGAAAGAAAGAAAGAAAGAAAGAAAGAAAGAAAGAGGGAAAGAAAGAAAGGATCTGACTTTTAAGCAAGATAATCAGAGCACAGTGGGGATAATTTAGTTGGTATTCCAACACCTACAAATGCCATTAAAAAGTATTGCCATGCTCAACCACAGTAGTGAGAAAATGACCACCTAATAACATTGACCTTTCTGTGAAATTCTAAGCACAGACTGAACTTTAAAGTGGCAAACAGCTCATTTTTGCTAAATTTCTCCATAAACTAAATATAATCCCTCTCAAAGAAGCTTTTGTGAAGTTGTGTTAGAGACTGCATGCTTATATCTCTATAATTTATTAGTTTGGGCTTTATAAAGTACAGTATCAGTTAGAAAAACATTACTGTTCTAAGTGTGGAGGACTTTTTTTTTAGGATAGAAAATTCATGTGAGTTTAAGCATCAATATGACTCAAGTTACATGTTCTTAAGGAAGAAGTGAGCTCTAGCATTTTGGGGAGCTTCCCTATGGAGAGCTTATGAATGACACAATCACAAATCACAAAACAAGACACCCCATATGAGACAGCAAGGACAGGTTGTGATCTCTAATGGGAAAAGGAAGAATGCTACCTGGGCAGCAAGGAAGTACCAAGATGGCCTATTCTGCTCACTAAAACTTAGGAATAAGTCCTCAGTTTTGCAAACTCACTTTTTTAAAATTGGATTAAGAAGCTTTTGAGGGGAGAGTTTGTCTTCACTGAACTACAGTGTTCAGCTGAGGAAACAAATGATCTAATTGAGTCTTCCACTGCTATAAATGTTTCACAGAATAGGTGACTGGAAAAACACAGACACTTAACCTTGCAGCTCAGATCCATTGCCTAACCTCTAGTCTGAAACCCAGTGCACCATCCTTTTCATGCAGTGGCTGAGTGGGTCATAAACTACAGCATGCAAATAAATGAACTCCAGCTTTGATTAGATAAAATCTTGTGTTTTCTTGAAATGTCCATGGCTTGGGGAGTCAGTAATCCTCAATAAGCACTTTAATGGCTCAGGGTATGTTTGACTCTGAAAGGAGATAGAACATCTCACTCAAACACTAAGCTGTTTATGAACCAAGAAAACTTTAGGATGACTCATTAATTGCTTCACTTAGTGTTCCCCATATTGACACATTCCTACGGTGGCTAACTAGACCCTGTTGAAGGAGGTCTGTGTTACAGTTCAGTGGAAACAACCTGAATATGTTGTCAGGGGCAAAAGAACTGATGACCAAGCCAGCTTAGTGGTTCAGAATGACAGTGTGGTCTACACACAGGAAGTAGCTTACCCTTTAGTGTGTGTTGGCATGGTGCATCCAAGAACTGGCTCAGTAAAAATATAACCTGTGCTGGGAGACTTGAAATCAATCCCATGGAATAGGGTTGCTTGACGGATGTTGGAACCCTCAATCCCTCTTGCTTCATCTGGGCAAGCTTTCCAAGGGCATGGTAAATCTTAGCCAATTTCTTCCTCTTAAATATGAGTCGTGTCAACTTACGTAGGATGTGTAACTTTATCAACCTCAGGTATGCTTACAGATTAACTGTTTAATGAAGGGGACAAGCATTGGATGTGTCCTAGTCTTTAAAAGAATGGAGTCAGAATAACACAATAGAAAGAGTACTGGAGATAGAAATCCTGGAGTCAGAACCAAACTCTGGTATTTACTTGTATGTGTGTCTTTGGGGAGGTCACTTAACTAACCTAGTCTAGTGCTCAGATTCTTCATCTTTAAAATAAGGGAGATGGACTCAATATGGCCTTTGATGTCCTTTCCTCTAGATCAGGGGTTCTTAACTGTATAACATTTCATTTAAAAACATGATTCAAAGAAGGGTCCTATAGGTTTCACCAGATGACCCAAAGGGACCACAATATAAAAGAGGTTAAGAACACTTGGGCTAGGACCTTTTGCACTAATAGGTATAAAGTATGACACTTAATTGATAGGGCCCTTTCATTTTTTTTAAGCTAGTGAATGTCTCCTTTTCTTGAATATTTAAAATATGTTTTCTCAATGAGATTTCACTGGGGGAAAAGAAGCTGATCCTTTCTTTAATGGAGAAAACATTGCTAGGTAAGAAATTAGACATTCTAAATTCATAGGATCGTAGACATAGAACCGGCAGGAAACTTAGGGATCCTCTTTTCCAACTCCTTCACTCTAGAGATAGAGACACTAGGATACATTGAGATTAAGCTACCTTTTCAAGGTAACACAAATAATAGATGAAAGAGCCAGAATTTGAACCCAGCTCCTCTGTCTCCAAATTTGTATTCTAGGCCAGAAGCATCAAAATCAGAGCCAGCAAAAGCAGGCAAAACTCCTAAGTAAGCTGGAACCAGATTAAAATGTAATTGAAAAATATTCAACAAAAATAAAAATACAATAAAGCATAGATGACTGAATTTGTGATTTGTGAATCTGTGATTTTCATGAATTTATTATTTTTTCATGAATCTGTGATTAGTGAATTTGTGGTTTTTCAAGTCAGCTGACAGGAATCTGTTTCTGTTTGAGTTTGACCCCGTTATCATATAAGCCATAGTTATTCTTTTTCAGTCCTATAAGATGTTCCCTAGTCTTTCCCCCCTTTTTTTTCTAGAGACATTTAGGTGTGGCTCAGTGAACAGAGCACTGGTCTAGAATTTAAAAAAAACTTGATTTCAAATGTGGCCTCAGATACTGACTAGCCACACAAGTCACTTAACCTTGTTTGTCTCAGTTTCCTTATTTGTAAAATGAGCTGGAGAAGGATATGACAAACCACTCTAGTATCTTTGTCAGGAAAATACCAAATTGGGGTCACAAAGAGTCAGACAGGCCTGAAAAATGATTGAACAACAACAGCAAAGGGTTTTTCCCTGAGTGGTGGTCAGGAAGACAGTCAGACATGCCTAGAAAGACCATGCTTCCTTACTATTGTATAACAAAAGCTTTTGTTCAAAGCTAATTTCACCTGCCTTCTCCTCTGTGAAGCCTTCCCTCATTTATCAAAGGGTCCTGTCATTGTCATAGTCTTCCTTGTATCATACTTGTGTAAATTATTAATACTAGATAGTGTCTGTCTTACAAAGATAAAAAGTGATTTGTAAACTTGTATTTCTATTGCTTTTCCTTCCATTGATGCAACTAAGCAATTTCTATGTAACAGTCATGAGTTGCCTGGCACACTTAAAAGTGTCCCTTCACCTTCCTAAACCTTAGTTTTTTCATCTGTAAAGTGAGGGGTGGGACTAGATGCCTTCACACAGCTGACACTAGTTATATGCCAGGCACTGTGCTAATTTATGATGATACAAAGGAAAAAATACAAAAAAAAAAATAATGTATATCTTCAAGGAGCTTATATTCAGATGAGAAAAAAATATGTAAATAAATGGATATATACAAAACATACAAGAATAGATACAAGATAACCTTGGCACAGTGGATAGAGTGCAGGGCCTGGAAGACAGGAGGACCTGAATTCAAATCCAGTCTCAGACATTTATAGCTGTGTGACCCTGGGGCAAGTCACTTAACCCTGTTTGCCTCAGTTTCCTCATCTGTAAAATGAGCTGGAGAAGTAAATGACAAATCACTCCAGTATCTATGCAAAGAAAACCCCAAATAGGGTCACAAAGAGTCAGGCACAACTGAACAACCACTAACCTTTAGAGGAGAAGCCCTCCTGGAGAAGATAGTGTTGCTTGAGTTGAGTCTCAAAGGAAGCCAAGGATTCTAAGAGGTGAAAATGAAAAGGAAGAGCCTTCCAAGAAAAGGGTGAGGGAGTGGCAGCCAGTGCAAAAGGTAGTAGCTCTCCACCACTGATGATCAGAGGGTAATAACATAGAAAAATAGACTGGAAAGGAGATCTAGAAAGGGGTCATGTTGCAAGGAATTTGGAATGCCTAAAAGATGAGCTGATGATAGGGAGTCACTGGAGCTTACTGGATAGAAGGTGACATGGGCAGACCTGAACTTACAGAGAACTCACTTTGGCAGCTATGTGGAATGGAAAAATATTTAGGATAAGGAGATCAATTAGATGGCTGTTTAAATAGTTGGACTCTGTCTTATATCCTTAACTCCATAACACACACGATTCCAAAGTGAGCCTTTAAGTAAGAAAGATTCTGATCCCGACTCCCTGTGTGACGTTAGGCAAATGACCTTACCTCTGCAGGCTCCCCTCCTTATCTGTGAAATGAAGAGATTAGACTAGGATCTTGGAAGTTAGAGCTAGAAGGGGCCCAGGAGACCATCTAATTCAGCTTCCTCATTTCGTAGATGAAGAGCCCTAAGCAGGAGATTTAATGACTTGCCCAAGGCTATAATAAATAAGCAGAGAAGTCCTGCCAGGACTGAAATCAGATCACTCCTTTCCTGGGGACATGCTCTGCATTGATTATTGTGTGGAAAGGACCTTAGAGATCCTTTAGGCCACATTCATTCTCTTCATTTTAAGTACACCCCAGGGTTTGAGTCTATTTGCGTAAGAGTCTCTAACACCAGTGAAAATTGTTTATTTAATTCTTTGTGCCTTAATGAGGACCAAAGAGACAAAGAGACTTACCCAAAGTATCAAAGCTAAAGTTTGTGGAGACAATCTCTAAATCTCTTTCAGCTCTAAAAAGCCTTTGTCAGCCTCACTCTAAGAAATATATACCCTAAAATAAAAAAGAAATATATGCTCAAATATATATAAAACATATATACTCTAAGAAATATATGTGTATATACACACA
Organism: Pseudochirops corinnae; assembly: GCA_028646515.1. Classification (NCBI taxonomy): domain Eukaryota; kingdom Metazoa; phylum Chordata; class Mammalia; order Diprotodontia; family Pseudocheiridae; genus Pseudochirops; species Pseudochirops corinnae. The sequence continues at coordinate 78,363,708 of CM053587.1, forward strand.
AGTACACACATATACACACACATACATACTTATGTGTGTATATGTGTGCATAAATAGATATAGATATGTGTTAGTCCTGCCTAGAAGTAGGGAAATGACTACAACATCCTTTTCCTCACCAAAGAAGGGGTTTTCCTCACCAAAACCATTGGTTTGGGCTTCAGAGGGCTACTCAGAGTACTTAGTAATTATTTGTAGTCAGAGATGTAATCCACATGGTACTACTTGTTCTGTGTTTTTCTTGGGGGGGGGGGGCACGTGTGCATGTGTGCCTGCACATGCATACATGCACACTCAGGAGTGTGTTGGAGCTAGGAGAGGCTGTCCCAATACTTATGTCTGACCATACATTTTTTCCTTATATGCATAGCTTTGGAGATAGTAACTTCTGAATTTTTATTTGGTGATACCTCTCATTAACTTTGATTCCTTACCCTTCTTTCCCAGCAGATACTAAACTATATAGATATACTTAAGCATAAAACTGACAGGTCCCAGAAGGAGAACTGGAGGCTCTGTTTCTGTGATTCAAGCATTCAAACACTTCTTTTCTCTGAGTCTCATTTTGCTTGTCTCTCTGCCCAGGGAAAGAAAGAGATCTCATTTTAACAACCTCCAAAATTCACTAGGGGACCCATAATAATGCACAGCCCTAAATCATCTAGCTTGGCACTCTAGATTTCTATATGATTTCAATCCTTTCTCCAAGCTTTTCTTTCTGTTGCTACAAACCAGACATGATTATGCATTTCTGATCACATCACTTCCATTTCAGTTTGCCAGCCAATAACTGCGGAAATGTCCGTAACTTCAAAACTGACAGGTTAGATATGCCCTAGAATCTCTGCTAATCCCATTGCCCATGTCCTGCTTCCTGATCTGATACATAAGGTAAGCAGATTTAGCCTCATTTTAAGTTAGGTCAGTGTAAGGGATTGTAAGGGATAGAGAAGTGAGCACAAGTTAGTTTCTCACTGTGATCTAAAATGATACTTCACTTATCCAGAGTGACTTACCTGACAATTTTAAGAACTATTTAGAAGTCAAGACTTTTTTTGCTTCTCCTAAAGGTCTAAACTGGTGTCCAGTTTGTGTGTTTTTATTAGTCAGAGATCACCATAGAGTTACTTGGTCTACTTACTCTCACAATTCAGACAATTCTCTGTATTTTTTTCTTGGGGGGGGGGGAGGTAGGGCAATTGGGGTTAAGTGACTTGCCCAGGGCTAGTTTTATGTTAAGTGTCTGAGGGTGGATTTGAACTCAGGTCCTCCTGACTCCAGGGCTGGTGCTCTATTCACTGTGCCACCTAGCTGCCCCTACTGTCTGTAGTTTTATCAGCTCACGACAAACCTGAAGAAGGACTGGGTAGCACAAGGATCACTAGGGGCAGCAGCAAAGATATGTGTCCAACAACTTGAGAGCAGAAGAAAAAAATAACTATTAAAAACATTATAGTCTTGGGCTAATTTAATGCAAAGGCAAACCGTCTTATATCTTCTACGCAGCTGTCAAAATCTAAGCTAGAGAGCGGACTATGCGACTTCCCTGCTCAAAAACCAGCAGTGGCTCCCCATTGCCTCTAGAACAAAGCTACTTTCCTAAATCATGTAATTCTAAGCACCTAGCAAAGAATTTGTGCTCATTTCTCTGTCCCTTATAGTCTGACTTCTGATTCTGCTATTTCTTCCAAGGTTACCATTTATTTAACACAAAAATGAGACTAAATCTGCTCACCTTCTCTCCTTGAGACAGTAGTTTTCCATCCGATTTGCTGCTGAAATGTCTTATGTTGTACTTCTTCCCCCATTAGAATGTGAGATCCAGAAAAGCAGAGACTGTTCCCCCCCCCCCCTTCTTTGTTTGCATCTCTACCCCTTGGTACAGTGTCCGCAGACAGTTAATTGCTTAATAAATGCATATTATTCATTGTCAGAAGTCGAGCTCCAGATCAAGTGAACTATGGCACATACCCCAATTTGGGCCTGCTTTGAGATGGTAATAACTGGCATCTCTGTGGAATTTCATATACATCTTCTTGTTTAAGTCTGACAACCTAATGAGGTAGGTACTACAGGTATCTTGATTTCACACAGGATAAGCCCATAGAAATATAACTAGAAAGTGCTGGAAAGGAGATTCAAACCTAAGTTTTCCTGAGTCTCAACCTAATAACAAAAGCAGCATTTTATCCACCAGGCTACAAGGCCTCTGTTCAGAAACAGGAACACAGACCAATCCTGGGCAAAGAATATGCCTTAGACCCCTGCTGAGACATTAACTCCACTGAGGCTTAATGGAATTGAAGGTCACAAGGATAAAACCAGTACTGAAAATGTTGTTTGTGTTTGGATGAAACTAATATCACCTGCCTCAAAAAAAAATTTATTTTGGTTCAGGTTTCTCTGCTAGAGGCTGATGCCACGTTTTACTGTATTTTAGTTCTCAGCATACAACCAATCATTATTTCAAATACAGATGTTTCTAAACAAGATACTTTCTTGTTCTCTCCAGAATATATGTTGGGGGTTTTTTTGAGATTACGCCATTGCAATGGCATTAGGGTAGACACTGGGAGCAACATTTAGCAATTATTTTTGAGATTTATGTGCACAATTGTCACTATAGGTCAAGCCACACAGGGACTGATTTCAATGTTCCATTGTATCCTTAGACCCATATGTTCAAAGAGTTTTTAATGTAGTCATTCCCTAACGTTTCAGGATTGTTTCATGCCAGGGAGGGAGAAACTGAAATCTCTGATAGTAATGCAGACAAGAAAGTACTGCAGGCTTTTTAAAAATATATCTTTACAAATCAGGCTTGATCAGTATGATAGAGAGGTAGGTATCTCTTATCTTTAAGGGCTCAGCAATCCCATTATTAACTTTTCCAGAAGGAACTAGAGTTTTGGCTGATGTATTGATGTCCTCTGCACCTGGAAAATGTAAATAATCCCAAATGTCACTCAGTGAGTTAGTATTCAGATGCTTGGGTTTACCTGTTCTAGTAGTCAGCAGGAAGAAAACTGCAAGAGAAAATAATTAAGTTTTCAATGTGAGAAAGGCAAACACCACAAGTCTGGACTGGATTTATTGTTTTGTTGATTGTACAGATGAAGATGTTAATAGTGGAGATAAAATTCATGCGTCACATGTTTTGTGTTTCTTCTTGAGAACCATTTAGGGGCAGCTAAGTGGTGCAGTGAATAGAGTACCAGCCCTGGAGTCAGGAGGACCTGAGTTCAAATCCAGCCTCAGACACTTAACACAAAACCTAGCTGTGTGACCTTGGGCAAGTCACTTAACCCCAGTTGCCCTCCAAAAAAAAAAAGAGAGAGAACCATTTGTTAAATATTTACCTAAACACTACTAGCTGGGAGTTATGGAATTTAGTCAGTGCTGAAGTTTTAGCTTTAGGACACCTAGGTAGCTCAGTCAGGAGGACTTATCTTCCAGAGTTTAAATTCAGCCTCATACATGTACTAGCTATGTGACCCCAGGCAAGTCACTTAATCCTATTTGCCTCAGTTTTCTTATCTGTAAAATAGCAAACCACTTCCGTATCTTTGCTAAGAAAACTTCAAATGGTGTCAGGAGGGGTTGAACATGTCTGGAATAAGTGAAGAATGGAGCTTTAGAAATAGCCAGATCAAGACAAAGAAGAGTGGTTGTTGAAAAAGCATAGAGCCTTTCATACGACCTTTATGTACTCTATATGCATTGTATAGTACCTAGATAATTTATATGCTGTCACCCCCATTAGAAAGCCTACCCTCTGAGGGCAGGGACTGTCTTTTGGCTTTCTTTTATGCCCAGCATTTAGCACACAATTCCTGGCAAATACTAAGCGTTTAAGAAATATTTCTTGGCTGCCTGACTGACTAAGGTATGAATCTCACCAGGGACAGAGACTACCCTTCCCACCAACTGATGTATTATCTTTTTAATACAAACCCTATTACTTTAAAGAGCTTAATAAATAGTGCAACATGAATACTTTGTTAAAGGGGAATAGGGACAGGAAATATATAAGGAGATGAGACACCCAAATTGCTAGAATTGTAGGAGCTGGGTTCAAATCCCACCTCTGATTTTTATTTACCAGTGTGACCTTGGTCAATTCACTTCACCCCCATGGGCCTCTATTTTACCTCATCTATAAAATGTAGAGGCTGGAGTAGAGGGTTTCTGAGGTGCCTTGCTTCTTTAGATCCATGCTCCTGCATGCATTTCTGCAATGGTGCAATGCTCTTAGTCTTGTCTCATTTTCTAGCCCAACAAATAAACTATATGCAGCTTTTAAAGGAAATAACTATGGTTTGGTTCTTTTTCTTTTTTTCATCCCTCTTTATCCTTTGTATCAGTACTTAATACAGTGGGCCTTCAGTCTGACTGGTGCCTATAAGGCACTGACAGTGAATAGACTAATTCTCCAGGGCGCTAGTTTGTACACATCCTCAGCTTAGGAAGGTTTTCCCTGGGAAACTCAGATGCCCTCTGGTTCTGCTCCACAAAATAAGGCCTTAAGGGCCTAAGATCAAGATGTCCCTCAAGGGTTTCTACCATCTATTCTTTAACCTACCCCCTCTCAGTCATTCTTTAGAGGCCATTTGTGCTTGGAAAAATGAGCAGCAAGGCCTAGGCCTCTGGCAGTACATATTCTTCCCTAGGGCTCTTTTAAAAGGAGACAGCCTTACTGGAAGCTTTTACTTAAAAATCAAGGGTGGGGTCAGTCACTCACAGTGAGCCAGGAGGACTTAAATTGCCAAACTAAGAACTCAAACTTCTAACAAGTGCCAGAGAGGAAAAAAGTCTCCAAAAATCCAAGAATCCAAGCGCTGATTAGGAAGGAGTGTACCCAAACAAAGTTAAATTCTTTGATCTCTAAGGAGTATCCTAAAGTCAGCCAAATACTGTATTCTGGGTAGCAATATCCTTTTAATGAGCTGATTGGTACCATTCAACATCTACCAAGCATACCATTTGCCACTAAGTGACTTTCCAAAGTTTATAGTCTGACTAGCTAAAATTATAAAGCTAGGACTGATTCTCTCTCTCACTCTCTCTCTCTCTCTCTCTCTCTCTTTCTCTCTTTTTCTCTTTCTTTCTCTGTTTGCCAGAGGATAGTTTTACACAGGAAACTCATTTCCTCCTTCAAGATTTCATGGTACCTGGTTCTCAAGGAGGCTAACCAACCAGAGGCTTCTGATGAATGGTTTCTGGAGAATTAAGTTGGTTCTACTATCTCCCATCTCCTTGGAATCTAGTCCTAGTTTTTCTGTTAACTAGCTGTGACCTGAAGTAAAATCATCTGCAATCCATAATCTATAAATTCCCATCTAACTCTGAAATTCTCTGATCTATTAAGTCATTTTAAAGTTTGGGAAGGACTATGATATCAGCCTTTAAAAGAAAAGACTTATAGGAAGGTCTATAGTCCTTGTTTGGGTCAGGCCAAACTAGATTCCACATCTGGCAACTTAGTACCAACTTGGATGCTCTGAAGGTCAACAGGTTGATTCAGTCAATCTCTAATTTGGCTTGATTGAAATGGAGCTGGTATTGTTCTAAGAGCTCTCTGCCCTTTTGTGTTTCACATAGGATATTGAATCCCTAATCATGAACAAATTTACCCGATCATTTTTAATTAGGGAAAGAGTTATCTTTCTCCCATCTTTTCATCTATACCAACACTTGGCAATTGCTCATTAAAAGTAGTATTTTTCACAAACTAAACCTCTTTTAGGTTTATAGTTTGAAGATCCTATCTGACTTGGTCCTAGAGATGGAAGGTAGTGTTTCTTCCTCCTATAAATGTTCGGTAAAATGAATGAAGCATTCCTTTCCTTGGAGGGTTAAGTATAAATGACACATGCTTCCTGTGAATGCATAACTTGTGTGTAGTATTCTGGCTTACAAACATGTTCTCCAGTTACTAGGGCCCCACAGCCAGGCGAAGTACTTTAACTGGAAGAAAATTGACTGTTGCCTATTCCCTTGTATGTTTATAAATATGTACAAGTTCCCCCAGATGAACTATTGGCTGCATTAATCTCCCAGATCCCTAGACGTGGCATTTGCAGGAAGAGTGGAACAGCCCTTTCTAATGGGATAGGAATTTGAGCAGTTACAGGAGGAAAGTATTGGCTCCAGTGTCGGGAACAAAATAACTCTGATTTTGCAGCATCTCTGGCAACTTCCTATTCCCAACTGGAGACTGTGAAGACGGTGATAAAGGCCGGTTCTTGGCCTCGATGGTTTGTCTTGGAAGTTAATATTCTACATTAATCCATCACTTCAGCTAAAACAGGCACAAAATACCAAGGGAAAAGGAAAATGCATACTATAAAAAAGACAAAGTACTGGACATTCTAGCAAAAATGTTTATGCCACTTTTTATAATGTTCCTAGCTCTTGTTTTCCTTGGCCTGCCTCTGTTTCATTTGGTCCTTCCTTGAGGAGCCAGCCAAATAGCTGGCATTTGGAAGTCAATGGGGTTACTGTAGCTAGGAGAAACAGCTCATCAAATACAGGTAAATAAGGAACCGGGGACAGATTACCTCATCCTGCAACATTTATTAGGATGCTATCCTAAGACTTCAAAAAAGTAAAAGCCTCCTTTTCAAGGAAACCTTTAGCAATCATTGGGGTGAGGGAGTGGCTTGAAAGATGGCCCAAAGACGGGCTGCATTGAATGGAATGCTGGGTCTGGAGTCAGAGAAACCCAAGTTCCAATCCAGCCTCGAACAGTAACTAAGCTGTGCAACTTTGACCTAGTCACTTAAACTCTGTTTGTCTCAGTTTCTTCATCTGTAAAATGGAGACAATAGTAGCACCTACCTTCCAGGGTTGTTTTGAGGACCAAATGAAATAATAATTGTAAAGCACTTAGCACAGTGAGTGACTCATAGTAAGTGATATACATTGTTGTTCAGTCATTTTCAATTGTATCCAACTATTCATGACATCATTTAGGGTTTTCTTGACAGAGAAACTGGAGTGGTTTGTCATCTCCTTTTTTGGCTCATTTACAGATGAGGAACTGAGGCAAACAGGGTTAAGTGACTTGCCCAGGGTCACATAGCTAGTAAGTGTCTGAAGTCAGGTTTGAATTCAGGAAGAAGAGTCATCCTGAGTCCAGGCCCAAAACTCTTATCTACTGCACCATCTAGCTGTTCCAAGTGCTATCTAAATGTTAATTATTATTAATTTTTTTATTGGGGGGGCATTGGAGTTAAGTGACTTGCCCAAGGTCACATAGCTAATAAATGTCAAGTGTGTGAGGCCACATTTGAACTCAGGTCCTCTTGACTCCAGGGAAGGTGTTCTATCCACTTTACCACCTAACTGCTTCCCTTAACTATCATTAAGGGGGAAATCAAAAGATCTATAGAAGTCTCTATAGCATTGCTACCATTAATTGTATTCTTATTATAATTTTAAATTGTACCTCTCATGAGCACTGTGAAACCTTTTTTCTGTGTCTTGTTTTCCCCCCACCTCTGCTTCCTACCTGTTCCATGTAAGTACCCTAGTTAATTGGAGAATCTCATGCAGTTTTAGAACTGGAGGAACCCTAAATCCCTTGTTTTTTACACATAATAAAAGGAAGACCAGAGAGGAAAAGTAACTGCAGAAACAGAGAACCAAAACCCAGATATTTCTTAATGGGTCCTCTTCTTCTGCCCCCCAGTCGAATACTTGATTGTAATACTTGTTCTATGCTAAAGATGGTTAGAGTTGTAATGGCTAATATCCATCCCTCAAGTAATACCAGATTTGAGTTATACCTAGCCTCTCCCAATAGACTATCATTAAGATTAGAGTTGTTAGTTAGATAACTGACCTTAATTGTCCTCAGAAATGTTCAGTTAAAATCTTGAAATAAATTCTGCAGGTGCCTTTTGATTACTCAACTGGTGAATACTTGGACCCTGAGGGTGTGTGAAGAAAGTAGTTTGGGGAGATTTAGCTTGTTTTAGTCTTGTACCTATGTCCTTGGTGCCTTTCGAAGTTCCTAAGGCAAACTTTACTCAATACACAATACTACCCCGGACCAGTTTGCCATTGATTCCCAGAATGATGATGAGTGCATGAGTGGAATGTTCTAGATTTCGATTCTGAAGATTCCATCTGGAATCTTCACTGTGCCACACTATATGACCTTTGGCAAGTTACCCTCTCTGGATCTCAGTTTCCTTGTCTGTAATATGAGGGAATTGGGCCTCATAGGCCCCACTCAGATTACCCTTGAGTTACCTTTCAGATTCCGATCTATAACCTTAGTTACTGTTGAGCACTTAAATTAACCCAGTCTGTGTCAGAGCCGTGTGGGTAGGCCAGTGTTAGGCTGCTGATGACCATATTCTCATCCTGAGTTGTAGTTTAAAAATCATAGTTGACTCTTCACAGTGTAACTGAGGGATGAACCTATGACAGGAGGCAAATTCCTACTAGTATAAATGCTATTGTAGTCCTCTTCTCCTGTGCTCCATTGTAAAAGGGAAAGCAAAGAATTTCTGAGCTCCTAACAAATCATGTGCTCAGAGACACTTGGAAAAGGGAAGTTCCAAGTTACAATCCAAGGGATAATTCCCCAGTTGGACAAGGTTCTAGACCTTGTCCATCAGATTAACTTTTAACTCCACCCCAACAAACAAATGCCATTTCTTAATTTCAGAGAAATAAATGGGCAAAGAAGTGACAGTTTCATGATCTTGGAAAAAAAATGGCAATTTCAAAACCCTCCCGCCTTTAGTGAGAGAAGTGGCCTACTTTATCTCAGAACTTAGTACTTTCATTTTATTTGGCTATGAATTTTTTTTTAAGAAGTCCAGACTTTAGACAGTAGCCCTTTGGTTTGACGGATGGCTACTGATTTTTCATCCCTGACCTTTTGATACTGGTTCTTTTTTGCAGAATAGTTGGGAATGCCTTGGGTATGGGAAAACATGGGACATAGGAATCACTTGACAAATGAGAAGTTCTGTGCCTACTTTTCAGTTACAATGTACCTAGCTAGGAATATATAACTTCTTACTATATTTCTTCCTTAGACTTAAAACCCTATTTCTCTCAGCTCCAATACGTCAGAGTTTTAAGTGTTTCTATAGTGTTTCTGTCAGGACTTACTCTCTCCTCTCACTTCCCCAAGACAGGGAAAATGTCATTCTAACCTAAAGCATTCCTTTTGTACTTTTTAAAAAAATTACCACTCCAGAGTTGATCTCTTATTTGAATTCATGTTTCGTTCCCACCCCCCTCAAGCCTATTGATTGAAAATGAAGTTATAACACTTGATCACGTTAATGAAAGGATAATATATTGCAGAGGTTTTAAATACAAATTTAGAGAAGTTTTTGGGAGAGGCTGCAGTCATTTACCTGATTTTCCTTATGTCAGTTGTCTTGGATGCTTGAAAAATTAGGTCTCTCTTGTGCTTTTTAGTAACTCCATCTCCTCCCTTTATTTGGTTGACTCTCATGTCTAGAATGTTGTCTCCTTGCCTCCACCTCTTAGAATCTCTCATTTCCTTCAAGTCCTAAGCTATATTTCATATCTTTTTTTTTTTTGGAGGGGGGTAGGGCAGTTGGGGTTAAGTGACTTGCCCAAGGTCACATGTCTAGTTTTTGTGTGTGTTAAGTGTCTGAGACCAAATTTGAACTCAGGTCCTCCTGACTCCAGGGCCGGTGCTCTATTTACTGCACCACCTAGCCACCCATATCTTGAACTTAGAAAATCTACAATGATTTCCATAAACATCAATTCACACTCAACTTATTTTACCCCTCTCAACTATAAAACTTGTTTTTAATGATAGCAAGTACAGAACTAGAAATTCTTAGTTAAACCTAGGGCAAACTTAGTGGCAGGTGGGTGCAGGGAGAATCCTAGTTGGGACTTCTTTTTATACTCTTCCCTCATAACCCAGCTCATCCTGGGACCACTCTGTAGTCATGCTACTCCTCCAAATGAACACAGTACAGAAAAGTACAGCCGAGCTCTGCAATATTCCATCTCTCCAGGAGCCAAAAAGAGCCTAGGGGAACCAACCATACATACAACTGCTCCTATGTGGACAATCACACCAGGTTTTGAATAACATCACTCCAGGAGATCTTGTCCCAAGCTCTTCCTTATCCAGAGACAAACAGAATAGGGATCTGGAATTTCTTGCCCTTCCCTTTTGTAGGAATTTGCCGCAGGGAAGAGATCTGCCCTTTCACTGCCCCTCTGGGCAAAGTCTTAGTGACCCAGCTCTTTAGTTGGCATGGTCTCCAGTTTTAGGGTGTCACTTGGGGGGGGGGGGGAGGGTTGTGATATGTACTGGTTGGATGGCCTCAAACTAATTTTTGTTAAAAGTGCTACTGGATCAAAACTCTCTCTCTCTCTCTCTCTCTCTCTCTCTCTCTCTGTCTCTCTGTCTCTCTCTCTGTCTCTCTCTCTCTCTCTCACACACACACACACACACACACACACACACTCTCTCTCTCTCTCTCTCTCTCTCTCTCTCTCTCTCTCTCCCTCTCTCTCTCTCTCTCTCTCTCTCTCTCACGTGGTCTTTGTCCCTAGCAGGACTTTTAAGTATTAGTATTTATTTGTCAAAGAACACTTCCTGGTCAACCTGAGCATTCACAGCATAAATGACTTTCTCAATCTTCATTCAACAAACATTGCTAGGAAGTAGTGATCCAGAGAACTAGCTCCTGACTTTGAAGAGCTTAAACTCCAATATATAGTACTAAATCTTTCATGGATGGAATAATATCTCCTAGGAAAACTAAACCCATGATAAATTTGTTTTTTTTTTTCTTTAAGGGGCAAGACTTACCAGAGAACTCTTCTTTTAGGCTGAATTGAGAGTGCCCCAAAATCAAGTCGATTAACATGATAGAGTATCTTATCTGTGGAATGTAATATCTTGATACTTTGGAGATCAAGTCTGTGACAGTTATATTGAATATTACTCTCCTTTGTGTACTCTGTAGTCCAGTCAAACTGCCATTTCCTCCATAGAAAATATTCCTTCTCAAACCTCTGCAGCTTTGCAAAGATTGACATGCCCCCAACTGGAAGCCACTGCCTGGAATGCCCTCCCTCTTCCCCACTCTGCCTCTTAGAACCCAGAACTTCCTTCAAGACTTTGTACAAATCACTTTCTTACAAGAATTTTTCTGACTTCTTTTTAAACTTCACCCACACATGTTACTTTGTACTTTTTTATTTCTGCATTCATTGATTTCCTCACATCCCACATAGAATGAAAGCTTCTTGAGGGCAGGAACTGCTCAATTTTTGTCTTTGGTTCCCCCTCCCCCAAATCCCTACCCCATGCCCAGTACATAGTAAGGTCTTTAATAAATGCATTTTGAATGAATAAATCTTGAGCATTTGTGTGACTTAGTTTCCACAATAGTTATCTCTTTTAATAGAACTCACTGAAGGGCAAAAGCCTATGAACCTCAAACTTTTTTTTTTTACCTTTAACCTTTGCACATCCCTAAATGATTAACCATTTATAAGCTTGGAAGGAGACGAAATTAAGACTACTGACATCCATAGGAGAGCCCTAGGAACTCAATTCATTAAGCTTAAGATACACTTACTTAAAAATCTGGATAAATCCTCTGGTTTTTCCTTTTTTTGAGAATAAATACAAGTGATTCTATAGATATCTTAAAGAAAGAGAGTAGTGTGTGTGTGTGTGTGTGTGTGTGTGTGTGTGTGTGTGTGTGTGTGTGTGTGTGTGTGGAAAGGGGGGGAGGCACTTTGAGAGAAAGAATTAAGTGCAGGTTTGTTTAGAAGAGGTTTTCTGAACCCAAGGCTATAGTCTTCCTGGGCTTAACAATTAATACTGTCTCTTGATTTTAGTTAAAATGTCTTTTCAGTTGTTGCAAAACAAGAGATGCTTTTGACTTTGGGAAATGATTCAGATATTCTGGTCTAGGAAAACTTGGTACCCTAGGTTTGTATGTTAACCATGACGATTTAACTTTGTCCCTTTTTATCCCTCCAATTGAACCTACTAGAAGCCGTGGTTCTCAACCTTCCTAATGCTGCAACCCTTTAATACTGGTATGTGGGCGTATCTGCATGTGGGCAGACCCACCTGGAGACAGATAGAGGAGTGGTGTCTCCATTCCTAAGACCATCAGAAATAGGTGTTTTCCGATGGTCTTAGGCAACTCCTGTGAAAGGGTCGTTTGACCCCCAAAGGGGTCACGACCCACAGGTTGAGAACCGCTGTTAGAGCAAAGCCTGTGTTGCAAAATGTATTGTATTGATGTTGCCTCTTAGATAATGCTACAAAGAAATTAATAGATTATAGAAGATGTCTAGCCTTGTCAAATTGACCCTTTAAAACAATGTTTCCTCAGGAACAAATAACAGTATGTGATCATTAGCTTGCTTAATTCCATTGAGAATCGTTTCATTTTAATTGCTGGCTGTTGGGAAAATTGGAAGATAATAGAACTACATGAAATATCATGGACCTCAAGAGGAGTCCTGTGGTTGGTTCACTGCTGTTATGGTTTTTAATGCAGAATCTTGATGGTCACTTGTTGGTCATTGAAAAGACAAGATTTTTGAGGTCTGGGTAGGATGAGTGACCTTTAAAGTTCCTTCCAACTCTAAAAATTCAGTGACTGCCATCTACCATTTTTCAGAATTATGTTTATATACAATAGTATATTTTTACCCAATTAAATAGAATATATATTAAATATAAAGGAATAGACTTTAAAAAAAAAGATACATGCTTACCATATTCTCCCAATAAATCCTTTTTGCTTTCTCTCAGCTAAAACATCAAATTAATTGTATAGTTCATGAAGTTTGTTTGGTTTCTTCACTAATCATTGAAATCAACCACTTTGAGGTATGTGGCTTACTTTTTTCTATTACTTTTTCTCCCAGAGCTGGAACACCTGACTTCATTTTAACACCTACTGCCTCTGTGACCCTAGGCAAGTCACTTAACTTCTCAGTGTGCTAAACAACTCTCTAAGACCATGAGTTGCAGAGAAGGTATCTAATTGCATTGGCTAGAGGAATTTCCCACCTCAGAGAATTCCCTATATCAAAATCTCCCCCTCCCCACATTCCAGTCCATATCCCTCTTTTTGACTCCACAGCCAATATTCTTTCTACTGTGTTAAACTGCTTCAAATAATTTAGTGACCCCCTTGCCTCTACTATTTGTTAGGTCTGACCACATCATTACTCTGTGTTTAAAGGGGGGAAAAATTAAACAACACTGGTTCCCCATTGCCTATTGGATAATATATCAACTGCTTAGCCTGGATTTCCATTGGAGTTACAATCTAACCCCAATATGCCTTTCAAGCCCTGATGCACACTATACCTTTCATGTATTCTAAGTACAAATCAGACTAGACTAGTAGCTATTCATCATTTCATCCTGTACTTTATTTCCTCCATAAATTTAAACTGGTTTTCCCATGTCTAGAATTCAGCCCTATAGTACTTTTTCCTGTTGAAATCCTTCTTCCTTCAAGGTCCAACATGGATGAATCCTTCTTCTGTGAATGTATTCCTCTTCCCCCCCCCCCCTTCTCCTCCCCCCCCTCCCGCCCCTGCAAAGTATCCCTAAATGCTTTTAGATCACTTTTGGATCTTTCTTATGCCTCTAATTCTATTTTGACCTGTCATTTGCATACAAGTCCTACTCATTCTCCTCCTCCTCCCTCACCCCCCCCCCCCATGCAATAGATTATAAATTCCATAAAGTGGAAAGTGTTTTATGTTTGTATTATGGTTACCTAACACAGTGTCTTATATATGCAGGGACTTACTGTTTGGATTTAATTGAGATATTAATCCTATTTGGCATTCATAAGATCTTATAAAATCAACTTTTGACAAGTACTCAGTCCTAAAAAACTGTAACCTACAATGAATGGGAGGTGGGACTTTTTCATATTGGGTGTTTTAATCCAAATGCTCAACTTCAAGTCAAAAATATCTAGCTAGTAACCTAGGGCACCTAGGGCTACCAGGTGATCCAGGCCTGGAGTTAGGAAGACATCTTCTGAGTTCAAATCCAGCCTTAGATACTTTCTAATTGTGTGACCCTGAGCAAGTCACTTAACCCTGTTTGCCTCAGTTCCTCATCTGCAAAATGAGCTGGAGAAGGAAATGGCAAACCATTCCAGTATCTCTGCCAACAAAAAGAGTTGGACAGGACTGAAACAACTACATAACTAACCTATGGAGACACACAACAGGATCAATTTCCATTTGAATAACTGACCTTGTTGAACTGGTTAAGAACTTAGTATGGAAATAGTGTCTCTCAAACATCAGAACTCTGTCAAAAAGGAGACATAGGAAAAATTAACAACATAGAATCTTTAGGACTTATTGTATTCTGAGTTCTATTGTTCTTATGTCTTGGTGTAGATAACTTATGTGGGCATATTCCTCTGATTCTGCTTACAGATCATCTTGGATTATGTCCATCTGAGACTCCCCATTTGTGAATCCTCCTGGGATCTCTAAGTATCTCCTGGAGCCAGGGTTTGCAGCCAGCTTCCTCAAAATGTCTGCTGAAGTAGAAACCAACATGGCCAATGGTCAGCCTGATCAACAGGCAACTCCCAAATCATCATCAAAGAAAGAAAAAAAGAAAGGTACAGAGGATCTTCCTGACCTAATGTTTTGAAAAAGAAAAACTATATTTTTTGTGACTTTGTTAGCGTTAGGTAAATTCTGACACCAGGGAAGAGCTGAACCAATGAAAGAAGGTAAAGACACTTTGAATCTCCAATAAGTATATGATTAAATTAAATGTACCAGAGCCTGAGAAAATAGGAACCTTTGAGAAAGACTGCCCAACTTAAATGGAACATAGGGGAGGAAACTATACTTTTTTTTTCAACTGAGAAGGTAGCTAGAGAAGAGATGGCAAAATTGTTATACTTGATTGTCACAAGAAGCATGGTTGTTTTGTCACTTGGGGGCCACCATGAAGTTTTTTAACATGCCTTTCTCAGTTTTCCAAAACTCTAGGATATGATTTTAAAATTCCATGTCTCTGTGTTTCAGCATTTCCTTCTATATCTTTTCTCCTCACTCCACCCCAATACCCACAACACTGCTTTCAACCAAGAAAAGAGGACCATTACAGTACTATTTGCCAGGTCTGAAATCCATAATCATCTGATCTGTATTCATTATTGATGGATATTTATTATGACTGAAATTCTTTTACCCCACTTGATGGAGAAATGTATCTTGCCTCACGAAAGGAGTTAGAATTTTTTTTTTAAATGGTGGATGAGAAAGAGAGGAAGGTGAGAAGTCAATGCTAATCTACATGTCTTTCTGTACAAAGACTCCAACTTCTGAGCAGCTGCCTTTTTGTGGTGGTTTTATTTACATTATTATGGCATTGTCAACTACAGTTCTGCATGTTTTGCCCTATGTTAGCTTGTAAAAGTCTTTCCAGATTTCTCTGATTTTTCTCATTCACCATTTGTTATGGCAAAATAATATTGCATTACATTTATATGCCACTAGGTCTGAAATAGCATTTTATGTTTCATAAAAAATATTTTCAAGAAAACACCAAGACGACAATCTAGATTAGCTGAGTAATGAGATCCTCAAGTCCCACAGAAGATCCTTAGATTTCTGTTGTCAAAGCACAAGAAAAAGGGAAGGGGTTGTCACTATGAGGAATTTAGATCTGGATAAAATCTTCAGCTCTAAGATGCTACTGGTTAACATCTCTTTCATATATTCTTAGGGATATGGAACTAAATCAAAGCATTCTTTCTTATTCACACTCTACCCTTCCCCTCCATTCTCTGAGTAAAGTATTAGTGAAAATGACATTGCCAAAAGACAATCAGAAATGGAAGAAAGCTAAACAGCTGACTTGCTCAATTAACTGGATTAATCCTTGTGTAACCAAGAGACAAGAGTAGCCATAAATATTCCAAAACCTTGTAGAGGTTCGGAAGCATGTTCATTCCTGAGTCTTGTGTCAAATACTTCATACAGCTTTTACCTTAGGGTTGTATTTTAATTTATAAGCTTTATTTTTTTTTCCTTCTCTAGGAACAGAAAAGACAGATGAATATCTTTTGGCCAGGTTCAAGGGTGATGGAGTAAAATACAAGGCCAAACTAATTGGCATTGATGATGTGCCAGAAGCAAGAGGGGATAAAATGTGTCAAGATTCTATGATGAAGTTGAAGGTAAAGACTTGACCTCTGTAACACAGGGGAAATGAATGATATCAGTGTGCAGTAGCATAGCAGAAAGATAGGGTGCTGAGGCATGGTTGGGTCTGGATACAGTTCATTTTAGTGGGCTCTCCCCTGTCAGGACAGTGTAGCCTCAAGGGCAGAAGTTCTACTAGCAACAGGGCAAGAAGATGGTGCGGGGATGAGAGGGATGGAAAATGACAAGCTTTGGAAGTTGTTGTTTTCTATATTTGAGGGAAGTCATCAGTGATCATTTTGGCTGTTGAAACTAGAAGCTCTTTAAAGATAGATATTCACCTTTCTGGGGTGGTTAATTATACTTCGTCTAGTTTCCATCACTTCCTCTCAGCCCCAATTCAAATGTTTAACCAGGTTCTTAACATGCCTCCAGTTGCTATATGGACAGTGACGCAAAATGAATATTAATGCCCACCTTGCAATGATCTTCAGCTTTAAACCTCTTTTCTTTCCCAACCCTAACTTCCAGGGAATGTCAGTAGCTGCTCGGTCTCAGGGACAGCACAAACAGAAGATCTGGCTGAACATTTCTCTGTCTGGAATTAAAATAATTGATGAGAAAACTGGGGTAAGAATCCAATAGCATTGAGCTTGGTTTTTGACCGTCCTTGATGTGACTAGTTGGTTTTGAGGACTTGGAAAGTTGAGTGAGTAAGCTTCCTTCACTCTGCCTGAAGCTCTGTAGGAGAAATGTGATCTTGCCCTTGGGGGATGCTGGATTTTCTTTTATTTTTTTTTTTTTAAACTAGAAAGAGGGGAGAGTGAAGAAAATAAGAAATCAAGTGCTAATCAATTCCTTTTGTGTGCAAATTCTCCAACCTCATGAAATGTTGTTAAAATAGACTGACCATTTTGGAATGGTTCTCCCTTATTACATGTAACTCAGGAACAGTGTCTAAATAAGAACATCCCTTCAAATGAACATTAAAGAACTGCATGGCAGGGGAGCAGAAATATCTATCCCTAATGAAGGTTGGGACCTTCTCTCTCAACCACCATTCATGGCTTTCTTCTCAAGAACATCTACTGCCTTTTAGACCTCTTCATTCTCCTTACACTCTACTTTAGGTTTTCTTTTAGCCAAGAGACTATGTAGGCCTACTTGTTTCTTAGTTATCCCCTTCAAAAACTTCTGGACCTCTAATCTCCCTTTATTTAGTGCTTACACTACAGCATCCAAAAAAAAAAAAAAAACAACTTTGCGGAGTGAAAATAGTTTTAACAGAAGATGCATTGTTTCCATTGAGGTTTTTCCCTACTTGCCCTGCAAGGGAAAATGTGGCTTTAGCAGTCAACAAGAGGCCAAAATTTTTTCTTCCCTCAAATTCTAGCTCCTTGAAGGGGCCTGTCTAATGTCAGTAAAAGCAAGAGGTACTCGTAGCATTGGCTGGTGAATGGACTTTGCGGTTTTCCAGAAACAAGTCACAACTTTGTCACAGGTGATCGAGCACGAACATCCCGTAAACAAGATCTCTTTCATTGCCCGAGATGTGACAGACAACAGGGCTTTTGGCTATGTGTGTGGAGGAGAAGGGCAGCATCAGTTTTTTGCCATAAAAACTGCACAGCAGGTAAGAACTCTAGGACCCAGCAGTAATGGGGGGGGGGGGGAGTATACAAGGGAAAGGAAGGGGAACTGGAATTAGAATAAAAGGGATTTTATACATCACACACACATGCACACACACACACACACACACACACAATTCTTTCCAGTGTTTTCATGGAATTCCACAATTAGCTATGGATACGTAGAGAGGTAGGTGAGGTCAAGATGCATCTGACTTCATTTCTTCTCTCATTTACCCTCCTCCAAGGCAAATATAAACAATTCAGACCATGACAGATGGAAGGGGGGTGTCTAAGTGTGTCTTCAAGCCAATATTGACAAGCAAACAAAAATATATTATACGTATGAATTTTCTAGTCAGTGGGATTTTGATTTTTTTGGGGGGAGGGCACCTTACCTATCTTTTTATGTTTAACCCATGGTACTTATAATTTTTCTCAATTTTCAAATTTAAGAAACAGAAATAAAAACCTGGATTCCTTTTAGGAGGACCTAAGCATCTGTATTCCTTCCTTCTTTTTCATTTGGATCATTTTCTTTTAGTGATGGTTTTTATTTTTAAAATTGCTGTCACTTTTCAATGATTTCTCTTCCATTCTCTCAACTCCCTTCCTTGCATAACAAAGAAGCAAAGCTAAAGAAAACAAACCTGCGCATTAACCATACATGAGAGCATATGCCTCATTCCACATCTGTGGGACCATCAGAGGAGAGAGGCATGCTTAAGTGAGTCAGCATTTGAAACACAATTGTTTACTTCCGTCAATCAGAAAATTAAAGCTGTGTGACATTTTTTTTTAAACCATCTTAAAAAGAACTGGGGATCTGGATAGAAAAGAAAAAAGAACAGTGAAGTATAGCTCAGTTTGAATGAACTTTCTTGGCAGTTCTAGAACTAATTTATGACTGATAAGAGTCTCTTTGGCAGACTACAATGCACAGATATTCTTGTTACCCAGCTAGGAGCTGTGTTGAAAGCAATTAAGCGTGGTAAGACTAAAAGGGAATCCAGAATGCCTTCATCTTTTTGTATACTAATTTAAAGTAGTTTTTTTTTAAATTTATTCATTGAAGACCGTTTCATAATCAAGATATAGAGATATTTCTGTAGGGACTCATCCTCTCTAGATTCTAGAATAATAACTATGTATAGAATGATACCTACATGACTATCTAGATAGCCATATAAATAGCTATGTAGAAATATGTGTGTATTTGTGTGTTTATAATTGAGGATAGCAATGTATAAGGAAGACCTAGAGGCAATTAAAATGCATTGGATAATGATAAAAAAAATTATCTGGTCAATCCTGTAGCATGACTAATGGAGTTGTGAAAATCTGAGTTCAGATTTTAACTCATGTAAGTGCTTAGTTCTGTGACTCTAGGCAGATGAACCTTGCTAAGGCTCAATTTTTTCATCTGTAAAATAGAGGGGAAGGTGATACTTGTAGCACTTCCTTCACAAGGCTATTGTGAGGAGCAAATAAAATGTATGTTAAGTGCTTTGAAAGACTTAAGGTAATACATAAATGTGAGCTATTTAGTACCCCAGTAGAATGGCATAGTGGATAGAGCACTGACCATGAGTTCAAGAAAATCTGGATCAAATTCTGCCTCTGAAACATACTTGCTGTATGATCCTGGAGAAGTCATTTAACTTTTCTGAGTTTTATGCATCTTTCTGAGTTATTGCAAAGGTGCTGACCTGCACTGGTAGAAGGAGTCTCCTGGCTTGGAATTTCCAGATACCAATGAAATCAAAGATTCAGTCTCTATCCCCACCCTGCTTATTGAAAAGATCTATTGTTTGATAAGTATGATTCATCCTTCTAATGCCAATTGCAATTCCTCTGTTCCTTAGTACTTCTGATTGTCTTTATGAGCTGTTGTGGCCAAAACATTTAATAACCTGCTGGCCAATCTTTGAGTGATGAGTCTTTGTACTCAACAAGACTGATTCTTAGATAGTAGACATGTCCTCTGTCACTAGTCCAATTCTCAAAGCCTTTCTAGCTTGGCAAGCCCTGCCAAGGTTTGTGTGCCACTGGCCACAGCTTTTGAAAATCCCATAACACAATGAGGTAGCCTAGCAGAATTTCAGTAGAGACAGTTAACATTACCTGACTGATTCCAATTAATCTGTTCCATTTCAATCTTCTCCCATGAATGGGAGGTTTGGGATGAAAGAAGAAATTTGTTCTAATCTATAATTTAACAAGGGGGAAGGGGGAAAGTAGCAACCTAGGAATCACTAAACATTTTTGTTTGTTTTCAGGCAGAACCATTAGTAGTTGATCTTAAAGACCTTTTTCAAGTCATCTATAATGTGAAGAAAAAGGAAGAAGAAGATAAGAGAAAGGCAAGTACTAGAGTATGACAGGTTGGCAGGAATAGATAGCTTGATACATTGTTGTTTCTTTAATTACTCCAGTAATAAAGCATTTAGGTTACTGTATCTGAGTGTATTGCTTATCACTGAGATACTTGACTTTAATCTCTTGTAAAGATAGTTGCAGATCATAGTACCATTTTAATTGACCTACTCAGAGACCATGGGGTTAGCTCAAATCTAGGCTTCCAGGGTAACCCAAAGGTTGGCTTTAAACTCTGGCTAGATTAAGTCCAAGCCACATGGGGAGGTGAAGGAACACTTTTTTTTTCCCTTTCTGGGCTAGAAAACCCATAGGCAGGTCTCTTTTTTCCAGATTCCTTCTCTCTTTTACCTAGATCAACTCTTCTGAATCCTGAGTGGTATTCAGAATCAGCCCATGTATTCAAGGGTCTTATGAGCTAGGAGTGCTCAGTGTCCATAATGATTCTAGAGAGTCAATAGGGACATTGCCTATCCTTCTGAGGAGCCAAGGAAATTTTGCTTGCCTGATTATGCCATGTGGCGTTGTGCCAAGCTACGTGGAATTTTAAAAGCCACTTCATCTTCCTGCAGTTTTAGGATGGAAACAAGTGAGTTTTGTTTTTTGTCTGTCTGCCTTAAGTAGCTACTACTAGGTGACATCTAAGTGGTGGTACAGATTTCTGGGAAATTGAGGTATTTTAGTAAATGCAGCTAACATAATTATCTATGTTATTTTTGTTTGTAGACTGAAGAAGCCAACAAGGCAGTTGAGGTAAATTTGTTTCTATGCTTATATAAATAATTTGATCTAATACAAATGTTGCACTATCCCTTTCCCCTAATTGATGCAGAGTATTTCTCCAATACTAAATCCAGACCTTTGTTTAGTGATCCATTAAAATTGGTAATATTGGGGTGGCTAGGTGGTGCAGTAGATAGAGCACTAGCCCTGGAGTCAGGAGGACCTAAGTTCAAATTCTGCCTCAGACACTTAACACTTACTAGACATGTGACCTTGGGCAAGTCACTTAACCTGTTGCCCTGCCCTCCCCCTTCCAAAAAGCAAGGGAAAAAAATTGGGAATAAATACTTAATTAAACTATAGATTTTGGAGTCAGAAGACCCACATTCAAATCTGGGCTCTGCTACTTACAACCTACATGATGTCACAGAAGACAACGACTTCTCTGGGCTTCCTCTTTTAAAAGAAGAGGTTGAATTAGGTTTCCCAGGGTCTCTTCCAGTTCTAACATTCTCTGATCCTGTGACCTTTTCAGAATGGGAATAAAGACCTGCTGACACTTGATGACCCAGCTAGCAAAATGAAATTGGTATGTCCATGAAATCTTATGACTCTGCCCTACTTGTAATACTATGCTCAGTGGATAATGCTAAACTAATGTAGCCGTAAAATTACCAAATCCCATTATCACTAACAATTCAGTACGGATATTTATTCTTCTAGTATGACTGCTATTTTAATGTTAATATAGTAACATAGTAGTGGTATATGTCTGAATCTAATCAAAATTGCTTTTTTAAGGGTGTTGACCAGATGGATTTGTTTGGGGACATGTCCACACCTCCTGACCTAAATAGTCCAACAGTAAGTATGTGGGGGAGCAGGCAGGGGGAAAAATTTTGCAACATAATAGCACTTATCCTCTAATTTCATTTCAAAATACCAATAGCTAAAAGATTTGCCTTTCCTAGCAGGAGATGTATCCCAAGTTGCCATATGGATTTACTATATAAAACATAAAGACTCTACAGTATCACTTGTAAATCAGGCAAGCTGTACTTTAAAAAAAAAAGTATCATCTCAAAAATCTGTATTTGTAGTCTGAAAAACAAACTAGTCAGAAATATCCACCCTTTTAGGTATAAAAAAAAAACAGGACAGAGCCAATTAGAACCTGCTCACAAAACCAATTTTGACTTGAATATTCAGATGCCAGAATTCAAGACAAAAACTTCACCCCAGCCCCTCCTTTCTGTTACTCTTTCCTACCCAATCAACTTCAATTTATTGGCAAGCTGGTGCTCAAAAGGTGTTGAAAACAAGAGCACCAAAGGAAACATGGGACTGGAAATTAAGTTAGATTTACTTTGTTTTCTTACTCCTGGCCCATTATTGCTTTGTTTGTGGTTCAAGTTTAGAAATTAAATGACTCTCAGTCAGTCAGCAAGCATTTATTAAATACCTACTGTGTGTCCATCTCAGCACAAAGAACCAGCCATGAAAAGAAAGGCAAAAACACTGTCTGTACCTTTAGGGAGCTCACATTCTGATGGGGAAATAGCATGTAGACAACCTAGGTATATAGAAGATGTATATGGAATAGATGAAAGTTCATAGCAACTTCGGATATGATTTTTGTTCTCACACTTTCTCCCTGCCTCAAACTCCCACTCATGGAAAAAGGCCTAGTCTAGCTATTTCCAAGTAAAACCTGAGTATGGCAATAGTCCTATATCACCTGGATATTTGGGACCTTTCCCCTCCCACCCACACACTTCCCCTCAATTTCCTGTAACCTGTCTTTGCACTACCTTCCCATAGCTATGAGTCAAGTGTTTATGGAGAGTCCATAGGTTATGTATTAATATCTGGCTCCTGCCTCTTGAGGAGTACCCAGTCTAATTGATGTTACAGACAAGAACTGTCAACATAAATGAAGAGAGAACTATGATTATGGCCATCAGAGTGTATGTAAAAGTCAGAGGGTTGGAGAAGAGATTAACTGGGACAAGCTTCTTAGAGAAGCTGGGTCTTGAGCTACCTATGAAAACAAGGGAAGAAATGCAACAGGAAATGACAAAAGGCATTTCTTCAAGAGTGGCATCTGGAGCAAATGTTCTCTGTCTAGAACTCCAGCCCAGCATCTATCAGTTCCTCAAGGCCAAGCCTGGCTCTTTAACAAAGGCTTCCCTTATGAGCCTCATCAGAAGAGCTCTTCCTTCTCTGAAAAAAATTCACATTTCCATCACACTTCAAAGTTTACAGAGTAGTTCCGATGAGACCAAAAAAGGGGGTGTTTTCCCACACTAGTGAAAGAGAACAATGAAGTAGCCTGTTCATATAGTAGATAATGCCAGATATTCTAATTTCTGCTGGCACAGGCAGTAAAAGTATCCACAACTGACAGATGAGGAAACTGGGTCTCAGATTAACTTGACCAGGTTCACCCAGCTAATAGGTATCTGTGTCATGTTGAATAGAAGTTAATGTCCTTCCCATTCTTCCACATTGCCTCTCCTCTGAAATGGCATCACATTGAACAACATCATTAGATTTAACAGTGTGAGGGATAAGAGGCAGCATGGTATATTAGAGATGTCTTCAGAGCCAGGAAGACATGCGTTTGAGTCTTGCCTCTCTCTATGTGACTCTGGGCAAGTCACTTCACTTCTATACTATGAACCACTCTCTAAGATTATAAATTATAGAATTACATTGGTAGAAAGAGTTTTCTCATACAGGAGTTCCCCTGTAGTAATTCAGTGTCAATAAGATATTTATAAACATGTCTTAGCTTTTGCTTCTAGATAAACACCTTCAAGTTCTATTTCTCTATCACAGGTTTTAGTCTAATATGTTATACATCATAGATGTGCAGTTGTTAAAAATACTCAGTAAATTAGGGTAGGTAGAATGTAGGGTTCTATAAAGGGTGAATTTGGCACCAAGGGCACTGCACAGGCTACAGTTGAGATTAGAAATGAAGATGGGAAAGGGCCAATTGTCTGACTGCTAAGGTAAGAGTCAAAAGGAAGAGAAAAATTGAAGTGGAAGTTTATAAGCAGAACTAAATTTAAACTGATCCCTTATAAGGAAGTAAAGTTTTATGTCTTAAAAAAAAATTAAAACACTTGGCAGGTGATAGCAGGTTACTGGACTAGAAAATCAGGGTAACCCTCTGGATATGCTTTACTTTCATTTTTGTAAAGGGCTGACAATTTTATCCTGCTCTTCAAGTGGACAAGGTGGAGAGCTAAACGCTGGGAAGATTCAAAACTCAAAACAAAAGAATAGTAAGGGTTTAATCGCAGCGTGGAAAGATGTTGTAAGTGAAGGACCCCCAGGAATCTCTTCTTGGCCTTGTGTTATACAGCTAGGCCCAGATCAGGGTGAATAGTGATTTCTCTGAAGTGGACATGTCATTGGAATTCACAGTACATATTTCCATTGGACTGAAACCAGTTGTTTTACATAATTATAACTTCAAATAACACAAATTGGAATATATGGGACCACTTGGGGAGGAATGCATTATTTGTACTAATCCAGACCTTGCTCTAGTAATGCTTCTCTGGATGACTTTAAGTAATGGCATAGGCATATTTTCTCCATGATTAAATATAGTTTGGTTACCAGCATAAAAAAAAAAAAAATAGAGATAAAAGGACAGAAATGACAGACCTTAGTAAAAGGAAGATTTAAGAGACTCTAATGGGGAGGGGGAAAGAGGAGAGGGAAGGGGAGGAAATCAGAATTTACATAACACCTAATTTGTGCCAGGCACTTTGCTAAGTGCTTCACAAATATGATCTCATTTTATCTTCACAATAACCTTGTGAGGTAGGCTCTATTATTATTACCACTTTACAGTCAAGGAAACTGAGGCAAACAGAGGCTATGTGACTTGCCTAGGATCACAAAGCTAGTAAGTGTCTAAAGCTGGATTTGGATTCATATCTTCCTGACTTGCCCTATCTACTGTACCACCTAGTGTAATGGGAATGGGAATTTGAAGATCTTCTCTTCCCCTTAATAAGCCTAAGGGAATTTGAAGACCTTCCCTGCTTTGAAGATATACCCTGCCCCCTAATAGGCTGAATGTAATCACATGGAGCCTGTGGTTGGAGGAGTTTGCCGAAGGGTGGAGCAGAGCCCACAGGAAGCTGGGAGTCATAGCAGTTAGACAGGGTGGGAGGAGAGGAAGCATCCGAGGGAGACAGGCTTGTGAGTAAATGTTGGTGTTTGTCACCTGCTATGACAGCTAAGCTTGTGTTGGTTTGTGGGAAGGCTAAAAGATGGTGTGATTCTCTATGCTGTTATGGTTTATTAACTTCTATTTTGCTATGATGGGAATCGGCTTACTGGTTTTGAGATTCAGTTTTCTGGTATCTGAATAAATGTTATGCTTCTGCGCTCTATATGCAGAGTCTGTTATATTTTGCAATTGAGTACTATGCAGGCATATTTATAGTGACCATTGGTGCTGTGAATATTGCATTGGTGCTATACCTAGTTGCCTCAGTTTGCCTATCACAAACAAGAATTAAAGATGTTGTTCCTAGCCTTGGCTGACCGGAAAACTAGTGGTAGAAATTATGAAACTGGGAATAAATGTGTGTATGTATGTGTGTGTATGTATGTGTATTTTCAGGGCTGGAGATAAAGGGGAGGTAGATGGGCTGGAAAAAACTTACGTGTCAGATGTTGCAGGACAACAGATGGGCTCAATTGGTAATTGGAGATAGAGATCTGGAGATTAGGAAAGAAGTTTGGGCTGGAAAGTGATGGAAAAAAAATAGGGAGAAGGGTCAAGGTCAAGGAGAGATCTATGGGGAGGGTTGGCACTGAAGCAATAAGAGGTATATGAGATAGAGGAAAATAATCAGAAGAGTACAGTGTCACAAAGAACCCAGGAGGAGAGAGTTTCCAGAGAGAAGGATGATTAAATATTGAATAAAGCAAAAGGTTTGAAGAGGATGAGGATTAAGAAGACTGAAAGGTCACTGACTTTTTGAGAGAACAATGTCAATGGAGGAGGAATAGGGGTGAGAAATGAATAAACACTGAAACAATTGAATTAGCAAGTATGGCCATCCTAAATGGTTTTAGGAAGAAAATGGTAGTTTGGAGCTTTTGTGTACTTTATATAAAATCGTATTTTTTTTTTTTTAGTGATTTCAGGTTTTCAAAGTTCTTTCCTCATATTATCCCAGGGGAATAAATATTTCACGAGCTATAAAACAGGGATAATGAGCATGAGAACTTATTTGCCTATGATCACAGTATCAAGATTGTAATAAAAATGAAGTACAAGCTTAAAGCATTTTCTGCAAGCATTTAGCCATATGGAATAATAGGTAGTAGAGAAACTTACTTAAATATTTATCAAACCACTTTGGCCTTTCAGCTACCCTCACCTTTTCACTTCCAGTAAGTCTTTTTCACCTCCAAACCAGTTTCCTCATCTGTGAAATGGGGCAGCTAAATATGCCCAATGTCTGTTCCAACCCTAAATATGTCAAACTGTTCCTGTGATCTTGAGGCAGAACCAGACTATCTCTTCTAAATAAATTTTATTCATTGATGTGCCTATCTCAACATTGAATTCATATTTCCATTTTTTTTTAAATCAGTAAGATATCATAACAAAAGAACTAGGAGTGAATGTGGGCTCTGCTACATATGAACTGTCTGACTTTTGCTTTCAGTTCTTCATCTGTGAAGTGAAGTATTTGGCCTAGATCTCAAAGGTCAACTCTAAGACTTATCTAACGTGTCTGCAAATGCAAAGCCTCCAAGACCCAAGGAGATAATGTTACTAAACTAGATGACTATGAAAACCATTCTAGAAAAAGATGCCTGTAGATTAGGGAGTTGACTCAATTTTGGATTCTTCTCTGAACACACTTGGTCACTTAAACTAAATTTTGATACTGTGGAGAGACCTCTGCTGCCTGTGGAGTTTGAAGACCCTAGGTTTAAATCCCACCTTATTACCTGTGATCTTGAACAAGTCACTTTACTGATCTAGGTCTATATCCTCCTGTATAAAATGAGGGGGTGCTTCTACTAGATGGCCCTTTCCCTCCTTTCCAGCTCCGTATCTTTGACTCCAAGTCAATGGTTCTAGCTCTTCTTGTCCATGCTCATTAATACCAGGCATCTCCTATGCCCACTTCTATACAATGGATGCCAAGGTTAGTGTCACATAATCCAGATCATAAAGCCTATAGTTAAAACCTGAGCAGGCCACCCAGCTTTTCAGATGCATTAAGCATGACTTTCCCCTGGCTCTGCCAGGTATAATGTAAGAGGTAACGTCTAATACAGTTGATTTGGCAAGTCAATGCTTGGTTTCAATTAATACTTTTTTTTTAATGGAAAGTTGGTTGGGCATTTTTTCTACCCCATATCTTACAATACCAAAAAGACCAAAACTGTCATATCAAATCCTGAGCAGTCTAGATCTCTTAATCCAAGGGTAATGTCACTGAGCAGTTTGAGAGCCTCATTTATACTCATTATTATAAAGAAGAGTTCATTTCAAGTGTGATAGAATATACTTGTCTATGTAAATTCAGATTAAAACTAAATCCTTATTCTGTACTAGTAGCCCTTATGTAAACAGTACCTTAGGAGGGCTACATACATAATAGGCATTAGAGGTTGAATTTGAACCTAGGTCTTTATACTCTATAGCACCAAAATGTATATAAGAAGGACTACAAGTGTCAAGAGAACCATATTGAGAGAGCCAGGCAGGATTGTTAAAAGATTAAGTGGTTAGAGTAGGTTCTTTTCTCTGTGTGTGTGTGTGTGTATACTATATTTTTCTGTCCCTCTCCCCTTAAATGTCCATGCCCCAAAATATGTTTCTAATGTATTTGAAAAGGACAACCCTAGTAATACTGAATATTCAGCTAAGCTAGCCATGAGCTGCTTTGTGTTAGAGGGTCTGCCACTTGAAACATCAGAGAAGCTCCCGAAGTGATCCTGGGCATGTCACACAGCAGAGTCCTCCTACCCAACCATCTCCAAAGAGATGTTGGGACCTGAGTATACTTTGAGCACGACCAAGCTCCCTTTCTGTTAGACTGCTCATGCTCTCTCTGCCCTGAGCCTTTCCTTTAATAACAGCTTCTGAGTGCAGAGGAGGATGGGAGATGGCTAAGTAAAAATGAAGAAGCTATGGGATACTTTGCTGCTAAGGAGGGCAGCAGAGTAGAATAAAAAAAACCTAGCCGATATGAAGAATTTATCTTATGCACTGCTTGACATGTCTTACAGGGATCAGACAGCTCAAAGGCCTAAGCTGCGAACTATTCCCACAGGAGAACCCTTAGGAGTTATGGTTCCCTCTGATTTTATGTTTTAGGACCAAAAACTATTAAAGGATGCCTCATAGTATCAAGAAAAGAACATAATGCTAGCTAGACACAAGGAGTCCTGGATCCTAGTCTACACTCACATAACTAGTTAGTGTGAAACACTGGACAGGCAAGGTGTTTGTCCCCTCTGAGCCTGATCTTTGAACAAGAAAGGCTTTTGCATATAAATTTCAGGATCCCTTAAAGTAGATTCCTCATCACTGTAACCTTTGGAGATGTCTCTAAAGGCTTGATTACTAGACGGGGGAGTCAGAGAGTAATGAGTTGGAATCCTACCTGAGACTGCTGTATGAGCCTAGGTAAGTCATTTAATCTCTCAGCCTAAATTTCTTTATCTACAAAGTAGAAATAATAGCACCACGCTCACAGAGTATTGTGAAGCTCAAATGAGGTAAGATATGTAAAATGTTTTTCACTTGATAGTTATTATTATTATTAGTTGAATGAGAAGCAATAGCCTTTTGCCAAAAGAATCACAATAAAGCATAAAATACTAAGGACTGTCATGAGCAAAAGTGGGAACTGAGGGAAGAAAGGGGTGTGTGTTGACTCGGGGAGAGAAAACCGATAGCTGACTGCTGAACGGGTAAGAGCAAAGCTATTCATTTCAGGTATGCTGGCACTGATCACCATGATACAGCTCACATTTAAAACCACGATATTAACTAACACTGTCTCTTTTCTTTCTAAATTTGATAGGAAAGCAAAGATATCCTGTTAGTGGATCTAAACTCTGAAATCGACACCAATCAAAATTCTCTAAGAGAAAATCCCTTCTTAACCAATGGCATCACTTCCTGCTCGCTTCCTCGACCAAAGCCCCAGACACCTTTCTTGCCTGAAAATGCTTTTTCTGCCAATCTCAACTTCTTTCCCACCCCAAATCCTGACCCTTTCCGTGATGATCCTTTCACACAACCAGACCAATTGACCCCCTCTTCATTTGATTCTCCCAAATCTCCAGATCAGAAGAAAGAGAATCTAAATAGATTCTTACCACTTCCACTGAGTAATGGGTCTCTGAATGGCGATTTTGATTACTTTGGGCAACAGTTTGACCAGATTTCTAATCGAACTGGGAAACAGGAGGCTCAGGCAGGCCAGTGGCCCTTTGCAAGTTTGCAAACCCAGCCCACAATAAGAACTCAGAATGGGATACCTGAAAGAGAACAAAATGGCTTTATCACATCTTCCCCCAATTTTTTTGTGGGGAGCCCTTCCAAAGGACTGTCGCTACCCAATGGAATAAAGCAGGACACAGAAAACTCTGCTCAGTCCTCACCACATGACTCCATAACAATTATCCCACCTCCGCAAAGTACCAAACCTGGAAGAGGCAGAAGGACTGCTAAGGTGAATTACCTTCTTCACATATCCATTGGCAGAATGCATGTTCAGTACCAAAGGGTGGCTTAATGCAAGCTTTTTTTACCCCTTCTGCTATTGTAACTCCCAGAGTGTGGCTGTAAGATAGAAGGTGGGACCAGTCACATCAGTTCTCCAGGAATATTTCCCTCTAATCATCCATCGTTCTTAAACTTCCCCTTCCCCTCACAGCAGTGTTTGTCACCCACTTTCCACTTGCATGCTTTGTCACTTAATAGATTTAACTAAACGAGTTTTCTATTTTAATGCTACCGGGCTTCTGTATCTCGGGTAAGTTGATCTTTACATACTTTGGGGCAAGGGAAGGTCAGAGTTAACCTTGGAATAGTGTTGCCATAGTCTCTTACATGTGAGATTGGGCCTTCATTTAAAAAATAAATAGACAGATGTTCATTCTAGGGTTGATGAGTAGAAATCAACCCATTACTATTTTAGGCAGTAAATTCATCCTTTAGATTTGTATGTGTCAAAGCATATTGGTCTAATACACTGTCTAATAATACAAGTGCAATGGAATGGCCTAGATCTCTTCCTGGTTAAGTGTTTCCATCTATGCATACTTGTCCAGCTCTTGGACAGATTACCAGACAAACTTGGGGGAAATGTGACTCTTTCAAGCAGGTATCAGCAAAGTAAACCAGAACCCAAAAAAGCTGACTGGGACTGAGACCTGAGGTCTAATTCTGGCTCTGTCATTAATTCACTCTGTCTGCTCATCTGTAAAATGGGAGAACTGGATAAGCTCTTCAAGGGCCTTTCCTTCTCTGATATTCTATGACTGGGTTATCTAGCCTGGTCTTTCTCTGCCAACTCTTCAGTAGAAAAATGACTAGTGACTAACATGACTAAGGTTCCAACTGTTCTCATGGTGTCAAGAACAGACTTTTGGGTTTTAGGAAATTTGGTCTTTTCTTTTTCTGAAAAGTGAAGGATGAGAATAGTCTTGATTATTTACGATTATCAAACTAATTTTTTCTGGTTTTTTTTCCCTCCCTATCCTTCTTCCTCCTCTGCCTCATCCTACCACCAGTCTCCAATGAATGATATATTTGGGTCAGATCTTTTTGCCACTCCTACCACAGAATCCCCATGTCAGACTTCACCAACAGGACAACCTACAGGCTTGCAGAACAATCCTATGGACCTCTTCAGCACTAATGCTCCATCCTCAGTGGGTTCCCTGGCTGGTCTAGGTAAGTTCATCAGTTTCCTGTCCCCTTTTTACTTAAATCTTCTAGTTATCAAAGTTCTGAAGAGTTAGAATTTGTTCTAATATTCCCAACCTGAATTTGAAAACTGTCAAGGAAAGAGGGGAGAGGTGACTTCCCTTTCATAAAGGCAAGGCCCGTGTAAATGTCTACATGTGAATTAAAATGTACTCCAGGATCCAGAATATGGGCAGCTAGGTGGTACAGTGGATAGACTACTGAGCCTGGAGTTAGGAAGACTCATCTTCCTGAGTTCAATCTGGCCTCAGACACTTACTGGCAGTGTGACCCTGGACAAGTCACTTAACCCTGTTTGCTTCAGTTCGTCATCTATAAAATGAGCTAGAGAAGGCTATAGCAAAGCACTCCACTATCTTTGCCAAGAAAACCCAAATTGGGTTACAGAGAGTTAGACAATACAGAGAATAACTGAACAACAACAAAAATCCAGAATATTTTCTTATTGATCTGCTGCAGAAAAGTGAAATGCTACTATTTGAATAATTCATCATCATTATTAGATTGGCGTTATAATTTCATCAGCTTATGGAGCCTTCCGGTGTGGAAGTACCCCTTTGCCAATGCAGATTGGCACCTGCTTTGCAATTTGTAGTCTAAGAGTTTCCTAGGGCATTGCACTCAAATGACTTGCCCCAATGGTCACACAATCAGGTTGTAGCAAGGGTGAGACTCGAACCCAGATCTCCTTGCCTCTGTTTCTGTATTCATAATTATATAATGTCATGGACCCTCAAACCTTATGACTTAAACCAATTCAATTTTTAAAAATAAGTAAAGAAAAAAATATATTTTTAAAGATAAAACTGACTTATGAGATCCTAAAAGAGCTGATAGGCAACTTTTAAAATTTGTGTTTTGTCCAGAGGTTCCAGAGAGCTTTTGGCTCTTGGGGATGGGGAAGGATTGAAGAATAGTAATCATAAGCCTGAGTGGGAGAAGGCAGAATGCTTCCCAAGGAGGAGTGGGCACAGAGGAACATCACATTTCCTTCACAATTTGACCTTGGGCTGGCTGGCTCAGCAAGACCACTCTGAACAGCCTCCCATTATTTTCAGACTTGTTGCTAATTTCAGTCCTTTCAACAAATGTCTGCCATTGAGGGAGAAGGAGGGACTGACTTTTGCTGCTTGGCACTTCTACAGACTCCCCCCAGCTTAGGAGTAAGAAGGTTCCAGGTAGCATTCTCCTCCCTCTTGTAGAACTTAAACCAGAAATGTTGGATTTCTCTGATTTTGACAGGGGCTCAATCATTAGGTGTGCCTTTCTTCCCTTAGAAAAATGCTTTGACACTGTCATGCTAAATCTGTTGACTCATGTCTGGGTGGAGACGGGGTGTTGCCCAGCTGCTGAATGG
Organism: Pseudochirops corinnae; assembly: GCA_028646515.1. NCBI lineage: Eukaryota > Metazoa > Chordata > Mammalia > Diprotodontia > Pseudocheiridae > Pseudochirops > Pseudochirops corinnae. The sequence goes on from CM053587.1 coordinate 78,395,986, forward strand.
CTGAAGATTCTTCCTTGGATGTATTCCCTAACTTGCTCTGATTCTCCTTGAGAGCATCCATACAAGCAACTCTTCCTAAATGTTCTGTTATCTCTCTTGGGTTTCATTGTTCCACTTCCTCCCCCAAAATGGCACTGATAGACACTGCCCACCCCTTTACAGCAAGAAGAAAAATGCCTGCATGTTGTGGCCGTGATTAAATAATGTCAGAGAGCTCTAATATCCATGCCTTGAGGAATTTTTATAGTCAATATTTTACTAGTCAGCCTGAAAATACAGCTGGACCCAATAACTGTTAATTTATTCCAATGAAGTGAAGCTTTTTGGCGGGGTGCCCCCGTTGAGGCCTTGGGATGCACAACAGCAGAATACTGATGATTCTTCAGAGTTTGGCCACTGCTGTAAAATGAGCTCTACAGTATACTCCCTGTCCACTAGCTGTGAACCTCCGCCAAGCCACAGAAGGTTGTAGGTCTGGCTTCCGCCCCCAGCTGGGCAATCACATCCTGTGGTGAGCTGATGGGGGTAGAAACCTCAGCACTCTGATGCTGCACAAAGCTGAGATCTGGCATCAGGAGGACAGGAGACTGACCTCATCTACACCTCTTTCCTCCCCTGCCTCTCCTCTGCCTCTAATGCCACACACACACACACACACACACACACACACACACACACACACACACACACACAATACTGGCAATGGCCTCTTCATGTGAATGTGTGATGAGGAAGAGGAAGGAAGGCTGAAGACTGAAAAACTTTTAGCTCTTGCTGTTTAGAGCACTTTTCTCTTCCTCCTTGCCCCATAACCCTCAGGATCAAAGACACAAATTTTGCATCTAAGAGGATAAAAGGAGAAAGCATAAAACTGGAAAGTTTGTAAAATGCTAGCCTGTCTATTTGTTACCCTACAATTGTTTTTATTAATCAAATTAATAAATAATGAGTGAGAGAAAGGTCTTTAATGAAACTAAAATGATAAGTCAGTTATTCTTTTTCCCCCTCTTAATAATATTTTATTTTTTCCAATTACACGTAAAGATAGTTTTCAACATTCAGTTTTTATAAGATTTTGAGTTCCAAACATGAGTTATTCTGCCATCTTTGAGTCTATCCATTTTTTAGGATTATATGAAACTGCTGCTTCAGAGAATCCCAGATTTAGATCTGAGAAAGCTCTGAGGTCACTTCCTTTATTTTATAGATGAGGAAATAGAAGTTAAGAAGTATTAAGTGACTTGACCAGGGTCATACCACTATCAAGGCAGGTTTTGAACTTGGGTCTTCCAGATTACAAATAACCAGATTACAAATGCATACTGTATCCAACATACTCTGCTGTCTCTCATGCCAAAGGATCAGTTCTTCTCTTAAGTTAAGCAATGGGAGAGCCTCTGGCTAAGTCAAACAATAGAACCCATGGGTCTCCCTATTAGAATCAGTCACCATTCTATAGTAGAAGACTTTATTATATGAACATATCAAGGTAAAATTCTTATGAAGTAAAGGAGTCTTAATTTTCCTTATTGTTGACTGTAGAGGCAACCATACTCACATATCCAGGATGGCTGCTAGCACAGATTCTTAGATCTGCTTTACTAGGAAAGATAGTGGTTCAAGGAGTCAACAATCTTTTTTAATTACATTCATTAGTTCAGGAGAAAAGTCAGCACCCTGAACTTCAGAGAAAATACAAACAAAGAAAATAGAGAAAATACAAGCAAAGAAATAAAGACCAACAGACAGGGCTTCTAACTGTCTGAGAAATTAGCACAGATCAATAGAGAAATCCAACTGTCTGACCAAGCCAATACATACATAGTCACCAGGGAGAAAAGCACCAACATCTGGGTTTTTCAAAGCCTGGGGGCTCCTTAATGGTTACCCAGAGTCTCATCTGGTCAAATCACAAGAACACTCTTTCAACGAGTGAACCCCAAAGCAAAATGCTAACCTCAGAGTATATATACCATTTGTTTGGGGTTTTTTTAAGAGCCAGAGAGCATCACAACCCTACTGACTCAGTGTCTAATTAGAAATTAGCAAAAGGTGTGAAAGCCTTCCTACAAGCAAGCCTCCCCTAAGCATGCTTCCCTTAATGGGCTCCACGTGAGGCCTATTAGTGGTGGGGAAGATCTTATATTCCATTAACATTACCCACCCTATGATTTTCCCAGTATTTCTAATTTTGTAAGTACTGTGTTCAGGAAATGATAGAAAATCTTTTTAGAATATAGTTTGACAGATATTAATTTGTGCCCAAGAAGGCAACTTAGTGACAGAAACAGAGGGAAAAAAATATGAAGACAAATGTAAATTCCAATCCCGTTAGCTATGTGAACTTAGACATCTGCACCTCAGTTTTTATCCTCTGTAAAATGAGTTTAGAATCCAGGGGAGGGGAACCTGCAGCCTCAAGATCACATGCAGCTCCTCTAGGTCCTTAAGTATGGCCCTTTGACTGAGTCCAAACTTCACAGAACAAATCTTTTCATTAATTTTTATTTAATTATATTTTAATTAATAAATTCTATTAATTTTTATTAATTTGTTTTATTTTATTATATATATTTATATTTTTTTAAAATAATTAAAAGATTTGTTGTGTGAAGTTTGGATTCAGTCAAAGGGCTACACTTGAGGGCCCAGAGGACCATATGTGACTGAGGCCAAAGGTTCTCCACCTCTGGTTTAGACTAAGATTCTAGGGATCCTGTCAGCTTTAACATTCTCAATTTTCTTTACTTAGCAAACAGGTGCAGTTTGGTTAAAAACTAGCCAATATTTTGTCCAGAATAAAGTTCTGTTGTATTTAAAATGTTAAATCCATTCTTAGCTCATGTACAAAAACTGGTAGCAGGTCAGATTTGGCTCAAGGCTGTGGTTTACTGACCTCTGTTCGAGATCATGGTGATCATATAAGTCATCAAAGTTAATTTAGACTATCCTGCAATGTGTGTGTGTGTGTGTGTTAAGAACTGAAAGAGCATAATATTATACTGCTGCTAATAATGAATCCAGTTTATCAAGAACTTTTAAAGTTCACCAAGTATGATGAGGTCCTAGAGAGCTGGGTTTTGTTTTGTTTTTAATACACCTCTCATCTGATGTAGAAATAGCATTGCCATGGTCTCTTGTTCTATTCTGGAGGAACTGGGAAACTTTGATGAACTGAGTGTCAGACAAGTTCAAGGCAGGGGGAGTTTTGAAATGAGGACATCAGCTATTTGTTTTCTGTTTAGTGTATGTGTGGAGATGAATTGTGGCTAAGAAGGCACCCTAGGTTTGTTTTCAGTGACCCAGAGAGGAATGAAAGAGGAAATGCCTGAAGCACTGGAATAAACTGCAGGATACCCCACTAAAGGGGGCCAGAGAGGACCATTTTCACACAATTAGAGATATGCTTTGATTCTAATGACAAGCTTCTAGGATATCACATGAGACAGAGATATGTTTAATAGCTTGAATGAAGAGTTCCTTGAGGTTTGAGGAGAGTACTTCATAAGTACCTTCACTTGCTTCTGCCTTTCTGATTAGAGGGCTGGAAGGCAGAGGAAAAAAACTCTTCCCATCTCCTCCTTTTATAGAGGCCTCAAAATCTCTTCATTTGCCAACAGTGGGTTGGCTTGGTTTTGACTCCACCATCATCATAAACATGCCCCATGGATAGACATCACCAGGAAACTCACCATCGTGGACACTGCTTCAGCTTTGGTGCACAGACCTCATCAGAAGCCTTTTCAATTGGAGGGCTAGAGTATAGGGCAGAAAAAACTCCTCCTGGAGCCCCCTTAAAAAATGGCTCAGAAGCCCCATCATCATTACCTCAATTTGGGTGCTCTCCCCCAACTGCTTTCTTTTTGTCTGTTGCCTTCCCTCATTAAATTGTAAATTCTTTGAGAGCACAGTCTTCTTACTATTTGTATCCCCAGCACTTAGCATAGTGTTCAGCATATAGTAGAAATGTTAGCCATATATTTTATTTCACCATTATCCTCAGATTCCTGACCAAGTTTAGGTTGGGTGATATAATGTAAAAAGAAATTAATTTTGATTTAAAGTAGTCCTCTCAACACTTCCTTTAACAAATTTCCCATCACAGAGCTAAAAAAAATTTTAGCTCTCCTATCAATACTTGATGCATTAAAATTGACAGAAACTATGAAATGGTACCTATGGGATGTGAGCATAATGAGGTTTCGTGGAAATGAGCTGTCATTCATGTATGTAAATTATCTTAAAATTAGCCATCTAGTGTGGTGGCTAGACTGGCTTTGTGTATGGGCATTTTTAAATTACATTTGTGCAACAAAGGTGTCTATTTCCTCCAGTGTTCAGGTACTTAAGAAAACTACCATAGGATGTAACTGATGATTTCATTCTTCTATTTTTTACATTTCTCATTTGGTGAAATTTAACGTTTTTCCCCTTTATTCCTTAGGTGGATTACCAGTAACAACACCTCAGACAGGACCATGGAACCAACCATCATTAGTTTTCAACCAGTCCACCTCAGTGCCCATGATGAGTTCTCAGCCTTCAGGATTCAGTCAGCCTCTTGCCTTTAGTACAAACCCTCCAGTCTCAGGCTGGGACCAGCCAACATCCTATGGAGCCCCAACATCACCCTCATCGCCTCCACTCTGGGGCTCTACCACAAATGTGCCAGCTAATACATGGCCAGCGCAAGTCTCTGTGGGGAACCCTTTTCAGAGCAACATATTCCCAACAGCTGCCACACCTGGTCAACAATCTTCTGTGCTTATCTCAGGCTCTCCACCTCAGCCCCCTCCCAGAACTGTCCCACAGAAGGATATCTCTTGCGATGCCTTCACTGCCTTAGACCCACTTGGGGATAAAGAAATCAAAGAGGTGAAAGAAATGTTTAAGGACATACAGCTGAGGCAGCGACCGGCAGTGCCAGCAAGGAAGGGGGAGCAAGCATTCTCTGGGGCCTCAGGAGCCTTCTCCAGTTACTTCACGAGCAAAGTTGGAATTCCACAAGAGAGTGCAGAGAATGAGGAATTAGATGCTAATCAGTTGTTGGCCAAGATAAATGGTAAGGTGTTTTCCCTGACAACCTGGTCCAGGATAATCAGGTCTGGAAGAACTCAGTGCTAGCTTCTTTCTCATTTCATTGACCATCCAATAGCTCCACAAAAAGTTTAACTATTTATATCTTGGAATACACTAATGAATATATATGATCGTTATCTTTGAAAAAAGCTGGCCTGACATTGCCCCCTACTGACAGGTATCTTGGCACTGGTCATACTAGCCTTCAGAAGAACTAGAAACACCATCAGTGTTCTCAGGGCTGACTCGTAGAATTCTGGGAAAGCAAATAGTCCTCTTTCAACTTCTGCATTGATTCTACCTTAAACAGCTTTGAAAGAGGTCTTCAAAGTCTCTGCTTCGTAATAATAAGTCCCTTTATTTTTATTCCATAGATTGAGGGTGGGGGAGGGACATGAAATGGAAAGAATAAGCATTTGAGTGCCTGATATGCCCCAAGCATTGTCCTGAGGAGAAAACAGACCTATAAATTCATCACGGTTCTCAACCTGTGGGTTATGTTCAATTTGTAACAATGAAAATACATCCTGCATATCGTATAGATTCATAACAGTAGCAAAATTACAGTTATGAAGTAGCAACGAAAATAATTTTATGGTTGGGAGTCACCACAACATGAGGAACTGTATTAAAGGGTCGCAGCATTAGGAAGGTTGAGAACCACTGGTCTAGGGGAATGCTAGTGTGAATGAGGAGTTCATCTGTAACATCAGTCTTCATCACTTAACCTAGTCTCGTGCTGAGAGGTTTAAATAACTTGCCAGTCAGATAGCCAGTAGGTGTCAGAAACAGGATTTGAATCCCTATCTTCCTGAATGCAAGTCCAGTGACACTGCATTTGGATTCTTTAACCCCCTCACAATTCTTAGAAACAGTATTTAAGTTCTTTTATCAAATCAAATGAGATTAATATTTATAAAATGATTAGTGCAGTGTCTACAACATAGAGATCACAATAAATGCTTGTTCTTTATCTCATTGAGGGAAATGTTATCAGGGATACTAGACAAGAAAGAAACCAGTCTACTAAGTAGCATGTTTTGTATTTTTGCCCTTTTTTTTTCTTTTTAAAGAAGCACCAAAGCCAGCTCCCCGGCAAAGCACCCCTTTAGCTTCCAAGCCAGTGGAAAACTCATTTGAGAACCTTTTTGCAAAAGATCCTTTCCGTTCTCCATTGCAAGCACCCGTAAGTATGATTATTGGGAGAGAAACCCTGATAACTTAGCAAGTTATTATTCTATTTTAATTTCTATCTAATCTCACTTTTGATTCCTAATTCATAAAATAATATTTCTGTCATACATACACAAAAAGGTAGAAGAATCAACTTTGAGAACTGCATCTATCTTTGGCAAATTGCTTCCCCTGGAAAAAGATAATGTAGTTTTCCCTTCCACATCACGAAGGTTAGAGGCATGGCACCCCTTGATCTGGAAAATCCACATGAAATTTTTTGGCCCCCTCTTTATACAAAAGTAGTCTGAATTTTTTTTTTCATTTTTTGTTATGGGGTGTTTACAGTACTATGCATATATTTTATGCATTTCTGAGTTTCTAAACTTTTTTTGTGTCATCTGCTGACCCTTGCACATCATCTGGGACTTCTGCAAAACTCCACCAAAATTTCCATTTAATTTCTTATGCTGACTCGAGATATATCAAACCCTCAATGGAGAAAGTTGTGATGTGAAAGGGATGACTATTATCTTTCAATAGTATTCATATTCCTTCAGCTGTTAAAGTTGGGAAAAATGGAGGCCTTAGAGTAAGATGCCTATCACTGGAAGCATTTATTATGTGACTTAAAATCTGACTTACTTAACCAACGTTATAATCCTACCTAAAAAGACTTAATTTCTTTATATGATCACCTTAATGGCAACAAATCATAGAAGTTACACCAAATACTATGCTTAGGAAGCAAACTTCTTTTGTTAACACCTTGTGTTTTTCCCTTGGATGTAATTATTCAGCATTACTGCTTACATATCCACAGAGTTCAGGGGAACCCAGAGCTGTGGTCTCCCAACCATAATCTACAATCTAACCATGCTTCTTCAAAAGAATTTTAGGGATAGTCTGAATTTTTTTCTTTATAATTAAAACTAATCATAAGACATAGATTTATATTCAAAGATAAGACTATAAGTTTCCAGTTGACTGTTGTATCTCCATAGACTGTGCCTCAGCAACCAACATCTTCTCATCTATATGGGGATCCTTTTGGAAATCGATTTGCATAACTCCTGTAAGTAGAAGGTTCTATCAAGTTAATTGTCTGAGGGGAAATTAAATTTAGAATAGAAGTTAAGTGCCCTTTGCTTGGAAGTAACTTAGACCTAGGTTTTCATTCTTAAAACAGTAACACAATGTTGAGAAGGATAGGTAGACTTTTAAATCATAGGTGTCAAAATTTGTTGGCAGTATGCTAAATAACTCAATTTCTTCTGCACATCAAATCTATACTTTAGCTCTTTTGAACATAAGTTCTACTATATCTATATTTATAACTCTGGATCTGTATATCTAGATAGATAGATAGACAGACAGACAGATATGAACTCCAAGACATGGAAGACTCATTAATTCCCCCAAATTGCCACAAGCAAGCAGGATTTCACATTGCTATATACTCAATGGCATCTTGCCTATGTACGGAAATACTCGCGGCAGTTGTTACTTATAATAATGAACCAGTATTCTACAGGGCCTGGAAATTTAAGGAGATATGAGATCTCCTCAAGTAATCATCAAACACTAAGTAAGTCTTGTTAATGACTGCCCCAAACACAGATGACACAAATATCTTGGCTTTCGCTTGGTCTGCACCCAAATTCTAGTAAAGTCAGCCATTCAAAAAGCGTTTATTAGGTATTTACTATAGGCCAAACACCGTGCTAAGCACTGGGGATACAAATTCAAGCAAAGAGGGCAGTTCCTGCCCTCAAGAAGCTTACGTTTTAGACAACACATAAAGACCAACCATGAAAGGCAATGAAAAAGCTGGAGGGATGGGGAATCTCATCTAGTGGCTGCATGATGGCTAAATATGTTAACATAGTCAAGCCAGTTTAACCCTACTCTAAACTGTGGTAACTGCTGATGATAGTTGATTAGGAACATTTTTAAAAAAAAAAATTAAATTGCATCTTGGTGGTAAATATCTTCTAAGGTCTTCTTCCTGGGCAAATTGTTGGGCATGTTTAGATGCATGCTGAAACCTGGTAAAAGCTTAATGCCCTATACCACCTAACTTTGAAGTCCTTGGTCTTGAAGCAATGCTCTATAGTGGCAGGCACTTTGAGAACTCAACTGTGTATGGTGTGTGTGTATGTGTGTATGTGTGTGTGTGTGTGTGTGTGTGACCACGTCAGTCAAGAGTTTATAATATACCTACTGTGTGGCAGAATCTGTGCAAGATATACTGGGAACAGAAAAACAAATGCTAGGCTTTTCCTACTTTCAAGGAGATTAAACATTGTATTACTGTGTAATATATACACAGAAAAATAAATATAAAAACTACAAAGTCAATTAACAATAATTACAGGGTACCTTGGGGGGGGCTATTGTTGTGAGCGATGTATTAGCAGCTGGAGAGGAGTGAAGTAGATGAAAAAAAGTTTCCTGTAGAAACATTTGAGTTAAGCTTTGAAGGAAGTGAGGGGTTCTATCTACCAGGCATTATTGAAGAAACACAGGAGATTTCCTATGAGCAGGCATGGAGAGGAAAGGGAAACAATTGGTGGGCTGATTGAGACAGCCAGAATACATGAAGAGGAGTAAGGTATAACAAGTCAGAAAAGGTAGACTGAGGCAAGATGGTGAAGAAAATGCCTAACCAAGGAGTTTCCCCTATAGAGATGCTGGGGTTCCAGGATGTTAAGGGAAGAGAAAGAAAAGATTGTAAGCAAAGATATTTATAGCAAACACTTTATGAAAGTGAAATCTTGTACTGCAAAATTAGAATAATTGAGCATTGTTTTTTAGGATTATTCATACTAATGATTCATTTATATGGTGAGGTTTTAAGGTTTGCAAAGCATTGTAGGCCATTCATTCCTTTGTGGGGGGGAGGTAGGGCAATTGGGGTTAAGTAACTCGCCCAAGGTCACATGGCTAGTTTTGTGTTAAGTGTCTGAGGCTGGATTTGAACTCAGGTCCTCCTGACTCCAGGACAGGTACTCTATTCACCGTGCCACCTAGCATTTTTTATGCTGGTAAGATTATTCCTTCCTTACCGCCTCCATAAATGAATGCCTAATTTGTGCAAATCTTTTGTTATAAAGGAAAAAGAAATCCTGGGAATTAATCAGAAATTTATTGTAGTCTTGGACTTTATTCATTTGTGAAATTCTCACTAAATAAAGATTTTTTAAACAAAACCCACTTGTATAAAATATCAATATGGGTTGATGGAAAGAGCACTGTATTTGAAGTCAAATAAACTAGATTGGAATCCCACCTTTGCTGTGAGACCTTGGGGGAGTTACTTAAACTCTGAAGACCTGTTTCCTCATCTGTAAAATGGGAGAGTTGGACTAAATGACCTCTGTGGTGATTCCAACTCTAAATCTATGGTCATCTATTGACTAGTTCATTTGGATATTTCTCATGATTTATCAGGCAGAACTATATAGGGATGAAGAAGGATCAAACTTCCTTTGATTTAGCCCTGTTTGGGAGAATTGAGGGAGTCTGACTTATAGCTGTTAGAATTTGCACTGGTTACAGGAATTCCCAGTTAAGCCTCCAGCCACACAAGCAGGAAATCCAAGCTAAGAGCAAAGGGGAGGACATGCTTGATTTTCCTTTTTCCCAATTTCTTTTTCAGAGGTGTGTGCTCACACAGGTCCCTGGTCTTCCTGTACCCGTTACATGAAAAGAAAATAGTAAATAGCTTCGTCTTTGATTCCAAGCATGACTAGCCCACACTCCAGTTAACTTTATACATATAAGATGTTGTCAGTATTTGTTGTGCTTTTTATGTTTAAAATACCAAGTGACTATTGGATAAAGATTTGGAAGGGAAAGGGGGAGGAGAGTAGGAAGTTCTTTATAACATATGTGGGAAATAGCTGCAAAATAATCAAAGTTCCTATTTGACCAAGTTGGGCTTTTTTTGTTATTGTACCTTTTACTTGAAAGGTATACACTGTTATGAGATTTGTCTTGTGCTTCAGGCTAATTAGAGGACAATTTAAGGGACTAAAGAATGAATGTAATTTCCCTGAGAGCAGTACAGTTTACCTGCAGGGAGTGGTTTTCCTCTTGGGGATTGTAGACTACTTCCCACTTGTGGCTTCATCTTACTTAATGGTAACTGAAACTGTGTTCAATTTTTAATTCCCTCAAAGCTGCAACATTTAGTCCCACTGATAGTGAAACGAATTAGAGTTATTGTCTCTGTATCTATGGACTTGTAACCTTTTTCTCCCATTGTTCATTAGGATTTTGGTGCATTCCCTATCGAGATGAACAAAAAGGTTGGCCATATTTGCCAAGGACAAAACTCCTAGTGGGACAACTTCTTGTCTTGTTCCTGCTTCGACATTCATTACCTTTTGCCTTATTCCTTGATGGCTTTTTTTTTTTACTTATAGAGATAATCTTTTCACTTTTTGCCCAGACATAAAGCTAAGCTTCAAAGCTGTGGCTTGAAACATAAGATATAAGAACCTGACCTTCCAGATCTTAAAACAAATGAAGTCAAGAGAATTTCTGCAATGTGGGGGGTGGGGATGTGAGAATGTGTCTACTTGAGTTCCCACCTTTACTCTCCAGAAACATTTGGCATCTCACAAAACATAAATGTTAATACCATCTAAACACACACAATCCTTCCAGAACTTTTGCTCTGCTAACAAGTTTTGCAGTTCCCTTCACTTAAAGTTTAGAATTCATGTGAATTTTTTTCCCTCTTTGTTTAAAGACTTACAAATTCATGGTTGTAAAGAGGACTGAACATTTATCAAAAACTGAGACAAAATCCTGCTTTTCCTTTCCCCTTCCTTCTCTAGGGAAGTGATGAAGTAAACGAAAGCAAGTCCTTCAACCACTCATAGATATTTGTTGTCACATTCCACATCTCCAGTCTTTACTTTTCAAAGGATGGGAACCCTTTTTGAAGTTCACTTTTGGAAAATCCTTCCTCTTATTGCAGAATTGACTTTTTTTTTTCCCTCTGACCCAAAAGATATTCCAAATAGTGGGTGAGCATGTTGGGGGGGAGGGTAGTTTTTTTTCTCCCACTCCCAAAACATTCACTCTATCATCCAGTTCCTAAAGTTTCATTTACTTTGACCTAACTCTATCCGTTTCCCCCTTTTGTAGAGCTGGCAAGATTCTATGGGTTTAACAGTCTCTTTCCTAAATCACAGGTCTGACACTGTTTTTCGACCTTTTGGTTAAAAGAGAGTGTAGTCACTTAATCACAGTCATTCATCTACTGGGCACATACTTCTTTTCCTTAACTCAATATGAGGCCACCATCTTGAATTCAAGCTCCAGAATCCAGACGTTTTGATAACATTTTTCAGTGAGCCTGCTAGAAGTCTACTCATCGTGGAGGTATTATACCCTGAAGGTCTGTCCATTTATTAAATGAAGTGATTGACCCAAATGCCTCTGGAGTTTTTGGTGGCTGCACTGGACCCTTTAAAGTAACAGGGGAACTTTCTTCAAACAACAGGCTAGGGATTGATAAGGACAAAAAATGGATGGAAGGCGTCCAGAGCCTGAAATCTCTGAAGATATTGGTTATAACCATGGTCATATCAACCTTTTTATTTTTCCTCTTTTTGAAAAACCAAAAATAAACTTGAACACTTTCCCAGAATATTTTGCATCTCTACTTTTAGCACAATGATGAGAGTGAATTTTTGCCAAAATGAGTTTTGTATTATGTGTGTATGTTACTGTTATTGCTTGTCTTTGACCCTTAACTCTCAGGTTCTTGTGGGTGTTAAATATCCACATTCAATGTTAATTTGGGTGGAGGAAAAGGATACCTGCCTGCAGTGTCAACCAGCTGGTAGACTCATGCACCTCTATTGATTTAACCCTAAACCCTAAATAATTGTCTAAAATAAAGTTAGGGTTACATGTCTAATGATGATAGCTGATCAATGTATAGGCTTAATCTTTCTGTCTGGCTTTCTGCTCAACCATTTATAAATATGAACTTGAAATAGTATTTTAATGTCCATATACTTAAACTTGTGCTAAAACTGGAGACGATTATTTGTAGGTAACTGGGATTTTTTGAAAGTAATTTCTTGAAACTGAATTTCAGCCACACATGTCCTGTACAGATCTATTTTTCTCCTGTGCACTTTTCTGTAATGCAAATAAAGCTATGAATTTACTCCATCTCAATAAACTGGAAATGCAGAATCATGTGCATCTTGTCCATTTGTTCTATCTTCCTGAAGTCTGATTCAGATAATTTATGGAATATGTTAAGGTGAGACTGAAAGAAAATAGAAAAAGGTAGGTGAAAATCAGTGGTGCTTTTCTTTTTCAAAGCTAGCTCATCTCACTCTGTTTTCCCCCATTGCCTCTTCCAATGAGAAATGGAAGTAGATGCTAAAATGAATCCAAATTGTGCCCCAAATTCTCCCAATTAGAATTTGCTGCTCTGTGAATTAGCTTGGGTTGTGTACAAAGAGTTAACCTTAGAATCAGGAAGGCCTAGAGTCAGTTCTCACCTGATATAATGCTAACCTCTTGGTGCCCTCACACAAATCCCTCAGGTTCTAAGCTGCAGAATAATTAGACAGCTAGGTGGTATGTAGATAGAGAGGTAGACAGAGATTCAGGAAGACCTGAATTCAAATTCAGTTTCAGACATTTACTAGCAATGTGACTTTGCACAACACAATTTTTTCTTAGCTTTTCTTTGTTTGTAAAATGGGACAGCTAAGTGGTACAGTGATAAAATGCTGGGCCTGAAGTCAGGAAGACTCCTCTTCCTGAGTTTAAATCTGACCTCTGATACTTACTGTGTGACCCTGGGCAAGTCATTTAACCCTATTTACCTCAGTTCCTCATCTATAAAATGAGCTGGAGAAGGAAATGGCAAACCACTCCAGTATCTCACCAACGAAACCCTAAATATGGTCACAAAGCATCAGAGAAAACTGAAATAATTGAATAATAACAACAAAATGAAGATTAATAGCACCTGCCTCTCAGGGCTGTTAGATAAATGAGATAACATGCACTGGGCTTTGTAACCTTAACATGCTATATAAACATCAGCTATTATCATCACTGATTGCCAATGGTAAAGTTTCCTCTTTGGTGGCAGGGTTTCTGATACAATCAAGCATATTTTTAAAAAATGCTGAGGACACAAAAAAGTGAAAACAGGCCATTCCCTTGTAGGAGCTCGCAGTCTATATATAGGAGACAACCTATACTTCGATTTTTACAATACCCATAGAAGGTGACAGGTGAGGAAGGCACTAAACAGCTTAAGGGATTGTGTAGAAGGTGATGCTGGACAAGAGTATGAAAGGAACTGAGATAGAGACAAGCGAGGAAGAAGTGTGTTCTAGGGAGAGGGATCAGCCAGTGCAATGGCTTTGTAGGAGAAACCACAAGGCAGCCAATCTGGCTTGGTCAATAAGGCTAGAAAGACAGATTGTGATCTGTTGGTTTTAAATACCAACTAGAGAAGTTTATATTTGATCCTGGCAGTTAAAAAAGGAGCCTCTAGAATTTTGGTTCAGAAATGACATGGTCAAATCTGTGCTGAGGAGCATCAGTTTGATCTGCCTTGGAAAGAGACCTGGGTCAGGGAGACTACTGAGGTTGTCCAGGTGATCAGCAATAAAGGCCTGGATTTGCCATGGGGTGGAAAGAGAGGAGAGAGGAAGATGGAGAAAGGAGAAGATTTGGAAGCTGAGTGAATGTGTGTGGCTCTCCCTGAACATGGGACTTGTTCCTCTATCAAAGAGTCTCAGACCTGGCAGCATGGCTCTGGATGGGTGGCAGGAATTGCCTTGGACTATCAGTAATAGCTAACATTTAGGGATTGCTAGGTGGTGTAGTGGATAGAGTGGTGGCCCTGGCATCAGGAAGACCTGAGTTCAAATCTGATCCTCAGTTGCTAGCTGTGTGAGCCTAGGCAAGTTACTTAACCCCAACTGCCTCTCCTCCTCACAAATATTAAAATAATAATAACTAACACCGTAGAATACTAACTATGGGGCCAGGCATTGTTCTAGGTATTTTGTTGTATTTTGGTCTGTCCTACCTTTTGTGACCCCATTAGGGGTTTTCTTGGCAAAGATACTGGAGTGGTTTGCCATTTTCTTTTCCAGCTCATTTTACAGATGAGAAACTGAGGCAAACAGGGGTAAATGACTTGCCCAGGGTCACACAGCTAGTAAGTGTCTGAGACTGGATTTGAACTGAGGAAGCTGAGTCACTCTATATATAGCTGCCTTCTATATCTCAACTGGACATCACAATGCTTTGAGAGGTTCTTTTATTATCCCCATTTTATGCCAGAGTAAACTGAGGTTAAGTGACTTGTTCAGGTTCACATAACTTGTGAATGTCTGAGGCCCCATGGCCAGCACACTATCCACAGCCACACCTAGCTGCCTTAGCCTGATTGTTATTAATCTCTCCCATGCTACAGTCTTTGCTTCATTTTCAGAGCCAAGCAGGGGGAAAAAAAAATGTTTGGGCAAGCTTTGACTCTACAGACAAGCGTCAGGGTTGAACTAATTTTATTGCAAGAGCACTGAGCAATAAGGCAAACTAGGGAGGAAGGAGAATATTTCAAAACAAACTAATCTAAAGTTACTAAGGGTAGGCGTGGCCCACCTCTGGTTACTGTCAGCCCTTCTCTCCTTTTCCCTTCTCCACCCCCACCCTTCCACCCTGATGTCAGTAGATAAGAATGCAGGAAAATAGCTCACACTTGGAGACTGTATTGCTTTCTAGCACTGCAGAAACAGCCATACCTGAACTAGATCTGAGAAGTGATTCTGTGGTGTGCAAATACTCTGCAATATTGAGATGGTTGGTGGTGGAGGAGATTGACAGGAGGAGGTGTGAGAGAAAGGCAAGTCCTTCCAGCAGGCTGCCTATTTCAGTCTTCTTGCTTAACCTTTTCAGGTTCTCTCTCCAAGAAAGTTTAACCTTCATGCTTTATCAGTGCTGTGAAGAGCAAGGACTTTGAACGAAGTGGAAACCACCTGCTGCTAGCTAACCCAAGAGTAGAGAGAAATGCTTACTCAAGCAGATTTGCCAAGAGTGGGTGAGGGGGATGGTAAAATAAAGGCAAAATGACCTTGTCCTTGACAGGACACTTCATACTGGAAGTTATTTACTCAATAACACCATGCCCATCTGTGCAGATTTTAACAGTGGCCATTTTGTTTGTGACAGGACTTTCTTTTTAGACAGTAAGAAAATATAACCTGAAAAGCATAAACACACAAGGACCTTTTTTAAAGAAATATAACATTATATATATCTCAAACTAAAAGTTAGCATAATGTGTGATAGGGAAATACAAGACACTTTCATGATAAATGCAGAACTAAAGCAAGGGTTCCCTTTCCTCCTGTAAATAAGATCCACAGTTCTGAAAATAGTAACAATAGACCAGAGAAAGAAAAGAATTAAAGGTATAAATGATGGACAAAACTATCATTATTTGCTGCTGACATAGTTTATCAAGAAAAATCTAAAAAAAAATCCTAATTGAAGCAATAGCTTCAATAAAGTGACAGAATACAAAATAAATCCACAAAAACCCATAGCATTTCTACATAACAATAACAAAATCTAGGAGCAAATAATGAAAAATGAAGCCCTTTCAAAACAAGAACAAAATGCATAAAGTGTCTGGGAATTAATCTACCATGATATACTCAAGATACAATGATAAAAAGACACTTAGAGTAATAAAGAATAAACTAACTAGAGTGCTCATTGTTGGTCTATGCCAATATAATAAAAATAACAATATTCAAATTAACTTACAGATGTAAGGATAAATCTATCAAACTACCAAGGGAAGACTTGTTAGAGTCAAGCAAAGTAATAAAATTAATTTGGAAGAACAAAAGATTTAAACTTTCAAAAGAAAATAATGGGGGAAGAGGAATAGAGAGAGGGAAAGCACTTCCAATCCCTCAAATTAAAAGTCTTTAATCACAAAAAGTATTTGGTGCTGGGTACAAAATAGAAAAGTAGATCAATGGAACAGACTGGATAAGGAAGAATCAGAAATAATTGAATTCAACAATCCAGGGCTCAATAATCCTCAGTACATAAACTGCTTTGAGGAAAGATTCTCTATTTGACCAAAGTTACTGGGAAAACTGAAAAGCAATTTAGCGGAAATTAGATTTAGACAAACATCTTGCACTATATTACACAATAAACCTCAAAAGGATATGCTCTGAATAACAAAATTAGAAGAGAACCAGATCAGGTATCATTCAGAGCAATAATTTGGGGAAAATTATTAACCAAACAAGGGATAGTAGTGATCACCAAAGGTAAAATAGTTACCCAAAATGGAAAGGCTTTTACACAAACAAAATCAATGCAACTAGGATAAGAAGGGAAGTGAATGATGGGGGGGAAAGGGTAGAGATTTTCATCAAATATCTTATAAGGATCTGATACATAAGATTTATGAGACACTAACACAAATATATGAAACTAAAGGTCATTCTCCCAATGGATAAATGGACAGAGAGTACAAACAATTCGTAAGAGAATTGTGGACTATAAACAACTATAAGAACTATTTCTCCAAATCACGAGAAATATAATTTTTTTAAAAACTGAATCTCTGAAATTTCACCTGTAAAGCTTTAAAATACCTTATCATGGTTTGGACAATCATCCGTTAGAAACATTGTCCTGTAATCCCATTGTTATTCAGTCCTTTCAGTTATGTCTGACTCTTCCGTGACCCCATTTGGGGTTTTCTTGGCAGAGATATTGGAGTGGTTTGCCATTTCCTTCTCCAGCTCATTCTACAGATGAGGAAACTGAGGCAACCAGGGTTAAGTGACTTTCCCAGGGTCACACAGCTAGTAAGTGTCTGAGGCCAGATTTGAACTCAGGACTCTATTCTCTTCCAGCACCACCTCCTGCCTTCTTATAGTACTAACAATCCCTTTTAATAGGATCCCAGCTCTGCCACTTTCCACCTATGTGACTTTGGGTGAGCTCTTTAGGCTTATTTCCTCATCTTTAAAATGAAGGAGCTGAACTAGAAACAACCTCCAAGGTTCCCTCTAGCTCTAAATCTATGGTCCATCTTGCTATTTTGAGGCAGCTAGGTAGTTCAGTGGATAGAGCAGTAGACCTAGAGTTCAAATCCAGCCTCCAACACTTGCTAGCTATGTGATCCTAGGCAAATCACTTAACCTCTGTCTGTCTCAGGTTCCTCATCTGTAAAATGGGGTTAATAATTACACCTAACTTTCAGTGTTGTCAGGATAAAATAGAATCACATTTGTAGAGTGTTTCAAATGCTATATAAATGCTGGGGTTTTTTTTTGTTTTTTTGTTTTTGCTTTTTGGAGGGGGGAAGGCAGGGTAATTGGGGTTAAGTTACTTGACCAAGGTCACAGGGCTAGTGTTAAGTGTTTGAAGTCACATTTGAACTCAGGTCCTCCTGACCCTAGGGCCGGCGTTCTATTCACTGCACCACCTAGCCACCCCTGCTAGTTATTATTATTACTTATTTTACTTTAGGTCAAGCTTTCATAGACCCAGTTGATTCCATCAAGTATGTTACACCTCTAGTAGCAAACTTCCTCCCCCTTCCTCCAAAGAAGCAAAACTGATTGGATTTCCAATTCTTTTTCTTTATAGGGAAGAGGAGCGCCAATCCTGGATAACCTCCAAACTGGATTGGTCCTTAAATAATTTACTGGTCAAATCAGTTCTGTTTCCAGAAATATGCCATTAACAGCAGGGCACAACATGAAGTCTGCTTGGTGAAATAAGATCTTTCTTCTCTTCCCTGTCCTGTCCTTGTCCCCTCCCCCACTCCTCTTCCCAAGGCCTCTGGTTAATAGTTAAGCCATGATTATTTGAAGAGATTGCTAAATAATGAAATATCTGTGTTTCTTGCTGGGAAGTGTTTATGCAACATTATCCTTTTACTTAAAAGAAAAAAAAGTAACACCGTTCGAATGTTGGAAGTGTGCTATGTTAGTCTGGGCAGCTCAGTATTAGGTGCCCCGGCAGCTCCCTTTAACATGGTAGTCATTAGCGGGCTGCCGATGGATGAGCTCCAGCAATTTGTCATCTTACCTAATCAGTCCTTGAAGCTCCTCCTAGGTTCTTGTTTTTCTGAAGAGCTCCAGGGTTTTCATTACTGCTCACATACCACATGCGAGGTAGAAGACTGAAAATGTGCCTTGCGGGCCTTAGTCAGCTGCTGGGGCCTGGAGGGGAATCCTGAATTGAAGGACAAAGTTTCTGCACTGCCAGGTGCCAAGGAGTCAGCTGCAGAGCCCTAACTCGTTATGCCTTGGCTCTGATGGGCCAGCTCTTGTCTTATCCCATGGGGCCCAGGCTTCTGCACTACTTAGGCCCTGCTCCACAGCAGTTCCATCACTAAAATCCCCTCCACCACCATCAGCCCCTCGCAGATCCTTCTTATGTATTTTCTTTCCTCCTTGGTATGGAAGCTCCTTGAAGATAGGGATTGGTTTGTTTGCTTGCATACAATTGTATAGCAGAGAACAGTGCCTGGCAAATAGTACGTTTGTAATAAGTACTTTTTTCTTTATCTCTACTAGGGATAAAACCAGTTGACTGGGAGGATGGGGTGACCTGTCCAAGGCCAAACTCCGGTTAGTGGCAGAGCTGGGATTTGAACCTAACTCTTCTAGCTCTACACCCAATGTTCTGTCTACAATAGCACAAAACCTTCTTTTACAGGTGTAGAAACTGAGACTCAAAGAAGCAAAATCCAATTTAATAAACATTAATTAAGCACCTGCTGTGTGCCAAGCATTGTCCTAAATGCTCAAAAGATACAATTAATAAAAAGAAAGACAGTCCCTATCCTCAAAGAATTTACAATCTAAAGGAAGAGACCACACACAAAAGGAGGGAGGAAAGCAAGGAAAAGGGGGGGGGGGGAGCAATCTTGTTTTATGGAGCTAAAATCCAGGGGAGCAGCAGATAAAGGGTGAAGTGAGTGGGGCTTCCTTTTTAGAAACAAATGAATTGCTCAGAATCACAAGTCAAGTGCAGACTCAGGGCCATAGTTGCTTTCCAGTATGTGAAGGGCTATCACCTAGAAGACATATTACTCTTGTTCCATTTGACTCCAGAGGTCAGAAATAGGAGCAGTGGGTAAAAATTGCAACAAGGAGCAGCTAGGTGGCTCAGTGAATAGAGCACAGGCTCTGGAGTCAGAAGGATCAGGTTCAAATATGACCTCAGACACTTGACTCTTACTAGCTGAGTGACCTTGGGTAAGTCATTTAACCCCAATTGCCTGGCCTTCTCCCTTCTAAAAAACATAAAAATTGCAGAGAGACAGATAAATTAAGGTTTGAAGACAAAAATTCCTCAAAGTTAAGGCTATCCCAAAGTAGAATGGATGATTCCAAGAGGCAGAAGATGGACTTTCCCTTCCCTGAAGACCTTCAAACAAAAAACAAATAATTATTTGTTAGGGATATTGTAGGAGGCAAGCTTTTTCAATTATGAGCAGAAGAAAATAGCCTCTGGGGTCCCTTTCAACTCTGGGATTTATTAGTAACCACCACATCATTAGGAAACATACTGAGGAATTGGGGCCCTTGAGAGAAGAACCAAGCTATAAGAAGCCTGGGGGAAGGGTAGCTTGATTGGATGCTCCACATGGGACCAGCAGAGGACTACAAGGGAAGATAATGGAGTTGACCAGAGGGCAAAAGGTATGTGAATAGTTTTTACTGGGGAGGAAGCACACACCTCCCCATACCAACATGCCAGCACCCTAGGCCAAAGCCATATCAGTCCCATGCTAGTTATGGCTGTGGCACTCAGCCATCCCACTCAGTCTTTGCTCATCAATTTTCCTCTTTGGATTGGTACTTAGATTGGTTAATTTGAATCTTTTTGTTCATTAGTTAATGTCGCAATAACTTTTTTGGCCTTGCAACTGCAGCAGTCATCAAAACCATTTCATGTTGGTTAAAAATATTAAATTCTCACTTAGCAAGGCAATCCTTTGACACTTCCCTATCTGATTCATTATCCCACTCACCATTGTGGTTATTCTAAACCATTTATTTCATTGATCCTTGAGCTTCATGGTTTTCTTCCTATAACCCACCACCATATCCCACGTGAAGAAGTGACCCTTCTCCTTCCCAAGGCAAACTGCTCTACGTGTGTCCATTATTTCATTCCATTTTGCCTTTTTGAACAGAATGTCCTCTCCATCATCCGCACTCTCTCATTACTCTTCAGTCTCTCCTTATCTGATTGCCTATCTGCCATCATGCCTATGTCTTTTCTATCATTTAAAAAAAAAGCATCACTTGATCTGATCATCTCAGCTAGCTATTGTCCTCTATTTCTCCTCTCTTCCATGGATAAATTCCTTGAGAAATCACTCTGCATTTGGGGCCTCTATTTTATCTCTTCTCACTCTTCTAAATACTTTCGTGGTATGCTTCTGACCACACAACTCAACTTAAACTACCCTCTCCAATGTTGTCAATGATTTCTGAATTGCCAAATCTAATATTGCCTTTCCTTAATCCTCATCCTTCTTAACTTCTCCATCGCCTTTGACATTACTGACTGCCCTCTTCTCCTGGATACTCTCTTCTCCTGGTTCTCCTCCCACCTGACTCCTCCTCCTCAATCTCTTTCATTTGTTCTCCATCAAGGTATGGATGTCCTCCAAGGACCTCTCTTGAATACCTTTTTTTCTTCTCCCTCTATACTATTTGACTTGATGAATTTTTCAGCTCCTGCGGGTTCAATAATTACCTCTACACAGATGATTTTCAGGTCAATTTGTCCAACTCTAACCCTTTTCCTTTCATCCAATCTCCCATCAACCTTTGCCTATTGGACATTTCAAATGGATGGATATCACATAGACTCAACATATCCAAAACAGAATTGATTATGTTTCCTACCAACTCTCCCCTTTTCCAAACTCTCTTATTACTGTCAAAAAGGTACCACCATCCTCCTAGTTACCCATACTCACAACCTCAGTGTCATCTTCAACTTGCATTTTCCCCACATATCCAATCTGTTTCCAAGTCCCACTGTTCCTCCCTTCACAATATCACTCAAATATATCCCTTCTTTCCACTCACACAGCTGCCACTCTGGTACGGGTGTTCATCACTTCATGCCTGGACTACTTGAAATAACCTGCTGCTTGGTCTCCCTGCCTCGAATCTTTTCCCATTCAAGTCTACCCTCCAAACTACTGCCAAAGTGATCTTTCTAAATGCCAGATCTAATGATGTCAACTCAATACATTCTGTTGCCCACTCCCCATCACTTCCAGGATCAAATACAAAAAACTTGCATTTAAAGCCCTTCATGTTCAGGGAACAGAGTCCCTGTTTCCTTTTCCAGTCGTGTTACATTTTATTCTCTTCCCTTTATTCTCCAATCCAGCAACACTTGCTTTCTTGCTGTTCTCTACATACAACACTGACTTCAGACCTATTCAATGATTGTCCCGAATGTCTGGAATAAAATTATCAGCTCCATTTCATCACCTGCCTGGCTTTCTTCAAGACTCAGCTTGAATCCTACTTTATGCAAGAGGCTGTTGATAGCTCCTCCCTATACTCCACCCATCGCCTACTGCTAATTCCTTTGAGATTACCTCTAATTTATGACAGAGAGAGAGAGAAAGAGAGAAGTGGGGGGTAGGGGGAGAGGGGCGTAAGAGGAGAGAGGAGAGAGGGAGACAGAGAGACAGAGAGACAGAGACAGAGATTGTGTGTATAGTATTTTGTATATTGTCTCCACCATTAGAATGTGAACTCCCTGAGGGAAAAGAACATGTTTTTGTCTTTCTTTGTATCCCCAGTACTTAACACTGTGCCTGGAAAATAATAAGGGCCTCATAAGTGTGTATTGTTCAGTGGGTCCATTCATACTTTACTGTAACGCCAAGCACAAGCAGCTTCAAGGTTCTGATTACAAGCATAGTAAACTCCACATTTATTCAGTGACAGATTAAGGCAAAACATTCACAGAAAAGAGAAAATCAAAATACGGAGTAATTCAATCATTTCGTAAGTCCTCATTTGAATTAGTTTCCAATCATAAACAAAGTACATTCATTTGGTCAGCCACAAAGTACAAAGGCCAAAAGTTTTCAACTCCTGGATCACAGCTGGATTATAATACCATCCGTCACCACCAAGCACCCACTCAAGGGGCAGGGGAAAGCACAAAGGCCATCCACCCCTGGGTCACAGCTAGGTTACAATATCATCACAGCATTCAATGCCCAAGGAGAGGTCTTTTCTTCATCTTGACCCAAGGCAAGTTCTCAGCAGTCTCTGTTCCTGGGAAGACAAAGCTTAACAAAGCCACTATAATATTTACTCACATTGCTTGTGTCCTCATCAATTCACTCTCTGCCTGTGAAATCAACCTAGACCCAACAACAAGGTCTGAGGAATCAGCACAAATCATCAGTGCAGTCCCAGGACCCCTGAAAACATCAATAAGACCCTCTGCCAGGATTTTTGTAAATATATAACAAGAAAATCCTCTTTCAGGGCTTCTGAACCAATAGCAAGGTCCCAGGGCTTCTGGAACAACAGCAATGTCCTCCATCAGCAGATGAATCTGACAAAATAACATCAAAACAAAGCACCAGCACCACAGTCATGCTTCCTCCTAGTTCTCCTCTCTTCTCATTTCTCAGGAGTTCTCAATTCTCAGTTCAGTGCTTAGTTCTCATTTCTCTCTCTCCAGCAGTAGCAGCAGCCTCCAGATGCTGGCTCCCAGAAGTTATGGCCTCTCTCAGCTTGGGCTTCTCCCTGTTCCGCCCCTTCCTGTTACGTCAACAAGTTCAAAGGGCATGGGAGATCTTCAAATCCCATTACCATTATATTTACAAACATCTAGACTTTAATAATTACTTTCTTCCAACTGAGAACCATAGTCTACTGAGAAGAGGACAATGGGCTGGAAATCAGAAGGCATAGTTGGGTTTAGTTTTCAATTCCGCTACAATTTGGTTTTGTGCTTTTAGGCAAAGTTTCCTTTAGCCTAAGGGTTTTCATTTTTGAAATGAGAGGACAGAAAACATGAGAAGTCAGTGTGGAATATTGGAAAGAGTGTTGGACTTGGAGACAGAAGATCTGGGTTCATGTCCACCCCCTCCTGCCACTTCCTACTTCTGGGACTTTGGACAAGTCACTTTGGATCTCTGGGTCTCAGTTCTTCATCTATGATATGTAAGATGAGAAGGTTAGACTGGGTGGCCTCGAGGAGTCTTTCTAGCTCTACATGTATGATCCAAAGGTGATTTTTTTTTCTGTTCTAAAATTCTATAATTCTATCTGTAATCTCAGAAGATCTTTATAGGAACCACACTGTTGTTGGTCAACAAGGTTCCCATCCTTGATTCTAATAGATCATGGTGTCTAAGGGATCATGGACCATTTTCTGGTGGGTATATCCAGACCTTGATTCAGAACATTCATTGGCTCATAGACTCATAGGCCTAGAACTAGAAAGGTCCTCAGAGGCCAAGTCTAACCCCTACATTTTACAAATGAGGAACCCAACATTCAGGAAAGTTAGGTGATTTGCTCAATATCTCTCAGAGAGTAAGCGTGTGTGTGTGTGTGTGTGTGTGTGTGTGTGTGCCTGTGAAAAGTTTGGAAAAGCAAAAACTATTATATAGACCATCCTCATCATCATTAATATTTCTGTGTGCTTACCCTGCCATTAACTTGCTGTAATTTAACTTATACCACAGCAGCGAATCATAGTTCAATTCCCAAGTGGTATTTCAAAACAGTTGCTCATTCAAATTAACTCAGCCAAGAAAAAAACTATAAACTTTTCTAAATATATTGGATGAATCAGTTTCCAAAGGCAAAAGCTGCTTACACGCTCTGGTCACACCTACTTATAATTAAGTCTAATTAGTGTAAAATACCCTCAGACTTTGTATAAAAGACTTTGCCTTTATATTTACACTCTCAGAATAAGCCTCAAGAACAAAACCCATTAAAGAGACACATCAACTCGGACATGGTGTCTCCTGGCTACATATTCCCTAGGCCAGCGCTAACATCTTGTTACTTGCTGGGCTGCGCAGGAAGTGGCTTGTGGCCATACAATCATTCAATTATCTAGTTAGAGGCATTTCCCACCCATTTCATCAGCCATGAAAAAGTCTGCTCTGCCTTTATAACCTAAAGTTCTGCCCAGTGAGACACCACTCAGATATGTTGTTTTCACAAGTAGTCTGAGAACTGTTGAAATAGACTTCTTTGTGTCCTTAGGAGCCACAAATAATGGGATCTCAAGGTTTCTGGTGTCTTCAGCCTCCCTCTATCTCAAAACTTCCCTGACTCCAGCTGGGTTGCTCATAGGAATTCCTTGCACTACACACCTTCCATGAGATGATTCAATTTGAATTCTAAAAGCTCCAGATAAGCACCCACTTTGGACAAGGGTTGGTTCTAAGTGGTGGGGATCTGGAGGTAAATCAAGTCTCTGCCTTCCAGGAACCTACTTTCTACTGAGAAGAAACAATGTATACACAGATAAGTATGATAAGTACAGAACCCATGAAAGGTAATTGGGAGTGGAGGAAAGCACCTACAACTGAGAGGCTGCTTGTCAATGGCCAAGTTGGTACCCCTGATCAGAGGAAGAGATACCCTCTTCTTATACCTAATTGGAAGGAAGGAAGGAAGGAAGGAAGGAAGGAAGGAAGGAAGGAAGGAAGGAAGGAAGGAAGGAAGGAAGGAGGGAAGGGAGGGAGGGAGGAAGGAAGGAAGTATGGAAGAAAAGGAGGGAGGGAGGGAGGAATTATAAATAAGGTTGAGACCTTTAGCCCATTCCTAGCCCATTCTCCTTTCAGGTTCTCCTAACTCCAGAAGCAAACCAAAAATTAGTGAACAAATACACCATATTGGGTCAGTGTGGGAAAGGGTTTGCTTTTCTAATAGTAACGGATGTTTATATAGTGTTTTCCAGCTAGCAAAATTCTTAATGTGTCTTATCTCATTCTGACCTACAGACTTTGTCACTCTCTAATTTATTGATGAGAAAATTGAAGCAGAAACATACAGGTTAGATGGCTAGCCCATGGGTACAGGACTACTAAATGCCAGAGGCAGAATTTGAACCCAGATCTCTCCTAATTCTAGGTGCCTCAGGCAGTGCACAGCAGCATCATTACCTTTTTTTCTAGGTTTTAAAACATTTCTCTCTGTATATCTCTGCATCCTAAAAATGCAAACAAATCTTCTTGAGCTCTGTGATTGCACTGAAAAAAAAAAACCTCTATAAACTTCAGGGTTTGTTTGTTTGTTTTTAATAATTTGCTATGTTCTAGAAAACACACACAAAAAGTTGCTGTTTTTAACCATTGTCAAACCTCATTGCTGTTAGTGTAAAAATGTCAGGAGTTATTTTCAGAATTGAAAGAAAAATTGAAAAAGAAACTGTGTGATCACAGAAGGAATTCTGGTTCTTGACTTTTGAGTGAGTATGAATTAATACCATTCAACAAGGCAGCATGAAACATGAGTGTGGTCAGAAGATCTGGGTTCACACTCTGGCTGTCATTTAGTGATCTCTGTGATTTTGGGCAGTTATTTGATTGTCTCTGGACCTCAGTTTCCACAACCATAAAGTGAGGGAGGAGGTTTGAACCTCTAAGTTCCCCTCGGGCTCTAAATCTGTGATCTTATGATGTTTGTCATTCCCTAAATATGATAAAGCTAAAAGGATTAGAGTCTGAAAAGGGGTAACAAAGAATTCTTTCATCCAAAGCAAAAACAATGGAAATGGGGAGTGGAAATGTCAGCAGTAACAATGGGTCTAACAATAGGTGTGCCACCACCCCAGGAGAAGGGCTGGCCTGCCCTCCCACCCCCAGAAATTTTAAGGTAGAGAATCTTATGATGAGATATGGGAATAGTGGTCACCATGGGAAGTAAGTTTAGAGGAGAGAAATGCCTACCAGTAAGATGGTACTCTGAGGCAAAGCCCTCCTACTTCCAATCTATACTTATCTCTTCCACATCACAGGGCTTAGGGATGAGGTATCTCCCAATCGGGAAAATTTGCTTAAAATTTTTTGACTCTCCCTTCATACCAGAGAAGAAGAAATTGTGTCTATTTACAGTATTAAAAGATAAAATATCTTGATACTATACAATGCTATACATACTGTATTTCTGAGTTTCTAAACTTCTCCTGTTTCATCTGCTGGCCTTCATGTGATGTCTATGGCTTCCAGAAAGTTTCCCCAAAATTCCCATTTAATTTCTTATGCCAACCTGCCATTTATCAAAACCATGATGGGGAAAGTTGAGATGTGGAACCTGAAGGTGCTTCTAACTCAATGTAACTGCTTTGGATGAGATTTCTGTGACCATATGAACAATAGAGCTAGAGCTCCAGATCCTTACCAGGAATTGTTATTGTTGTCATCATCATTGTTGTTGTTGTTTCAGTCCTGTCTGACCCCATTTTGGGGTTTTTCTTGACAAAGATACTTTGCCTTTTCTTTACAGATGAGGAAACCGAGACAAACAGGGTTAAGGGACTTTCCCAGGGTCACACATCTAGTAAGTGGGTGAGGCAGAATTTGAACTCAGGAAGATAACTCACAGCACTCTATCCACTGCTTCACCTAGCTGCCTACCATGCACTGGGACAATGTAAAGAGACCACAGCGAATCCAGCATATTGTACAGAACCAGAAAGGCCCATCCAACTCAACTAAGTTAAAACCAGGATACAGAAATCTCGTTTACAAATTGACAGAAGATCATAGTAAAAGGCCATTCACTTTTTTTGACTGGACTTTGGAGTCCTCTAACAGAAATCAGCAATGACTGACCAGTGACAGGAAATACTTTAGGAGTCTTCTGTCCTACCCACTGAAAATAAATAGATTACAAAATCAATCACAGTCACTCCTTTGGCAACTGCCTAAGAGACAAGCAGCATGTCTGTTGACCAGAGATTTGGATTTCTAATATGGATTCTAGAAATAAGTCTTTTGATGGATGGAGCTATGACAAGGTGAGCCCATCACTTTTCCCCTTTGCTATGTTGTTGTTATGTCATTCGATGCAACTGAACATTTAGTTAAGCATCTGCCCTGGTTTAAATCTTAGCCTTGTCACATGACTTTGAGTATCACTTAACCTCTCTGGACCTCAGTCTCTTCCTCTGTAATATGAGGATTAGATTAGATAGGATCTAAGGACCTTTCTATCTCTAGCTCTAGGTACCTCAGATCACAACCACAAAAGATAAAAACGATAGCCCAGCCTCCAAGATCCTGCTGAACTGGGGATACAATTTATACAGAGATAAGTGTGACATGTGTTATCTAAGAAAGAAAGACAGAATTAGCAAGTGGTGGGCCTGGGAAAGGCTTCTCAGAGGAGGGGAGGGAGTAGCATATGAAGGTGATAAATATTCCAAGAGGCAAGGCTGAAGGGAGAAATCATTGCAGGGGAAAGACTGGAAGTAGGGAGACCTATTAGGAGGCTATTATGATAGTCTGAGCTAGAGGTGATGATGGCCTGAACCAAGGAGTGAGTGGAGAGAAGGGGCCAGATGAGCGAGGTTATGGAAGTAGAATTGTGGGGACTTAGCAAGTACCTGGGCAGGCAGGAGGAGGGAGAGGCATAAAAAGAAATTGAGACTCTGAGGTTGAGTACTTGGAGGACTGAAAGTAGGGGAGGGGGAGTGCCCTTAACAGAAATAAGGCAGGTTGAAAAAAATGGAGGGTTTCAAAAGAAAGATAGTGAGGACTGTTCTGAATAGTTTGAGTTTGAGTTTGCTGACTTGACAACCAGGCTGAGATGTTCAGCAGTCAGTAAGAGGTGCAAGCCTTGAGATTAGGGTATAGACTAGGTCTGGCTGTTACCTACATGGAGATGATTATTGAACTGAAAAGAGTAGGATGGCCAAGGGAAAGAATATGGAGCAAGTAAAAGACCTATGGCAGGGCTTTGGGGAGTACCTCCACTTAATGCATAAGAGATAGAGGAGAAACCAGTAAAGGAGACTGAAAAAGAATGGCAAAGACAGGGGCAGAGAGCAATGTCCCAGAAGCAGCATAGTCCAGTGAGGAGAGCCTGGATCTGGAGTCAGGGATCCTGAGTTCAAATTCCTGCTCAGCTCCCTACTGGACAAGTCATTTTACTTTTCTGGGCCTTAGTTTTTTCATCTGTAAAGTGAGAGGCAGCTAGGTGGCACCGTGGATACAGTAAGAGACCCAGAGTCCGGAAGACTCATCTTTCTGAGTTCAAATCGGGCCTCAGACACCTAGTAGCTGTGTGACCCTGGGCAAGTCACTTAACCCTGTTTGCCTCAGTTTCTTCATCTACCAAATGATCTGGAGAAGGAAATGGCAAACTACTCCAGTATCTTTGCCAAGAAAACTCCAAATGGGGTCATAGAGAGTCAGACATGACAAAATTAACTAAACAACAAAATAAGAGGGTTGAACTCAATGACCCCTAGTGTCTCTTCCAGATTTAAATCTGTAAGCTTAATGTCCTAATTAAGAAATAAACCACTAGTAGTACCTGCTTTCTGGGGACCCAATTCTCTGAGCAGGAGTCAATGAATGAAAAAAATGTATTAAGCTTCCACACAAGGCAAGGGAAGCAAACAGAAAAGGAAGAACACCACTGTCCTCAAAAGCTTCTTCCCTAATGGAGAGGAGACAACCTACCCGGCACCTGGATGGTCACAGGGATGGGGAGCAAAGCCCCAAGGTAGCTGATTGTCATGTTCCATCCAGAATCATTAATTTGATTGATGTTCTCAGATGTTGTTCTTGAGGCAAACCCCCCCAAATCTGAAATTGTTTTAGAAAGAAATGCATTAGATCATTTGGAAGAGGAGAGAGAGTGGGAAAGGACATGCGGTTCCCTCTCCTCTTAGCTCTGGAAGGTTACTATTATGTAGGATTTAGAGAAGGGAACCCACACTTGAAACATATGTACTCAGTTAAGCAATTTTGCTGAGAGGGCAGCTTGAAAGCAAAGTAGATTGAGATGGCTATTAGTAAATATAAACATTCCTAGGGGCACCCAAAATTCCTTGTGGCCCTCGCCAACATTCCTGGAGAATTACTGAGGTCATGGCAATGTTCTGGGTGCAAACAATTTCTAATCACATCAGTTGGATCTTAAACAGCATAGTAATTAATGTTTCTGAACAATATAATAAATGATAAATGATCCACATATGTATGTGGCACCAGAGTAGGCAGGCAAGCTAGATATAGTAACTTGGGTGAGTTGGCATTACAATACTTCACAATCAGAACAGCCTGGTCCCAAGGCAGTGTTCTACAACTAAGTGGATTATGTGGAGAGGAGAAGGGGGAAGGGAATAAAAAGTGCATCCAGAAGGTGGGGGTGGGTGGTTGATCACGTCAAGACCTACCAAGAGGTCTAAGAGAATGACTGGGGGGAAATCATTAGAATTGCAGAATCTTAGACTAGGAGGCTGGGGAGGGTGGGTACTGTGGAAAGATCAGGCTGACCTTGATGGGGATGAGAGTGTTCTTAGAGGTACCAAGTAGAGGTATATTTTGTCTAAAAAGACAACTGTAAATCACAGAGATTAGGGGAGCAAGACTTGGAGACAGTTACTGGATGGAGAACTAATTGATTGGGACCTTCACCCTCCAGAGACCTGTGATGATCAAACATTACACAGGTACAGGGAGAGAGGTGTTCTGAGTTAGAAGTAGATTAGGTCAGTAATTAATAGATGGTCAGGTGAGTTGGGCAGTTAGATACACTCATAAGAATCTTAAGTGAAGTTAGGCCCTCTATCGTGCCTCTGGCCTCCTGTGGTCTTGTGCGTCTGCTCTGGTTTTCAGTTTTCCTCACTAAAGGCCATCCAGAGGCAAAGGAGTAATACTGTGAGTCAGTCCGGGGGTTTATTTTCCCCAAAGTTGAAACCTGACCAAAAAAATAGTAAGAGATGGTTTTGAGAGGATTTATTGCCTTTTTCTGGGATATTTTCACGATATGTTTGAAAGACTAAGGGAGTTTTGTTGTTCAGTCATTTCAGTCATGTCCAACCCTTTGTGACTCGGCTGGGGATTTTCTTTGGCAAAGATACTGGAGTGGTTTGCCATTTTCTTCTCTAGTTCATTTACAGATGAGGAAACTGAGGCAAACAAGGTTAAGTGACTTGCCCAGGGTCACAGGAGCTAACACTGAAGTGTCTGGTATAACATATGAAATCAGGTCTTCCTGATTCTAGACCCCCTTCATTATCCACTTTGCCTCTCTCCAATTTTTGGGTGAAGATTCTTGTTTTTACTACTCTTAAGTCCTTACAAGTTAATATTTTTAAACTTTTTAATTTTAAATTTACATTTAAAGGCCGGGAAAGAGTAAAACTGAATCTTAGTACACATTTCTTTTTAAAAATTCTACATAATGGAACCCTACAATTTCTTTTATAGTCCCCTTCCCTGTTCTCTATATCCTGAAAAATTTGTTTGTTGATGACTGTTAAGTTTACAATTTTTAAAAAAGGAAAAAATGTTAAAAGAAATGAATGATTTTGGGGGGTCCTTTGGAAGTCATTCTTAGGAAGGATTATAGGAGAGTGTCTTGACCCAGGTATAAGATAACAATGGCCTGGACAAGAGAACTGTCATTGGAAATGGAGAGAAAGAGTTGTATAGCCTCTTCAGTGTTCCAGGACTGTTTCAGTTTGTATCAACTCCTTTTATATCTCCTGCTGGGCAAAGATCAATCGATCAACCAATAAGGATTTATTAAGTGCTACTCTGTACCAGACATTGTGCTAGGCACTGGAAATGAAAAGACAGAAGCCCTGCCCACCAGGAGCTTATATTCTTCTGATATCCCATTACCTCTCAAATGAGTCATATTGGCTTTTCCAATCATGTATTTTCATAAAGTGCATTCATGGAAAGACCTAGAAGGAGTCAAAGTGAATAGAGCTCTGGCCCTGAAGTCAGAAGGATCTGAGTTCAAACCTGGCCTCAGACACTTGAAACTTAACTAGCTGCGTGACCTTGGGCAAGTCACTTAACCCCGATTGTCTTCTGCCCCTTCTCCCTCAAAAAAAAAATTAAAAAGAAAAAAAAAAAGGAAAGACCTGGGAAAGGCCCTTATAGTTACTACAGGTGATCACCCCACCTTGACTTCCCCTTGAAAGCAGTCAACCCCCGAATCCTGCTACACTGTCATAGGAGAGATGTGGATTCTGATGCCTCTAATTCTCTTTAATCAAAACAGACCTCCTTTAGTTGAGTATCACAGAAAGTGAGGTCAGGGACCATGTTGATTTTCATCTTTATCTCTGCAGCACCTGCCTGGCAAGTAGTTGTGCATAATAAATGCCTAATTAGTATTTTTAAACTAAATTAAACAATACTACTAACCTAGAAGGTCCTTCTCCATAAATGAGCAATGTCATTCCTTTTAACACTCATAAAGAGAGAATGAACAGCATCCATTTCACATTTTAACTAAAAGTTCAAAAGACATTTGGGGACAGCAAGTTGTCATGACTTTATTGATATTTAATGGATCATAAATTCCTCTTTGGCATCCACAGAGCACCAGAACCTTCTGCTGAATATATATAAAAGAGGGCTTCTGAGGAAGATGAAAATGTGTAAGCAAGATCTGAAATAAGATAGATGAGGCACCTGTACCCCTTCATCTCATAGTGATATTAGAGTTAATCAGAAGCAAGATTGGTTAGGTTCGTATGTAATACATCTGCCTGACTGGCAAACATCCAACGAATGGCGATGGGTAGGTGAAATTGGGGAACTTTTGTTCCCCAATGCAGAACCTGTGACCTAAAGACAAAATAGTTTGTACAAGGTTAGATGGGTCCATAAGCAGAAGAGGCCTGCTGACCTAGGCTGCACATTAGCTATTGACACATATAAACAGGGTCTGCTGAGCAGGGGAGCAGTTGTTCGTTTTGTTAGTTACTCTTTCAGGACAACTGAATTACAAATTTTATGTTTTCATTGACTTGATTTGTATAGCTTTGCACTCTGGATAAGTCCAACATTCAGTCAGTTTAGTTATAAAAAGGCCATTTGAATGCTCCATATGTTCTAGGCTAGGCTTTTCAGAGTCTCTACTTTAATTCATTCAAAAGAATGAAAATGTGACCAGTCAGGTAGAAATGTTTGGACGCACTTATAAATATGGTTCTGATAATGTCTTCTAACCAAATAGCTTTGATCATTCCATTTTTGTAGGTAAAAAAGAACAGAAATTCCACTATTTTCCAACATCCTCTATTATAAACCTGCTGACCTCTCTGAGCCCTTTCATGGCCCTTTTATTGACTGTGTTTTGGGGATGAATGAACAAGAGAATTTTTCCTTCGTGCACCTAAATGTCACTAATTTTACCCTTGTCTTGCTTACAGTAGGCACTCAATAAATGCATGTACCAATGTAGGCATAAGCTCAGAAACTAAGGGAAATTTAATTAAATTCAACTCACATTTATCAAGCACTCATAATGTTCACAATCCTGTGCTAGAACACAAACACAAAAACAGTGTCTGCCCTCAAGGAGCTTACATTCTGCTGGGGGGAGAATATGGAAGTAGCAGAAAAGATTAGCTTTTCTCCAAAATTCAGAATTGAACCAAACGAGCCTTGATCATTTTTCATGTTGCCGAAGGTAAAATATAATCATTGAAAGGGCATTGATGTTCTCCAGTACCACTAGTCTATAATGGGGGAGGGGGTATTATATAGGTGAGACCACCTTATAAAAATAATAGGTAGAATTCATATGGTGATTTAACATTAGTAAAACTCTTTACAAATATTATCTCATTTTATCCTAAAAAACAACCTTGAAAGTAGGTGCTAATATTATCCTCATTCTACAAATGAGGAACTTGAAGTAGACAGAGGTTAAGTGACTTGCTCAAGGTCTTCCAGACTCCAGGTCCATCACTACCATCCATTCAACACTACTATTCATTTTGCAATGTGGCTGCCTAGTCAGATGGTTCTTTGAGGACTCTAGTAACTAAACCTTTTTTTTTTTTTTTGTATTTTTGGAGGGGGGAAGGCAAGACAATTGGGATTAAGTGACTTGCCCAAGGTCACACAGCTAGTAAGTGTTAAGTGTCTGAGGCAGATTTGAACTCAGGTCCTCCTGACTCCAGGGCCGGTGCTCTATTCACTACACCTACCCACCCTGTAATTCAACCTTCTTGACAAGTATTCAAACGGTTCTCCTTCCTACCAAATTCCATTCTATAAAGAACTATTTATGGAGGCTCCAATGTATAGAGAGATGTCTAATGAGAGTTGTCTTTTTTTCTTCTCTGTTATGTGAAAAGAAAAATATGTCTCTTTTTTCTATTTCCTTTTTTAAACTGTTGCAGTGAAGCTTTCCTTCATTCAGTCGTTACACCCTTCCCTCCGTCCTTGTCAAAGAATCATTTTCTCATTTGGAAAATATTTTCATTTGCTGAGGAACCTGGCTTACCAGAAGAGGCTGGGGAGGGGAGTCACCATCATCTGAACCTCATGTATTTACCCTGACCCGTTCTTAAACAGAAAAATCAATTTGAACTGTCCAGATTCCAGGCTGTGCAGTGCCCTGCTGAGCAGACATGAGATCCCATACATACCCTGGGAAGGCTGCACTGCCTTTGAAATCCCTCACCCTTGGTGCCTGCCATGCTCAGCTGCCCCGAGGAGGAGAGAAGGCCCCTTGAGCCTGGCTGTCCTGACCCAAGCAGCTGCACCACAAAGCTTTCTTTGGCTTGAAGTCTCAGTGCCCGTAGGCTTCTATTTGGAGACCTAGCAAGGGGAGGGAGAAGTACATGATTACCAACCTTTTTACTACATTTCAAAATCGATTAGGAATATATATGTGTGTCTATATATATAGACACATATACACACACATACACACACACACACACACACACACACACACACACACACATAGTCCAGTATATATTCCTAATAATAACAATGTCAGATTCAGGATGAGATAGTGAATAGAAAGTATTGTCCTTCAAGCCAAAAAGGCCTGGGTCCTAGCCTGCCTCCCACACTACCTGTGTGACACCAGACAAATAACTGAACCTCTCTGTCCTAATTTAGGTAACTCTCCACAGGAGTTCTTAACTTAGGAACTCTGAACTTGAAAACAATTTTTGTAACTATTAAAATATAATTAGTTTTCTTTGTAATCCTATGTATTTTATTTTACACACTTAAAAACACTACTCTGAGAAGGTATCCACAGGTCTTATCAGATTCTCAGAGGGGTCCAGGACATAAAAACAGATAAGAAACTCTGTTCTAAAACTAAACATTGCAGAAAAGGTGCCAGTTTGCTTTGGTAGATGGAGTTTCCTCATCTGGGAATTTCCTCTACTGTTGAAATCACTAGTCAGGTCCCTATCCCATTCCCTAATAATAACAATAGTTCATAGTAATAACACACAGCTTTAGTATACTATGCACTCCTAATGATATTAATAGCAGTTCACATTTTGTAAACATGATTTCATTTGATCCTCATAACAATCCTGTTACTAATATTCCATTTTTGTAGATGAGGAAGCAGAAGTTTCCTTTTCTTTGATTTCTTTGAGATATAGACCTAGTAGTGGTATTACTGGGTCAAAGGATATGCACAATTTTATAGTCCTTTGGGCATAGTTACAAATTGCTCTCCAGAATGGTTGGATCAGTTCACAACTCCACCAACAGTGCATTAGTATCCCAATTTTTCCACATCCTCTCCAGCATTTGTCATGTTCCTTTTCTTTCATATTAGTCAATCTGATAGGTGTGGAGTGGTGCCTTGGAGTTCTTTTAATTTGTATTTCTCTAATTGGTGGTGATCTAGAGCATTTTTTCATGGGACTATTGATAACTTTGATTTCTTCTTCTGAAAAGTGGCTATTCATATCCTTTGACCATTTGTCAATTGGGGAATAGTTCTTATTTTTATAAATTTGGCTTTTTATATATTTCCTTCAAGTCTTAATTAATGTCCTACCTTCTCCAAGAAGTTTTTCCTGGTCCCCCTTGATGCTGGTCCCTTCCCTCGGAGGTTTTTTCTAATTTATCTCATATATAGCTTGCTTGCTTATAGTTTGTTTTAATGCTGTCTCTCCTGGGCTCCTGGAGAGGAAGGACTCCTTTTCTTTTCCTTGTCTTCCCAGCCTTAGCACAGTGCCTGATACATGGTATAAGTGCTTGATAAATGCTTGTAGATTTGATTTGAAGCCATTTAAGAAAAATATTATCTTGGACATATTCCAAATACTCACAAAAAGAAAAGCTATGGTCATAACTCTGAATCTGACATCTAAAACACCAATTTTCATTGTTGCCACCAGGGTAATTTTAATTCAACAAACATTTGTTGAACTCATACTGCATGCCTTGTGTTCTGATAGTGACTTCTGACACATTTTCTTCCCATGCCAAGAAATTAATATCCACTTGTCAAAATTCTGTTCATTTAAGGCAGTGGTTCTCAACCTTCCTAGTGCCAGGACCCTTTAATACTCATATGTGGGCGTATCTGCATGTGGGTGGACCTGCCTGGAGATGGACAGAGGAGCAGTGTCTTGGTTCCTAAGACCATTGGAAATATGTGTTTTCTGATGGTCTTAAGCTACCCCTGTGAAAGGGTCATTGGACCCCCAAAGGGGTTGCGATCCACAGGTTGAGAACCGCTGATTTAAGGCAAGATCTCATTCAAATACTATCCCTTTAGGGAAGCCTTCTTGGATTCACTCACCACCCCTACCCAACTGCAAGCAATCACTTGGTCGTCTATGAGCCCATAGCATTTCACTCTTCTATCATCTTTTCTTAATCAGATTTATTTGTGTCTTAGCTACCTTATTGTAATGGAAGCACCTTGGGGGCTTTGTATAGCACTTAACATAGTGCCTGGCAGATAGTAGGAAGAAAACAAATAAGCATTTATTAAGTGCTTGCTGTGTAAATAACTACTTGTTGAATTTGAATTTGATTGAATAAATTGAATCGAACCTGAATTTTTTCTACACAGAACTAAATTCTTCCACTTACTATCACCGTGGTACAATATGAAAAGAAAACCAAGCTTAATATCTTGACTCAGCCACTTACTACAACCTGTGGCAACCTATGTAACCTTGGGCAAATCACTTAATCACTCTGGGTCTTATTTTCCTCATCCTCAAACTGAGGGGGTTGGACTACATGGCCTCTGATTACCCTGCTAGCTCCTTCACACTGCAGGGGATTCCCTCCCCGGGTCCACCTATTGTTCAGGTTCTCATAGAAGAGCACTATAAAGCTTGTGTTACTGTAGGGATGGGAGAGCCACAATCCCTGCCCCCACCCTCTCCCCTCCTTCAAGGAAGCCTGAGAGGGCAGAGTATCCATCAATGACATCCCATTCCTCTGTGATGCATTCATTGTGAGCTCCATGATGTCTTCACCTGTTGTGTTGATGCATATCACTTTGATCTCAGCAATGATTTTCCAGCTGAGATTTAAATATTTAGAGAATAATTTGTACTTGATTAGCACATTTCATTTTGGGGTAGCAAAAGTATTTTATAAACATGTCTTCATTAATGCTAACAGCACAGTGGAGAGACAGGCAGGTGGAGAATGATTTACATATGGAAATACTTGAAGTACATAAAGAGGATTGTAGCCATATGAGAAATGAGTTCATTGAAGAGGAGAACTGGAGACAAGAGTAAGAAGCAGGGAAAATATGTGACTACTAACCTTTTTAACATTTTTAGAACACATTTCAGTTTTTTTTTAATCACATTCTTTATACTTATAACCCATTACTTAATTAAGTCAAAAATATTTTTAAAGTACATACTGTATACAAGGTACTCTCCTATGTGCTGGGGATACAAAATAAAAAATGAAATGCCATCCCTGAATTCAAGAAACTTAAGTACTATTGGAGAACACAGCATGTACAAGGAAAAGTAAATTACGAGCTAATTCAAGGAGGGGGCAGCTAGGTGGTGCAGCGGACAGAGCACCAGGACTGGTATCAGGAAGACCAACACTCACTAGCTGTGTGACCCTGGGCAGATCATTTAACCTCTGTTTGCCTTAATCCATTGTAGCAGGAAGTGGCAAACATTCCCGGTATCTTTACCAAGAAGACCCCAAATAAGGACGTGGAGAGTTGGACACAACTGAAATGACTCAATGACAACAACAAATTTGAGGAAGGCAGCAGCTCTAACCAATTGGCTTCCCATACTAGATGACGCCTAAACAAAATCTTTCAGGAAAATAAGGAGGTTCTCAGATAAAGACGAGGAGAGTTAGGGTTAGGTAAGCCCTGGGGATTATACATGGAATAAAGAGCATAGACAAGGACATGAAGGTAGGGCATGGAATACCAAGGGGAACAGAAATTGAGCACATTTGGATTGAACGCCCCATTTCTGGCACCACCATCCCGCAATCACCCAGGTTGGCAACTCTGAACTCACTCTTTACTTTCCATACTCATCCACATGCCATATCCATTAAGTCGCCAAATCTTGTCATTTTCACCTCCTCACCATCCCCTTCTCTTTACTTTTATCACAAAACCACCCTAGGTCAGGCCCTCATTTCCTCTGACATCAACCACCTAATTGGTTTCCCTGCATCTAGGCTGACGTCTCTCCATTTCACAGTCCACGAAGCTGCCACCTGATATTCCTAAAGTACAATTCTGACCATGCTACTCTCTTGCTCAAGAAATTTCACTGACTTCCTATCACTTCTAGGATTAAAAAAAAAATCCTTTATCCCACTGTCAGCTCCCGTCCAACTCAGTCCTCTCCTCCTAAGTCTATGTCTTGATCTTCTCTCCCCTCCATTCCACTTTTTGGAACCCTTGTTCTATCTATAGCAAAGTTCCCTTCCTCTTAAAACTATTCCTCTCATACTCTTTTCATCTTGTATTCATAGAGACCTGGCTTCTCCCAGAAGACATTGTGTTCCTGACCATGTACTTTCATGCTCGTAAGGTTCCTGGACCAAGAGAAGGAGTAAGCAGAGGAGAATAAACTGGATAGTGGGGGACTGGGGCTCATGAGAAAATAAGAGAGATTGAAGGAATTGGGAATGTTTGCCCTAATTAAGAGAGTAGGAACATTATGGCTGTAGTCAAATACATAAAGGATTGTCTTACGAAGGAAGGATTTGACTTCTTCTACTTAGCCTCAGAGGGCAAAAATCAGAGAAAAGGTCATGAATTGCATAGAGGCTGACTTTGGCTCAATATAAGGGACAACTTTCTCATAATCAGAGCGGCCCCACAGTGGAACAGGCTATTTGGGAAAGTAATGTTTCATGATAATTGGAGCCCTTCAAATGGAGGCTAGAGGTTGCGGATATAGTACAGAAGATTCCTGTAACATTGGATTTAATTTGGTCAGTTTACAAGCATTTATTTTTTAAAATAATATTTTATTTTTTCCCAATCACATGTAAAAATTTTTAATATTTTTTTTAAAATTTTGAGTTGCAAATTTTTTTCCCTTCCCACCTCACCTCCCCCCTCCCTAAAACAATTAGATAGAAGTTATACATATGTGATCATGAAAAGCATATTTCCATATTAGTCATGTAATGAAAGAAGACATAAATCAAAAAGGAAAAAAACAAACTGAAAAATCATAAATAATTAATAAGAAAAAAGAATGTGCTTCTATCTGTATTCAGCCTTTATCAGCTCTTTGTATGTGGATAACATTTTTCATCCTAAGTTCTTTGGATCATTGTATTGCTGAGAATAGCTAAGCCATTCACAGTTGATCTCTATACAATATTGCTGTTACTGCGTACAGACAGCATTCTCCTGGTT
The DNA here is from genome assembly GCA_028646515.1 of Pseudochirops corinnae. Classification (NCBI taxonomy): domain Eukaryota; kingdom Metazoa; phylum Chordata; class Mammalia; order Diprotodontia; family Pseudocheiridae; genus Pseudochirops; species Pseudochirops corinnae. The sequence continues at coordinate 78,435,171 of CM053587.1, forward strand.
CTGCTCACTTCATTCTGCATCTGTGTAAGCCTTTCCAGATTTTTCTGAAATCAGTCAGTCTGCTTATAATTTCTTATAGCATAATAGTATTCCATTACAATCATTCAACAAGAGTTTATTAAAGTGCTTACTATGTGCCAGACATGGTATACTGAGTGCTAGGAATACAAAGAAAAGCATAAACATTCCCTGGGCTCAAGGAGTTCACCTTCCAATAGGAGAGAAAATGAGTAAATAACTATGTAGCCACTTAAAATGTATGGAATACATGGAGGACATTTTCGCAGAGAAGGCTCTAGCAGTGGAGAATGGAAAATAACTTTTTCTTTTTAATTTTATTTTATTAAATTTGCTTATCTACTTTTAGTTTACAACATTCAGTTCCACAATCCCCTGAGTTCCAAATTTTCTCCCCCTCCTTCTCCTTCCCCTTCCCCCCCCCCCCCCCATGGTGGCATGAAATCTGATACTGGAAAAGAACTTTTGAAGAAAATGGGATTTTCATTGAATCTTAAAGGAAACCAGTGAAGCTAATAGGCAGAGGTGAGAAGAGGGAACATTCTAGGCAGGGGGACAGAAAATGATGGGGTTCTCTTTTATATCCTTTTGTATCCCTAATGACACGTAGTAGATACTTAATGAATATAGATTGATCATTGATTGAAGAAAGCAAGTGCTGCTGGATCATCAATAATTTGGAGGGAAATAAAGACTAAGAAGACTAGAAAGACAGAGAAAGGTAGGATTGGAAAGGATTTTAAAAGTTGAATGGAAAATTGCACGCGCCATGCTGGAGGTATTAGGTAGCCGCTGATTTTATTGAGTTGGGGAATGTGACATGTTTGGGAGGCTGCTTTGGGAAAATCCCTTTGGCAGCTGCTTGGAGGAAAAATAGAATAGGGAGCAGAAGAGCTCTGAGGCAGGGAGATCAGCCAAGGTTATCACTGTAGTCCAAGAATGGGGCAATGAAAGTTCTGAGATCCAACAGCTCTGAGAGTCAGCAAACAGGAGAGAAAGAAGGAACAAGTACGATAGGGAAATCAAAGAAGGAAGAAATAATTATCAGTATCTTAAGAAGATGCTATCAGTATTAAAGAAGAATTATAAAGTATTTTTGGTATGTACATGTTTTATGTATGTGTGTTGAAGATTTTTAAATTCAAAAACAAAAAACTGAGTCCCAGAGAGTTTAAGTGATTTGCCTGTTGCTTCCTATTGCTTCCAAAGTGAGTCACACTGTTAGTTGGGAAGAAAACCTAGTTGGTCTGGCTCCCAGTCAGTCCAATTCAAATCAACAAACAATGAGCACTCCTATGTGCAAAACAATACCTAGGTGGTGTCTAACATTCTTTCAAAACTTCAACATGTTGTACAGAAAAGGGGAAAAAAAGGAGAAATCTGAACCTGAAAAGCTCTTACCAAGTTAAAACCATCCCGTTGGGATTTTCGGTTGCTGCTTTCACATGTTCTCTTTTCTCAGACTTTCAGAAGCCACTTTAAACAGGTTACCGAGAGAAGCTGGGGACCCCGCTCCTATAGACTGCAGATTGAGCTCCTGGAGTCAGTGGTCTTCATGTAACCCTTGCCAAAAAGAAATGGTAAGACATAGACCTTTACTTTTTTTTTTCAGCATCCATGAAGCAGATCTCAGGGATTGGCATCTCAGGAAAGAGGGTCTGATTTTCAAGTCTGGGACTAGGACTATTAACAAAGTAGGCAGCCCATTAGGGTGCCATTCTTTGTGAGGTAGGGGGAAACGCAATGAGACCCACTTTTTAAATAAATGCACATATTCTAATACCAGAAAAATCAGGTCTCTGTGAAGGTGGGTATTCCCCCTTTGTTTAAACAATTTAAAAATTGTATAGAGTTCAAATCAAGAAGACTGAACAGTAAGAAAGCCAGAGGAACTGAGAACTCCTCTACCTCCCCAAGCATAAACTGTCACCAACAAGAAGATACCACCCAAGGAGGCAACTGGGGGTGCAATGGATAGAGCATCTGCCCTGAAGTCAGGAGGACCTGAGTTCAAATTTGGCTTCAAACATTCACTAGCTGTGTGATCCTGGGAAAGTCACTTCACCCTGATTGCCTCCCCAAAGCAACAATAAAGAAATAAGAAAATACCACCTGAAAATAAGGGAAGCAGCAGGAAACACTGCCTCCCCTCCAAAACAAAAACAAAAAACAAAACACGATCCCAGATGTTTCCAGCTTCCTTCCTAGCGTAGTCAGACCTACCTATGTGAAGGAATAAGTAGCCCTGACCTCCATTTCCCAAGCCCACACTGAGTAGGCTTTTTGATGACCAAGCCTGGGAGACCTCCCAGTCTTCTTCATACCAGCTCAATCCAGAGTGGCCGAGACTCACACTTAAACTCCCACTGTCTCAAAACCAACCAAAGACAGGCACTGCCAAGACCCCTACTTGACCCAGGGATGGGGAACCTGTAGCCTCCAGGTCACATGTGGCCTTCTAGGTCCTTGGATGCAGCCTTTTGACTGAGTCCAGTTTTTACAGAACAAATCCTTTTATTGCCCAATGCAAGCATCACTGATGCTGAGGCTCCTTAAGAGTCTACCCAATATGGCAAACTTTTAATAAACTTTGCTTTTCGTTGGCTGAGAGAAGACTTGAGTCAAATTCATCCTGCAGGACCCGGTATGTTGGTATTTTGGGGTCTCAAGCATCCCTAAGTCTATACCTCATCATTTTTATGGTAATCTCATCATTTTTATAGAATTTGTTCTATGAAGTTGGGATTCAGTCAAAGGGCCATACTTGAGGATCTTTCATTTCAGCTCACTTCCACCCCTTTCTTTTTTTTTCAGCCAAAGAAAAGCGAAGTTTATTGAAAGTTCATTAAAAGTTCATCATATGGGGTAGACTCTTAAGGAGCCTAGTTGTCTGTGATGCTTGCATTGGGCAAGCAGGACAGAGTAAGTCTGGCACAGAGTAAGTCTGTGCTAAGCCATTCTATGGCGCTCTCCCCCACCCCTTTCTTTAAAAAAAAGCACAAAGTAAGGATGGCTAGGTAGTGCTGTGAACAGAGCACCAGCCCTAAAGTCAGGAGGACCCGAGTCCAAATATGACCTCAGACACTTAACACTTACTAGCCATGTGACCTTGGGCAAGTCACTTAACCCCAGTTGCCCAATTCTCCAAAAAGAAAAAAAAAGGCACAAAATAGTTTCCTTTTGGCCCAGTTTTTATTTTCCTCTTGGAGAAGGATACACGGAGGATTCTAAGACCAAATCTACTCAGCCCTTCATTGAAAAGAGTCACCATAGATCTAAGACCCACCTCACCTCCTCCTGGGACCCCAGTCCTATCTCTCATAATATCTTCTTCCCCATTCTCTGGACAATCCCTCTCTTTCTCTGCTTCCCCTCAAAGCTGAGGGGATTTCTTGTCCCTCCTCAGTCTAACAATCAACGCATAAAGGAAGAACAAACCTACCCCCACACCCTCATGGGACTTCTGGTACTATTATAGGAAATCCACAGCACACCTAAGACAATTTTACTACTCCCATCCGAGAAAAATGAGTAGTACTTAGAAGAAAATCTGAAACTCACTAAAGAACTTCTCCAAGGGAAAGCCTTAAGGTTCAAAATTCCTTCAGAAACCCAGGTTGGAACCTCAGTTGCTGGGAAACAAGAAATGACAATAGAAAAGTAAATTTGACACTAGATAGATAGAGATAGAGATACACACATGTGTATATATGTATGTGTGTGTACATATATGGATTGTGTATATGTATGTATGTGTATATATATATACATATATATGTATATATATATACATATATGTGTGTATATATATATGTATATATATATATATATATATATATATATATATATCAATATCAGAAATTTCTTAAAAGCAGCTCAACAAACACAAAAATAAATGAACCAACAGCTAGGAAAACCGAAGAACGACATCCAAAGCCTAAAACACCTATGGAAGCAGCAAGTAATAAAACCAACAAAATCAAGCAAAGATCGATAGACAATTAAAAAAACTAAGAATAAAGTGAAGAACAAAATCAAGAAGTAACAGGGCTGAAAAGATAACTAAGTGATGGGACGAAATAGATTTGAGAAGACAAAGTGAAAAAGGACATACACTAGCCTAACTGGGCTCCCAGAAGAAACTGAGAAAGAAAAAAGGCTAGACATTGTATTTAAGCAATTCATTTTTTAAAAATGTTCCACAAGGGACTAGTGCAGGCAGTGCTCTATATGGAGAAAAAATGTGTAAGAAACCAGGAAGGAGAAATCCTAACAACTTCTCAAAAGCACATAATCAGAAAATTTTTTCAAAAAGAAAAATCACAAAATTTTTTCCAAGCACCAAAGAGTGAAAAAGAAGCTATGCTTACACTTAAATGAACATGTATTGGCACATCAGACTTTACTAATAAAAATGGAAAGATTTCAAAATGGACAAAAACATCTTTTTTTAAAAAAGGTTGAACGAAAAAAGCACATTCTTTGAAAATGTGACCACATTGTCTAAGCACAAAGTTGTAGGATCAAAGGGACCTTGGAGGTGATGTAATCCACTGCCCTCATTGTGCTGATGTGGAAAATGATGTTAAGAGGTTTAAGAAAGGAGGTTTAGAGACTTACCCAAGGTCATTCAGATAGTAAGTGGCAGAGATGGGGTTTGAACCATGAGTGCATCTGATTCTAGAGTCAGAGCTCTTTTCATTGTGACACACTATCTCCCCAAGAAATTCACTCTAAAGATCAACAAGAGCTGAACGGATTTATCAGCAAAGTCTACAGTAGAGGTGATCCCTACCAGCAATGGAAGAGAAAATTCAAAAATAACTGAGTATCAGGTGATTAACACAGATAACAATATTCTTTAAAATTCTTATTAACTTTAATTAAAAGTAATATTAATATACATGAAGGATAAAGCATATGATGTGTTCTACCTGGTGTAGAAATAAAATTTATTTGAGGTAAAAATGTGTAATAACCAAACCAAAAAAAGAACAGAAAAGAACAATAACATTTATATATTTGTATTTTTATATTTATATATTTAAAAAACTGTTTAACACAATGCAAATTTTTTTAAATGGAGAAGAAAGAGGAAAAGCCAGTAATCTTCAAAGCAAAGCTAATCTCTCTAGACTAAAACAGGGTTTAAAACTCAAATAAGTAAAGTAACTAATGTTGCTAAAAATATAAGTGTAACCACAACTGTATGTTAGTATAACTCCTGACCCTACATCCCCTAGGAACCCTGTATTCACCCAAACCAGACTGGATCCTCAGGATCAGGTTGTACTCACAAAATATCCTCTGGTTTCTATTTCTGCCTCTGATCCCACACCAAAAAGCTCCCAAGAAATCGCTAAAACAAAATTCAAGTGTGGTGTGCATCTACAGTTGCCCTAAAATATGAAAGGTTGGGTCCTCTCTGGAAAAGGTAAATGATGTACAATAGGGGTATCAGGAATTGGACAGTTATAGGACTTCACCATAGAAACTTCAAAAAAAAAAAAGATTCATAAGCTTGCTTGGAGAACTAAAGAAAACATAAAAATTCCAGAATCAGACCTGATGAGACAAGCACATGCTCCCATTGCCATGTTTTTGTTCAACAAACCATATTTATTCCTGGGAGCAGGGGCAAAAGGGAAGTGGAAATAAATCCCCTCCATCCAGGTAACATTGATAAATATTTAACAATCAGCTGGGGGTAGGGGATATATGTGCCTATACATTTTTCAGTTTAATTTGCATTGCTAACATTTTTTTTTCAATCACTTTCTTAATTCTAAAAGTCAACAAAATAATAAATCAATCCCTGGCTTGTAGCATATGCTGATTTCTGATATTTCTGATATTGAAAGTTTAACAATTGGCTCTCAATGTATCAGCTGGCTATAGCACCCCTCTACCTCTGTCTCATCTTGCTGCCAAAGTAAACTTCCTTAAAAGTGCATATCTGATCATATAACCATCCTACACAACCAGCTCCTGTGGAACAAAAAAACCTCTTAGGAACAAATATTAATCCCTCTGCTTAGCCTTTAAAACCCTACACAACCTAGCCCCCAACCTATCTCACCATACAATGGTGAAAGGAAAAATAAAACATGTGCAACAATTAGCTTTTTGTATATATCAAACAATTCAACAGTTAAATTCATAGAAAAGATATAAGAATAAATCAGTAATAACAACAATTAGGAACCCCAACTGTTTACTATAAGAATATGATAAATTACATTAAAAGATTAACAATTAAACATTTGTTGCATGGGATAGCTCTTTGGGAAGGGAAAGGGAGGACTATTTTAAGAAATTCTGAGGATTTTGTTAAGAAACAAAAGCTATAAGGGGTGACTAGGTGGCGCAGTGAGTAGAGCACTGGCCCTGGAGTCAGGAAGGACCTGAGTTCAAATCCAACCTCAGACACTTAACACACACACCAAAAAATTAGCTGTGTGACCTTGGGCAAATCACTTAACCCCAATTGTCCTCCAAAAAGCAAAAAAAAAAAATTTAGAAAAAAAAAGATATAAATAAAAATTTATTTTAAAAAAAGATAAACTTTTTAAAATTGCAGATGTACATGTAGCAGTAGTAATCAAGTATTTCAGGGGTGATCAAAGGAGCCTCTTATTTTTTGGACTGAGACATGTCCTGTGGAGTTTGTATCACTTGCACCTTGCTAAGGGATATGCATCTTCCTGAAATGACAAGACTGTCTCTGCTGAACAAAGTGTCACCCGACAAGGGGTGTCTTTTCTTTCTCTAATATAGAGATACCTCAACTATTTTACAGACCCAAAAAACCAGATAGTAATTTGAAATTATTTGACTATTTCTTTGCTATGAAACTCCATTTGAAAAGATAGAGCAATATAATATACAGAATAGGCATTATGGAATCCTTAAAGATTAACACCAAAAGAATATCTGTATACACAACATAAAATGTTATTTCGAAGCTCATTTCTCACTGCTTTTTTCCTATTTCACATTAGTTTTTGTAAAATTTGTTTTCCCCGACAGCTACTTGTATGAATACCTTTTGTGGTATTTATAACCTTCTCGTATTTTTCAAAGACCAACCAGTCTTTTTTTTTTTAAACAGTATCGTTCACGGACCATTGAGGTCTTTGGTCAGTTTGGTGGGAAGCGGTGCATATATTCTTTGGGAGACAGGCGTAGCTGTGAATCTGGTAGCATCTGTGAAGATGAAGATGACTGTGGCAATGATTTTAAGTGTGAAACAGGTATCGTTTCTATCATTTCAATTCACTAGTATAGGGTAAATTGTTTGGCTGACTTGCTTTTTTTTTCCACATTAAATTTATTTATTTACTCTTAGTTTACAACATTCAGTTCCACAATCCCTTGAGTTCCAAATTTTTTCCCTCTCCCCCCCCACCCCATGGAGGCATGCAATCTGATATAGGCTCTACAAATATCTTCACACTAAACATTAATCAAGTTGTAAAGAAAAATTACAACCAATGGAATGAACAACGAGAAAGAAGGAACAGAACAAAACAAAAAAATGAGAGAGAACAAGTAGTTTGCTTCAATCTGCATTCAGATTCTCTAGTTCTTTCTCTGGATGTGGATATTGGCTGACATTCTTGGGCATAGATTGTTCGTTGTCAGTTCTGTTTGTACACAAGACTGAAAAGAATTAAACCCCCAGTTTAATGAGAACCTCTAAAAGTCCTTTGATACATCTTGTTGAAAGAGTTCAAGCATATCTGTACTATCCTCCATCTTTATCAGCCAAAGAGATTGGATGTCTTTAGAGTTCAGTCTGTGCACTAGTGTGTAAGCACATTGTGTGCACCTGGGCATGAACGTGATATTCCCCTATACCGTAGTAGTTGGAGACTTATGGTTTCCCTCAGTGTGATACACACGGCATCCTAAAATGATGAAGAATGAAAGAGCATCTTATTCCACTTTAGGCAATATAAATTATCCCTTGCCATATCAAGTCATTATTGTTTCTGATTCAGGTCGATGCATTAAAAAGCACCTTCTGTGTAATGAAGACAATGACTGCGGAGACTTTTCTGATGAAGACAATTGTGAAAAAGACCCACGTTCTCCCTGTCGTGGAGATACAGAATTGTCTGAGCTTGGCCGGACAGCTGGTTATGGGTCAGTATCCATTTAAAGTACAGAGGAAAGAAATATTCACTGGTTAGGTGAACACTATCTCTAGGGAAAAGACAAGTCACACTATAGACAAAACAAACCATCATTACCAGTGCCAGGTCACCAAGGAGATATGATGGAATCCTCTAGGATAAAAACAAAGTGCCACGGATCTTCAGCCCTTGATGGCCCATGCAGAGGTTAAATCCCTTGTGCTTAAAACAGTTTGGCTCAAATCCCAGTCCATTGGCTGCTTAGATAGAGCCCCAGGAAGAATGTTTCCTTTTCCACTGAATGGAGACACAAAAAATCAAAGTTCATATTTCAACTCTAGTTTGATTTACTAGATTTTAGTTTGATTTACTATACTGGCACAGTATTTAGTTTGATTTCCTATAACTTCTAATTACCAGCCCTCTTCTTTTTAGAACCCTAATCACCTGATAAGTCTAGAGTGCTGCAAATGAAGATGCTTGTCAACTAGTTAGTTTGATAGCTTGGCTAGTTAGACTATCAAACTAGTTAACTTGACAATCTTCTCCCCAAGGAATTAATGATTTGGTGTTGGAGTTGTTTTAATTTAATTAATTATTTTTTGACTGGGAAGAGTAGCTTGTGTATTAGCTGGTTAGTAATCAACTCTGGATTATATAATGTTGTACTAAGCTAACTAAATGCAACATTTACTAGTTGTGTGGCACTGGGCAAGTCTCTCTAAGGCACAGTTTCCTCATCTATAAAATAAGTATAATAGGGGTGGCTAGGTGGCGCAGCGAATAGAGCACCGGCCCTAGAGTCAGGAGGACCTGAATTCAAATCCAGCCTCAGACATTCGACACACTTACTAGTGTGTGATCTTGGGCAAGTCACTTAATCCCAATTGCCCTCCAGAAAAGAGATAAAAATAAATAAATTAAATTAAATAAGTATAATAATACCTATACAATCTACTTCACAAGGCTATCATGAAGAGTTATAATAATGATAATAGCTAATATTTATGTAGGATTTTAAAGTTTGTAAAGCACTTTGCATTTGTTAACTGGAGTGCTTTTCACAACAACCTATGAGGTAGGTGCTACTATTCACCTCATTTCACAGATAAGGAAGCCAATCCTTAGAGAGACTTGCTTGGGGTCATGTAACTAGTAGGGATTCGGCATGGAGTCTTGCTGACTCCCAGCCCGGCAAGGTATTCATTGCACCACCTAGCTGTCTCCAAAGCCAAAGTGCTTATTAATATATGTGACTTGTTCTGCTGCTGTTGTCTTGCACAGAACTGTAATTATTGGTATGCGAAATATTCTTCTATCAGTGTGGGTCAACAACTATTCTGTGACATAGTCTTAGAGAATTGCCCGGTGGTATTAAGAGTGTTGCTGAAGGACAAGAACAGTAAGCAGAGAGGTGGTGGTTAGGGTGACGATAGTGTGCGGATCATGATGGTGCTGGTACTGAGGAAGTGGAGGTGGGGGGGACAGGACGACGACAACGATGACCACAAGTAAGGTGCAAAGCTCAATATTCTAGGAGGAAGTTATGTCTAGGGGCTATCTCTTGCTGGCTATACTCAAGTATGTCCCCTAATTCTCAGCCCTCTTCTTTAGGACCCTAATCACCCGATAAGTCTAGAGAGCAGCAAATGAAGATGCTTGTCAAATAGTTAGTTTGATAGCTTGTCTAGTCAGATGATCAAACTAGTTAGTTTAACAATCTTCTCCCCAAGAAATTAATGGCATTTATTTTTTATTTTATTTTATTTTTAATTTAATTAATTTCTTTATTTTTTATTTTGGGAAGACCAGCTTATATATTAGTTGGTTAACAATCAACTCTGGATTATACAGTGTTATACTAAGCTAATTAAATGCATATATAAGCACATCCCCCAAACACTTTGCTCCCCAACATCATTTAGTAGTATTCAGTCATTTTTCATTCCTGTATGACTTTTTTGTTTGTTTGTTTGTTTTGTTTTGTTTTTCGGAGGGCGGAAGGCAGGGCTAGTGGGGTTAAGTGACTTGCCCAAGGTCACACACTAGTAAGTGTTAAGTGTCTGAGGTCCGATTTGAACTCAGGTCCTTCTGACTCCAGGGCCAGTGCCTTATTCACTGCATCACCTAGCAGGCCTCCTCCCCTCCCCCCCCATATGACTTTTTGCAACCCTATTTGGGATTTTCTTGGCAAAGATACTGGGGTGGTTTGCCATTTTCTTCTCTATCTCATTTTATAGATGAGAAAATTGAGGCAAACAGGGTTAAGTGACATGCCCAAGGTCATACAGTTAGTCTGAGGCCAGATTTGAACTCATGGAGATGAGCATTCCTGATTCCAGGTCTGGTCCAGGACTTTATCCATTGCCCTTAAGGAGGTTGGATCAGACAATATCTGATGCTCCTTCTGTTGTTCAGTCTCATCCTACTCTTGGTGACCCCATTTGGGGTTTTCTTGGCAGAGAAAATGAAGTAGTTTGCCATTTCCTTTTCCATTTCATTTTTACAGATGTATCACTAATACACTATAACTAAACATTCTCCCACTGCCATGATGTCTCATGACCTTATTAAATATTACATTACTTGGCCAGTTTCCTGAAGGTGCAATCAAGGTGGTTTGGTGATAGAAATAATTGCTCCTTGTATTGCTTGTATTTTCAGACAACTAATTAAGGATCTTAGGTGGGATTTGTCTAGATAATAGCCCTAAGTAGAAAATGCATATAACCATTAGCATTTCCCTAAACAAATATTTTTTCATGAAGAATCTAAGTGCTTGCTATGTGTCAGACCCTGTGCTAAGTGCTGGAAATGTAAATGCAAATGTGTAAGAAAGTCTCTGCCTTTCATTTAAGTGCTCACATTCTATTAGGGGAAAACAGCCCATGTTGGGGAGGGAACTAGAGTCAGGAAATAGGAGGAAAGAGAGAAAAGCAGATAACACATATGCAGCACCATGGAGTAGAGATGGCCCAGAAGGGCTGTGATGGCCTGGTTCCAGGCAAAACACAGTGAAAGCTGATCTGTCGCAGCTCTGCAACCACAGGAAAGGAGTCCAAAGTCCTGCAGGAGCAGGAGAAAGGCCAGAGTGCATGTGGCATGGTGTGGGGGGAAATAGAGGGAAGTTACATGGTGGTCTTGTTCTCAGAAAGACAAATTGCAAGCTTACTACCAGAGCCATTTGATTCTGGAATCATTGTAGTGTGACCAAGGGGCAGCTAGGTGGCACAGTGTTGGGTCTGGAATCAGGAAGACTCATCTTCCCAAGTTCAAACGTGGCCTCAGACGCTAACTGTGTGACCCTGAGCAACTCACTTAACAACCCTATTTGCCTCAGTTTCACATCTGTAAAATGAGCTAGAGAAGGAAATGGCAAGCCACTACAGTATCTTTACCAACGAAACACCAAACAGGGTCATGAATAGTTGGACAATGATTGAAATGACTGGACACAACAATAACAATTCGACTTTTAGGGCTTTTTGGCTTTCAAAGTACCAGATAGTATGCGTTTTAATCTTCATAACAGTCTTGTGAGATGGTCAATACAAGTAATTAGCTCCATTTTACAAATGAGGAAATATTCTCAAAGAAATCATATGACTTGCCCAAGGTTACATGACTATAAAGCAGTAGGACCAGGGCTCCATCCCGGATCTTTGTAAGATAAATTCCAGGCTCTTTCTCTGACACCACAGCTACTTCCCTTGGGATCATAGGATCACAAATCTCAAAGAGTAAAGGACATCTGATGTCATTGGAGCCAATCTTTTCAATTTACAGACATAGCACCTGAATGCCAGAGAGGTTATCTGAAATTACACAGATAAATGCTGTAAGCCAGGATTCAAACTCAGATTCCATGATTCCCAGTTCATGCCGCCTTCCTTTTCACTACATTGTTGTTGGTTTTTTTAAACAGACAAAAGATACAGGCCAACCAGCAACCTGAGACCATCGATTGCAGTATTTATGTATTTCTTAACCATTTTACATATATAAGATTGTGCTACCATTTTTCTGATATCCCTATCTCTTTAAAATGAGTCATTAATGAAATATTTGAGGGTTGTATTCTTAACCCCATTTCCCCATTAAGCCCTGTCTTTTGTTGCTTGATTTAGCATAGTTCAATGCTTTGGGGGAATGTATAAATAGTAGAACTGACTGTATAGCATTATTTTGACTGAAATATTTTGCATTTTCATATTGATTTATTGTTTTTAAGACCCTTTCATTCTCATTATATCATTTGAATTTTATAGTCCTGCTACCATTCCCTCAACTGCCCTATTGTTTGAGATATCATTTTTGTGACTTCCATTGATCATAATTCTCTTCTCTGGGCACCAATTCCTATAAATATTGTCTCCCTCATTGAAATATAAGCTCTGTGAGGTCAGGAATTGTCTTGCTTTTGTATTTGTATATCCCACATTTAGCGGAATCCTGGGTTTATGTGAAGTACTTAATAAGTGCTTGTCATCTATCCATTCATACGTTATTATCCCATTTTAGGAATGAGAAAACTGAAATACAGGGAGACTTTGTGACTTGCCTAAGGTCCACATCCATTCATTTGCAGAGCCAGAGATAAACCTGATATCTCTGAATTCCATTTTATTATATCACATTACTGCCTCAACCTCCTCTCCACCCCCATCTCCATTCCAACAAAAGCCCTGAAGTTGCCTCCTCCACTTCAAAGTCGAACTGATAAATAATATTTTACTTTAAAATGAGATCCCAAAGCAGGGACTTGGCACTTAAATTAGATATACAAAGTAGAAAAACATGATATGTAAGAACTAATACTTAAAAAGGAATTACAAGTCAAAAGGGGTCGTTTTACAGTTACATTTATGATAGTTTATTACATGCCATTAAAGCTTTTCTTTATTCTGATGATCATTCTTCTGCGGTGCCTTCTAAATGTCTGCACTGATAGACATAAAGCAATAATAACAACAATGATGATGATGGTAAGAGCTTCTGCAACCATGATAATAAGCTGCATTTCTACACTTTGCCATCTGGACAATCTCTCCAAATCTTATCTTGTCAAACGTCACACACAACCAGATTCTTTCACAGATCAAAGACCCATCGTTCATCAGAATTATTCTACACTTTTTCTCCCAGTGAATTGCTCTCCCACTTGAATAAGGATTCCAGGAGGATTGGGTTGGGTTGCAATTCTGACAGACCTTGCCTTGCAGCCCTCTAAGATTTTCAAAAGCATTTAGTGTAATCCCCCCACACCATCTTGTATTCATTGAAAACACACAAATCCAAACCAGATGAAATTATGTATGACATGCAAAGAATGCTTTCCTTGTGCTCTAAGCTTCAAATCTCCCCTGTGGATCAGGCCCGGGAAGATTTCCCTCCAGCTCACCTGGCAAATTGGTGAATTGGGAAGCATATGGGAAGACAGGCTCACATCAAGTACTATCCAGAACACACAGGGGTTCCCTCTCCCCAAAGAGGCATTCCACATGTGAGGAATTTTCATGTTACCTAGAAGATCAAATTATCTCACTGCAGACTAGACTTGTTGGCTGGATAGCAGTAGAACTGAATGCCACCTCTGATGAGTTTTGATCAGATTCACAGTAAGATCTCATGTGGTTCCAACCACACTTCCTGCGCTTTACTCTCCCAGACATACCATATCCCTTCCCTTCTCCATCTCTACTCACACCACTCCACTCCCCTTGTTTGGAATGCCTTTCATTTTCATTTCTACTTCTTTATCTTCTACCCATCCTTTAGGCCTCAATTGCCCTTTCATCCATGACTCTTCCAGGGGTGGGGAGCCTGCGTCCTGGAGGCCACAAGTGACTTTCCAAGTCCTTGGGTGCAGCCTTCTGACTGAGTCCAAGTTTTATTGAACAAATTCTTTTATTGAGTAGATTGGTTCTGTGAAGTTTGGATTCAGTCAAAAGGCCACACTTGAGGACCTAGAGGGTCACATGGTTCCCCACTCTTATGACTACTGCAGCCCTCAGTGAGAATAATAATTCCCATTTATATAATGGCAATTATATTAGAGGCAGTGCGGCATAGTGGATAGAAAACCAACTTTAAAACCAGGAAGATCTGGGTTCCAGTCCTACTTTTGACATATTCTGGCTCTGTGACACTGAGTGAGTCCCTTAATCTCTCAGTGTTCTGGGCCACTCTCTAAAACTTTAAGTTGTAGAGGAAGTGCCAATCAGCATTGGTAAAGAAGTTTGCTCATTCAGGGAATTCCCTTAGAACTCCTCAGGGAATGCTAGCCTCCATCATCATCAATCATCATCATCACCACCATCATCATCATCATCATAGCTGGCATCTGCATAGGTTTAGCAAAGCATTTTACATATAGTATTGTACCTGAAGAATATTATTACCTTTATATTTTATAAAGCACTTCTCAGGACAACTCTATGACACAGATGGCTGAAGTATACTTGTCCCTGTTTTATAGATGAAGTAACCAAGACTAATAACTGAGTTTAAGTGACCTACCAAGCCCAATATAGTACCATGATACCATGGGGAAAACAGTGGATGTGCAGTCAGAAGACTCCATTGTGAATCCCAGTTCTGTTCACCTGTGGGAACCATGGCAAGCCAATCAGCCTCTGAGTAGAAAGTCAGTTCCCTATTTTAAAAAATAGTAGGCTACTTATAAAAGTGAACATTGAAAACTATCTTACTTGTAATGGGAAAAAGTAAAATATTATTAAGTGGAAAAATATGATTGTACATGTTAAAAAAAAAAAAAGCAATGGGTTGAACAAGATGGGCTCAGAAATCCCTTCTGGGTCTGAAGTCCTATATTCTCCCTTTTCCTTCCCTTCATTTAACACTAAATCTCTCACTGCTTGTATTCCAAGGCAGCTAGGTGGTTCAGTGGATTGAGGTCTCAATCAGGAAGACCTAAACTCAAATTTGGCTTCAGATAATTACTAGTTCTGTGACCTTGGGCAAATCAATTAACCTCTCTCAGCCTGAGTTTCCTCATCACATAAATTGGGTAGAATAATAATACCTACATCCCAGGGTTATTGTGAGGGTCGAATGGGATAATGTTCATCAACTTGGCAAACCTTAAAGTGCTCTACAAAGGCTATCATTATTATTAAAAGGGTCTTCTTTAGGAGACTGTATTTTCACTTCTTAGTCAGTTTTTTGAATGTGTACAAATTCTGTTTCCTTAACTGAGCCTCCCTTAACTGTGTGTAACACATACCACTGGTTGCTTAGAGAGAAAAAGGAAATCTCAACTCTTTCTGCTGATTCAGAGCTTTCCTGAAACATGCTGTCCAGATGAATATAGTTTTGCTAACTGGCTGTCAGTACGACATGCTTTTTAATGTTTTTGTAGCATTGTGGTGGGCTTGTCCTAATTTAGCCACATTCCTTTGCCAAGTTGTCCTTATGATTAGTGAAGTGTTTTATGATACAACTGCCTCAGGGGGCAACCTGCAGCTGTGCAGCTCCATATTATTTTCTACACCAATCTAATCAATCAGTCAATAAGTGTTTATTAAGTGCCTACTGTGCCAAACTCTATTGCCACTGGTGATATAAAAGAAAAAAAAATGAAATAATGCCTCCTCACAAGGAACTTACATTCTAGTGGGGGGCACCACAAGGACATATATTAAGTATGTACAAAATAAATATTCAGAGAAAATAAACATATGAAAAGTCGTGGGCACAAGGTGATTTGGGAGGGAGGGTATTAGCACTTGGGGAGAATTGGGAACAGCTTCATGCAGAAGATAGTGCCTGAGCTACATCTTAAAGAAAGGGACTTCGTGCAGTGAAAGTGAGGAGAGAATGCATTCCATCTGTGGAAAGGCACAGATAGGGCAGATGGAGTGAGTGCTGGCTGTGAAAAACAGAGAAAAGGTCAGTTTGTTGGATCCTAGAGTACAGGAGGAAGAATAACATCCATGCAGGCTATCAGGGGAGGCTACAAACAGGTAACAGAGAACTCTACAAATTAAACAGAGGGGGCAATATTTTTATCCCAGAGGCAAGAGGAAGACATTGAAGTTGACTGAGTTGAGGGCAGGCATCATATGGTCACATTTGTGATTAGGGAAAAGTACTTTGGCAGTTGTGTGTAAGGTGGACTGAAATGATGAGAAGTCTGAAGGTGGGAGACTAGTCTGGAAGATGTTGCAATAATTTAGGCGAGAAAGTCTGAACTATAGTAGCAGCTATGTGAGTGGAGAAAAGGGATAGGATTCAAGGGAAGACAAGGAAACTCAAAATAGTCAGATTTAGAAATTGGTTAGATATGTAGGGTGAGGAATGATGAGAAGCTAAGGATGATGCTTACATTACAAACCCGGATGACGAGAAGAACAGTGTGGTCTCTTATAGCAATAGTGCAATTGGAGAGAAGGGGGGGGTTTGAGGGGAAAGATGAGTTCAGTTTTGGCCGTGTCAAGTTTGTGATGTCTTCAGGACATCTAGTTTGAAAATATCTAAGTAGCAATTGGTGATATGGGACTGAAGCTCACAGGGGAAACTAAGGCTGGATATGTATATATGTACATGTATATCTACACATATGTATATATATATATATATATATATATATATATATATACACACATACACATGTATATGTATCTGTTTAGAGATGATAATTAAACTCATTGGTGTGGACAGGCATGGTGAGAGGGGAAAGTGTGGAAACTTACTAACTCTCCAACCTAACCAAGTGAACTAATCAGCCCCAGACACTATCATGAATGATCCAAAGACTATGGTAATCACTGCATTCTTCTAAATTAACACTCTACACTTTTTACAAAGAAATAGTTTTGTTCAGAATGCCGAACAATCAGTTTATACCTAGTATACAATTTTTAATCATATGAATCAGCACATAACCTTTCTATAGTAACAAGATTCCTATTTTCTGAAAGAAAGTTGTCCCAAAAAAGTTGGAATTTGGGGCCAGAGAAAGGGGAAACAGTTGAACTTTTTGCCAGCAAGCTGGAATTTCAATGTTCCTGTTGGAATGCTGGAAAGTACACTATGTCTAATACAGTCCGGGAAACAAAACTGAGGTCCTTGACGTGCAATGAGACAGCTGGAGGAGAAGGTTCATGTTTAAAGAAAGTGCAGAGAGGAAGGAAGAAGTACCAGAGCTGATTCACAGATGCAACCTAACACACACACACACACATACACACACACACGTGTTAGATTGTGCCCCTGGGATGCACTGTTTGCAAATAATTTATGTTGGCATTCCAGTCTCACAGCTTAAGTTGCTTTCGAGAAGAGGTTAGATTCAAATTAGACCAGAGAAGCTAGGAATCAGAGCCCAATTCTCACAGTGCTTTGCCTTAGCATGCTTTTACCATTGCTCACTGAAGGCATTATTTTATTCTCAAAGAGTTTAGGGGTTTCTTTGAGCCCATTTTACTACTAGAGACCCTAGAATGAGGAAGAGAGACCCCTGAATTGTTTTCTTCCTGAATAGGTCATTGGGTGATGATGGTAATGATAGACTACTGAAATGTTCTTTAGAGGTAGAGTGGTGGAGGTTACTCTCAGAAATTTGCTATCTTTTCTGTTCACAGAATCAACATTTTAGGAATGGATCCTTTGGACACCCCCTTTGACAATGAGTATTTCCATGGTCTATGTAATAGAATTCGAGATGGAAATACTGGGACCTATTATCGAAAGCCCTGGAATGTAGCATCTCTGAACTATGATGTAAGTCCCCTCCAGATCCTACCAAATTATCCTGTAACTTCTCAGAATCTAGTTTGAAAGACATCAGAAAGGACCTCAATTAGATAAGTTTCATGAGAAATATTGGGTGAAGCTCTGCAGACAAGAGAAGTAATTAGTTGAATGTAAGAATTACTGGGCATTCAAAAAGCACGTATCATGCACTTAAATCCCTCAAAAAAAGTCTTCAAACAAACCATAATTTAAAATAATCACTTTCCGATGAGTTGACCACTCTCAACAAACATAAGGACAAACACTGGTAACTATCTTAGAATGATGAGAAGAAATTACTATGAATTTGGCAGAAATTAGGTAAAGCCTATGAAGTGATGTAATGATTTAATGGTAATAATTTAAATGATGATTTCCCTGGTACTCACTGCTTGGCTTAGAACAGTGAAAACCTGATCTACATCACCCAGCCTCTTTATCTCAATTTTCACCTTTTTTCTACCTCATCTTGTGAATATACTTTAATATTCACTCATTTCCCAGAAATGAATAATACAGCCTTATCATGTTCTGTCAAACTGCCAATTTCACTACTTATAGATCCTAGAATGAGGAAAAGAGGACCCTGAATTATTTCACCAGAAAACAGCCCTAAACAAGGTGTCATTGAGACCTGAGATCTTAGTGCTTTTTTAAAAGATTTGCATAACTTCTCTAGAACTATGCCTCAGATAAAGATTAGGAAGAGTTTATGCTTTCCTAGATTCCCTCTGGGGTTTATACCCCACTACCTGGATTAAGTTCCTTAAGAAAATTCTAATGATAGTGGAGATAGAAGGGAAAAATTTCAGGAAACATAAGAGATCATTTGAATGAAAGGTTGGGAAGTATAAAATGGAACATCAAATTAGTTATGAATTCCATACAAATGTAAGTGTTAAAACCATTTTGGTGGCCCCTTATGACAACAGGATGAGCATCAGCATATGCTTGTACAAAACTCAACATTTTTCTTATACCTTACATCACCTTGGAATGGAAAAGGGTGAGGGAAAGAAGAAAGAAGAGGATGGTGAGCAGAAAGAGAAGGGAAAAATAACCTAGAAAGCTTAGCATACCTTCTGTTCCATGCTGATTCACAGGAGAAAAAAATTGTTTTGATTTGATCATATCTTATACAAAAAAACATAGAATCTCAGATCTGTAATAGACTGAGAAAGGTCACATAGTCCATTTTTCTGACTTCAGCCTGGTCTGTCTTACAAAGCTATGTCTGAGAGAGAATAATATCTTGTCCTCTTTTTAAAGGATCTATAGAGAGAGATTCCATTTTAATTTTAGCAAGCTCTCTACAGATACCTAAGAAACATTAAATTAGCAAAGAAAACATCATCTAATTACTTTTTTCTTTTACCTTCAGAATAACTGGTTGTTGTTCTTTCTTTTAGACCAAAGCAGAAAAAAGATTCAGAACGCAGACCTATGAAGAACATATACTTCAAATAGCAGAGGCATTAAGAGAAAGGAGAACAACTTTTGGCCTTGACATATCTCTAAAACTCACATCTACTGAAGGCCTTTCGAAGTTATTCAATGCTGTGGAATCATTTGATTCTAATACTCCAAAATTTGGGGAAGATGAAGCCAGAGCTCCAGCAGCCAAAATGCTTGAAGATAAAGTGCCTGGGGAGGAATCACCTGGGGATGGAGCCCCTGGGGAAGAAGCACCTGGGCATAGAGCCCCTGGAGGTAGACAACCTGAAGAAAAATCTGGTCTAAATTTTCGATTTAGATACTCAAAGAATGAAAGTCTCCACCTTATCAAATTCTATTCCTCAGACAAGGTAAGATGAAGAAAGAACACAATATGGAAGGTTTTTTTAAACCAATTATAATAAGAGCAATAATTATTATTATGGCATTTATATAGCACTTTACATTTTGCAAAGCACTTTGCAAATAGTATCTTATTGTCCTCACAACAACCCTGGGAGGTAAGTGCTATTATTTTTCCCATTTTACAGATGGGGCAAAGGTTAAGTGATTTGTTGAGGGTTTTGTTGTTATTGAATCATTTCAGTTATATTTGACTCTGTGACCCCATTTGGGGTTTTCTTGGCAAAGACACTGGAATGGTTTTTCATTTCCTTCCCCAGATGAGACAAACAGGGCTAAATGACTTGCTGTAATGGTAATGAAATTTAAAGATTCCTTTGTATTGCTAGACTGAGAGGTACTTAGCACCTAGTTCAAATTAAGCCTCTGTTAAAGAAACAGAAGGCATGAACCCCTGTTGCTGACATGACAGGAAGAGAATGAGCAGGGAATACTATATATAAGGAAAAGCCCAGAGAGGGAGAGTCAGATCTTGGAGGTGGAAGCTGCCACCACCAGAGAGGCTGAAGAGGAAAGTCCCCCCCAGACTAGAGAGAGTGATTTTGATTTTGGGAACCTGGGTGAAGTGATTTTGAATCTGGGAACCAGATGGAGCTTCTGGTGAGGAGCTGCTGAGTCTGAGGGCCAGCCAGGGCTTCTGGGAGCTGCTGAAGACATCCAAGGGCCAGCTGGAGTTGCCACAGGCTGAAGAAGCATAACTGTGATGCTGGTACTTTATATGAACCTGTTTGTGGCTTTGTTAAGCCTTTGCTTTGTGGGAACAGAGACTGTGAAGGATTTAAGGTGGACTGGACACTGTGAGCTTAAGCGTGGAACAGGAAGTGCTTGGAGAGCTGGACAAGGACTTGCGAGCTGTCTGCCTTTGAACCTGGGTGACAGTTTGGTGAATCCAGGTAGGACCTGGGACCATGAAAGGGGATTCAGGGAATCTGAGAGACCACCCTGAGTCAAGTTGAAAGAAGAAAACTTTACTTGGATACTGTGTACTGACTAAAAAATTGTAATTTACTAGTGACCTAGGGGTGAAGGGCTTATATATTTTCAGATGACTGAATAGTGAATGATGATTGAATAAGTGACTGATTTGTAACTTAGTGTACCCCATGAGTGGAGAACTTTGACTATTATATTTTGTGACCCTTAAGGAGGCAACCTCCTTAAGGATGATTGAAGTTGATTGAATGATTGAGTTACTAAGTGATTGACTGACTAAATGAATGTACTTTGTTCAAAACCTTGTGACCACTGTGGTGAAAACTATGTGGCCATCTTAGTGATAAGTTGTTGTGAATGCTGTATTTTGATTTTCTGTGGTAAGTTGTAACATTGTGAATGCTGTACCTTGATTTACTGTGAATGTTTTGCTCTGATTTGTTATTGAATAGAATGTTCACTATAATGTGTAATCAGAGCCTTGAAAAGCTGACAGTAGCATTCTTCTGGAAAGCTGTTAGTGCTTGGCTTTACACTTGACCAGGGTCACACAGCTAGTAAGTGACTGAGGCTAGATTTGAACTCCAGTATTCCTGACTCCAGACCTGGCACTCTATCTACCACGCCACCTAACTGCTTCTGTTAAGGGTTATACAACTAGTAAGAGTCTGAGGCTGAATTTGAACTCAGAACTTCCTGACTCCAAGTTCAATATTCTATTCACTGCATCACCTAGAACTGTCCCAATGATTTTTAGCATTTGGAGCCAGCAAGAGCCAGAGAAGGATGTTTGAGAAACATTAAACTGAAATACATATCACTGGTGAATTACAAGTAAGCATTACAGCTAGAATGCTCCAAAGTGAGATTACTCTCCATTTGTGAACAAGGGAGCAATCTTCTTTGTCTCAGAATTGATATTTGTGGAGCTCTAAAAGGCTCATGAAACCCTGATTTTGCCATTCACAGAGGTTTGTTAACCTTAAGAAGTCTATTTTCAAGATTCAGGTATATTGACCAGGGACCAAGATCACGAACTATTCTAACTGACAGCAGAATTGTTTATGTGATACTCTATAAACCAATAGAAACAGCATATTTATGAAAATGCTTTAAGATGTACAATTACCAGGGCAGCAAGGTGGCACAGTGAATAGAGCACCAACCCTGGAGTCAGGAGGACCTAAGTTCAAATATAACCTTAGACACTTGACACATTTACTAGCTGTGTGACCTTGGGCAAGTCACTTAATCCCTTCATGCCTTCCCCCCTCAAAAAAAAAAAAGATGTACAATTACCCATGATTCACTATAATCCATTAGAAAGGAGAAAGAATATTACTTGATACTAATTATGACCAGAAGGCAATGAGACTCATTCCAAAAACCAATCAGTCTTTTTACTTCATCATATCTCATACATCCTATTTCACAAAGTTTTAGAATTGTTAAAGATCTCAGCCGTTTAGTCTAACATATACCTTAAAAGAATCTGGTGTATATGTATATATATTTCTTATTTGTGGTTCTTTGCATGTATGCTGAATTTTTAAGATAAAAGTGGACCTAATCACTTTGAAATAAATATCAAATATTTTTCCAAGAGCTTCTCTTGACCTGAGACTTTCCCTAATTGCCATATAGTATCTTAATACCAATACCAATGCAATTATAACCCTTAGGTCCCAAAGAATCAGTACCTCAGATGCCAGCAGAAAATTCCTACTGACAAATCTGCATCACAAACTGATCAAATTTGACATCTCCTAATTTAATTCTTAAGAAAAATACACACATGGACACTTGGGAGAACCCTTCATAAAAACCCAGTCCATTTCTCATGCTTTGCAATCTGGTCTGGGAATTGGAATATGTTTTGTGTATCTTTGAGGCTCAATTCTGATTTGGAATCAGCAGAATGGAGCTTTAATTTCACATGACTCACTCTGTGCACAGTATGAATTCTTCTTCCCTGAGATGTTTTTGGAACTAGTGCCACTCATTCACTTCAGGTAGTTTTGTCCTCCTGTAGGCTCAGAAGTCATGAGTGACTGACCAGCTGCCTGTAATCCTATGTCCGGAGTCCAACAGTCAAAGATCTCTGTAGATAACATGTGCTAACTCCATTTGCAGTTGGAAAACCTTTGAGAGGCCACGAAGAGGTCCAGCTTGCACTTAGACAAAAGGGAAGGCATTTGGATTTCACAGGCCTCTGTCACTGTCACTAAATTTCTTCTTTGACAATTGTGAAGATGGGATTTTTTCACTGTGGAGTTGTTAGCCTATGCTTTTCCACACGTGTTCTGGCATAATCCTACTTCTACCTTCCCTTCCCCCTTCCATTGTCTCTTCTCCTTCCTTTCTCTTCTTTCCCTTTTTCTCTGTCCTTTCTCTCCTTCCTTTCCCTCTTTTCACTCTTTCCTCTCCTTCCTCTGCCTCCTTTCTATCCTTCTTCTCCCTCCTTCCTTTCCCTCTTCTCCCTTCTTACTCTCCCCTTTCTAACTACCTATCTCTTATCTCCTGACTTCCTTTCCCTCTTTTTTTCCTTTTCCTCCTCTCCCTTTTTACTCTGTCTTTTCTCTCTGCTTCTCCCTTCTTTCCCTCTTCCTTTCTCCCTAAAATTAAAACTCAAGGTCCCTAGCTAACTGCCTGAACTTGAGTAAGTTGCTTCATTGTTTTTAGAAATCCATCAAACAACAGCATTTAAGATTCTACTATGTGCCAAGCACTCTATACCAAGTATTAGGGATGAAAGGATGAAGGGAAATGGTCCCTGCCTTTAGAGACCATACAGTCAGTCACAGAAGAAGACATGTACATAAATAAGTGTGTACAAGATATATGCCATATATCTACGAGGAAATTTCAAGTGGGGGGGGGGGGAGGCATTAATAACTGGGAGTATCAGGAAAGCCCTCAGGTAGGAGATGGTACTTAATGTGAGCTCTGAATGAAGCCAAAGAATCTGAGTCATAGAGGTGAGAGGAGAGGGCCTCAAGGCATAGGAGATGTCCAGTTGGAAGGCATAGAAATGAAGGTTGGAATGTTCTGAGCAAAGAAAAGCAATAAAACCAATCTGGAGTACATGAAAAAGAACATTGTGTAAAAAGCCTGAAAAATACCTGATGGCTCTCTATCACCTGCTCCTTCCTCTCCCCCCTCCTCCTCAAAATTAAAAGTTGATTTGATCTAATGGAAGAATCACTGAAATGATACCCAAGATGAGTCCTAGAGCTGCCTTTGTGGCTAGCCTGAAGTTTTGAACAAATCACTCAAGTTGGTAGCATGATGGAATGGAGAGAGAACCGAGCTTGGAATGGAAGGCCTAGGTTCCAGTGACAGATCCACCCGAGTCACTAAACCTTTTATCAGACTCCAAACATCATTTCTGAGCCAAAGGATTCTCACTCCTATCCACAGCAATATCCACAGCAATGCATCTTTAGAACATAATCTCTGCAACATTGACTCACTGCTCACCAATGATGCCTATTTGGGTTTAGTTTTTATTGTATTTTTTATTTTTATTTTTAGTGTATATTTGTTTAGCATTTTATTTATTTTATTTAGTTTTTATTATATTCCTTTTATTTTATTGAGAGTCCTTCTCCTTGTACGGTCCCTGCCAGCTCCAGAGTTTCACCAAACCTTGTTTAGCTCATCTGTAAGATGATCATGACATCAGGAAGATGGTGCCATGACTTGCAAGTTAATTGGACTTAAGTGAGGGAGGGTTGTACAAGGTCACCAGCCTCACTTTCTCCTCCTGGGTCTGTCTGGGTTCAGTGGCTAGATACATATCAGGATGACTGATGGCTTTCATAATTATCAAACGACTTATCACCTCATGTGGTTACTCTGAGGAAAGCACTTTTATCAGAAGAAATGTTGACCACTTAACGACCTCTCAACTACTTAACAACTTACAACCTACTTAAAGGTAGACAATGTTTAGTCTCTCTGGGTCTCGTTTTCTCAACTGCATCAAATTGTCAATAAAGGTACCTTTTAACTTTAAAATTCTATGAATGGAATATTCATGAAAATGTGCTTAGATTTTAATTGCTTGTCTTGAAAATGATGGCAATGAACTTCATGTTTCTCCTTTCTCCTCTTTGCCCACTTTATAATGCAGACAAAAATCTTTTTGCATGTGAAAGGGGAAGTTCAGCTTGGAAGATTCCATATGCGAAGTCGAGATTTTATGTTGAAAAGTACTTTCTTGGATGACTTAAAAGCTCTGCCTACCAGCTATGAAAAGGGAGAATATTTTGGTTTTTTGGAAATGTATGGCACTCATTACAGTAGCTCTGGGAATATAGGAGGAAAATATGAATTGATATATGTGTTGGACAAAGAAGAAATGAAGAAGAGAGGTAGGCATAATGTTGATGCTCTGCTGGCTCTTTAGACCAGATGCGGTAGCCACTTTCACTGGCACACTCTCCTACCCCCTAATCCCAAATGCACAGGGTAGGGTTTTCAGCAGACATGTTCTAATACCTTGATTTTCTGAAAGAGGGGAAATATGTCTGCCCACTCTGCTCTACAACTTTGCCCATCAAATGGAGAATAGACTCTCCCCTGGAAAATTTTCAATTTGGTCATGGACCTCCCAGCAAAGCCTTGGGAAAATCCTGCAGAACATATGCAATCAAGGTTTGTTTAACATCCAGTACAGTGGTTCTTAAACTTCCTAATGCCATGAACCTTTAATACTTGTATGTGGGCGTATCTGCATGTGGGTGGACCCGCCTGGAGATGGATAGAGGAGCGGTGTCTCGGTTCCTAAGAACATTGGAAATATGTGTTTTCCGATGGTCTTAGGTGACCCCTATGACACTGTGAAAGGGTCGTTCAACCTCCAAAAGGGTCGCGCCCCACAGGTTGAGAACCGCTGATCTAGTAGATAACAATGCTGTTCACAGAGAAGTGCAATTAGAAAGATGAAAGAAATTCTACAGAACCCATAGTTTTCTTAAGTCTATTTTATTAAGCAACAGACTGGCTTGATTGCATCCTCCTGGTTTCCCTCGTCATCTTCAAGTCTCAGCTAAAACCCCACCTTCTACAGGAAACTTTTCCCAATCACTCTTGATTCTAATTCCTTCCCTCTATTAATTATTTCCAATATGTCCTATGAATGGCTTGTTTGTATAATGTGTTTTCTTCTTTTCTCCCTCCTTGGATTGTGAGTTCCTTGAGGGCAAGGACTATCCTTTGCTTTTCCTCGTATTCCCATGCTTAGTACATGGTGGGTGCTTAATAAATGCTTACTGACAGAATGACATGTAGGACATTGAGTTTTGTCCAATTCAGTTCAAGTCAACAAACAATTGTAAGTGCCTCCTATGTGTAACGTGGAGTGCCAAGCAAGATACAAACTCAAAACCAAACCAGTTTCTGCCCTCTCAGAGCTTACATTCTATGGAGGGAAGGGGAATTGCAATAGGCACAGGGATGAGTGGATAATGGAAAATTCAGAAAGGAGAGTGATGCCTAATAAGGCAGGAAAGATCATCTGTGAAGAGCTTTAAAAGGCAAAGAGATAAATTTCCAATACAAAAGGGAATAGGGTAGCGCTATAGTTTATTTAGTTGGGGGTAGAGCTGAGTGACACGGTCAGAAACATACTTTAGGAAAACACTTTAGCAGCCTGGTGAAGAATGGATTGATTACAGTGGGGATAGATCATTCAAGGAAAATAATTAAGAAGCTATTGCAATAATCCAAATGTGTCATGATAAGGAAACTGAGGCCCAGAGAGGTTAAGTGACTTGCCCAGGGTCACACAGCTACTAAGTATCTCATTCAGAATTTAATGCCAAC
Organism: Pseudochirops corinnae; assembly: GCA_028646515.1. Taxonomy (NCBI): domain Eukaryota; kingdom Metazoa; phylum Chordata; class Mammalia; order Diprotodontia; family Pseudocheiridae; genus Pseudochirops; species Pseudochirops corinnae. Next base: position 78,461,702 of record CM053587.1, read on the forward strand.
CAATCTTTCTGGCACTGGGTTCTGTGCTGTAAGCCCCCATGCTGCCTCTCTCCTGCACTGTGCTCTGTACATAGATAAGAAGTGTATTTTGTGCCCGTGCTATGCATGCCCATGGTCCAGGATGGCCTCCCTCTACCACTCTTTCCTCATTCCCAATCCAATGCTTCCTCTGCTTAAAAATGGCAAAACAAGGTGTGCTGTTCACCACTGAATTGGCAAGCAGTAGAACTCCATGGGATACCACTAAGTGATCCTAATAAGAAAATGTGTAGGAAAATAACCCCGAAGCCTTTGTAGGCAGCAATGACTCCCCGGTGAGAAAATAAATCTTTTTCTTTCCCCCTCCCCAAGTAACAAAGCCAGAGTTTATTTTAATTTGATTTAATGTATAAATCCTCCAGGAATCTTCAAATGAATTCCTTTTGTAGGACTTGAAATACATGATGTGCGGAAATGCCTTGGGTACGATTTTGATGTATCATTCCAAAGTGTCGTTGATTTTCAAGCCAACATAAAACATTCTGACTGTTCAGCGGTAAATTCAAGGACATTAGGTAAGTATGGCTCTATTCAGGCCTCTGTGTGTTACCGTTTTTCTCCCTCCTTTCTCTGAGAATAAGAATCTCCTGCTACCTTTTCCTCCCTCACAGCATTTCCAGGCATTTGGAGCTGGGTCAGCTTGTCTCTCTTTTGATTTACAACAGAACAGAGCCACTTAAAAGTAAAATACTTTGTACAGGATCTGACAGGAAATTGGTAACAGAGCAGAAGCAAGGAAGCAAGCATTTATTATCTACTCTGTGTTAGTCGCTGTATTAAGTGTTTTAAAAGATCATCTCATTTGATCCTCACAAAAACCGTGGGAAATTGGTATATTATTATCTCCATTTTACAGATGGGGAAACTGAGGTAGAGGTTAAGTGACTTGCACAGGATTACACAGCTAGTAAGAGCCTGAGGCAAGATTTGAACTCAGATCTTCCTGACTCCAGGCTTAGTGTTCTATTTACTCTACTATACTGTAGATTGGGTCAAGTGCTTAGAGTCACATGGTAAAGTCCCATTGTTCCAATTCACTCCATTCCTTTTTCTAAGTTCCCCTCCCACCACTCTGGCTTGTCTTAAGGTGTCAGTATATCAGATGAAGGACTTCCTAAGGTTTCTGGTCCAAAATGAGCTATTTATGACCTTGCACTCCCTGTCGATTCCTTCCAATTGGCTTTCATGGTATCTTGCCTGTCAAAGCCAGCCGTCTCCTGGGTCAGTTTTTCTTCATAGGAAAGAGGCATTTCTTAAACAGTGTAGAGCTCAGTGAGATTTTTCAATGCCCTCTTTCAAGCTAAAATTTTAAGTACTAAGTTCAGTTATTCAACTGGGGATAAGGAGCCATGGTAGAGTTAATCAGTTTCTTTGGACACTTCCCAGTCACAATTTACAAGCCATGCCACCCCCGTCTTGATCTTCCACCCCCAATCCCAAGAACCTTGGATTCCACCAATGGAATAACATAGGTTCTGATAGGTAAGCTTTAACCTTATTTTGCTTAGCACCAGGCCTCATGCTGCTTCTCACCACCAGCCATAAAATCTGCCACTTGTATGTTTCTCCCTACCTGTTAGCTTCTCTTTTGTGTTGCATTCCTCCATTAGAATATAAGCTTCTTGGGGTGGCCAGGTGGTGCAGTGAATAGAGCACCTGCCTTGGAGTCAGGAGGACCTTAGTTCAAGTCTGGCCTCAGACACTTAACACAAAACTAGCTGTGTGACCTTGGACAAGTGACTTAACCCCAACTGCCCCTCCATAAAGAAAAAAAAAAAAAGAATGTAAGCCTCTTGAGGACAGGGACTGTATTGCACTGTCATTTTTGCAACCCGCCCACCCCTTCCCCTTGCACTTATCATTTTCCCAGGTGCCTGGCACATATTAAGGGGATCAATAAATGCTTGCTCTAACTCTGCTTGAATGGACCAATTTTTAGAAGCTTGAGCCACGTCTCCTTCACAAAAGTCCTATATGGAAGTAACCTCAGGTTCTCGGAGACTATGCCACTGGAGTACACGCTGTGGCAGGTTCTACCGAGATGAAATGCCACAAGTGCTGTCTTGGCAAGAAATGGCGTCTGCCACTTAAGGACCAGCCTCCTTAAGAGTAAGGATAATCTCCAGCGATTTTACTGTCATATAATGGATTCTTTGATCATGACAAGCCATGAGTCAAAGAAAAACAAAAAATGGCCCTTGGTCTTGGGCAGCCAATTTTCTCTTTCACAGAGACAGTAGTAGAGTGGTAGAAAGAGGGGAAAAGGCAGACATAGAATGGAAATAAGTAGGCTTCAGTGTATTACCAATACCGTATGTATGAAATGGTATGAAACATTATCTAAGAAATGTAGGGTAAGAAAAGGAGGTAGAAAATCCACTAAATTGTTCATACCCTTAGACAAACAGACAGACAGACAGAAAGAAAGATAGAGCATTTGTTAAGTATTTACTTCCTACTAAGCACTGTGCTAAGTTCTGAGGGATACAAAAACAAACAAACAAAAAAGACTCATTCTCTAAAAGCTTACATTTTAATAGGGAAGAACACCACCACCTAAAGAGGAGGTGAAAAGTAGAGGGGGAGGCTACCCAAACAGGGGCAAGGTAAGTAGTTTGTAAATAGAACAGATCAGAGAATGAGCCAGGAGGGAAATGAAGGAACAGAGAGGCTGGGACTTACGATGTGGTGGTTACAGGCAATGGCTCACCAATATCCTGTTAGCGTCAAGGTTGAGTCATCCTCAAGGAGACACTCCCCATCTGGTTTGATGCAATAATACCACTATTAGATAGTGTTCTCCTAAGAATGTCCTACATATTATGAAATAGTCATAGCAGCATCTTTTATGGTAGTAAAAATAATTTAAGTGAAATAGATGCCCAACAAATGGGGAATATCCAAATAAATCATGGTATATAAGCAAATATTACCATAGAAATATATGCCATAAAAAATGACAAATGTGAGGAATTAGGAAAAACATAGGAGGATTTATATAAAGTTATTCAGAGTGAAAAAAACAGAACCAAGAAAACAAAATATATGACAAAAATAACACTAACAAATGATCACTGAAGAGCCATAGTAAATTTTTTTAGTCTTGGAGAACTGATAAGGAAATATGCCTCAGTCTATCTCATCTCAGTAGAGAGATGAGGACCATGGATACAAAACATGGTCTATGCTGTCAAATGAGTTTAATCTGCTTATTGGTTTTGCTAACGTTTTTGTTGTTGTTGTTCGGCTGGAAGCAGGGGCATGAGTTACAGGGAAAACAAAATAACAAAACTATAAGAAAGAAAAAAGGTAGATAGGATATATAGCAACAATAATTGATGAGCAGTCCAAAAGCTACCCTGGGACCCACTGAATGTACATAACAGAAGGATTTTCTAGACTGTTGGATAGATATTTCTTGGAAGTTTTATGGAAGAACATGAACAAGAATTGCCCAGGAGGAGAAGGTGTGTGTGTATGTGTGGGGGTGGTGTGGGTGTGGGTGTGTGTACACACACACAAACATATACATATACAGAGAGAGTTACGCAATCAGAGGAAGTATGCACATAACACAGATTCATATAATATCCCAGATTCATTGAAGTATTTAAGTATTGTCTATTCTTGATGAGTCAACCTAACCTAATTTTGCTTATCTGGCTATGTGTCTGCCGCTCACCTTTTCTGATGGATGAATCTGTCAGTCTCTGTAAAATTTCCCATTCCTCCATCTGTAGCTCAGTTACTTCACTCCTCTGGTCTCCGTGGCTTGCTCTCTTCTGGGTTGGCTTTTCTGTGGCCTCTTAAGTGATTAGCTCATCTCCTGGTGATGTTAGTGAATCTTCTTAAGCATCCACCTTAAGGTCCCATCCTATTTGTTACTGTACTCCTTGAAATTTAAAAATAAAAAGATTTTGAAAAATGAATCCCAATGAAAAAGATAAAGCTATAAAGTTATTTATTGATACTATTGAGAAAACTATCTTGGTCCTTTACATGACACTATTCCACTTCAATCCTTTCCTTCTTTCTTCTAGCATTCCTCTAGCATTTGTAATATCATTTTTAAAGCTTGTGAGGGGAAAAAGAAACCAAATTCTTGCTTTATTTCTTATAGGAATTCTAGTTGACCTTGAAGCCAAGTTGTGCTTGTGAAGCTTTACTTATGGATATTTTGTGTTTCTTCCCCTTTTTCTAGGTTTGGGTCTTGTGCTTTCCTGGAACCATAATAGTTCTTTGTCATGGGAGTCTTTTGTTTGCTTGTTTTTTTGTTTACTCATTCTTGCAGCCTTACTTCTCATATTGGAACTTCGTGTTAGAAACAATCTCTGCACATTTTTGTCAGCTAGTTGGAAGGAATTATAAGTTCAGTGTTACTGAGCTATGTGTGTCAACACCTGGTGCTAAAGCCCCTGCCCTAGTCACTCATCCCTGAGCTGAGTCCTAGATAGATACTCAGGGATTAAAACAACATAGTTAATGGCCATTCCTGGTCTGCATCTGTCTATAGGTTGAATTCAAAATCCTCCTTTGCAGTCAGGGCATCAGTTTTAGACTTACCTTGGTCTGAGCCCAGGATTTGAATCTAGGACCCTACTCCTATTTCAGAGCAACAGAGATGCTGGCTGTAATGTTAATGAGATATAAGATCTTCCCCACCCATTAATAGCTCTCATGTGGAGCCCATTAAGGGAAGTTTACTCAGTGAAGGCTTGCTTGTAGGAAGTCTTTCACAACTTTTGCTAATTTCTAATTAGGCACTGAGTCAAGAGGGCTGTGATGCCTTCTGGCTCTGACAAGCGTATGTATATTCTTGAGTTAGTATTTTGCTTTGGGGGCTCACTTATGGTAAGGATCTTGGGATTCCCTGGTTGAGATTCTGAGTGATCATATGTTTTGAGCTCCCTATGTGCTCGGATGTAAAGGCTCTCCCAATCCAGGGATGTATGTAAAATGTATAGCTGATTCAGGCAGTCAGAGCCCTGTCTGTCAGTCTTTATTTCTCTGCTTGTATTTTCTCTGAGGTTCAGAGTGATGACTTTTCACTTGAACTAGTGAATGTAATTTAAGAAAAAAAAGATTGTTGACCCCTTAAATAGCTATCTTTCCTATTAAAGCAGATCTAAGAGTCTGTGCTAGCAGCTATCCTGGTATGCCAGTGTGGTTGCCGCTGCACTGGCTTATCCCTGTTTCAGAGTTTCTTTCTTGAATGGTTGCTTATGAGATGAATTCCTGATCTTGACCTGGAAAAATGCCCCACTGTGGATTCCCCTTAGACTTCCCAATCCCTACTCAATAGGAATCTTCTTAAATCTTTGTTAGAGGAGTTTAGGAAAGAACTGAGCTATACTGCTTCTTTCTACTCCACCATCTTTGCTGGTCCCTATCGAGAACTTCTAGTTTATATCAATAATCCCCTCCCCCCAATCTCCTCCCACGATCCAGTCCAATGTGGGCATATAAAGAGTATCAAGTGAAAGCTGTCCAGAGGGACAGTAAAGTTGAGAACAATAAGACTGACAAGCTCTTAGAGGTAGATATTTTCATTTTCCAAATGGTCATCATGAACCATCTATATGCTATTGCCAGCAGCTACTCACCCATTCTGGGCTGCTACATGGTCCACATCTTCTTCAGCTTTGCTGAGCCAAGGGAGACCAGCTCCTTTTCAATTAAAAAAACTAGAAGATAACCCCAAGAAGTTGGAAACACAATTATCATACAGATGGTAACAGGCAAGCCCATAGTATGGGAAATATCTCTGAATACCTGCCCTTTGATCTCTTTGTTGCACTGGATAGAAAGTAGATGATGGTTATAGGCATCATCAAGGCTGTGGAGAAGAAAGCAAGGTTACCTAGGCAGCCATGAAAGCCAGTAAAGAATGTGAGGGTAGTGACTGCAAATGCCCAATGCTGCTTTATCCCAGGGTATCTGCCTGAGCCCAACTTCAAACCTAGCAAGACCTGACTTTCTGAACTTACAAGCATGGAATCTCCAGGAAGAACTTCCAAGAAAAAGGCCTAGAAGAAAGTGCCATCAACCTTTCACCCCCACTCCTGCCTCCTGCCAGCTGAATTTTTGGTTTATTACAATTTTATTTTTGAGACATATTTTATTGACTCTAGCCTGTGTTTCCAAGACATCCTCCAGGACCTATGTTAATGCTCACTATTTGCCAAGTTAGAATTGTGACTTACAGATACATACACTGTTAAGAAGTACATATGAATCCAAATAAGATGTAGACCATACCACAAGGGGTGATATTCCCTCCCCACCCACCCCACCATTATTAGATGACCAGAAACAGTTACCAGTTCAATAGAAACATTAACTTCCTCCTCAGGTTTTCTGTACTGACAACAACCCTCTCGTTGGCCATCAAGGATATTCTACTGGATGCCGGAGGCAGAAGACATGACCTTAAGGACCACAACCTTCAGCTCCATCCTAATTTACTTAGATCTACATAAATAGTGTGTTCAAGGGACAATTTCACTGTGGTATGTTGGGGGAGGAGGGCCTCCTTTCACAGGCCACAGCAACCATCCCCAACCCCACCATGTCCTGGCCCTGAGCAGGCTTCTTCCATATGTGAAAGAAGAAGCAATTCTCAGAAAAGACCACTAGCCAACTTCTGAGTCACAGAGGCACCATCTCGAGGTTGTGTACCCCTTTGTCATCAGCCACCTGGATCATAAGAACTTAATGTACTTATAGGGAATGAAGAGGCTTTAGAAAAAGAGCAACTTGGGACAGAAGACAAACTTTAAGGAATTCACTATTCTACCTAAAATGTATACTTCCGCCTGAACCTATAGAGAAGATAGTAAACTACTTACACAAATGGAAAAAAAAAAGTTTCTAAAAATAAGTGTTTTTATCATGCAGCCATCAAAACAGATAACTCTGTTTTGCATAGTTAATGAAGACTTGGGGGTCATTTTAGCATTTAGATTTTATGATTAACTCTTGCTCAAGGAACTTTTTCCCAAAGGATTCATTAAATGAGATATTTATTTGTATGGTAGTTCTTAAATACATTAATATATTTGTTATATTAGCATATTTCTGTAATAAGGGGGAAAAGCCACTTGTCATATATACACACATATACATGTTGTTTAGTTGTTTCAGTCAGGTCCAACTCTTCTTCACCCCATTTAGAGTTTTCTTGGCAGAGGTACTGGAGTAACTTGCCATTTTCTTCTCTAGCTCATTTTACAGATAAGGAAATTGAGGCAAGCAGGGTTAAGTGACTTGACCAGAGTCACACAGCTAGTAAGTATCTGAGGCTGGATTTGAACTCACAAAGATGAGTATTCCTGATTCCAAGCCCGGTGCTTTATATATTATGTCACCTAGCAGAATGGTATATACCTACACACACACACACACACACACACACACACACACACACAGAATCTTCATTTCATATTTCATGTTCATGTATAATATGGGGTTTGTATTGTCATCATGCTTGGTTTATCCATACAACTTAACATAGAGTTGACACTTTTGACATCTTCAAGAAGTTTTTAAAATGATTTCCTACTCCTGGTGTGTAATGTAGACCGAGATCCCAGCAGACATTCTATAAATCCTCATTTAATGATTGGTTAAATTTATGAATGAATATGCCACTTTTACTTTCCCTCTCTGCAGATGACAGGAGCCATAAGCACGTTATAGAAGATGTTATTTCACTCATAGATGGAGGAACTAGAGAATATGCCACTCAACTCAAGGAAAAACTATTTCGAGGACCTGCAATAAATGTGACTGATTTCTTCAACTGGAGTTCTTCCTTAGAGAAAGCACCTGTACTCATCAATCCAAAGGTAAGGAAGCCGTTGTTTCTGAAAAGGTATTCCTATGAATATTTTCATAAAGTAGAATGGAGTATTTTCAGGTGCTCAAGTCACAGAATTACAGAATCTAAAGGCTAGAATAGACTTTGAGAGGTTATTTCATTTTTTACAAAGGACCACAATACCTCTCCAGATAATTTGTGATAATTCGCACTTGTCTAACCCTCAAAGGTTTACAAAAGCATTGTCTTCCCAAGACTATGAGGAAGCGAGTGTAAATATAACTATGCCTGCTTTACAAATTATGAAATTCCATCTCAGAGAAATTAAATGACTTTCTCATGGTTGTGTAGGTAGTACACACTGGAGCCACAACACCGAATCTTGTGTTCTTTTTCACCACACTGTTGAATCTCCGTTAGTTTGAATGACTGCGACAGAGTGGCTAGTGCTTCTTCACTCAGGGTTCTAGAGGTAACCCTGAGTGGTTGGAGTCGATTTCGAACACTGTCACTCATACCTTAACTGATATGCTTCCCCACCCCCACCCCCCATCATGCAATTGATATCAGTCAGCCAAAGTTAATTACCTCTTAAGAGTATTTACTAAGGTAATATAATAAGAACAGTTGGTATAAAACTTTACCCCAAAAGCCTATAGATAATCTCCCACAAGTATTACAAAGTCAAGGGAAAAAGTGGGCTCAAGCTTAGAGACCACATGTGCAAAGATAGAATTCACACTTTCTAGCTTAATGGAAGTTCTTTTCTTACTTCCTGACATCCTCATAGATTCCTCCAATGTCTAGCACATCGACTTCTTGGAGAGTCCTGAAGCTGCCTTTCCTCAGGGTGTCTAGTCTGACTTTGGCTCCCAATGTATATGTTGCTCTGAGCCAGGGACAGTCTTACCATAACTGATGAGGAGTCCAGATCTTTTGACCTTTTGAAACTCTCAGTCTTCCTCTAGTCAAGGCTGGAAGGGAGGGAGACAGAAACTCCTTCCCCTTAACCCCTAGTTTGTGCCTTTGATTGATTTTTTTTCAATAGAGGTGGAATTCTTCTCATCAGTTCATCAATTCTGTACTTGATTAATGATTCTCATAACTTGAAGAGGAGTTCTCACCTGATGAAATTAAAAGAGCCAGAGCATCTTCTTGCCTTAACTGGTGTTATGAAACTTCCCCTCTTACACATAAAACACTGTAACACATGATTCCCTTTCAAGTACTCTACAATCCAGCCAGACTGACCATCTTACTTTACTATTCCTCTAGCACAACATTTCATCTCCTGTCTCCAGCTGCATTTACTCTCCCTAGGACACATACCCTTCCTCACCACCTCTACCTCGTAGAATATCTAGTTTCTTTCAAAGCTCAGCTTAATTGTGACAACCAACACAAGATCTTACTTGATCCTGCTAGCTGCTAGCACCTCTCCCACAATTACTTTTTGTTTATTTTATATTTTATATACTTAAAAGTTGTCTTCTCCTATGGAATGTAAGATCCTTGAGGGCAGAGGCACTATTTCATTTTCATCTTTGTACTCCCTATACCTAACACAGTCTGGCAGATAACAGGTGTTTGTTGAGTGATTGATAAATAAGCTTCTGTCAAGTCTCAGCAAATTGGATAATACAGTGTCCAGTCATCTTCAGCTTGAAAAATACAAGGTAATTAATTTTTCTTGTTTAACAGAAGGACCAGACTAGTCAGGAGAGTGCACTGTTCCTCTGTACTTGTTCCTATAACTGCAGGGCCATGACAATTGCCAGTCCCTTGCTAGGGTGCTTGTACTTTATGGCGTTTGGGTTCCTCAGAATCTGTTCTTCATTGCATACCCTTCATTTTTATCTTTTCAAACACTGTTTATGCCTTTAACCAAATTGTATTGTCTCCATGGCCCCTGTATTCCTGTGTCATGGTTTCATTGGCTCTCATTTTCCACTGAAGAGTAAAGCAGAATGAATTCCTCTTCTGAGGAATTCTATACAACTCCAGCCCTTGTGTACACTGTTTCTGGCAATGTGGCAATTTGGGAAAGAGCCCTTTCTTTCTGTCAAATAAATATAACAGAGTTGAAAATCTCCATCCTACGGTTTAATTCATAGAAGACTTAAATTGGTGGATCCCCTGCATCATCTCTGAGGTCATAATTTCAACAACACAGTAATTATATTCTGCAGGAATTTAAGGGCAGGAGGTTTTATGTTTCTCCTCTCTTAAATGACTTGATTCCAGAAAGATATTTGGAATTCTGTGTTCCTTTGTTTTATGGAGCTCAGCCCCCAAAGGACCTCTCCCAGACTCCCAGGGTCAGAAGGGAGCATAGAAACCCCACAGTACAACAAGATGCCTCTCTACCACAACACACCTCTGCTTCTGGCCTTTTACTTGCTAATGAAAAAATAAAGTAAAATCTTTTCAGGCAGAACAATATTATATATGATTTCAGACCAGAAGTAGTTATTTCTTTTTTTTTTTTTTACTTAATAGCATTTTTCTATTTATATGCAAAGATAGTTTTCAACATTCACTTTTATAAGATTTTTGAGCTCCAGATTTTTTCTCCCTCTGTCCCCCCCCCAAGATGGCATGCAATCTGATATAGGCTATACATATACAGTCATATTAAATTTATTTCCACATTAGTCACATTGTGAAAGGAGAATCAAAACAAAAGGGAAAAACCATGAGAAAGACAAAAAGGAGAGAAAATAGTATGCTTCAATCTGCATTCAGACTCCATAGTTCTTTCCCTGAATCTGGACAGCATTTTCCATCATGAGTCCTTTTTACTTGTCTTAAATCCTTGCATTGCTGAGAAGAGCGAAGTCTATCAAAGTTAATCATCATACAATGTGGCTGTTACTGTGTACAGTGTTCTCCTGGTTCTGCTCACTTCACTTAATCATCCGTTCACATCAGTCTTTCCAGGTTTTTCTGAAATCCATCTGTTCATCATTTCTTATGAAACAATAGTATTCCATTACATTCATATACCACAACTTTTTCAGCTATTCCCCAATTGATGGGCATCCCCTCAATTTTCAATTCTTGGCCACCAGAAAGAGAGCTGCTATATAAGTATTTTTGTACATGTGAGTCCTTTTCCTTTTTTTATGATCTCTTTGTGATACAGACCTGGTAGTGGTATTGCTAAATCAATGGGTATACACATTTTTATAGCCCTTTGGGCATAGTTCCAAATTGCTCTCCATAATGGTTAGATTCATTCACAACTCCACCAACAATGTATTAGTGTTCCAATTTTCCCATGTCTTTGCCAACATGTATCATTTTCCTTTTTTATCATATTAGCCAATCTGATAGATGTGAGGTAGTGCTTCAGGGTTGTTTTAATTTGCATTTGTCTAATCAATAGTGATATACAGCATTTTTTAAGATAGTTTTAATCAGCAGTATTTATTTCTTCAAAAGAAATTGTTTTTCTTCATCTAATAAACCTCAGGAAATAATCAAGTATAGTAGGTTTCAAATATTTCCTATATACCTATTTTTATATGCAGAAAACTTAGGGCACAGAGTCATTAGAAGTTATCTCTCTGAACTGAAGACTCTAGAACAGTGGTTCTCAACCTTCCTAATGCCTCAACCCTTTAATACCCATATACGGGCGTATCTGCATGTGGGCAGACCCGCCTGGAGACAGATAGAGGAGTGGTGTCTTGGTTCCTAAGACCGTCGTAAATATGTTTTCCAATGGTCTTAGGTGACCCCTGTGACCCCTGTGGAAGGGTCATTCTACCCCAAGGGGGTCACGACCCACAGGTTGAGAACTGCTGCTCTAGAAGAAGGTAAGTTGCTTGAGACCAGGGACTATTCTAGTTCTGGTTTTGTATCCCCCAGTGCATCAAATGTTGTAGGTGCTTTTTAAGTTGAATTGAACTGAGTGGAATTAACTCCCTCCTTGATCTCAAAGCTATGTTCGCTAATGAATTTTGGATAGAGTCGTTGCATTTGCTGTCATCCACAGTCCAGACAACGTGATGTAGCAGAGGTTCTGCCCTGGCTAGCCTAGCGATAGTTCATTCTTTTCATTGGTAGACTTTGGTTCCCACTTGTTTCACTAGATTTGAAAGAGCTGACCCTACTGGTAAGAAAAGTATACACAAATTGTTGATGATCATGAAGTTTATTAATTTATTCTAGTTGCTAAGATGTCATTTAATGCTCCAAAAGACAAAAGTTCCTGAACAAGACATGAGTGACCAGAAAGAACTAATGAACCACCCCAAAGGAGGTTTTAGAATTTATCCTTTTGCGTAATTTGGGGTCAATTGCTTACTCTCTCTAGGACTCAGTTTCCTCATCTATAAAATGAGGGATTAGATTCAGTGACCTCTAGCACCTCTGCCCTCTCTAAATCTGTGATCTTGTGATAAATTTCTCAGGGATGTCATCAGTTCCCATATTTTGTTGTTGTTCAGTGATTTTCAGTTGTGTCTGACTCTTTTGTGACCCCATTGGGGATTTTCTTGGCAAAGATACTGTAATGCTTTGTCATTTCCTTTTCCAGTTCATTTTACTGATGACAAAGCTAAGGAAAGCAGGGTTAAGTGACTTACAACTAGTAAGGAAATGTCTGAAGTCAGATTTGAATCCACAAAAAGGAATCTTCTTGACTCCAGGCCCTGTACTCCATCCACTGTGCCACTTAGCTGCCCCATCATCAGTTCCTAAGGGTTCAATTCTTTCTGGAAGCTGACTTCCAAATCTATAACAGAACTATCTCTCTTGAATTTCTGTCCTACATTTTTAAGTGACAGCTAGACACCTCCACCTCAACATCATTTTAAAATCTCAAATTCAATATTTTCTTCTTCTTTCCCATTACAATCACCACTCTTGAAAATTTTCTCTTTTCTATTGAGAGTCCCAGCTGTCCTCCAAGTCACCCAGACCCATAACCTTTGAATCACCTTTGACTTGTCCCTCTGTCATCCCTCACAGCCAATCACTTGCAAAATTTTGTTGATTCTACTTCCACAACATCTCTCACATCTTTTCCCTCCTCACTACCTACATTGCCAACATTCTATGCCATGCTCTCAGCATGTTTCACCTGGACTATCTTAATTTCTTAGGTTTTTTTAAGGGGAAAGGATTGGGTTGTTTGGGGATTTTTTTTGGAGGGAGGAAGGCAAGGCAATTGGGGTTAAGTGATTTGCCCAAGGTCACACAATTAGTAAGTGTCAAGTGTCTGAGGCCGCATTTGAACTCAGGTCTTCCTGACTCCAAAGTCCGGTGCTCTATTCACTACACCACCTAGCTGCCCCCAATAAAGAAAAATAATCCACCTGAACTATCTTAATAGCCTCTTAATTATTCTCCCTCTTTCTATTTAGTCTCTCATCTACCCTTTACACAATTGTCAAAATAATCATCCTAAGATGCAGGCCTAACTACATCATTCCCTTGCTTCAGCAAGTTTCTTGAGAAATTTTTACGGATCCCCATTTTCTCCAAGACAAAATAGAAACTCGTTAGCTTGACATTTAGAGCCCTACACAGTGTGGCTATGACTTGCTTTTACTCTCCTTCATACACTTTGTTATAAAATAACTGAGCTATAAGCTATTCCCTAAATTTGACATGACATCTGCCTCTGTGTTTTCATATGAATTGTCCTTGATTGTCCTACATGCCTGGAATGGACACCTTCCCAGATTTTCATATTTCTGAATGAGGATAAAAAGAAGATGCTTTCTACAAAAGATTTTAAAATGCCAGTGTTGTATAAAGTATTATGGCTTTATTATATCATATTTTAACATGGGAAGACTCAAGGTCTAAAGAGACAATGAAGGGCAAGAAACATATGAGAATAAGTGTACAGGAACAGGGTCTATAGGCAAAGAAGCCCTCTGGGTCTCAGTTGCCAGAGGGATGGGATGCAATCAGGTTTCAGGTACTGTGATGGTTGCATGCATAGGGAGGGCAGCCACTGGGGTCTGGATACAGTGGTCTTCAGGTCATAGCACAAAGAGGGATGGTGATGAGAGATGGTTTTTCAGAGAGGCTGACTTCAGACTTGGCACATCCAGGTTTGACCAACTCTCTTCTTTACTTCCTAGCCAATACTTGGAACAGCCAAGTCCTTCATCTCCTCCACAGCACAGAGTCTTGTCAAGTGTGGAGAGAACAGGTTTTTTTTAGGAAGAGAACAGGTTCTTTTTCAGGAATATTATTTTGGTTTCTTGCTTCAAATGCTGTACAGAAAGAAATGCTAAGGATTGGCCAAGGAAGGCCTCACGCATATAAGCACAGGATATGGACATTTCCAGAAAAGGGATGGTCTGTGATATCAAGAAGGAGGAATATGTAGGTTCAAAAGAGATGCAGCTTGAAACAAGTGAGCTTTACAGTTCCTGGAGAGGTCTCCCAGAAGAGGGGAATTTTGGAATGATTTTGTTCCCTCTCAATAGAATCTAAATTCTTTTAGGGTATGGAGAGCTTTCATTTTTATCTTTGCATCCCCAGTATCTCCCATGGTGCCTGGCACATAATAGGCATTTAATACTCATTTGATAAATCAAATTAACTTGAATTGTTCTGATGAGGCCACATCTGGGATGTGGTATATGTGGCATTCAGTTCAGGGTGCCACATTCAAAAAAAAAAAATGAATATTGACAAACTGAATATCCTTCAGAGGTGGCTGACCAGATGATCAGGCAACTGGAGACCATGGCATACAATGAGAGGGTGAAGGAGCTGGGAATGTTTAGAATAGAGAAGATCTAGGGAGAATGATAACTATCTACAAGTATTTGAAGGATTGTCTTCTATAAGGGAGATTAGACTTAATCTGCTTGGTCCTAGAGAAGAAAACTAGGAATAACGAAGGAACACAGGACAGAAGCAGATTCAAGCTTAATGAAAGGGAAAACTTCCCAATACTTCCCAGGTCTCTAAGAGTAGAATGGATTGCTTTGGAAGGTAGTGGGTTCCAGATCAATAGAGGCCTTCAAGTGAAGGTTATATAACTTGAGGTGTTGTCTAGAGGAATCCTGGTCAGGTAGGGGTTGTACTAATTGGTCTCTGTAGTCACTTACCACTTTAAGATTCTGTAAGTGCAAGAGTCTGGGCCATTAGGTGGCACCATCGTGCATAGAGCACTGGGTTGGAGTCAGGAAGACTCATCTTCCTGAGTTCAAATCTGCCCTCAGACACTTAACAGCTGTGTGACCCTGGGCAAGTCACTTAACACTGTTTACTTCAATTTCCTTATCTATAAAATGAGTTGGAGAAGGAAATGGCAAACTACTCTAGTATCTCAGCCAAGAAAACCCTAAATGGGGTCACAAGGAGTCAGACACCACTGAAACAACTCAACAACCAGTGTAAGAGTAAGTGATCAATATATATCATAGTTTGATAGAATGTCAGGTAAACCTCATTTTACTGCATTAAACTTAGAACCTGCCCCAATAAGCAGGGCAAGTCAAGTAATTGTTCAGAGATTTGGAATTTGAGCTCTGACAAAAAGCACAATAATATGTTTAGATGGCTTTAATGGTTTGGAAATATGGATTTTCACTAACCTAATTTCACTAACCTGCTAAACAATACGGTAATACCTTCCAGAGAAAGAATTGATGGAGTCTGAATGCAGGTGAAAGCATACTATCTTCACTTTATGTTTTTCATGATTTTTTCCTTTTGCAAACTGTAATTTTTTTTTTGCAAATGGTTTCTTTCACAACATGACTAGTATGGAAATATGTTTTACATGATTTCACATGTATGACCTATATCAAATTGCTTACTGTCTTAGGGAGGGGGAAGGGAAGAGAAGAAAGTAGAAATTTTGGAACTTAAAATTTTTATTAAAAAAAGGAATGTTAAATATTGTCTTTACATGTAATTGGAAAAAATAAAATACTATTTAAAAAATTCAATGATGCAAGAAATTTTGAGGCCCTTCATTTCTAAGTTACCTGAGAACTGAATATGCTGTGAATAGCCAAACAAAAAGCCAATCAGCCCAGGAAAGAAATACATGATCTTATACAATACACACTAGCATTCACTTAAATATTCATTAAGCACTGAATGTGTGTTTGAAGAATGTTTAGGCAAGGCCCTGGGGGAAATACAAGATCACAAGAGGCAGCAGATTGAAGAGAAAGGAACACTTGGCTCTTTAAACAGAGAAATAGAACTCAAATTCTGCTTTATCCATTTATGTAACTTTGTTAAACTTGAGGGAGTCACCTAACTTTTCTTGGTCTCAAATTCTGACTCTGCAAAATGAGGTGCTTGGATAAAATCATCTCTGACGTTCCTTCCAGCTCTAAATCCTAGGATCCTAAGACACAGGTCCATGATAATAGTAATCCTTAAATTATTATTGTTGTTGATAATAAAGAGCATTTGCATAGCAACTTAAGGTTTTATCTGTTATCTCATTTGATCTGCAGTTGTCTCCAATCAACAATCTGGTTCCTGTGAGAATGAAAGATGCACATGAAAAAAAACAAAATTTGGAAAAATCTATAAATGACTATCTTGCTGAGTACAGTGTCCACAAGTGCCAGCCCTGTCAAAATGGAGGCACTATCATGCTGTTGGATGGGGAATGTATGTGTGCCTGTGAAATCGGTTTCCAGGGAATCGCTTGCCAAGTCAAGCCAATTATTTGAAGGTGAGGAAAATTCTTTTGAGAAAAAACATTCCCTCCCAGGCTATTTTGCTTGCAAACTGCTCACTTCTAGATTACCCATGAAAGCTAAAGATGATTGTTGAATCAATAGTGGAAAATAATAAATTATTTTGGAATTCCATTTTTCACAGTAATTTCTACATTTTCCTTCACCAGCTTTTTATCAGGACTGGAAATTCAATTCAACAAGCATTTGTTAAATTCCTAGCATCTGCCAGTTACTATACTAGGTTCTATGGATATTGTGGGAAAAAAAATCAAAATCCCTGCTCTCAAAGAGCTAACATTTGATTAGGAGAGGAAAAAGCAAAGTAAGGTAAAAAGATGGATTTCTAGCCTATCCTTGCTTCCTCTGATGAAAATCCAAATGACAAGGAAAATCCACAATAGGGAGAAAAATAAAACTAGCTAGACAAGTAATCCACAGACTAGATGGAATGAGCCATCCTGAAAATGCCTTAGAGAACTTTATTAGCTAGTGACACGGGGAGTCAAGGAGTTCAGTAAAGTCCAGAAACCCCAATAACCAGAGTCCCTGGGAAGCAATCTGGAATGAATTCACAAATTCAGGCATTCTCTGAGTCAAAGTGGCAAAGATGTATTGTTATGCTATACAGTGGGCAAGAGTTCTTAGGGAACCTGCAACCTTAGAGGGGTGTACATTATAGTTTATATAGGATAACTATAGTAAAACCTGTGCCGAATATGCTAACTAGGTGAATCAGGATGGGATTAGGGAGGAGTTAAGGAGTAGTCAGTTCTTAAAGGAACATGCACTTTTAATATCTATTGCGTAGATATTTTACCCAGAATTCAGTGGGAAATAGCCGAAGGGGGGCTACATGGAGGTGTGGTTTTAGGCTTGAAACATCATTAAGCCAGGTAGTGGTTAGGGCTTACCAACCTGCCACCCATCAATGTCATGTTTGACAAGATGAATGTTGGGAGTATATGTATATCCCAAGCTTATGAGGGATTCAGGATGTATGTAATGAGCTAGGGAATATACATATGACTGAATCTAGGATACGTACAATAGGTATGGCCCAGTACACAGCTGGGTCAAACTACTAAATTCTGTAGATCAAGCTGGCTACAATATCAGGAAGAGAGATAAGTATTTTATTGGGGCATGCTATCCTCGAGCTAGAGAGAAACTGCCTGAGACAGTGTTTTGAGGTTAGGGAGAAATGTGATTTTGGAACTGGATGTGATTTTACAAACTGGGGTTCAAGCACAAGCACCTAAGCATCCCACATAAACGTTGCAATAGACCATGAAACGTTAATGTGAAAATGCTCTTGCTGGTGATTATAGTCTGATTTGATCAATGGTGGCACACTGGAGCGAATTGTTCCACATTCCAAGACCCATTGTTAAATTTCCAATGTGAGTATTTACACCTCTGAAATCAACAAATGACAGAGATCAGGGATTGGCTTATTGCTGTGTTGATTAACAAGGCTTAAGAAAGTGGTGGACAAAAATGTTAACGATGCAGATTAAACTTAAAAGTGTGCCCCATGAACATTGTGTTTTCAGAGTCTACTATTAAACATTTACCAGCATAACCCTGAGTCTGATGCATCAGATGTTCATTAGTACAGGGATTCTTCACTAGAACATTTCTTAATATAGTGAGTTCAGGAGGACTGAGTGACTGAATAAATAATTAAATTAACTAATTATTAAATACTTATTATATGTTTGGCATTGTGCCAAGCCTGGGGATGTAAATACAGGCAAACAAAATTCTACTATGTCTTCAAAGCACTTAGATTCTAATGGGGGAAGATGACACAAAGGAAAGAGTAAGAAAAAGGGGAGGGGTTCTGAGGGTACACATGAGGCAGCATGGTGTGGAAAAAGCAGGGACATGGCCTGGGTAACCTGATTCTGGGCAAGATAAGGCAAGAGGTCAGGGTTCAAGGGGCAGAATCTGAGTTCCAGAGGGGATGGGAAGAAAAGCATAGCCAGAGTGAAGGTGGAGTGGTTTGGAAATGGTCAGGAAGAAGATGGATGGGTCATCCCCTGCAATTAGCCCTGGAATAGCTCAGAGTTAGATATGTTTCTAAATCTGCCAAATGGTCACAACTGTAGCTCTACCTCACACCTGTAGTCCCTGATCTTTGGAGTGGGGATTGAAACTAGTGGATCACTTGAGTTCAACATTCTGAGTTGTAGTAGGGCTAAAACTGATAGCATTTCTATACCAAGTCTCACACCAATATGGTTAGTTCCTGAGGGCAAAGGGATGTTAGGCTACGTACAAAAGATGAATTGACCCAAATGGGGCAATTTCAAACTTCCATGCCCATTAGTAGGGGGACATGGCTGTAAGTTATACTTCAAGCCAAGACATGATAGAGAAACCCAAATTGTGTGTGTGTGTGTGGGGGGGATTATGACAACCCACCTTCCCTATACTAGTGACCCACCCTGGGTTTATGTTCTCTGGGAGGCACTTCCTCCCTCCTCTCCAGCTCCAGAGAAAATGCTCTAGGCTCACATATCATTGTACCTCATGGGTTATGGTCAAATCGCCTTTTACATCAACATATTTCTCCTGCTCGAAGAGTTGTTAAACTAATTGATTTTTAGCTTTTTAAAAATCATGTTTTTGTTTTTTTTTTTACTAGATCTGTGATTTCAGTGTTGTAGAGAAACTTCTACCAAATGCAGATCAGCACCTGCTCTGTACCTCATATTATTAGACCATCACCTGGGGTTAAGTGATTTACCCAGGGTCATGCAGACAGCACAGGTCAGAGATAAGACTTGAATTCAGGTCTTCCTAAACTCTGAGGTCAGGTCTCCATCAAATCCACCAAAGGTGTTACCCTCCCTAGTATGGCCAAACCAGATTAAAATGTAACTGGGAAATATTTAATAAAATAAATAAAAATGAAGATAGATAACTATATTTTAAAACTGATTCATTATGTAGCCTGCAAGGATACTTACATAGAATTGGAGACCTTTCCTTTGCATTTGAGTCTGACATCCCTGCCCTGCACTAAGCTGTCTCTCAGAAAGCTAACCTACTCTTCAACATTTCTTCACTCCTTAGATCTCTTTTGTTAGCCAGCTATCTTTCAGCACAAACTTTGAAGTATGGAACTTCTTCTCATTCCTCACTGTCACCTGAACAACTCCAGATTTCCCTAGAGTTTCAAAATGGCCTATTCCAAGCATCCCTATTGAAGACTAGAATCATAGAATCAAACGAAACTCAACAGTTTCCCTGTGGTTTCAGATGGCCTCACTTGACCTAAATTAAACACTGAACGCTTTTGATAACTTACATCTTTAAACCCCATTGAATATATGGGTGATTTGTAAGCTATTTCAGAATGAATAAGAATTCAATCAGATTTAAACATTGTTTCTTGAATATTTATTGTGCACTAAGTATTCTCAAAGACACATGAGACGTCCATTAAAAGAATCACAGAATTTGAGAGTTGGAAGAGAGCTCAGAATCCATTCAGTTCAATGCATAACCAAAAAGAATCTCCCTTGCAACCTAGCCAATAAATAGTCATGCACTTTTTGTTCGAAGGCTTCCAATGAGGACATGCTATTCTTTTTTTTCTTTTGTTTATTTTTAATTTACATAATTCATTTCCACGAGATTTTGAGTTACAAATTTTCTCCCCATCTTTACTCTACCCACCACCCCAAAACAGCAATCCCATTGTATGCCCCCCTCCCCAAATCTGTTCTCTCCTATGTCCTCCCCTCCCCCATCACCCCTCTGACTTTCCAGTAGGGCAAGATGGATCTCCCTACCCCAGTGCCTGTATATCTTAATTCTAGTTTCATGTAATTAATAATAATAACATATACATTTTTTTTAACATTTGGTTATAGAACTTTAAATTCTAGATTCTTTCTCTTCCACCCTCATCACCCACTCCCACTGGAAAGGCAAGCAATTCAATACAGGCTGTACATGTGTAGTTACACAGAACATCTCCACAATAGACATGTTGTGAAAGACTAACTGTATTTCCCTCCTTTCTATCCCGCTCCCTCACCTTGTTCTCTTCTCTGCTTTGTCCCTGTCCCTTTACAGAAGTGTGCTTCTAACAATCCTTCCCCTCCCACTCCTCCATATTTCCCCCTTTCATGCCCATACCCCCTACCCTCTTGTAGAGCAAGATACCCAATTTAGAGTGTATGTCATTCCTTCCCTAAGCCAAACTCAATGAGAGT
>CM053587.1:78482969-78527053 GCA_028646515.1 Pseudochirops corinnae
GATACCCAGTTTAGAGTTTATGTTGTTCCTTCCCTAAGCCAAGTTCAATGAGCCTTGACTCACTTCTTAAAGAGACCTATTCACTGAATGGGCATTGCCTCACTCAAAATGAAAACCTGAAAAGACCTTAGCTTAAAAGAGTCAGGGTCTTCCATTGCATCCTGAGTCACCTCCAGTCATCCTGATAAATATTTGGTCACTGGACTCAGATGGCTCCAGGGGAGAAAGTGAGGCTGGTGACCTTGCACAGGCATCTCTCACTCAAATCAAAGTCAATTGCAAGTCATGTCATCATCTCCCTGATGTCATGGTCCTCTTCAAGAACTAAAGATAAACCACACACACATACACGCACACACAATAAATGTTTATTGATTGATCGATAGCAACAATATTGTAAAGACATTTTTGGAACACCTGGGATTTCTGATCAATATAATGATAATCACAGCTCCAGAGAAATCTTGATGAAACATGCTACTTACCTCTAGACAGAGAGGTTATAGACTCAAAATGAAGATGCAGTGTTTTTCTTTTTAGACATGACTAATGCATGAATTTATTTTTTCTTGACTCTACATGTTTGTAATGGGTTTCATGTTTTTTACTTTTTCATTTTGGGGGAGTTAAGGAGGAACAGAATTTGGAGATGAAAATAAAATGAAATTGAATTTAAAAATTAAGAGAAAAAATGTAGATCATTAGAAAGGTGGTGGTGGCCTTAGCAAAAATAGAAGAGTTTGGAAAAGAGGCAGATATAGGGGAAAGATTATGCAATGTTACAGATCTGGACCTACAGACCCTGCTTATCTCCCTAAAGCAAAAAAGGGTGGGTGGGATTCTTATTCATAGATGAAGGCCCCGGGGCACACTCACCCTTTGAAGGACACCTGTTGAAGCTCCAAGGTGATCCTGGGGATGAGGGCTAGTGTCCTGGAAAGGGGTGGCAGTGATTTTTCCAATTCCACTTGTTTAATTGCTCCAGTGGGTGCTAGGTATTAGTTAAGTTAAAACCACTCTGTGAGGGGTATCTCAGAACAGGGTAGGTGGGGAACTTGCATAGTCAAGAGAGGGGACTGTATCAACAATGCAGTATTAACAATGCCTGCAGTAACTATAAATATGTTGTTATTAATCACAAAATATAACAGGATCTCTATATGGGGGACATAGCTAGAACATTTATTCAAATACCAGAAAACTGAGTCCCAAAACCAGAAAGTCAAAGCCATCACAGTAGCCATGGAGTTGGCACACATAGTTAATGCAGTAAATACCCATATTCTCAAGCCTTCTAAACAAAACAGGCTACCTCAGGCAAAGATCCTCCTCTCCTCACTCACAGTAACTGCTCAGCTTCCATGCAGCTTGTTCCCTGCAGCTCCAGACCCTTGCAGTTCCCATCCCCGGCAGTCCTCAGCAGGAGTCATTAGCAGAGTTCTGGCTGGCTCAAAAAAAAAAAAGAAAAAGAAATTCTCACTGCTTCTGCTCTAGCCCGGCTCCTACTCCTCTCCGGCTCCTTCCTGCTACATCAGCAAGTCCAAGGGGCATAGAAGATCGTCAAATCTCATTACCATTGCAGGGACTGAGTAGAATAGTGTCCTAGGAGTAGAGTAGGTTTGTTGGATTGGAGATAATCACCATGACTGGTTTTTACTGGGAAAAAAAGACCCTTGTTCCTACCCTCTAATTGGTTGAAATTTAACTTTATCCTATCATAGGGCCCTGGACCCTGCTTTGGCCTGGAGGAAGAAAGATATTCCATTTTTGGCAGTAGTAGGAATCAATTAGTGCCCTAAGATAATGCACTCCTTCAAGGGAAGGATCATCATACTCTTTTTATATAAGTGAACATTTTTGCAGAGTATCTTGCATATAATAGGAATCTGCTAGCACTCACTGTCCAGCAGAATTGAATTGAATTACCATCTCTATGCTGATGACTCTCAGATCTACCTTTCCCTGCTTCAACCTCTCAGCTGAACTCCAGTCTCACATCTCTGACTGTTTTTCAGACATCTCAAATTAGAAGTCAGTAGACATCTTAAATTCAATATATCCAAAACAAGACTCTTTGTCTTTCTCCCTAACCACTCCCCTTTCTCCTCACATTTTTTATTACTGTAGAGGGCAACACCATCCTATCAGTCTTATAGGCTTATAGCCAGGGAGTAGTCTGGGATTCCTCACTGTCTCTCACTCTCCATAACTAATTTGGTGCAAAATCCTTCTGATTTCACCTTTACAGCATCTCTCAAATATGACCCCTTCTCTTCTCTAACACCATCACTCTAATACAGGTCCTCATCATCTCATGCGTTGATTACTACAATAGTCTTCTGGTGGGTCTGTCTGCCTCAAATCTCTCCCCGCTCCAAGCCATCCTCCATTTAGACACTGAAGTGATTTTCTGAAAAAGCAGGTCCAACAATGTCATTCATCCCTTACTAAAAATTTAACTCTGGTGGCTCCCTATTACCTCCAGGAACAATAGCAAAATGCTCTATTTGGAATTCAAAGCTCTTCATGACTTAGCCCTCTCCTACCTTCCCAGTCTTATCTCACCTCCTTACTCCCTAACACATACTCCTTGATCCAGTTACACTGGCCAACAGTAAACAAAATGATCCATTTCTGCACTATGGGTATCCTCTCTGCCTGTCCCCCAAGCCTGGAACACTCTTTCTTCTCTGCCTCAAGTACTGTCCTCTCTGGCTTCCTTTAAGTCCTAATTAAAATCCTACCTCCTACTGGAAGCCTTCCTTAACCCCTCTGAATTCCGGTGTTTTCCCCTCTACTAATTGTCTGCTTTTTAGTGATGTTTAAGGTTTGTTCTGTATATCTTGTTTGCCCAGTGTCTCTCTCATTCACTTGCAGCAGGGCAGGGACTGTCTTTTACCTTTTTTTGTTATTCCCAGCACTTAGCACTGCACCTGGTATATATTAGGCACTTAATAAATGTTTATTGTATGGATGACTGAATGATTGTCACGACTAAATGAAGTATCTGAATCTTAGCTGTTTGCAAAACAAAACAGAATTCCAACAAGTGATGGATTGGGGAACTTTTTTGTCTCACTGTATCCTCTGTTCAAGTAGATGAGATGGGCTGTGGGGGCCTGATTCTGATTGACAAGCAACATGTTTTTCTAGTAGTGAGATAAGCAATTTATCATGTTTCCCTAGTAGTGAAATTAGTAGAGTAACATTGACTTGGCCTTTGTCAGTAAAAACACTTAATTTTTTTCAGAGTCAAATTGACAGATACTTATGAATTCAAATATTCAAAAAAGATTCAGCTTGTAAGCCTGTAGCCCAGTACCACTCCTGGGAGTATCCCGGGGCAGCTAGGCAGCTAGTCAGGAAGATCTGAATTCAAATCTGGCCTCAGATACTGACTAGCTGTGTGACTGAGTCACTTGACCTCTGTCTGTCTAAGTTTGCTCACTCATGAAATGAAGGTAACCACAGCACCTACATTGCAGGGTGGTTGTGAGGATCAGATGAGATAATATTTGTAAAGCACTTAGAACAGTGCCTGGCACATGGTAGGTGCTGGAGAAATGCTTATTTAAGTTTGGCCAAATCAGCTCTTCAGATGAGAGGTAGTGTGGTGCAGCGGAGAGAGTGTTGCACTTGGATTCGTCAAATCAGAGTTCAGATTCTGGCTTTGTCACAACTCATGTCAGCATGGGCAAGGCATTTAACCTCTTTGGGTCTCAGTTTCTTCATCTGTATGATGAGAGGATTGAATTATTTCCCTTGAGGTCCCTTCCAACTCTGTGACTCCATTTCCAATCTCTGTCTATGATCCTATGATCCTCAGACATTCAACCTTGCTGGGCCTCAGTTTCCTCATGTGGAAAATAAGGGTGTTATATCAAATGGCCTCACTGGGGAGACAAAGACGAAAATGGAACAGTTTCTGACATTGAGGAACTTAAATTCCACCAGGAAGACAACAGTTACATGCAAATGGAGCATTACATCACATAGGTACATGCATGTAACTCTCTTTACTATATCAGGCTCATATCTGATGAAGAAGGTTTTTTTTTAATGACCACATTCAGAATAGCCTTGAGATGCCCCTAGAATTAGAGTTATGAAATGGTTCATGATGATGCCCTGAGTTAGTAAGCAAAAACAATGGGCTCAGGTTAAAGATCCCTCTCCAGGGCTAGGAAGGATCCCTCTAATCTGTGATTCCCAGAGCTGCCTTGTGCTCTTAGGTTGTCAATGAAGGGACCCGAGTTGTAAAATGATCCATCCATTTTGGAGAACAAGCTAGAATTATTCCCAAAGAGTTATTAAACTACCTAGATCCTTTGACCCAGCAATATCACTACTTGGTCTGTTTCCAAAGATGATTAGGGAAAAAGGAAAAGAAGTTATGTGTTCTAAAATGCTTGTAGCAGCTGTCTTTGTGGTGGAAAAGAACTTGAAATTGCAAGGATGCCAATCAAAAACATGGAAAGACTCGTATGAAATAATGAAGAACGAAACGCGTAGAACCAAGGGAATGTTGTATACAATAACAGCAATATTGCTTTAAGAAAAACTTTGAGCAAATAAGTTATTTTGTCTATTATAAATACCCAAATTAACTATAAAGGACCTGTGAAGAAAGACACTATCTGTATCCAGAGAAAGAACTGATAAATAGATGTATAGAATAATTTTACATTCATATACATATTTGTGTCTAATAGTAGACATCTCTAAAAAAAGAAAAAAAAACTACAAGATAATTTTGTTGTCTATTGGAAAGGGATAGCAAGTTGTGCATAGTAGATTTGCAGTTTCATGTACTATCATTTTTTATTGGACTATGTTATGGAAATACTTGTTTTATTCCATAAATTAAAATAAAATAAAATAAAAAACCAAAGGGACACTGGGAAACAAGGTCAGAGTCAGTCACAGATGTTTGAGAGATTAGCTAGATCCCTCAACTACAATCTTTAAAGTAATAATAAGTAATACAAAAGATCTGGTGACAGTCGCATCTTGATAAAGTAAGGCAAAGGACAGAGGTAAGGACCACGGATTCCTCCTGCCTGTTTTTCTCTCATTGCTTCATGATCATATTAAAACAAACCAACTAACAAACCAAAACAAACACAGATGTGCAGGGTCAAATTTTCCTTGTTCCTTTGGAGTCACATCTTGTGTTCTTCACTGTAGGGTTGGTTTTGAAAAAGAGAACTTCAAATGTCCCTACTACTGACTGCTGCTAACCTTGATGTTGTTGCTGTGTTGAGTATAGAGATCTCAGCACCCTTCTCTCCTTGTCCCCTTGAGAGATCCTCAAAAGGACCACCTATTAGTCCTAATCTTGTGTCTATCAGTCGATAAACATTTATTAAGTGCCCATTAGGTGTCAGACACTGTACTAAGGGCTGGAGATACCAAGAAAGGCCCCTGAGGCCATTCTCTGGTCCCCATGCATTTTTGGCCTCATAAGTGATTACTTGCTAAATAATTTTAGATCAATTCCTCCTGGTACTCTTGAAAAATCACTTCCTATCTTGTGTTTTTGGGTTGATCTTTCAGACAAAGGGTTCCACATTCAACCATGTTCTGTTGAATTAATCCCACCCCATCAAGGTAGGGGTCCTTCCAGTCATTGACCAACACTGTTTAAGCAAAGGGCTCATCATCCCAGAATTGTCCTTTTGGTTGTTGACCTCATTTCTGTTAAATCCTCTGGGTACAGATCTTGGGCGATGTGAGGGAGGAGGCCTCATTAACACTTTGAATTTAATCTATTGGTGTTCATCCTACTTTGTAAATTACTTTTAAAAATGATTAGCCTAAGGTTTTATTTTTAAATAGATCAGCAAAATTTGCATTGACTTCACCCACATGTGCTAGTGACAACCTAAGCTTTCCTCTTAGCTTTAGCACATCAGTGGGCTCATGGTTTGGCACTTGATAAATGCTTATTGATACAACTGTAACTGTGGTTATAGCAAATGTATATTGAAATCTCCCAGGAATACAGATTCAGATGAAAATCTTGCTAAAAAGAAAGATTGGGGAGGGATGAAGAATTAACCACATCTTAGGTCAGCTGTTTGAATTCCCATTCCATAATACTGATTTCTTTTGGGTCATGGGCATTCCAAGATTTAGGTCTGGAAGAGACCTTAAAGATCATCTTGTCCACCCCCCCTCATTCTACAGATGAGGAAACTGAGGATCAGGGAGAGTAAGTGACTTTTCCAAGGTCATATAGGTCATAATTCAAATTTATGTAACACTTTATGGAATACAGAAGTTTTTTTTTTCAATATTGGTAGTAATTAGAGGAGCTGGGATTTGAATCTATGTCTTCAGAAACCAAATCTAAACCTCCCATTACACCAAGGCTCATGGCTGAGCTGTAGAATTTATTTTAACATTCTTACGCATTTTAAATATCTTCATTGTCTATTTTGTTTCCCTAAGCAACTTGAGGTTAGGTGGATAATACCTTAATCTATCATATTCCTCACTGCCACCTACACAGGCTAGGAATGCAGTGGGTGCTCATTAGATATTTGTCAAATGGATGAATTGAAATCATATCTCAACCATCTGAATATCTGAAAGGAAATATACATCAGATCCATTTGGGTAGAAAACCCAACTCTACCCTTATCCCACCACCAACTAGTTTCCCTTCTCCCCCAAAAGAAAAACAATTAATAACAAAGTAGATTGCTTAAAAAAAAAAAGATCCTTTTTCTTTAATTTAAGAAGGATTCTTTCCAACAGACAAGGGGAAAGCCATTACCCAGAGGACTTTCTTGCCAGTCCCAAATCATTCTCGTGATCTCTAGGCAGCCAAGAAAATAATGATCTGAAATAACATTTACTGGAATGGGATGTAGAAGCCCCTATTTGGATGACTCTTGGGTGATTCACAGGGGCAATTTCAGAAATTTGCAGGCTTCAGACTCTGCTCTTATTAAATATATATATATATTTTTTGATAAATTCCTCTGGTACTCTTGAAATCTGGCTGAGTAGTCAAATTTGAAGGAGAAAAAGGATCAAAAAAAGGTCAAAAGAGGAAAGAAACAAAAAGCCAAAACCAGGATTCATCAACTGTGAAGAATGGTTAAGTGTGAGGTGTTTCCTCACAGGTATCAATCGTGTAACTCCCAGCACTTTGGTGATTTTATAAATCTCTGTGTATGTTTCTTTTCTTCCCAGTCCCTTATATTGTTAGGCATAGCTCTGTAGAAGTTTTAAAAGGAAATACCCGTGGGAGGTAGGATTCTTGACTGTGCTTGGTTGGATGCTCTATTGATAAAATCATATAAAGTGTACAGGTGTTGACAACCTGGGCAGCTGGAGTATCTGGGGTTACAGGAAGTCCATCACATTTCTGAGCTGCTTTCACTCTACACTTTGTAGTAAGTAAGGAAATGGAAATAATTCACCTCCTCCTTTCTTTGTCAGCATACCATTGGCAGCCCCTTCTTCTCACCATTTGTCTCGGCCATCTTCCTGAGCACATATAATTAACAACAATAATGCTTTATACATACCTAACACTTCCTAAGTGATGTCCTTTGATCTTCACAATGAAGTAAATGAGTATTTACTATACCAGACACTGTGCTAAGCATGTTTATAAATATCCTTTCATTTAATCCTCACCACAATACTAGGACATAGGAGGTCTTATCATTTCCATTTTGTAGAGGAAGAAATTTGAGGCAGGCAGAGATCTGACTTGTCCAGGGTCATACAGCTAATGCGTGTCTGAAGCTGGGTTTTAACTCAATTCTTCCTACCCCAAGGCCCAGCATTCTGCACTACATATATAATATCTAGCTGTTCCAATAACCCTTAGTTGGTTGGTTTTAATATTTAAAATATACATAGATTTTGTTATATCTTCATTGGATCCTGGGGCTAAAAGAGCTTTGTTAGTCATGCAATCTGTTCCTTTGCCCAGGAGGAAGATTGTACTCAAATCACTGTGGAAAGATAATTTTTTATTCTTATTATTTACAAATAAAAAAACTCGGTAATTTTCCTTAGAAAAACATTCTTATTTCCCAAGGATTTTCATTCAATAAATTCTTCCTGTTATCTATCAAGCTTACGTTGAGCTGGTTATGCCCTTTTGATGCACTAGATGGGAAATTGATTTTTCACCCCCATTTTTCATGTAGTATTTGAATGTATTAACTCTTTCCCCTCCACACCCCCCAAACCACTCCAACGCACACAATTCACTCCCTTTATTATTTAAAAAAAAGAGGCAACTCACAGTGACCACTATCTGTGTAGCTCATCGAGGTAGCTTTCTGGTTTATATGGCGAGTGAGATGCTGTTGACTTTGTCTCATAGCCTTGAAGTGGAAAGAACACTAGGTGAGGAGGACCTATGATGGAATTGTGACTCTCCTGTTTTCTAGCCTTGTGAACTTCATCTCTGTGGGCCCCAGTTTCCTCACTTATAAAATGAAGAAATTGGAAAAGACTATCTCTAAGGCCCCTTTTACCTCTATAATTCTATGATACAAGGATTTGAAATCTCCCACAACTTTCCATAACCATCCCTTGTTAAATTAATGGAACCAATGGAAGTCTCCCAGAGGCACCTAGGTCTTTTGACTTGGCTGCTTGGGTTGCAACTATTATGTTCATCTTCTCCCCTCAGGCTCTTAGGCAGACGTCTAAGGCTTCATAAAATACAGCCATCACATGCAGTACACATTCTAAAGTAGGCTCATTAAAATTTCAGGCTCCTGAAAGGTTTGGAGGAATCTCAAAAGACTAATCAGGAAATAAGGCAAAGAAGCTCTGGTTTGGGGTCTATGGGTTATGATGATAATAGTAATTAATAACCATCACAATAAGAACATTAGCCAGGATTATATAGTGCTTTAAGATTTATAAGCTGCTTCATATACATTAACTAATTTGATTCTCACAAAGTATTTTGAGGTAGATGCTATTACTATCTCTCTTTTACAGATGAGAAAACTGAGGCTGAGAAAGGTTAAGTGATTTGCCCAGGGGGTTATATAAAATATATACATATATATACACACACACATACACACACACAGATATACATACCTGTATGGATATATGTGTATATTCTATACATTGTATATATGTAGCAGATATTATCTATATGTCTAGGTATATATAGGGGCAGGTAGGTGGCACTAGGCCTGGAGTCAAGAAGACCTGAGTTCAAGTCCAACTTCAGACACTTACTGGCTGGGTGACCCTGGGCAAGTCACTTGACTATGTTTGCCTCAGTTTCCTCATTTGTATAATAAGCTAGAGAAGGAAATGGCAAATCATTCTGGTATCTTGGCCAAAGAAGCCCCAAATAGGGTCACAAAGAGTTGGACACAACTGAAATGACTCAACAACAGAAAACCTACGTATGTGTATAGTACATCCATCATCTATCTCTCTATCTATCTATCTATCTATCTATCTATCTATCTTTCTATCTCTCTCTCTCTCTCTCTATCCATCCATCCATCTGACCATCTGTCCATCTATCTATCTATATTTCATACCTGCTCCACTGAAAGCCTCACTGAAATCATTCTAGGGAAGGAATCCCTTCAGACAATCCTGATGTTTCAAGAATCTCACATCTCAAGAATTCACTTCATAATAATCAGAAAAGAATCAAGTGCTACCTAAATATATAAATGCTTTTCTTTGTAAGCCTTTGGTACTTACAGCTAGTTTTTACTATATCAACTTCCAGTAGTTCTGTTCCTTGTTGTTTTATAGCCTAAAGGAAGAAAATGACCATTTACTATGTGCAGGCACTGTGTTAAGCATTTTATAAATACTATTGTTACAGGACCTTGGGAGGTAGGTACTGTCATTATTCTTATTTTATAGGTAATGAAACGGAGGCAAACAGAAGTTAAGTGACGTGGTCAGGGTCACATAGCTAATAAACATCTGAGGTAGAATTTGAACTAGGATCTTCCTGACTGCAGACCCAGGGTTCTATCCACTGTGGTATCTAGCTGCCTCTAAAGAACAGAAAAATAAAGGAAAGGCTTAACAGTTACTTATAGACATTTAAGGGGGCTCTCATCTAGAACAGAAATAGACTTTTTTTTTTCCTGAATGGCTTCAGAGAACAGAACTAGTGTTAATAGTTGAAAGTTACTAGGAGGCAGCTTTTAGTTCATTATAAAGATGAACTTTTCAATTGATCAATTAAAAAGCATATTTTTAGGCACTTGCTACTTGCTAAGCAAGCTAGGCACAAAAAGACAAAATGAAAGAAAACAACGTATACATATATAAGTAAGTACTCAGCATTCAAAATTAAACAAGGGGTGTGTGTGTGTGTGTGTGTGTGTGTGTGTGAGTGTGTGTGTGTGTGTATGTGTGTGTGCACGTGCGTATGAGTGTGCGCATGTGTGAACAAAGTGACTATAGTTTTCCAACAATCAACAAAAGTGCCTAATAGTAGTATGCTTCCTCTAATTGGAAGAATGTATTTAAGCAGAGTCACCAATGTTGTATTTGGGATTCCCACAACAGGTCAGGAGGTTGGAATAGAGGATTTCTATGGTTCCTCCCAACCTTAAGATTCTCTGTTCTTATCAGATGTTTCTACAAATGGTGTTCCCAGTCAGATCGAAGATTTCTTGAGGGATGAGCCTGGGTTGTGGCTTTCTGCCCATCTCTTGTAGTACCTCATACCACGTTTGATGTACAGTTGGGGCTCTGTATGTAAGCCACCCATCGATGTTACTGGCATGTTACTTGGCATGTACCTCTCCATTTCCACCGAATTTTTCTTTCCATAGGTAAAATCCAGATACAAAGACTTTTTCTGTATCCAAATACAATGATTATTCCTACAAATACTTTGTCATTAAGTCAGAAAATTTGTTCCACCTGCTTGCCAGGGATAGAAAAATGTTTAAAAGATGGATGATTTTGATCTGGTGCTAGAGCACATCCACAGGAGGAGTTTCTGGTCATGACTGAGTCAAACCCCAAACATCACAACCCCTCTCTGGAGAAATAATAATAATTAGTGCTAGCAGAGTGAACTTGGACAACCTCTTCTCTCTGACATAGCTGGGAGGCATCTCTAGGGCCCCTGTAAGGCTCTAAGGCTCTAACACTTCGGCACCAATTTCTAGGGGATGTTGACATGAGCATGAGCATCTCCAAGAAAAATAAGAGAGGAGTCAAAGGGGAAAGGGTGGGGGAGTGTAGAAAGAGGAAAATTAGGTGGGATGGAAAGCTGCTGCCAGATTTTAATAAAAATCTACAGCTGAGCCTGCATTTGCAGCTGCCTTGAGGTCCACACTGTTTGCTGTAAAATGGCCATAAAGGAGGAATGTGGATGATTATTGCCCAGGAAAGAAGTCTTCTAGTTGGCAAGCTGGGGAACATAAGTTTGTGCAAGCTGTTGGCCCCAGGGTAGGTTAGAGAAAGAAAAAGGGAAATGTGCCACAATAGGACCTGGGGAAGTTTGGATTCAGTTCAGTTTGTGTGGTGGGCAGCAAAACCACTGAATAGCTGGTAGTTTCCTGCTTTGCTTCCACTAGCAAAGCCTTGGAGTCTCTGGTTCAGAACTCTAACTAAAAATGTTCCTATTCAGAGCAAGCACATATGACCTGGTGGATAGAGGAGGGACCTCAGGGGGATACTGCAGAGCTTGGGACACAAGGCTTTCTAGGAGGACACTACCTCATGCAAAAGGGAGAGACAGAGGCCTTGGGACACGAGCCTTCAGGTGCAGAAACCCCAGGGCAGCTGCTGGAGAGTCCCTCTTTTAGGGAGGCATACCAGTAAGGGATGGGTTAGGGAGGAGTATATTTGGGGTACATCTGGCAGGGCTTGTGGGTGAAGGACTAAGGGTAAGAAGGAAGAAGTTTCCTGGAAGCTTCTGGTTTTAAGTCATTGTTTTCACTGAATAGGTGCTATTCTCAATTTTTCCAATCTGCTGAAGTTGCTCAGCTTGTTGAGGAAAAACCCTGGTCACCTCGCTCCAGTGAAAGCTCCATTCTCTTTGACTATCATCCTGGTCATGACTGTTCCATTTTTTTTCTCCCCCTTCTCATCCTAAGTCATTATGCCAGTAACATACTCTCAGGCCATTTTGTTTGCCTTGAGTACAACAGAAACTATAAATACAAGCTGCTTACATATGAGGCACACACAAGAATGCAGAATTCAAATGGATTATAGCTCTGCTAATCAGTTAACAAATAATTTATTAAGTTTCTTCTTTGTGACAGGCACTGGAGATATAAAGATAATAATTAATAATAAAAGTAATACTAACAGTGATAGCATTTTTATAATACTGACTCTGTGCCAGGCACTGTGCTAAGCTCCTTTAAAATTATTATCTCGTTTGAGCCTCCCAACAATCCTGGGAGGTAGGTGCTATAATTATCTCTATTTTTTTTAAGTTGAGGAAACTGAGGAAAACAGAAATTAAGTGACTAAATATGGAGATAAAAATTAAACGGTCCTTTCCCTCAGAGAGCTTTTAGTCTGAGGAGAAAAAATATTTAGGTAGAAAATCTATATCTATGAAATATGTTAAAAATTCAAGGTATTTTCAGGGAAAGAGGAAGCATTCACCAGCTGCTGGGAGTGTCCAGAAAGGCTTCAGACAGTTGGTGGTATTTGAATTAAACTTTGAAGCCTACCAGGAATTCTAAGAGGTGTGTATGAAGAAAGAATCCATTCCTGGTGGAAGAAGCAGCCTTTGAAAAGGCATGGAGATAGGAAATGGAATGTTACGAATAAAAATTCTTAATGATCCCCTTGATTTGGACAGCCCTGGGTTCTTTAGGTAGATGGTCAAGGGAAAAGTGTGCTGACCTTGGGAGGGTCAATTTGAAACCTACACGTGACACTGGTTCTGTCAAATATGGTCCAATTAACCTCTTTAGGCTTAGTTTCCTCATCTGTAAAATATAGGTTAAAAATCTGTGTTAACTAATTCATAGGATTGTTGTGAGGATGCAAAGTACTTTAGAACATGTAAACAAATATACAAATGTCAGTTCCTAATATTATTGGCTCAAAGTCTATCGTATTCACACAAGAACATCCAAATAAATAAAGACTGCCTGTTATTCAGACTCTGATATGTAGTTGTATGGATAGCCCATTGAACTCATCCATTAGTAAATGGATCTTACATAAATACTGCAAACAGACAAGGAGCATGGCCCAGAAATGAATTGGAAGAAGGGAGTCAGCTGGGTTGCCTTTGGTGATTTGCAAACCTTAAAATTCTATATAAATGCTTTTTGTCATTGTTTGGTTGTTTTTCAGACGTTTGATCTTTGTGATCCTATTTGGGACTTTCTTGGCAAAGATACTGGAGTGGTTTGACATTTCCTATTTACTCTCTATATATCTCGTATGTACCTAATTGTTTAGATGTTGCCTCCCTCATTAGAATGTAAGTTTCTTTGGGGCAGAGGCTGTTTTTGCCTCTCTTTGTATCTTTAGAACTTGGCACAGTGTCTGGAACATACCAAACACTTAATAAATGCTTGAAAAGGAAACTTGCACAGGGTTTTAAATAATCTCAAACTTATCAGCTCTATTTTATTTATATTTTATTTTTAATAGTATTTTATTTTTTTCCAATTACATGTAAAGACAGTTTTTAACATTCACTTTTATAAGATTTTGAGTTCCAAATTTTTTTTCCCTCCTTCCTTCCCTTCCCCCCTTCCCAAGACAGCAAGAAATCTGATATAGATTATACATGTAAAATCATACTAAACATATTTCCACATTAGTCATGTTGTAAAAGAAGAATCAGAACAAAAGAGAAAAACCACGAGAAAAAAACAAAACAAAAAAAAGTGAAAATAGCATGCTTTGATCTGCATTCAGACTCCATAGTTGCTTCTCTAGATGTGGATAAGATTTTCCATCATGAGTCTTTTGGAATTGTCTTAGATCATTGCATTGCTGAGAAGAGCTAAGTCTTCATCTGTTTTTTAAATATCTATATTCTTCCAGGAATGTTGCATGGTTATGAGTTATGGAACACTACTGAAGAATTAAAGTTCTTGGTCACCCAAGGGATAATGGAGAGACACATGCTGGGCATCAGTAGATATCAGCATACTACTACTGAAGTGTTGCATACTGAAGAGATATATCTTAGTGGTATAGGAACAGAAGAAGAAATAGTTTGGTCATATAGTGACATCGAGAAATGACCAATAAACAATCCATATGCTCCACTGGTAACTACACAATGTTAGGAGGGCTGAAGGAAGGGTCTTAGGTAGTTGGGTGCCTCCTGTAGAGGATTTATAAGGGCAGGAATCATATAGGTTGTAAAGTAATGGATAGATTGTAAAGCATATTGTTAGAAAATGCCCTTACATTGGTGATATCAAGAATTTATTAAAGATTTGTTGTTTTGTTTTGTTTTGTTTTTGGTAAGGCAATTGGGATTAAGTGACTTGCCCAGGGTCACACAGCTAGTAAGTGTCCAGTGTGTGAGACTGGATTTGAATTCAGATCCTCATGACTCTGGGAAAAGTGCTCTATCCAACTGGGATCATCTAGCTGCCCCACGGATCAATTAAAATATTAAAGGATCAAAGGAAGGGATGTGTGGGCCTATGTTTACACATGTAGATGTAATACACATACATGTACCTATTTACACAATATATTATATATGTATTGCATGCAGATAAAATGTGTGCATATATGCATAGAAGTTAAATAATAATGCACAAGGTATGTTTTACAAGGTTATTTACTCTAAGCCAATGTTTCTCAACCTGTGGGTCGCGACCCTTTTGGGGTTCGAATGACACTTTCACAGGGGTCACCTAAGACCATTGGAAAACACATATTTCTGATGGTCTTAGGAACTGAGACAGGGCTCCTCTATCTGTCTCCAGGGGTTCTGCCCACATGCAGAGACACCCACATATGAGTATTAAAGGATCATGGCTTTAGGACTTGAAAACCATTGCTCTAGGCTGTGAACTCAATATATGGATCTCAGAGCTGGGTCATGATATCACAAAATCATGCCTTGCTCTGATGCAGTGAGTTAGTTCCATGATTGCCATGCTTCTCTAAAATGGTTCTTTTGAATCACCGTGGCCTGCTTTTGCCTTATCTCTGGTAGCAGACCCTCTCCACACAAATTGTTTCTTTGCCGGCTGCTTCATGTCCTTGGGTGGGTCAGCAGCTGCCTAGGGCAGGAGGTGTATCCACAGGAATTTATCTGTATGATTGTAAACTTCTTGCTACTTCTTTGTAACTCTCATAGCGCCTAACCAAAATCAGATAATCAATAGATCATCCTGGAATGCACAGCAACCAAAAAGGCTATGTTATCCTAGGACAAAATAATATAGATGTAGTGTCCAGTGGGAGAGGGCCCTTAGCTCTGTGGCTTCTACCCTGACCAGGCCACATCTGGAGTTCTGTGTTCAATTCTAGGGGCTACATTTTAAGAAGGATACTGATAAGCTGGAAGGCCTTCAGAGGTGACTGACCTGAGTTCATGAGGATCAGCTCAAGGAACTGGGGATTCTTAAGCATAAAGAAGAGAAGAATGACAGTAACATTCAAATATTTGAAAGGCTGTCAAGAAGAAGAGGGATTGGACATGTTTTGCTTTAGCCAGGGAGCTCAGAAGTAGGAGCATTGGGTGGAAATTGCAGAGAAGTAGGCTTTGGTTGAATGTAAGGAGTGATTTCCTAATAATATAAGTTATTCCTAAGTAGAGTGGGTTGCTTTGGAAAATTGTGGGGTCACCCATCACTGAAGCTTTTTAAGAAGAGTCTGAATTACTGCTTAATAGGATGTTGGAGGAGATATCCTCGGTCAGGCATAGGTCAAGCTAGATGACCTCTCAAATTCTTTCCAACCCAGATTCTGTGAATAAATGAATGCAAAAAATAATAACAGATTGAGTAGCCACAAGGGACAAAAATCTACCCTCCATGAAACTTATGAAGGATTTCCTACTAGGAACTAACCTCTGATCTCATATAGTAGACAGTCATGATGGAAATAAACATCTGTCATTTGTATTATTTAAGAAACCTAGACCTTACTAAAGGTTTGTGAACTTTCAGGTACGCCAGTCAACTGAGGTCAGTATGGGGATATGGGGTGTATAGGAAGAAGAACACTCTACTATACTCTGTGGTCTGAGGAGAGAAAATGGAACCCCTTATCACCTGCAAAGGAAAGAATAAAACCTGACAACTCAAGAGTCTCTATATCTGAGCTTTACAAGGTAGAATATTGCCTTTGTTCTCCATTAAATAGACATATTTGGAGCTGCCAAGAGAAAGAAGACAGTTTTATTTACATGAGAATTTTGACCACAGAAACAACCTTGATGAAGTGGGTTACAAAGGGCCTTGATTATGCCAGATTTCCATTAAACCTTTCGTATATCCTTCTGAAAAATAGGAGGTCTTTCTCCACTTGAATCATTCATTCAAACAAATTTGGTTTCCACACACACATATGATGGTTACAGTCAATTAGAGAGAAGAAAAAAATTTTCTTTAGTTTTGAGTTCAGGCTAAAGTTTTGCATGCTTAAGAGCAACAATGGTGGCCCTTATGGGAGACACTGCTGATGGCAGAAACAGGTGACAAGAGAAACCAAACGGATGTTTGTCCTACTGAGGAAATTGAAACTCCCCATTCATCTTGCCTTGAGGCCAAGTTAAATGTTTTTCTCTTTAGAGAGTCTCTCTCTCTCTCTTTCTGTCTCTGTCTCTCTGTCTCTCTCCTCTTTGTCCATGAAGTACCTGAAGTTGTAGTGGAAAGAATACATAAATAGCATAAATAATGCTCAGATAGCAAGTTGTAGTGATAAGAGCACTGCATTTGGAGTGAGGGGGACCTGAGTTTGGATCCTGCCTGTGGCACTTACGAGTTATGTGAGCCTAGACAGATCACGATCTCTCTGAGCCTCGATTTCCTCATCTGTGAAATACGGATAACAAGAGAACGCACCTCTCAGGATTGTTGTGAGGATCATATGGGATAACATACATTAAGCACTTTGCCAACCATAAAGTGCTATGTCACTATTATATTTTATTATTTTTAACATCATGAAAAAATGACTTTTTCTATCATGTTTCCATCTAGAATGGTTTGTTGATTGATTATAAATAATAAAAAAGAGCAGAAAAGTGGAGCGAAACTAACTTCCACATCAAAAAAGTCTAACATTGCATTCAGTAGACCACACCTTTAGTCCCTCACCTCTGCAAAGGACCATGGGGGAGATAGAGGGGAAGGGAGGCTCCTCATATCTCTTCAGGATCAAGGCTGGTCATTGTAATTTCTCATCAGTCTCTTTGTTTTGTTGCTGTTCTTTCCATTTACATTGTTGAAGTCATTGTGTATATTAACAATCCACTCTTATTAGTTCAATTATCACTTCTTTTCTAGTGATTTCCAAATCCTTATCTCTAGTCTCAGTTTCTCCTATAAACTCTAGACTTGTATCTACATATGTACATAAATGAAATCCTGGTAATTACAATCCACTCTGTCTATAAGGGTTTTCAAACCCTTCCCTTCAAACCTTTTGTGACCTTACTGTTTCTGTTGATGGCTCCACCATTCTTCTAGTTTCTATGGCACTTTGGCATCTAGCTTCTCCCCATGCCTAAGGATTCCTACACCACGTTCTACCACCAACCCCTAGGATATTTATATAGGTATAATTGGTTAGTCATTTCAGAGCAAATGTTAATTGTTGATGTGCTGGAACAAAAGTATATTAAACTATAAATGCTACTTTAGACTTACAATGCACTTTTGATCAAAGAACTTTAGGAAAATTACACTTTAATGCTGTGATGAAGCTTCATAATCTCATCAACTTTTCTCGTACAACCCACTCGTAGCTTCTCATTCTATATGATTTTTGTATGCATCTTTCATAAATTCTCCTAAGGAGATCCACCCAACATGCTAGAAGATTTTCTTTGGTACTTTTAAGAGCTCATCGGCACTAGAGCAGCATTTAAGTTGTCCATCTGCTATTCTTCTCTGTGGCTACTTGACCAGATACTTTTTATGCCACTTTTTGCTTTCAAGTTGTCTTGATAACATATTACAACCCACTTAAATCTACCATGGAAACCACAAAGTTGATTCTTTGGATATTGTGACTTTCTATGGCTCATAAATATATAATATCATCAAAAACTTTAAAAAATGTCAGAGTGCAACATTTAGGACCATGAAGTTTTCAGATTTTCCATATGCAACCCATTCCCTTCTCTTTCTCTTAGTCAGTTGTGGGCCCAGCTTATTGTCTCTCTAGAGTGCCCAACTTAAATATTTATATTGATGGACTAGGTCAATAAGCAGCTCACCTAAATACATTATTTTTATTAATAATATGAGTTCTTCATCCTCATGGTTTCTCCTGTGTGAATGCTAGGTCAATTTCCTTTGTATGACTATAGATTTGAATGAAGAGACTCTATGGAATTCCAAGGCTTTATGTACAGTACTATTCCAGCTTGATGGTAGCACCATGTCATCTGAAAGTGAGGACATCTGGAAAATATCACTCTCTATAGGGAATTCTTCTTCCATCTGGTCTCTATGCTGGACAGCCCCATGACAGTGACCAATACTTTCAGAGAGCATATCCAGATTTTATGCATCACTTACTGTTGATAATCAGAGGATTGTTGAACAAAATGAGCTCTGTGGTTGTATCTAACAAGGAACCAAATATGATTTTAACATATACATGGAAGAAACCTTATTGAAAGAAAACCTTTAAGGTCGCATTGCGTTATATTGAGTCAAATCTACTTTTGAAACAAACAATAAAAACAGTGGGATCTTGTATTCTCTACCAGTGTTAGTCTGTTGCATGACTGAAGATGTGGTCTTTTATAGAGAACTGTGCAAAACTACCTGTTCCCTTTTCATCATCAAGGAAACCTATCTATCTATCTATCATAAAGATTTTATAAAGATAAGAAATAAGTATAAGGGCCAGTAGAGGTTAGCTCAGTCACCTTTAAAATATATAATAAGTGAAAGGATAAAGAAAGCATTTGTTAAATGCTTATTATGTGTAAAACACTATGCTAAGTGTTGAGGATACAAATAGAAAAACAAGACAGTCTTGAGTCTCAAGGAACTCACATTCTAATGAGAAAGGTAACGCATATGTAAGATTTCACTTGCTAGTCAGATGAAAAAGTCCCATGGTCCTGGACATACTGTGGCAAATCACTGATAAGGAAAATAACTCTATGTAAGTGCTGGTAAATCTTTTATATTTTATACCTATTTGTTGTCTTTCCAGTTTTGTCTATAAATGGTCTGGAGATGTTTGGATAGTTCTTACACAAAGCTTATTTTCACTATCACTGATTTTCTTTCTCTTCTTCCTCCTCAACCTTCACATCATTGCTGATATTTCTATAATGATTTAAAAATTTAAAGTGTTTTACATCTATTACATCATTTGATTCTCACAAAAACCCTGTAAAATAGGAGCTAATATTATCCCTGTTTTAGAGAGAAAGTTTAGGCTGAAAGAGGTTAAATAGCTTCTGCAATGTCATACAGCTAACATGTGTCTGAGGCAAGATTTGAACACAGGTCTCTCTGACTCTCAGTCCAGAACCCTAATCACTTTGCCTGAGCTGTCAAAGGTGGACAGCTCAGGGGACTAACACTCCTGAGTTTGCTTATGAGCAGGATTAAAATGTAATTGGAAAATATTCAACAAAATAATTAAAAATATGATAGATCAGAGATAATGTTAATATGTGGTTTTCTA
This sequence comes from Pseudochirops corinnae, assembly GCA_028646515.1. Lineage (NCBI taxonomy): Eukaryota > Metazoa > Chordata > Mammalia > Diprotodontia > Pseudocheiridae > Pseudochirops > Pseudochirops corinnae. The sequence goes on from CM053587.1 coordinate 78,502,782, forward strand.
AGTCAATATGTAGTGGGCAGGGATCCTTATGTATAGTTTAGGGACTGTTTCTACTTCAATTTGACAGCACTACCTAAATCATTTTGCTGATTTACTGTTTTTTTGATATGATCGATACCGCTCACAATATTATTTGTTCTATACAAACCTTCTCAAATGAGCCTGCCTTCTAAACTGATTCGTGTCTTCACTTATCAAGGAAATAAAATGTTTCCTTGCTATTATAGTTTTCTGAGACATTTGATGTCTTTGAAATAATTTTGATCTCTAAGAAATAATGTTAAGAATGGTCGGGGTCTTTACTTTTTATTAATTAGCCTTTTTTTTTTTTTGCAGAGAATAGGAGAGCCATATTAATTGATGAAGTCTTGCATCTAACAGGTATGCATCCCTGTTGTAGGAATACGAATCAATTCAGTTCAATACGTAAATGTTAATGTCTAATTTAAGTTCAAGGTCCTGCGGTAGGAATGATTAGTATCATAACTAGCAACATTCTCTTAGTACAGCGGTTCTCAACCTGTGGGTCGTGACCCCTTTGGGAGTCGAATGACCCTTTCACAGGGGTCACAGGGGTCGCCTAAGACCATCAGAAAACACATATTTCCAATGGTCTTAGGAACCGAGACACTGCTCTTCTATCTATCTCCAGGGGAGGTCCACCCACATGCAGATATGTCCACATATGAGCATTAAAGGGTCGGGCATTAGGAAGGTTGAGAACCACTGCCTTAGAGCTTTGTGCTGTGGATACAAACAAGTGAAAATCACAATGCCCACTTTACTATTTTGGAAAACAGGTAAATAATGATATATATGCTTCTATGAAAAGCCCTGAGCTAGTGGTACAGGGAGTAGTCATTCTAATAGAGAAGTTAATTTGACTGAAAGCTCATAGGATCATAGATTTGAAGCCAGAAGGAAAGTTAGGGGTCATGTAAGATGAACTAGGTCACTGGATAAGATGTGTGTAGTATCCCCTGGATATGTAACACTAAGAAATCATTTACTCTCTAGGGCAGTATTTCCCAACTTTCAGTCCATAGCAATTGGTGACAATCCAGAAAACCACTACAAGGAGTCTTTATTTCTTCAAAACTATTATTTGGTCATGGAGTCAGGAGGACCTGAGTTCAAATCCTGCCTCAGACACTTAATTGCTACTAGCTGTGTGATCCTAGGCAAGTCACTTAACCCCAAATGCCTTGCAAAAAAAACTAAAATAAACAAGCAAAATCCAAAACAACAACAAAAAACCCTATTCATTTGAAAATCTGATTTATTCTTTTCTCTGAATACTGCTACTCCTCTGCATAGTTTCCTTCTTTTTCACCAATCCCTTTAGTTTGGTCTTGACCCAGCCCCCAAGGGAACAGACTGAGTGAATTTAAGGAGTGCAGAGAGGCTCTGGCAGAGAATTTAGATATTTACTTGTCTGAAATACATTTAGGGTTTGGAAACACCACCTAAAGAGTGCAATTGGAAAGGGGTAAAGCCTTTGTTCCACTGAAGGGACATCACATCTCTTGTATATCATAGTGTGTGTGTGTGTGTGTGTGTGTGTGTGTGTGTGTCTTGTGAGTAAAAGGAAAAGAATCCTAGAATCATAACATGATAGAGCTGGAGAAGCCTTAGAGATCATTTAGGTCAACTTCCCTCATTTTATATTCTATCTCACATTTAGAACTCATATTAACCCTGTTGAGGATTACTTCATACTTTTGAGGCCATGTTTGGGTTATGGGACAAATCCACAGCTTCTTTATGAGGGAAAATCTCTACAAAGGGTCAAAAAGCTTCTAGAACATTAATGGCTTTTACAAAACAATAACATTTTGGTGCTTGAATGAATCATGAACACATGGATTAAATTTTCCCTTACGAGAATCATCAATTTAAAAATGAAAAGGGCTTTGAGAATGTACTTTGTATTTTACTGAAACTTTGGAAAAACTTATTGAGGAACTGGATGGATGAACCCCAAATGTGGCCAGATGATACATTCCTGTTCTGTGTTTTGATTTCATTGCTTTGGATTATAATGGAGTGTGGGACATGGATAAGGGCTGGGGGAAAGAGTCTGCCTTCTTACGTGCAGACTGAATAAGAGAGTGCGTGAGCTCTGGAGGTATTAACATCGTTCTCTGTGTATCTGATTACCTCATGCAATACCCTGGAAAACTCATTTGTCAGATGAAGTCGCCTGATTCGTTCAATGAAATTACAGTACTTCTTATTTGTTGTACATACTTTCTTTGAATGAATTTGTCTCAGGTGTATGTATCTGGGCTAAAGACCAACTCTGGATAAAAATAAAGAGGGAACAGTTACTAACAAAATCATTAATTAGAGTGATGTTTTTTTTTGTTTAACTGATTAGTCATGTTTGATTCTTTGTGAGACCATTTGGGGTTTTTTTTTGGCAAAGAACGGTTTGCCATTTCCTTCTCTAGCTCATTGTTCAGATGAAGAACTGAGACAAACAGGGTTAAGTGACTTGCCCAGGGTCACACAGCTAGTAAGTATCTGAGGATGTATTTAAACTCAAATCCTCCTGTCTCTAGGGCTAGAACTCTACCCGTTGGGCCACCTTGCTGCTCTAGAGTGTTGTTTATTCTTTTTTTGTTGTGTTGTTGAGTGCAAGTCAACAAGAATTATCTGTTCATTTGTTTGAAATGAAGTCCAGTTTTATTCTTAGTTATTATTGCCTATCAGGGAGAGATAGCCTGCTTTACTTTTCATTAAGATGAGTGAATTGAATCCTAGGCCTTTGCATTTTCCAGCAAAGGCTCAGCCTTGTTTATTATTTCACTTAACAGTAGTGGTTATTGAAAGAGTTAGTTCTTAGTTAAGGTAACAAATAATAATGCTTCACAACAGGATGAATTTGAATGTCTCCCTCTTCTGCCTAGCAAACCTTTATCTACATGGTATAACGTAAGCCTTGATTCTTCCATGAAGGTTTCTCTGAGGTCTGCAGCCTACAGCTCTCCCCTGTCTCTAAACTCCTATTGTGTTTTTATTACACATTTGAACACCCAAGAGCAAAAGAGTCAAGATTTTACAGCTGGAAAGGGCCTAAAAGATCAGTTAATACATCCTGTTCATTTCATAGGTGAGGGAGTAGAGTTTCATGTAGGTGAAGTGACTTACTAGATGTGTGTCCCAGGGTATTCTAGTCAGGGATGAGATAACTACTCTTAATAGCATTTTATTTTTTTTTTTAATTATATGTAAAGAAAATTTTAACATTCATTTTTTATATAAAATTTTGCATTCTAAATTTTCTCCCTCTCTCCCCTCTCCCATGATGGTAAGCAATTTGATATAGGTTATATATGTGCAATCATGTGAAACATAGCTCCACATTAGTCATGTTGTGAAAGAAGAAACAGAACAAAAGAAAAAAAAAAGAAAAAAATAGAGTGAAAATAGTATGCCTCGGTCTCTGGCCAATGGTTAACAATGCCCCTTTCTCCACCTCCCACCCCAAAGTACCCAGGACACACTTTTAAGTTTAATTTGCATTATTAAGATTTTCCTGCATTATTTCCTTAAGTTTAGATAATCAACAAAACAAGTAAATCAAGTCCTGATTTGTACCGTTTGCCTATTTCTGGGGTATAAATGTTCACACTGAAAATTTAGCTGGTATGAGTTGGATCCAGTTCTGGAGGTTTAGGAGGTATTTGCAAATGAGTTGGATTGACAAGTGAATAATAATATCAATTAGTATTATTGGGCACATTTTAACTCATATAGAGGAATTAAGTCCTGAAATCTTCCATGATACTTCCATTCCCCATGCTTTAGAGTATAGGCCTCCCCTTATCTCCTTGACCTCTCTCTGCCTGTTAAATCTGAGATGGGGAAGTCAGATTTGCCTGAATATGGTCCTATTCCTTCCTCTTCAAACCCATTAGATTCAGAAAGTGGCAACTCAAAGAATACCCTTTCTACTCCTGCAGGAAGGAGCATGGGGAATGAAAATATCATGGAAGATTTTAGATACAGAAGATTCCAGAAAAGGGAGAGATGTGCATTCTAAGATTGTTGTAAATAAGTATTATGGATCTCAGAGAGGCAACCTCCCCTCCCTTCAACATATTAGATCAGTGGTTTTCAACCTTCCTAATGCCGCAACCCTTTAATACAGTTCCTCATGTCGTGGTGACCCCCAACGATGATTTTCTTTTGCTACTGTTATTAATCGTAACATAAATATCTGATATACAGGATGTATTTTCATTGTTACAAATTGAACATAACCCACAGGTTGAGAACTGCTGCATTAGATTATTTTGGACTATGATGATGTCATGTAACTAATTCTTTGCAAAGTTGGGACTAGTGGGACTCCTGAATTCTAGTCCAATCTGTTTCCATTAAATCATGTTGCTGGCTAATTGCTCCCTAATTGTGTGCAATGTTACTAGCATTTTCTCACCAATTAGATAGTAATTGTAATCTGAATTCTGTTCTATGTTTCCAGATAATGAACTCATATTGGACTTTGCCCAAAATATATTTCATTCTAGGTGAAAGAATTCTAAATGATAGAATCTTCCACCACAAAATTTAATAAGTAATGTATTACATGAGATGTTTGAAGATTCTTTAAGGACTCTTTTGCTTCCACATCTCAACATTGACTGAAGTGGGAGAGTCCTATGTATACACCAAGTCAACCACCATCCCACTACCCTTATGGCCAGCCACAGATTGCACATCCAATATCCAGGAAAATCCATAACATTTGCAACATATACTGCTCTGCAGATAAGCAACCTCATACTATTTATTCTTCCATCTTTATAGTGTCTGGTGTTCATTCAGTCAAATTTAGGAGCTATGATGCATTGACATTCTATTATTTTTTTTTTAACTTTTATAATTTGTTGTGGTTTTTGAATTGTTTCAGTAATGTTCAACTCTTTATGACCCCATTTGTGGTTTTCTTGGCAAAGATACAGGAGTGGATTGTCTGTTCTTTCTATAGTTCATTTTATAGACAAGGAAACTGAGGCAACCAGGGTTAAGTGACTTGCCCAGATTCACACAACTAATAAGTGTCTAAGGCCAGATTTGAATTCAGGAAGATGGCTCTTCCTGACTCCAGGCCCAGAATGTTTTCTGCTATGCCACCTAGCTGCCCTAACTTACTGAGATAGACTGCTAACTCCCTCTCTTAATCATAGGAGTAACCTAGGATCTAAATGTCTTGCCTGTTTAAAAGCTCAGGCCTGTCCATGCTTCCCTAATAGGTCAGAAAATTCCAGTTCATAATTAATTGATTATTTTGAGGGAATGCTGACAATTTCACTAAAATTGTGGATATTTCACAGAATAATAGAATTTCAGAGGTTGGAAGGGATCCCAGAGGTCCTCTAGTACTACTGGACCCTGAACAGGAATCCTCTCTAGCATCTGAATTCTGCTTTTCCTATTTACTCAGCATCCCTTTGACTTTCTGACCTGAATCCCATGCTTCCCAATGCTACTTTGGTCACCTTGATAAGCTTGGTTTGCCTTGGCTGTCCAAAGCCTTCTATGACTTCCTGCTGCATCTTGGATAACATATAAAATCCTTAGCCTGGCATGTAAGGCCCTCCAAAATCTGACTGTGACTTGTATTTCCAGACTTATTTGTCCCTTCAGGATAGGCAGTATAGTGCAGTGACTAGAGTTAGTCTGATAGTCAGGGAGGCCTGGATTCAAGTTTAATCTCTTGCCCTGGCTTTGTGACCCCATGTAAGCTTCTTAACCACTCAATGAGCTAAACAAATGTCTAAGATGATAAGTAGTAAAGAAGATGCTGACCTGCATTGGGAGAGGGAGTCTCTTTATCTGAGAGGTCTATATACCTAGGAAATCACTGGTCCAGTCCCTAGCCATGTAAAAGTACTGTGGGAGGATATTAGGGTGAGAAACAAGACAGCACTTTACCCTTTATCCCCCAAAGAGCTTGTGGGCTAATAAAGAGTACATGCTGGGGGCTGCTAGGTGGCACAGTGAATAAAGCACTGGCCCTGGAGTCCGGAGGACCTGAGTTCAAATCCAGCCTCAGACATTTAACACTTACTAGCTGTGTGACCTTGGGCAAGTCATTTAATCCAAACTGCCCTGCCTTCCCCCCTCCAAAAAGCAAAAAAAACCCCAAAACAAAAAAGAGTGCATGCTGTACACAAGTATTTCTGAGGCAAAGAAGGTATCTAGGTAAAGTGCTATGAGAAGTATGTGGAGGCAGATTTCACCCCCTTAGACTGGGAGCTCCCTGAGGGTAGGAACTCTTTTGTCTTTCTTAGTATCCCCAGGACCCAGCACAGTGCCAAACACATAGCTGGTGTTTAATGAATATTGAATGACTTTCAAGTGGAGATGAGAGAAAGTTTCATGGGAAAGGTGACACTTAGGGCCCATAGTAGGTGCTGAATATATCTTGGCTATTACAAGTCGAGTCAACAAGTCAAGCAATCCGCAAGCATTTATGAAGCACCCCTAGGTGTTGCATGAGCCATTGGGGGATACAAAGATAAACCAGGCATAATTTCCTGTGGGAGGTTAGTAAGCCTATGGCAATGGCAGCTGCAAAGTCAGTGTTGGTTCCAAATCCAAGGGATCAAATGAATGGAAACCAAACATATACTTGGTCAAACAGGATAGACCCTTGAGAAAAATATCCCAAACTGGGATAGGACAGGCAATGAGAGGATTGATATGGAAGAGCCAAGAACAATCAGAATTCCAGAATGCTTGGGTGGTCATGATAGAGACAGACTGGCCCATGATGAAGAGTGACCAACTTTGAGGGAGAGTTAAAATGTGGCTGCCACACCTACTGCTGTTACCTCTTAAAGGAGACATCATGATGGGAACTGGGAATGAAAAGAATTGGCAGCACTGTGAGAGTAGAAATTAGTAGTATCACCATCTCAACAACAGTATCTATAAGACCTTGCTTGACCTGTGGTATTTTTCGTCAACATTCTCTTTTCCTTGTTCTGTGAATTGTATTTTTAAGGGGCTAAGACTTGAAGCATTTTTTTTTTCTGTGTTGACATCAGGTGAACTTAACCCCTGGTCCTTTCCCTGCTCCTACTTTAGACAGACAGCACTCAAACTTATGAGGCAAAAGGACAATGATTGTACTATCCCCTAGTCACCCACTCCCTGTGAATAGGATGGTATAAGGGGCACTGCCCTGAGGGAGCTGAGAAACTTTGGTGGGAAGAGTTTCCCTCTTTGTTCCAGAGTTCCAGGAATGTGAATGTGCATAGACTGTGAGGCCAAAGTTGCAGGATGAGGATTATTTTCCCCTCTCTGGTGACTGTAAAAGCAAAATTAATATTTTGATTGTATTTGAATAACAGTGACTGGATTAGAGCCTGAATTTACTTTTCCTTCTAGTTTCAACAAGAATTTCGTTGTCTAAAAAACTCCCCAACCCAGCAATAAGCTGCTTGATGCCAGGGACTGGGTCTTATTCTTTGAATTCCCTCCATTCCAAGAGTTTAACGCCAATGTTAAGTGCTAAGCTTCTATTTTTTGATAGAATGGATGAACTGATAGGTGAACAAACATTGCCTGTATTCTGTTGCATAATAGTGAGGATATCACTACTTTCCTGTGACTCAGTTTTTTTCATCTATAAAGTGAAGGACCAGATAAGATGATTAATTCTCAAGGTTTTTTTTAAACTCCAAAGCTACAGATTGTATAATTTTGTGTTTTATATGCTAGGAAGCAGTGTGGTATAGTGAATAGAGAGCTGATTTTGGAGCCAAGATGACCATAGTGCTCATCCTGCCTCTGATACATACTGGCTCTGTGACCCTGGGAGGTCACTTAATTTCTCAACGTTCTACTCCAGAGGTCTCAAACACATAGCCTGCCAGCCACAAAAGACCCACAATACTCCCTTGGATGGCCCTAATTAGATTAAAATGTAATTGAGAAATATTTAACAAATAAACAAAAATACAGTAACAACAAATAACATCTCATTTTAAAACCAAGCTAATATGCACCCCACAGGGATCCTTACGTATGATAAGTGGCCTCTGTTTCTATTGGACTTTGGCTCCACTGCTCTTGGCAACTCTTTTAGACTAAGGTGCCCAAAGGGTGCTGACCTGCCGTGGTAGAGGGAGTTTTGTTGTTCAGGAGGTCCCTATAACAAAGAAATCACCAGACCAGTCCCAATACTGTGTTATACGCATGGTTTTAGCTAATAACCAATTCAAACATGTGAAAGTTTGCCTCTGCCTTGTACATGTTGGTTTTTCATATTTTATATGAAATACTGTTACTAGCATGATTCCAATGGAAACTTTACATTTAATAATAACAATTCACATGTGTACAACACTTCAGGGTTTTCAAAGCGTGTTCCTATGGGAGGTAGTTATTGTAGGTTTTAACATTCTCATTTTACTGATGAAGAAAGTGAGGTCCTGAGAGATTTAGTGACTTGCCCAGGGTTGTTGTTCATTCATTTTCAAAGGCAACCGATGACATCACCGGATGATGTCTTGACTGGAGCATGAATTGGATTTAAGTGAGGCAGAGTTGCTCAAAGTCTTTAGTCTCACTCTCTCTTCCAGAGTCATCAAAGTCCAGTGGCAGGACAAAAGTCAAGACAACTGGTGATGGGGCATGATGCAATAGATGACTGTGGCGTCTTTGATGTCTGGCCAAGCTCTAAGTGCCCTGTGGGGCCTGCTTCAGCTGCCTTCATGGCTGCTGGAACAATTCTTCTCATTTGCCCACATCATCGGGGAAAGTCTTCACATGCTTGAGACAGACACCCACTAACTCACTGATGAGTTTGAGGTCTGTTGGTTACCCTCAACCAGGTTTAGCCAGTCTGCTACTTGGTTGAACTAGGGAGATGATGACATGCATGACTTGTAGTTGATTTGGATTTGAGTTAGGGAGGGCTGTGCCAGGTCACCAGACTCACTTTCTCCTCCAGAGTCATTTGGGTCCAGTGGCCAGATGTTCATCTGGATGACTGGAGATGGCCCAGAATTCAGTGGGAGATTCAAGTTCTTACTTTGAATGAGGCAATGCCCATTCAGTGAATAGGCCTCTTTAAAAAGTGAGTGAAGGGATAGCGTCTTTATCTACCTATCTATCTATCTATCTATCTATCTATCTATCTATCTATCTATCTATCTCTTTCTATATATCTATCTATCTGTCTGTCTGTCTATGTATCTATCTAGCCACACACAGATACACATACATACATACATATATACATATGTGTGGGTGTGTATTGATCTATATGTAGTAGACTGTCTAGACTTAATAAAGTGATGGAGAAAATGACAATGCAGATTAAAATTAAAAATATGTCCCACATACATTATTCAACATTTACCAGCATATCTCTGATATCACAGTTCTTTGTAGAAGAAAAGACATTGATACAGAAGAAGAGACATTGATATTGGTGGTTAGCTGAATATAGGGGTATGGTAGATGTGGTTGCATAACTCATGGTATACAATTGGGACAGATCAGCTCAGAAATAAAACATTTACCTGCCAAGCAATCTAACAATAAGCATTTATTAGGCACCTGTTGTGGGTCAGGCCTTGTTCTAAGCATGGTGGTTACAAGGATGAAATGACCAAGTCTTTGCCCTCAAGGAGCTTACATTCTATCAAGGGAAACAACATGTACAAGTATATGAGCAAAAGGAGTCCATGTAGGATTGATTCTTGGACCAAACCGTGAAGGTACAAAGACTTCTAAAACATAAACAAAGAGGTAGTGCCTTCCAGGCTTAGGAACTCATATAAGGGCACAGATATAAGAAATGGAATATCCTGGGTGAGGAACAGTAAGAAGGCCAGTGTGACTGGTCTTTAGATTGAGTGAAGGGGACTATTAGACAACAAGCTCAAAAAGGTAGCTTGTCTATATGCCAAACAGAGGAATTTGTATTTGATCTCAGAGACTAGAGAAAATCGCTGGAGCTTATTGAATTGGGAAACGACCTGTTCTTGCCTATGTTTTAAGAACGTCATTTTGACAACTATGTGGAGGATATGATGGAAATGGAAGAGACCTGAAGAAGGGAGCCCAATTAAGAAGCTGTCTCAGTAATCCAGTAATAAAGAGACAATGGTAGCCTGAACTACAGTAGTGGAAATTAGTCAATAAGAGAGGAAGTAGAGCACGAGATATTGTCTAAGGAACCTTCCTATGATATCTTTCCCCATTGAGGAGTATTCTGGAACATTTGCTTGTTGGATGAACACCATGTTTTTTCTTAGTCAAAATAAGATGTTGGATAAGAACTTTTGAATTTCGTTTGTTCATTTGTCAATTCTGGTGAATTATTTTTTAAATTAATGAAAATTAATTTTAATTAAAATTTTTCATTAACAAAGTTTAATTTTAATTAATGAAGTTCTATGGTAAAATCTAATTAAGAACAAAATAGTTTTCATAGAATATTTTTAATGGAAAGGCATTGGACTTCAATTTTTAAACTTGCACAGGAACTGTATCTATGACATTTTTAGTTGGGAGCAGCTAGGTGGTGCAGCGGATAGGGTGCTGGAGGAAGTGCAGGAAGACCTGAGTTCAAATCTAGCCTCAGATACCTTACTAAGTGGGTGACCCTGAGCAAGTCATTTGACTTGTATTTTCTCCTCACCTACCTCACAGTGTTGTTATGAGGATCAAATGAGATAATAATTGTAAACTGCTCAACACAATGTGTGGCACATAGTAAGCTGTTGTGTTTGTCCTCCATTTTCGAAGAGGACCATGGCACCAGGGAAATGATGACATGATCTGGAACTGACTTTGATTTGAGTGAAGGATGGTGGTTCAAGGTCACTAGCCTCACTTTCTCCTCCAGAGCCATTTGGGTCCAGTGGCCAGATATTCATCAGGATGTGAGCACATAGTAAGTTCTGTATAAAGAGCAGTTATTATTTTTAGTAGTAGTAAAGGGGCTTCCTAAGTGAGGAAACAAACTCCTTACCACAATACAAATCAGTACCTTCTCTGCAACTTTGGGTCTTAGAGATGTTAAATGACATTTTTAGAGTCATGTAGGCAGTATGTGTTAGAGAGAAGCCTTGAATGTAGCTGGACCTTACTGGCTTCAAGGGTAGCTCTGAAACCATTCTACTATACTGGCTCTCAACTTAAATAATTGTAATAAAATATTATCATATGTTTGTCAATATGTTTCTTGGCTGCAGAGGCAGAGAGGATATCCTCATGTCAAGGGATTGACTGGTTCCCTACAAGGGGAGGGTTGTGTCAGGAAACATACATAGCAGCTAATCTGAGGAGCCTTCTGCAAAATGTCTGAGAAAGAATAGGAAGAGGAAGAAAACATTGCTCTGCCAATGATGGAAGTTCACTAGAATTTCCTCAAAGAAGCTTGCAGCAAACATCATAGAAAGGGTGAGTCTGGGATCCCCCAATGTAGGATTCTAGCTTTGAAATGTTCTGGGTTGTGCTGGGGCCAAGAAATTATAGGATCATAAGATTATAGATTTGCATTTAGGAGGGTCCAAATAAACCATCACATCTAACCATTTCATTATACAGATGGAGGAAACTGGGGCAGAGAGGCAAATTGTCCAGGGTCAGCTAGTTTCTGAATCAGAATTTGAACCCAGGTTTTTCATATTGTAATGTTAATGAGATTTAAATTTAATGTTAACCCACCCATTAATAGATGTCACATGGAGCCCATTAAGGGAAGCTTACTTTGGGGAGGCTAGCTTGAAGGACAGCTTTCACACCTTTTGCTAATTTCTAATTACGCTCTGAGTCACTACGGTTGTGATACCTTCTGGCTCTGAGAAGTGTGTGTGTGTGTGTGTGTGTGTGTGTGTGTGTGTGTGTGTGTGTGTGTGTGTGTGTGTGTGTGTGTGTGTGTGTGTGTGTGTGTGTGTGTGTGTGTGTGTGTGTGTGTATATATATATATATATATATATATGTACTCTGGGTTTAGCATTTTGCTTTGGGGCTCACTCATTGGAAGTGTATTCTTGTGATTGGACCAGATGAGACTCTGGGTAGCCATTAAGGAGGTCTTTGACTTTGAAAAACCAAGATGTTGGTGCTTCTCTCTCTGGTAACGTGTATGTATTGCCTTGGTCAGACAGCTGGATCTGTTTGTTGATCTGTGCTAATTTCTCAGACTGTTAGAAGCCCTGTCTATTGGTCTTTTTTTCCTCTGCTTATATTTCCTCTATTTTCTTTGGATTTTCTCTGAAGTTCAGGGTGCTGACTCTTTCTCTGAATTAAGGAATGTAACTACAAAAGATGAGTGACCCCTTGAACATCTATCTTTCCTAGTAAAGCAGATCTAAGAACCTGTGCTAGCAGCCATTCTGGATATGCCAATGTGGTTGCCACTACACATATCTGTAAAGAAAGTCTTAATGGGGTTATCTCTCAGGAAGTAAAGTTCCTAGGAGTCTATGAGTCAATCCATAACAATCTGGGTAGAGCTTGGCAAGTCAATTTAAGAGAAACTGGACCAGAGCAATGACTGGATGTCAGGTGATTAATGTAGACTATTACATTCCACTTGGCCCCACCTCCTGTGGTTAAATATGATGAGCAAGCTATGAGATTTCTTCTACTGTGTCTCTCATTTTCAAGTGTTGTATGTGTTCCTGAAAAGTTTTTTTTTTAGAAATCCAAAATTTTAAAATCCAATCCTATTTTCCCACTACTTTATAGAACAACATCAGAAACACTGTTTTAATAGATCTTGGACTGGCAGCAGTAACCCTTAGCATTCCAGCCTTAAGTTTCTGCCTCTACCCTCTCTCCCTTTTTTCTGTCTTTCTCCCTGTCTGTCTGTTTTTCTTTCTCCCCCTCCTCCCTTTCTCTGTCTCTCCCAGTAGTTAATAGTCTGTAAAGAAATACTTAGCTAGGTGAATCCATTCTTCATCTAAATAATAATTCTCAGATTGATCTAGTTGGTAAGCTCAGACTACTGGATCAGGTTTGCCTAAAGCAGCACATTCTTGGACAGTGATAAACACCATCTGGAGCCATGTTGATGGGACTCTATGGATCAGATAGATGGTGTGAGATCAGCCATTTAAGACAGTTGGGAAAAGGGAGGGAGGGGAGGAGAGTAGAAGGATTGACTGGAAAACCATGGATTTTGGTGGCTGCCTACAGAAATGCCTTTAGATTGAGGCTACAGAGTGACCTCATTTGAAGCTAGTATGCCAATCTGGGCAAATGAGAAAAGGAAAACATGATATGAGATAACAACTATTGGATCCTGAGGGCCTCAGGCTATGTTTTTAAAATTTTGAGTTGATGATGTCTGGAACCTGCAGGGATCCCCAACCATATCCTTAGCACCCTATTCTTGCTGCTTTTTCTTGGTCTCTATCATTGTGAGCCAAATTCAAAGACGGCTTCAGCTAAAACACTAAGACACTGGATTCTTTTGTCCAATCTAAAGGGCTGTCCAGTTTTGTTGTCCACTACACTCAAAACACTGGGGCTGTAAAGATGTATTCAGATTCTGAATGTGCTCCTGGCCAGCACAATGGTAAAGAATTCTCAATTTTTAAAAGTAAGTCAGTGCCGCATTAGGTAGGTCACCCTGGCCTCATTCCCAGAATTTAACAGTGGGGGCCTTGTGAAATGCTAAACGATGTGTATAACAGTATTCAGGCTCTCTGTGAGCCAATCCGTCAAAACATTTGCTGCTTTGAAAATGTGTTCTTCAAAAAAATGGGCATATGGAACTTATTAGTCTGTTTGGTGGAGTTCAGGCAGCAGGGTCCAAGATAAGCATAAAAAACATTTGAGGACACAAGCCTACCTTAAGGTAACAGAGACTCTAAAACTGTCCTTCCTTGACCTACCGGGCACAGAACTCTTAAGAGAAATAGCCCAGTTCTGAGTATCTGCCTGTGATCCAAGAAGTAAAACACTCAGCAAATTGTGTAGAAACTGAAAGAGGACGAAAGAGTAATATTTGATTTTGGGCCTTAGATAGTTTACAATGTTTGATCCAGAAATGATCTAGGGTTGAATCATTTAACCCTTGATTCTTCAGTGGTAACTAAGTTCAACAAGGTAAGTAGGAATTAGAAAGATGTTATAAGCTGATGGGTTTTGTGTGTTTGGGGGCCCTTGGTGGTGGGGGAGGAGGAAGCAGATTCACTTGTCTGCTTGAAAAAGTGAGATGATTGCCATAGAGAAGAAAGAAACAACTGAAGGAATTGTAACAGTCCCCCATGTATTTCTGTCTTCTCCCTGCAGATTCCTATTGTATCAAAAGGGAAAAGGAGAGGGGGCAGAAATAGCCCAATACTGGCATATTGCCATATCTGTGAAATACTGGTACATAAGGAGACTCTAATTGAAAGGATTTCTGGGGAAAAAAAGTCAACTTACCATCCTCTGAAGCAGCATTTTAAAAGTAGCTCATCACATTAACCAATGGGATGCCTGGTTTCCATTTTGCCTATTAGCCATGAGGACGAATTGCCATTATCAGTTGCAGCAGACAGGCTCAAGAATTTAGTTCTTGAAGAAGAAAAAGCCCAAAGCTCCCTGCCATGTTTTATTATGCATAATTGAAATTCCTTCCAGCTTTGGAAGTGTAAACTTTTCTTGATTGCACCAATATGTACTTGGAACTAAGAGATATATAGGTCAGTCAATGAAGAGCTCCCTTATGCTAAATTTAGATTTGCTTTTGATGGGTTCAAAGTAAACCTGCAAAGTGGGCCTCTTTGTCTGGGCAATTCATTTTCAAACTTCAAGGTTTGCAGATGAATTTGGTTTCCCCACAGTAAAACCTTCCTCCCTTGAAATTTCAGCCTGGTTTGATCTCCTTGTATCCCAACCCCATTCATGCAGTATCCAAATACCAGTGCTTTGGATGGCTTCTTAGGAATATGTTTATATCTACAAAGCCACTGTGTTTTCTTCTGCTGAAGTTACTTTATTTTCATATCTCCACTGAATTTTTCCCCCTTTGGCTTTTTAGAATTGCTTCCTATGGGATTTCTGTCTGGAAAAATGACAAGAATGACCCACCTAAGTCCATAAGAGAGGTTGTAAAATAAACATTATACCATGTGTGGGGTAATTTTTTATTTTAACTGCAAGTGGCTGTTCTCACTTTCTGGCATTTACACACATAGCCATCTGTTTGAGGGCTGTTTGACTTGGCTCTTTTCCAGCCTTTATGTAACTGGCCAATTGAGAGGAAATGACATCACTGAGTTTCCTGAAGAATATCAGCAGAGCCACAGAAACTTAGAAACAAATTGCTCAGTAGAGAGAAAGATGGTTTTCAAATGTCCTTTTTTCTTTTCCACTTATTTCATTTTTTCCCCTTTGTACTTGTTAGAAATAGCATCGATGGGGGATTTTGTTTCCTTCTAGATTTACTCTGTGGACTTAACTGTTCACACTTTTCAAATCTCGGAAGTTACAGTGGGCGAGGCAGAGAGGGATGGGCCATTGGTTGTGCCTCTACATTGCCAACATGACTAGTTAAAAAGTGAAAAACCGAATCAATCCATCCAGGCTTTATGTAAAGAGAGTCAGTGTGGGGTAGTAGATGGGATGCTGGGCTTGGAGTCAGGAAGACATGGGATTGAAATCTTGCCTCAGATACTAACTCTACACGACTCACTTAACTTCTCTGGGCCTCAGTTTTCTCGACTGCAAAATGGGAATAATTATTTCTGTTTCAGCTATCTCCCAGCATTCTTGTGAGGCTCAAATGAGATAATGCATGTAATACATTTTGTGAACCTTTAAACACTGTATAAATGTTATTTATTATTACTCTAACATCAGAGGTTCTCAACCTGTGGGTTATGTTCAATTTGTAACAATGAAAATACATCCTGCCTATCAGATATTTACATTATGATTCATAACAGTAGCAAAATTACAGTTATGAAGTAGCAACAAAAATAATTTTATGGTTGGGGGTCACCACAACATGAGGAACTGTATTAAAGGGTCATACATTAGGAAGGCTGAGAACCACTGCGTGTAACTCAATACCAAATTACTGACTTCATTTTTTTCCCCCCTATTGAGTTGCATCGTGTTTTCTTTTATCATACAGGTACAGACCTTGTGACAAAACTAAATTCCTTCTGACAAAAACTAAGATGTCCTCCTGCCTCTACTTCAAATGTTCGAGCGAGAATAGCTCACTCCAGGTTTTAAAGTATTTATGAATTCAGGGAAGTGGGTTGTACATATATGATATTTATTTAACTTGGAAACATAATAAAATCAAAGCTTTTTGCTCATTTTGATATTTATAGTTCCTTTTGGTCTAGGGTAGCTCAGTGTGATGCACTTTGGACATAGGAATTGTTTCATCCACTTCCAAAAATGTAGCCACCTCTTAGGGAAACAGAGCAGCTGTTTCCAAGGCTCACAGCTGTATAGCAGAAGTATCCATTTTTGGAGGAAATTAAGAATACCTGCTGTTCAAAACTTCTAAGGGGGTTAGGGGCAGAGAGGGAGGGTTCATCCATGTGCCACATTCTTTTAGACAAAAAAAAAAAGGCTTTTTTTGATTGTTAAATGCCCTGGCTCATAATCAGCATTTATATATTACTTTAAGTTTGCAAAGTGCTTTACACATATTTTTTTCATTTGCTCCCCATGTGGGGAATGAGCTACTGGTATCCCCACTTTACAGAAGAGGAAACTGAGGAGTTGTCACTTGCCCAGTGCCACATAGCTAGAAGGTGTCTGAAGCAGGATTGGAATTTAGGTCTTCCTATGCTCTATCTATGACACCATGCTGCCTCCAATGTTCCTAGATGGTGCTGTTGTGAGTATTTCCTGCACCAGTGTGGATTACATCAGCTACATGTATAGGTAGAAAGTCTTCATGAGTAATTGTGGTAAAAGAAATTCAGCCTCTGGTGGTTAGCCCTTGGGTGACAAGTCTTTCTGAACTTTAGTGAGGCTGATACTTGGGTGACAGGATAGAAGACATCGCCAGGCCCAGACTCCAAGCTTTCTCAACTGGGGAGAGGACCTGCCAGAGCTTGGGCTCCCCTGGCCTTGACTTTGAACAACCAGAAATGCCTTTATGCTATAGAGAAACAGCAGAGTTGGATGGGATCATTGACTCATAGGTTTAGAACTGAAGTGGATGCCAGAGATCAACTCTCTCACTTGAAATATGAGGAAGCAGAGTTGAAGTGACTTAGTCACAGTCACAGCTTTGGCAAGCAGCCGGATGAAAGTGCAGGTGGAGTACGTGGCAGTACCCCACCTTCCTATCCAAATAGCACCATTCATCCACAAGCATCTATTCAGTCCCTATCAGGTACTGGGATTCGAAGATAAAAAGAAATAGCTCCCGAAGTGCAGAATTTTACCTTTTATTGGGGAAGCAATATATATCCCAACAAAATATGTATATGTATATATATAAAATGCAGATGGAATATAATTTTACAATATAACATAACATGATATAATGTAATATATATAGTATAATACTATATAATGTGATATGATATGTAATGTAATATATAACAATGTAATATATATAATACAGATCACAACATATCACATCATAACATAATATATAACAAAACATTAATTTAATATAATATAATATACATATAGTATGCATATATAGGTATAGATGGAACATCAGGAAAGGCCACATATAGAACTGTCTACAATCAGTGTTACCACTTTCTCTCCTCTCACTCTTTTCTTTTTAAAAATAAATTTTCTTTTAAAAAAAATTAAATCATGAATTCATTATTTATTTATTGAATCACACCACTAATTATTTGTTTATTTTTGACATTCATTAAAATTTTTTTTTGAGTTCCAAATCCTTTCCCTCCTTCCATCTGCTCCCCCACTCGTTGTCTCACTGTTTCCTTAACTGTGCAGCTTAGCTTTTGACCTATCATTCAACTGAAACTATTTTTTCTAAAGTTACCAGTGGTCTCTTAATTGCTAAATATAATGTACTTTTCTCAATCCTTGTCCTTCTTAAGCTCTCTATAACCTTTGACACTGTTGATCACCCTTTTTCCTTGATGTTCTCTTTTCTCTGGGTCTTTATAACACTGGCCTCTTCTGGTTCTACCTGACCATTCCTCAGGCTTCTTTGCTGGATTTTCTTCCAGATTATACATGTTAAGGATAGGTGTTCCTCAAGTTTCCTATCAGGGACTCTCTTCTCTTCTCCTTTAATACTATTCTCTTGATGATCTCATCAGCTCCCATGGATTCAATTATCATTTCTATTCTGATGACTCTCAGATCTATTAATCCACTGGCACCACCTCTTCTAAGCCCTAGACTTGTACTTCTAATTGCCATTTAGATATCACAAACTCACTGTCCTACAGACATCTTAAAATCAACATATATAAAACTGAACTCATTTTCTTTCCCTCAAAACCCTGCCCTCTTCCTAACTTCCCTAGTCCTATTAAGAGCACTCCAACTTTCTAGTCACTCAGGCTTGCAAACTAGATGTCATTCTCAACTCTTTATTCTCTCTCACATTCCCCTGCCCCACCTCCAATTCCTATCCAATTTGTTGCCAAGAACTGTCAATTTTATATTTGCAACAGCTCTCATATATATTTAATTCTCTTGTCTGCCACTGCCCCGGTAAGGTCCTTATCACCTCATTCCTGGACCATTGCAATAACCTGTAGGTTGATCCCCTTGCCTCAAGTCTATCCCCTTTCCAGTTCATTCTCCACTCAGTTATCAAAATGATCTTCCTAAATGTAAGTTCTGACCACATTACTCCATATCCTTAATTCAGTAAAGTACAGTGACTTGCCTTTCACTGCTAGAATAAAATATAAAATCTTCTATTTGACTTTTAAGGTCCTCCATCATCTGGCCCCTTCCTACCTTTTCAGTCTTCCACCTTACTTCCATCCATGTACTCGGCAATCCAGTGATATTGCCTTCCTTGCTGTTCATCACACAAGACAATCCATCTCCCAGTTCTTTGCATTTTCACTGGCTGTCTCCAATGCCTAGAATTCTTTCTTTCCTCATTCCTGTCTCCTGGCACCCCTGGCTTCTTTCACAAGTCATTTAAAATCCATTTTTTTTTTAATTTTGCAATTTCCCCCCAATCTTCCTTAATCTTCTAATACCTTCTCTTTGAGGCTATCTTCAATTTATCCTGTATGTATCTTCTTTGTGCATAGTTTCTATTTTGGTTTCTCCATTAGACTGAGCTCCTTGAGGCAGGGAGTATTTTTTGTTTTTCTTTGTACCTATACTGCTTAGCACAATGCCTGGAACATAGGTGCTTATTGACCTGATGACAACTAATGAACTGGTATTTCTCCATATGGAAAGGTCATTATTTACTGAATCACCATCAAAAACTGAATTTTCCTAAAGCTTTTTGGTATTGTTTAAAAACCTTCTACCAATCTGCTCCTTCACCACCAGCACCACCTTCTAAGTGGCCATAGTATGTTGGGCATAATACAACACAATGATGTGGCCTGAAAATTTTTAGAATGAGGAAAAGATGACAGTCTGGGAATTGTGATGAAGCAGACAATATAAGGAAAGAGACAGAAAGTAGAATATACACTTGGGGAAGGGGTTCTTTTTCTTTTCTTTTTTGAAGTTGTAATGTTATTATTAATTAATTTATTTTAATTATTTAATTCCACAAGATTTTGAGTTCCAAGTTTTCTCCCCATCTCTCTCATTTCCCCCCCCCCCACTCTAAGATTGCATGCATTCTGATTACTCCAAGGAAGGGCTTATTTTGGTTATTTCATTTGATAATGTCTCTACCACTTTGCACAGGGTCTGGCACATTGTAGATACCTCTATGACTGCTAACCTGGATTGAACTGATGTACAGAATGGGAGAGTGAAATGAAGAAAGATTTGATGCAGAATAGCTTGGTAAATTTTAAAGAAGTGGATAGGTATCTAGAGGGAGATGAGAATATTGTTTGTGCCTTGAATTCATTCTGTTATAGGATAGTATTTAAAATAGCAACTTAAAGGGAAAAGCTTCACTTCTAACAAACTCCAATCTAGTTTTGTACTCAATTTGTAGTTCTATTTTTGAAGACTTATTAGAATCAAGCCAATGAGGAGGCAGGTTGAAGAATCCTCAGGTTTGGTGATTTCAGGGTAAACTAAGTGATTGCAAATGTCCAAAAAAAAAATCTTGTTGAGTTGTTTCTGATTCTCCATGATGTGATTTGGGTTTTTCTTGATGAAGATAATGGAATGGTTTGCCATTTCTGCCTTTAGTTCATTTTACGGATGAGGAAAAGGGTTAAATGACTTGTCCACGCTAACACAGCTAGTAAATATCTAAGGCCAAATTTGAACTCATGAAAATGAGGTTTCCTGATTCTAAGCCCAGGGCCCTATTTACTGTGCCACTTAGTTGTCCTCTTGGCCCAATAAATTCTGTGCTTGGAATATATCCCAAGAGCATTACCAAAAAACCCAAACAAACAAATGGCAACAACAACCAAAAGCAAAAAGAAAAAAAGAAAAAAGAGCTATATTAATTTTTTTTAAAGTAGCCTTATTCATAATTGTAGGAACTTTGTGAAATTTCTAATAAAAGGAAAATGGTTAAAGAAATCATACTACAATAATGTAAATTGATATCATGACATCGTTAGGATAGAGGAGCTCTCCAAAGACCTGTGAAAATAAAAGACAGAAGAAAAGAGTCCTTGCTATGACCATAGTAGAAGAAAAGTGAATGAGAATGAAGGAACAAAGGAAGAATCCTGATGGAGATGTAAGGAGAGCCCTGAAAAGTTAATGGAACATTTTCTTTTACTTCTAATTTTTTTTTGCCTTCTAAAGGCCTTCTAATGCCTTCTAATTGCCACCTTTTCCTCATTCTAAAATTATTTATTAAAACATAAATTTCGAGATAAATCAAATTCAACATTTAATATTAAATTTGTAATGAATTATTAAACAAACCAATTAATCAGTTTTTTTTGTGTGTTTGTCTACATAATGACACAAAAACCAATCAAATTTGTTTTTCTTAATGGAATATTTTATTGCAGCTGAATTGACTGGGTATAGGGATATCAGTGCACTCATCCTTTTGTGTTTAATGTCCAAGAGAATAAATTGGGATGTTTCCATTGCTTCCATTGTGATATAATTATTAATGTAGGGAAAAGAACACTAGATTTGGAGTCAGAAGAACTGATTTCTAACCTAGCTCTACTTGCTTTTGATTTGCAGTTGAATGGATCCCTCATTAAATTACTCCCTCACTATATATGTAGTTGAAGAAGGAAATGGCAAACCATTCCAATATCCTTGCCAAGAAAACCTCAGATGGAATCACAGAGAAAGAAATGAATGAAATGACTGAACAACAAAGATATATGTAGTGACCTAGGTCTAGGACTGAAGACCTTCAGTGATAGAAAAGCCACAGATTGTCTATTGAGGCCGCCCATTCTATTTGGACAGCTCTAATTGTTAGGAAGCTTTTTCTTATGCCAAGCTTAAATTTGTCTCTCCAACTTTTCTTTGAAATGCTCATCTTATAGTTATACATAATAATAGTCCACACCCATATAGCACTTTCAATTTCACAAATGACCCTGTGAAATAGCAAATTCTAGTATTATCTTCCAATAGATTGTAAACTCTTTGAGGACAGAAATATTTTCACTTTTGTCTTTGTGTCCTAGTGCCTTTTGCTTAGTGGGAGTTTACTAAATGCTTGCTGATGGATGTATTCTCACTTAGCACTTAACCCAGTGCATTTGCACATAGTAGGCACTTAATGTTTATTGATTAATCCTCCTTTTAAGGGGTGGGGGAATAGTGTGGTTTAGTGCAAAAAGCATAGCATTGGGAATTGCAGGGTTTACATTCCTAATCTCAACTCTGACACTTAATGCCTATATGATCTTGATCAATCAATCAATCAATAAGTATTTATTAAGCATCTTTTGTATGCCATGGACTTGAGTTGAATTTTGAAAGAAAATGGGCAGTCTACAAGGTGCAGGTGAGGCTGACCTCCATTATAAGATGAGACATGGAAACATGAGGTGGGATATTGTGTGTGAACAATTAAAAAAAAAGAGCAATTTGGTTAGACTATGAAGGGCAGATATTAAAGTACAATAAGACTGGAAGGGCAAGGTGGAAGCAAGTTGTGAAAGATCTTAAATACTAAAAAGAGAAGTTTGTATTTAACCATAGAGGTAATAAGGATCCAAATCACTTCACCTTTTTGGGTTTCAGACACCTGAACCTATGATGGCATATGGCCTGCAATGCTATTCGTTATAGTCTGAATCAGAGGAAATATTTAACAAAATAAATAAAAATACAATAAAACATAGATAATGTTAATTTGTGGTTTACTAAGTCAATGTGTGACCTTTAGGGATCCTTATGAATGGTTTATCGGCCCCCTTTTCTGTTTGAGTTTGACACCATTGGACTAGATGACCAGTAAGGTCTCATCTAATGGGGAAATCCTATGGTCCTATAGAATAGAGATTCAGAGATGTTGAGCATCTTGTCTATGCCTTTAATAAAAGCAGGAGCTTATGGCTTTAACAAGTTTGTCTTTTCTTGGGCTTTTTTTTTTCTATTTAGTTTCTCTCTTCAATGAGATTGTAATTTCCTTAGGGAAGATATTCCTTTTGCATCTTCCATAGTATCAGGCAAAGTTCTGGGCATAAAATAATAATAGCTCACAGTTATATAATATATTAAGGTTTACAAAGCTTTTTTGTCTATAAATTATTGTTGAATGTGATATCTATCTCAATCGGCTAATAGGGATATTATTGTCACAATTAGGCAAAAAACCCATTAAGTCCTTGACTGTAACAGACAGAAATTGTTATGCAAATGTATTATTACCATTATTATTGTTGTTGTTTTAGAAAAATAACATTGAACAAAGATCACGAATTTACATCTGAGGAAAATGTTAGAGGTCATAAAGTCCAGGGAGCATTGGATAGAGCTGGCCCTGGAGTCAGGAAGATTCATTTTCTGAGTTCAAATCACCTCAGACACTCTTACTAGCTGTGTGACCCTGGGCAAGTCACTTAACCCGGTTTGCCTACATTTCCTCATCTGTAAAATTAGCTAGAGAAGGAAATGGCAAAGCACTCCAGTATCTTTGTCAAGAAAACTCCAAAATGGAGTCACAAAGAGTTGGACATGACTGAAATGACTGAAAAACAACAGTATAAAGTCCAATCCTTTCATTTTACAAGAGTGAAATGTGACTTAGAGAGGTCAAGAATCTGAAATTTCAAGAAATGACAGGATTCACTGTTGCAGAAATGATCCAGGTTTGTGCTCTCAGCATGGTAGGGCAGTCCAGGTAGAGAAATTTTCTGGATTTGATGCTGGTCAGCAACTTGTCTATAGCAAAGAGTCACAGAGAATTGACTGAATCCCTGAAAGCTTAGTGACTTATCTAGGTTAGCACAGTTAACATGAATTAGATGTAGGACTAAAATTCCTGTCTTTCGGGTGCCAGAACCAGTCTTCTATATCCATTATATATCTCATAGAAATGGACCAGGAGAAAACTAGAGAAGCTGGAGATGCAGGAAAAAAAACATCAAGGAAATGAGAGAGAGGCAGAGGAGAAGCTATGAAGGGAGAGAAAAGAGTTGGAGAGCCATGGAATAGGGGATGCAGTTCCAGAAACATAGTTATATAACAAGAAAACAATGGGCGGGGGGTACAAAAATATTTATTTCAGCTCTCTGTGTGATGGCAAAAAACTGGAAATTAAGGGGATGCCCATCAATTGGGGAATGGCTAAACAAGTTGTGGTATATGAATGTAATGGAATACTATTGTGCTATAAGAAATGAGGAGCAGATGGACTTCATATTTACCTGGAGAGGCTTATACAAACTGATGCTGGGTGAGAAGAGCGGAACCAGGAGAAATTTGTACACAATGAGAGACACAATGTATGTGTGACGACCAATTTTGATAAACTGGACTCTTCTCAGCAACGCAAGGTTATAAGACAATTATAAAAGACTCAGGATGGAAGGAGATGTCTACATTCAGAGAAAGATGTAGAAAGAACACAGTTTAAATGCAGACTGAAGCAAACTACATGCTCTCTTTTCCATGTTTGGTTTTGTTTCCTCTTTCCCATTGTTCACTCCATTGGTTACAACCCTTCTTTACAACCAGACTAATGTCTAATGTGAAAGTATTTGCAGATCCTATACTTGATTGCAAGCTGCCAT
>CM053587.1:78527553-78562596 GCA_028646515.1 Pseudochirops corinnae
TGTGTGTGTGTGTGTGTGTGTGTGTGTGTTTTTCTATTGAACTTGAGGGGAGCAGAAGGTGTTAATCTAGGCTTTTAAGGGTAGGTTTGAGCCAAAGGAAGTAAGAGGCTTTATCTGTGTGTCTAGTGAGACTTAAGAGGAGCTAAGAATGGGATTATGGTATCTGACACCAGACTCCTCAATGTTTGTGTCCCAACTTAAGTCATTTGTTCACAGTTTGTGCACCAAACCTTGGCTTCCATGCCATGTGCGATACAGACTTGTTCTTCCCCAAACAGGAAGTGACATTTTAAGTAATTACAGATTTACAGTGACTACAGGGCTGATCCCAGCTCATTGTCCCAGCTTTCCTGTCTCAGGCTGGAGGAAGTGGTGAGGAGAGAAAGGGTGGGGGATGTGGGCTGCGTTACAATGACCTGTCAAAGGGAATGCTGCTCACTTTGCCTTAGTGTGAGAGTGATGAAAATGCATTTAAACACTTGCCAACAGCTCTGGCAAAAATATTTGACATCTCACCTATATCAACAAGCAGGAGTTAAAGGTTAAATCACACACAACTTGAGCACTGGGGAAAAGGATATGTTTATGTCATCAGATTTCTTTGTACCAGAGAGGCACTGTATCAACAACCAGACAGGTTCCTAGGGTAGAAAGACTGATGCAGCATGGACAGTTTGTGTACTTGTGATTAAAAGAATAAAGAAAATTTATTCCAAAGCTTTTGCAGTTTCTACCCAATACCGCGCAGTCTTCTGCAGTTTGGTTTACATGCTTCCAAACTGTAGGAGCTTTTGGCAAATGGACTGAATTTTCACTTTTCGTTGAGATGTTTGTCATCATAGGCTAGATCTAAGGCACATTTTTAAAAATAGGGAGACAAACTGGAGATTGACAGCTTCTCCTTTATTGCTAATTCTCTGGAGCTATTCTCATCTCAAGGAGGGCCCCAACTAGTACTAGAACAATATAGCGCACTTGTGTTGTGAACATAGTAGGCACTCAGGAAATATTTGTTGAAGAATAGAAAGAAGGAAGGGAGAGGAATAGAGGGTAAGAAAAAGAATAAAAGCCTTCCTTTCAAGGGAAGAAGTGTATCTGAGAAGCCTTAGGGGCTTTAAGCTGATGTTTGAAGAAAAGGGAGAAAAATAGTTGGATAAAAGAATGAAATCAGACTGAAGAGGCCATTAGGTGTGATAGAGAATGAAGAACTCCAGTGAATGAGACATCCAGTACTTTGCAAGGGAAGATAAAAGGAAGAAGATCTTGAACAAGACCTTAGATGTCTATAGATCATGACATAGAGAATGGGTAGCAAACATTGTGGCCATGATTCTCCAAAAAAAAAAAGGTAAATATTATGCTCTTATTGTTGTCTCTGAGGCTTCAAGATTAGACTCATGATCGTAGTCTGATCATGGTATGGTATATCTTCTCTAAAAAGTATGCTTGTGAGAGCAGCAAGGTGGCACAGTGAGTAGAGCACCCGCCCTGGAGTCAGGAGGACCTGAATTCAAATCTGACCTCAGACACTTAACACACACACACACACACACACACACACACACACACACACACACACAAACTAGCCATGTGGCCTTGGGCAAGTCACTTAACCCCAACTGCCCTCCAAAAAGCAAAAAAAAAAGAAAGTATGCTTATTATATGTTTGGGGTGGTGGTGGTGGTGGTGGTGGAGTTAGCATTCTTTTCAAGGAGTTGCCCACCTGTAGGAAAATATATAAGACTGAAGGTATAATATTGGTGGAGAACCTTTGGGTAAGGGGGTGGGGAACCTATGGCCTTGAGGCTATATGTGGCCCTCTAAGTCTTTAAGTGTGACTCTTTGACTGAATCCAATTCTAGGTCCTCAAGGACAGCCCTTTGACTTCAGTCTGTACTCGAGGACCTAGAGTGCCACATGTGGCCTCGAGGCCTCAGGTTCTCCACCTCTGGAGGTAAAAGGATAGAGGAACAAATAAAACTAATTAGGGGCAACATTATAGACTGTCTTGGAATATGATGCTTTTCCATTATAGATCACATAACTGGCACAAAGACAAAATATTAAAGTGATAGGGGAATTCACTGTTGCAGACACCAGCTGGAACTCTAATTCCAGGAAAAGCCATGCATCTGATAAATTCTTGATTTGTCTTGCTGACAATTTTATTTCCCAGAAGACTTTGGAAGCAAAAATAAAAAAAAAAAAAAAAAAGAGGAATTATCTGTATTAAGTCCTTAATAAGAAGAAAGAACTGGTTGCTGATGTGGAAGTGGTCAAACTGTTTCAGGGAAATGATTACATCATCTTACAGCCACAGAAGGGAATCTTAAGCATATTCAATTATATTATACATACTGTCCCTTGTTAGCTGCAAGACTTTGGGGAGGTTATTCAACATCCTTGAGCCCCAATTTCCTTGTGTGTAGTGGGAGAAATGATGTGGTTGTTTGTCATTGTGTCATTTTGGTCATGTCCAACTCTTCATGACCCCATTTGGGGTTTTCTTGGCAGAGATAGTAGAATGGTTTGCTATTTCCTTCTCTAAACAGGTGAGGAAACTGAGGCAAACAAAGTTAAGTAACTTGCCCATGGTCACACAGCTAGTAAGGGTCTGAGGTCAGATTTGAACTCATGAAGATGAGTCCTCCTGACTTCAGGCCTGACAATCTATCCACTAAACCAATTACCCCTCTGCTATTGCCATAGTTAAGATATATACCCTTTGCAAAAGCATAATTAATTTAATCACAGAGGACCTAGATTTCTTAATGAAATCAATCAATAAAAGTCAGCTACGTGAAAGTAAGTCCTCAGTCTGAAAAGGTCATAGGCATTTTGGGTCACTGGATACAAGCAGATAATATTGTGCAAGTAATATTTCGTGATTGACTGAAAGAATCAGATACACCTTGGGGCCTTTTTGTAATTCTGTAAGTGTGCATTCCAGTAGCTGTCAGTGGAGCAGTAATTGAATTGAGTAGTGAAGAACTTAGGAGAGCAATCTTTTCCTGAGTGGGAGTGAGGGAAGTGGAAAAAGAAAGAGGTCTCTCTCTCTCTCTCCACCTACTTATCCCTGCATATCCATTGATCAGAAGATAATCTTGTAAACTTTAAAACTTAGTAGCATCTCTGGAAGCAGTCAGGCAGCTAGATGGCACAGTGGATAGAGAACCTGCTCCCCAGGAGGACTTGAGTTCAAATCTAGTCTCAGATGTTTACTAGCCATGTGACCCTTGGCAAGTCACTTTAACCCTGTTTCTCATATGTAAAAAGATGAGCTAGAGGAAAAAAATGGCAAACCACCCAAGAATTTTTGCCAAGAAAACCCCAAATGGGGTCATGGAGAATTGAACATGACTGAAACTACTCAACCACAACTGGGAGTAGTAGTGAGTGATCAGCAGTCACTACATGGGGATCTGAGATAGACAATACAAATTGGATACACTGAAAAAAGCAGATTCCAGACTCAACAAAGGCCCAGGCCCTAAGAATGCCACATCTAGTTATACACAATGGAACCGATAGTTTCTCTGATATTCTCCCCAGAGAGAGAATTGGAGTACAATTTCTCTTTGGCCACTTGTATTCTCTAAGTCTGAACCCACTCTCCCCAGGCAGCTTGTGCATGAAAGGAGATACCACTCACCTAATTTTAGGGAATGTTTCCATTACAACTGTACTTGCTCCACCTGTTTAGTAACTATCCTTTATAAAGTTAATTAAATCTGGCTTATAATCAATGGGAAGTACTAACAGTACTATAAACCCCTGTTGCTCAGGTTGATTATCTTGGAATCCTGAAAGGAGTAATAGTAGTCAGTCACCCTCCAGAGACCTTGTAAATTAAGGTTAAGAGAGTGTTACATGTTTTAAAGATAGATATAATCCTGTGGCCAGAGACCTTAAAAAGCAATACAGCAAAAGAGCTATATAAAGAAGAATTATCAAAAATAAGATTCAATAATATAATGATTTAGTTGGTAGCAATCTTCCCCCTCAGACTTCATGAAGCACTTTGTTTTATAATTCTCTGAAGATAACCATATCATATATGGTTTGGTACCATATCCTAATCACCTATTAGATTATAAACTCCGTGAAGACAGGAATGATATTTTATCTAAACCTTGTATCTTTCCTTTGATTAGTAAAATGCTCTTTAGCATGTTTGTTGAATAAATGAATAGCAAATTAACCTGTTGAACAAGAAAGACCAAAAGATCACTTGAAAGGGTAAATTGATGAACTCAGATTTTGAAAGGACACGTACCAAAAAAAAAAAAATGGAAGGAGGAGTGTGTAACCTAGGACAAATCTGGGGAAACATTGCAGCATTCAGTAAAAGGCTATACTTGGGTCCACATTATATCATTTTATTATGACCTTCAAAGGATTTAGACCCTAGAAAATGTCAAGTGTTTCCCCTGATATTCTGAGGAATATCACCATTTTTAGAGAAGGAGAAAATGGAGTATAGTTTGTCATGTAATGACGGCTGCCACAGACATCAGCAGTAAAAGCTAGATTGAAAATTGCTCAGACCACAGGGTCTCATTGCCTATGCCAAAGTAGAGAAGGATGGAGTGAATTCCAACTATAGACTCTACTTACACATTTATTATAGTTTAAATTTTTGGAAGTCTTTATGTACTGCCGCAAGACTAAATAGACAGGTAAAATAAATCAGGTTTATGAGCACAGCAGGCTCCACTATGGAAAAGCCCTCAGAGCTGCTGGATTTTTTGTCTCAGCAGGTGCTAACTTTTAGATAATGAGAATACCACAATTATTTGGTCCCTTGTGTCAGTCTCCTCTGCTGCTGAAAGTACAGTAACTCAATTCTACAAACATTCATTAAGTGCCTAATAACAGGGAAGGCCCTGTGCTAGGTGCTGGGACAAAAAGACAATAGAAGGATAACTGCTGTAACAGAATCCAAAAAGCATAGTACAAACCTAATATGTCAAAATTAGGACACTCAGAGACAAGGCAGGAGCTTATTTATTTCCTCTGGTTTTTGAATGGATCCAGATTTATTTTGAGATGGGTCTTCTCTCAACTGTCACCACCCCTCCACTGACATCACCCCTCCACTGTCACCACCCTTCCACTGTCACTACCCCTCCATTGTCATCACCCCTCCACTGTCATCACCCCTCCGTTGTCACCACCCCTCCACTGTCACATCCCTCCACTGTTACGACCCCTCCACTGTCACTACCCCTCCATTGTCATCACCCCTCCACTGTCATCACTCTTCCACTGTCACCATCCCTCCAAAACTTCTCATAATGTAGGATTTTTGTCCATGTCTTTCCATAAATCTTCCATAGAGGATTCTCCCTAAGATGTGGCATCAAGAGTTGGAGAGAATACTCCAAATGTGGTTTGATTGGGGCAGTATAGAAGGAAAGAAGGAAAAGAGGGAGGGTGGGCAGAAGGAAAGAAAGAAAGAAGAGAAGGAAGGAAGGGAAGAAGAAAGGGAAGAAGGAAGGGAGGAAGTAAGGAAGAGAGAAAAGAAGGGACGGAAGATCAGAGAAGGAGGGAGGGAGTTGCTTGGGAATCACTTTTCAAAGGCTTAATGTGGGATGAAATTAAAGCTAATGGCTGAAATTAGGGTTTTAATTTTTTTATGATTTCACTTATTCTTACAATTCTCATTCCTTCTTCCTCCCTTTTAAATCAAGAAGAAGGAACGGAATTGTTTGGACAAGTTAAATAGCATTTAAACTCTACTGCAGAGAGTGCAACTCAGATAGGCTGATCATGTTGTTCAAATGCCAAATGCATGCTTGCTTAAAAGACCATTTCATGGAGAACTCACGCAAGGCAAGCTACACAGAGGTCAGAAGAAGTGATACAAAGATACTTTCAAGGTCTCTCTGAAGAACTTTGGAATTAATTGTGAGACATGGGAGTCCCTAGCACAGGACCACCCAGTGTGGCATGCCTACATCAAAGAAGGTGCTATGCTCCATGGGTGAAGCAGAACTGCAGTAGCTCAAAAGAATTGTGAGATACACAAATTTAGAAACACTTCCACTCCAAATGTTCATATGGACCTGTGGCAGAGGCTTCTGAGCTCATGTTGATTTAATCAGCCAGTCAGACATGCTATACCTTGACCCCAACATAGTGATATCATTTTGATCCTCTGAGAATGAAGGACAACAACCAGATATTCACCCTGAATATACAAAGTCTTTATCTGTATAATGAGGGTACTACATTCTCCATTCACCACATACTTTTACAACCTTCTTCTTCTTCTTCTTCTTCTTCTTCTTCTTCTTCTTCTTGTTCTTGTTCTTCTTGTTCTTGTTCTTCTTGTTCTTCTTGTTCTTGTTCTTGTTCTTCTTCTTGTTCTTGTTCTTCTTGTTCTTGTTCTTCTTGTTCTTCTTCTTCTTCTTCTTCTTCTTCTTCTTCTTCTTCTTCTTCTTCTTCTTCTTCTTCTTCTTCTTCTAGTATAATACTGTCCTAGACAAATGCTATGTTCCGTGCAGATTGGTAACTCACACTGATTGCCTGAACATGCAATGCCCATTCCCTACTTGCTCACAGTTTTGCCTCTTCAGGACTTTGTAGTTCCCTTTCCTCAATGCCTTTATATTAGTTGTCCCTCATGCCTAGAATGCTCTGTCTTCTCACCTATACCTCTTATACTCCCTGCCTTTCCCTAAAATCCAACTTAAACATCACTTTCTGCGGGAGACCTTTCCCAGAACTCATACTTAAGTCCATAAGCACTTAAAACAATTTTCATTCTCTCTGCAATTGATCTCCATGTTCCTTAGAGAAAGCTACAGTATTCCAGATCTGACTCTAAAAGGAAAAACCTGGGGGTTGTTAGAGAGTTATCTCTTCTCTCAGGGTCTATACAGTTCACATAACTCATGGCATCAGTGAAAAACCCACAAGATCTGGGTTTGCTTTTCCATATTGTGGTTCAGAATAGCTCCTTTCTCCTAAATGCTCTATCTTGGTCTTGGTCTGCTTGACCTGTTAAAGGCAAAAGTCCAAGAATACAGTCTAGCTGTTTGACTAGTCAGGACTCAATTAATTATCCTCTGTGTGGAGTCAATGGACCAATGTACACATTCACACCTTATTTAGGGGATATCATCCATGCCCAGCCTCATCAAGGTAGTCTCACAAGAGGCCTTATTATTACTTCCATGAAAGTATAGCAGTTCAATTCATCTTTTCTATCTAGTCAGCCAGCATTTAAAGAATGAGCTATTTTATATCATTAGGATTTTTCATTAGAAAAAACAATATAAGGGGCAGCTAGGTGGCACAGTGAATAAGGCATCAACCCTGGAGTCAGGAGGAACTGAGTTCCAATCCGACCTCAGACACTTAACACAAAAACTAGCCGTGCGACCTTGGGCAAGTCACTTAACCCCAATTGCCCTCTAAAAAAAAAAAGCAAAGAAAAAACAATATAGTTAAAAGAAGCATAGGAAAGTCTTCACTGAACCAGGCAGAGTTTCTGTGGAGGGTTTATGGAAATATATGGACAAAAATTGAACAGGAGAGGAAGGTATGGAGAAATTGTGCTGTATGTCAGCAGAGAGAGTAACTGTGCTTATAAGATCATAGACAACATCGATTTATCCTGAGCATGATGTAGTAATCCTGATAAATGAATCAATCTGCTTTGGATATGGGTTTTTTTTCCTGTTTTGATGCCTTTTAACTTTGTTGATCTATAATAATAATGAATAATAACTAGCATTTATATAAAGCCTACCATATGCCAAGAACTATGCTAATTGCTTTACAAATATTATATCTTTCAATCCTTACAACAACCCTTTGAGATAGGTGCTCTCATTATCCACTTTTTACAGTTGAAGAAACTGAGGCAAACAGAGGTTAAGTGACTAAGGTCACACAGCTAGTAAGTATTTGAGGCTCGATTTGAATTTAGGTGTTCTTGACTTCAAGCCCAGAGCTCTGGCCACTGCGTCACCTAGCAACCTCTAAATAATAATAGGACCATAATAGGAATAATAACAGTAATAATGAACATTCACAAAACACTCTAAGTTCTGGAAAGCATTTTTTTTGCATATTATTTCATTCTCCCCACAACCCTGTGAGACAGGGGCTAGCTATTACTATCCACTTTTTATTAATGAGGAAACTGGAATTGAGAAAGCTTTGCCAACTTGTCCAGAGTCACACAGCTGGGCAAGTCTCTCACATAGGTCTTCCTCACTCCAAGTTCGGTCTTCTACCCACAATGCAATGCTGCCTTCCGTGTGAGCTTGTCTTCTCTTTTGGCCTTGATTGTTGTCTGTTTAACTCTTTGGCGTGTATGTTCCCCATATTCAAGGGCAAAGGTTGTTAGAACTCAATCCTATGTTCAGTAAACAATGGGTCCTGATACATATAGAGGATGGGTGCTGCTGTCATTTTTAAAAAAAATGAATGTTTTGAAAAGTTTTCCTAGCATATTTCTTATCACCTTGTTATCACATCAACTCTTCCTCAGCTCAAATACTGGTTTCCTTCCTTCCTATTAAGACAACTTAGTGTCCTCACAGTCATTGTACTTCTAAAACCTTAATCTCTTGGCTAGTATTTACTTAGCATTGCAAGTCAGAAGGAGGAAAATAAGGAGAGTCACCCCAATCTGGGCTAAGTCCATCGGAAGAGGAGGATGGGGGTGGTGAGGGGGTAAAAGTCAAGTTAATATTTTTCATTTCTCTACGTCTGCACTCGTAGATTCTGGCTTAGACTGGAGACTTACTTTCTATTTCCCACCCTTAGTCTTGACAATAATTTACACTTGACTAGCTTCAGGAAAGGGTAAGAATCAGACTTTCAGAAATGACCTCTAAGGGAACTTGGAGATCATTTTTGTTGTTGTTGAATCATTTAAGTCATATCTGATTCTTTGTGTCCCCATTTTGGGGTTTTCTTGGCAAAGATATCAGAATGGTTTTCCATTTCTTTCTCCAGCTTATTTGACATATGAGAAAAATGAGGCAAACAGGACTAAGTGACTTGCCCAGGGTCACATAGCTAGTAAGTATCTGAGGCCGGAATTGACCTCAGGGAGATGAATCATCCTGACTCCAGGCCCAACACTCTTTCCGCTTGTGCCACTTAACTGCCTTAGAGATCACTTAGTACAGCATTAATTTTACAGATGAAGAAATTAAAAGCCAGAGAGGGGGAAGACACATGCCCAAATCACCCTGCTGGCTAGGGCTTAGACCAGAACCAGAGCTTGTTTTACCCGGCCCCTATTCCAGGGAGCTTCCTACTATATCACCCTTTGGACCTGAAAAAATCTCTAGCCTTTTTTGAGAATCAAGTCTAAAAGACCAAAAGAGGCTCCTTAATTGGGGATGTTTGTTAGAAATAAAGGTTTTTCTTTTTCAGTCATTTGCAGTTTAGGCATCATTTGTGAGCCCACGGCTTGCCGTTGCTTTTCTGTGTATTGTGTCTTATTTATGGTTTGTTCTTAATGTTTGGGTTTTTATAGTGTTTTATAGAATGTTAGAATATCAGAACTTGAAGAGGCCTTGGAGATTATTTCCCCACTACACCATTTTACAAATGAGAAAACTGGGCCTTCACAGAGTCTTGTTCAAGGCCACAGAGCTAGTTTGTGACAGAATGAGGACATGAACCCAGCGTAGAGGGAATTTGGGTTCCTTTTTCTGTCAGGCCAAAGCTGCCATTTGGAGGCTGGAAGAGCTGGACACCTCCTATGGGGTTTGGTTTTCCACAGCTCATCTCATTTTAATGTATTGTTTTTTTTATAAACTAGAAAATCTGAGAAGGAGAGAAGCCTGTGCATGTGTGGCTTAGGACTCACAAGCTTGTTTGGCTTAAAAAGACCTGGGTAGGTCAAGAGCAGCAGGTTAGACTGAGCCATATGCTGCGATTTAATGGCTCCAGCGAAGCTCCCAGAATTCAAGGAGTTGGACCCTCATTATTTCAAGTACTTCTATGATCACAGATCATAGGATCATAGACAGAGTTGGAAAGGATCTTATAGTTGAGAAAATTGGGTTGACTAGTTAGTTATTAACTGTCTGCGGCAAGATTTGAACTCAGAACTTCCTGACTCCAAGTTCTATATCTAACCCAAAAACCACCTAGCTGTATCAGTGAGGCAACTCATCTATGATATAAAAGATGAAATGGTCTTTGAGAGTTGTTATGACAAAAAAAAAGTATTACTTTAAGGCTGAAATCTCTCTGAATTTAGCTAGGCTTGTCCTTGGTGAAGAGACAGCATATCCATCACTACACTTTCAAGGCCTTTGGACCAGAGAAAAATTTCTCTCTCGTTTGATATCTGAAATTCTATAATCAAAAGTTCACCATTTTAGCCAAAGGCAGAATTTCACAAGTGGTTCCTGGAGTGAAAAGTTTAAAACCATTCAGAAGGGTGGAATGTGGGCAAAGTAAAGACCAGAACAATTGACTATTTTTAGGTGCAACTCCCTCTTAAACCCGTCTACTTTTTCTTCAGTTAAATTATTAATCAAATCAAACTCAACAAAATAAAAAATAATAATGGATTTACTCCATCTGACAATGAATGAAAAACAGTAATGATTTAATACTGTTATGTGCAAATGTGATCAAACAAGTTAATGTGTAAGCTTTGAGCAGCACCTTTTGAATGTGAAATGTGTCAACTTGAAGCTAAACAATCTTTGTATATAAGTTTTTTAAAAACGATAACCATAAACTATATATTCCGGCCTCTGGTACTATCTGGGCAACATTGGACAAGTCACTTAATAGCACTCAGTCTGTTTCCACATTTGTAAAATGAGGTAGGGTAGACTTCTGATTTCCTTTCCAGCTCTGGGCCTGTGATCCTATGTTTCTATGATTTGGTGTATTGCTTAATGTCATTCATTTGGGTAAATGCAATATCAACTGATTTTAAAAGGCACTAAAATGATTTAAGAAGAGCTATAGATAATTCTTTGAGATTTGGAACAACTAAGCTTAAATTTAACTATCAAAATTTTCAGTTCTCCACAATACAAATTATTTACATAGACCTCTTTATGAAAATGTGAGTCTATGGGATAATTTTTTTTTGCTGTTGTTAATAAGAAGACATTATTTCCTATGAAAGTGCAGGGAGTCCCAGGAAAGATGACACTTTCCAGAGGTTCCCAAAGTGGGCAATACCACCCTCTGGCGAGCACTGAAATGATCCAAGTGGGGAAGTAGCAGATCCAGCTGCAATGGGGGGAGCAGTGGAAGCATAAGGAAAGAAGAGAAGATAAGAAAATTTTGAGAAATTGTTTCATCTGTTGTGTAAAAGAGTTAAAATGATAATGATTACATTATTTTAAAAATAAACATGTAAAATGCAAGTTATAACTGACAGGTCTTAACAAGCAAGTGTTGGCAGACATACATGTTGCACATTGTTGGCAAGTCCAGCATGGACTGGCAAGAATATATGCATGTAATGACTTATTTACAATATGCTAGTATATGGTTACATGATGCAATATCACATCATCAAAATTTCAATGCAGGAAAAACGCCACAAATTTACAATAAATTGTTAAATTTAAGATGTGTCATTTAGAAAATATATAATTTTTGAAATGACATAAATTAAAAAAAAACTTTTAAAGGGTTAAAGAAAGTAGATTTCCAAGGTGGGGCTCTGAGTACTTTTTTTAAAAAAGGGGTAGTAGGTCAAATAAAGGGAGGGAGGGAGGAAGGAAGGAAGGAAGGAAAGAATGAAGGAAGGAAGGAAAGAAGGAAAGAAGATCAGAATTACATATGTTTTAGTATTCAGGAAATGACTTCTCAGTGACTTGGGAAGATTACCCAAAATTCCCATGGCCCTAGAAACCTTGCCTAGACCTCAGACAAACTATATAGGTTTCCCAAGTGACCTTGAAGTTGAATTTGAGGACAGAGGTAGAGCCTTGGGATGTTAGAGAAACCATGTTGAAAGTGTTTGCAGAGCACAAGGCAGCAGCAGCGGGTCCATGGGAGAAGGGGGGAAGGAAAATTTGGGTCCCCCTTGGTGAGGCCATTAGGATGTAGTTGCTAATCATGAGCATAGATCATATAAAATTTGACCTGCTGATTCTAACCAAGCTATAGTTTTGGAGGTAGATTGGAGTATTTGTCCATGGAGTTGGGAATGTGTGCTTTGGCTCTGTGGGGACAGGCGCATGTGCTCTGGTCCCTTGCAACAGGATGTGCACAACCAGAGGATCCTGACTGCTCCTTCATATTGAGGAGGATGAGGATGGAGCAGGACTGAGGTTATATTGTGCTCATAGCTGCTGCTGGGGAGTGAGCAAGGAGAACAATCCCCTCCTCCCCATACTCTGGCAGGAAGTCCAGGGGAGAACCTGCAGAGTCCCACGCAACACACTCCAAAAATCAGGAGAGGAGAGGAGGCAGGAGATTTTTGTTTGTTCTCTTAAAACCTCTGAGTAGGGGGCCTCTTTTTGGTGCAGTTTAGTCCTATTCGGCACAGTTTCCCCCGTCACAGCGATCAAGGGACCAATGGGGAGCTGTGGTTCTACAGGGACCATGGCCAGGAATTTTCTATCTAGTTTTTTTCTATAGTTATGTTTTGGCTTTATTCTTTCCTTTATTTATTTTTCTTCATCTGAAGAGTAGAGCCATGATACTTAAGGGAAGATAGGTGATACAACGAATATAGTGCAAGGCCTAGCAACAGGAAGATCTGAGTTCAAATCTGGCCTCAGACACCTACTGACAGTATGACCTTGGGCATGACACATAAACTCTATTTGCTTCAGTTTTCTCTTATGTAAAATAGGTCCAATAATACCACTTACTTCCCAAGGTCATTGTGAGGATCAAATGGTGTAATAATTGTAAAGTATTCGACACAGTGCTTGGCACATAGTAAGCATTATAGAAAAACGTTTATATATATATATATATATATATATATATATATATATATATAATCTGTTGTTTTTATGATGATGACGATGACAATGATGAAGATTTTGAGTGATAATCTTATTCAGGTCATTGTGAGAGTATATCTTTTGGTAGATTAGGGGCTTTGTACATGAAAAGGTGTCTATAATTTTTGCTGAAATAACATATACCAGTCAGAGTCTGCAGTGAAGGGATGAGGAAAGTCTAACACTCCTTCCAGAGATCGTTTGACTCAGGAGGATGACACTCTCTCAATGGACCGGCCTAAGGTCATACAACTCATGGGCATTATCAGAGAGCCAAAACTTCAATGTAAGTCTCCTGACTCCCAGTCTGGGGCTCTTCCCACTATATTTCAGCCCTGGATTATCTTTATAACTGAGAACTTTATCTATTAGTCAACTTCTGAGGCAATGTCACTCTCAGTTCCTCAATAACTTCTGGGCTTTCTGCTGAGATGCAATCCCTCTGATAGTCAAAAAGGCATTTATAGCAAGTAATCAGTTTTAGGCTCCCAAAATATGGATAAACATTTATGTAAATGCATATATATGCACTATGAGAGGAGTTATACAGAGTGTACCGGTGAATTGGAGAATGGATAGAATGAGTCATGAGCATCTTGTAGGAGGAAGCCTTGGCTTTATGATTAGGCACAGTAGGCCACTGCTTAACAAGTATATTTTGAGTTGTTCTAGAAAGGCCGTTCCTTGTCTTAAAACATTGCCTTACCAACTTTATTACTTAGGGGGATTGCAACACAGCAGCAAGCCAGCCTGTTGTAATTTCAACACGCTGAAATTTCATCATTGGAAATTTATTTCTTTGAATGAATGAAGGCTCCTGAAGGTTTTTTTTTTTTTTAGTCAAGAGTCTCTGGTTTTCCAGAAATGAGAAATAGATGGATTATGCACATTATAGACTGGTGAACTTGATTATAGAAACATAAGATCCTAAAGATGGGGAGGATGTTGATCTCCAGCAAAATTTTAGAACGTGTGAGTCAGCCAATAAACATTTATTACGCACCCACTATGTGTCAATCACTCTGCTAAGCACTAGGGATAAGCAGAAAACTTGTGAGCATTTAGAAAGGAAATCAATGATTACTAGGAATCAATATTGCCTACTTCCTGAGAATGAGTCATGACAAGCCAATCACATTGTCTGAAAAGGTTAGGAGGTTATTAGGTTAGGAGAACACCCCACATGGAGTGGACCTGGATTTTGGTCACATCTTTGATAAAGTCTTTCAAGATGTTCTTGTGGGCTGAATGTCTGTGTAAAGAAGGAGACTTGGGGCTGATTGAACCATAGCCACAGATCATTAAATATTAGATTGATGTCAACACGGAAGGAGACCTCTAGTGGTATTCCCCATCTGGTTCCATGTTTTTCTTAATTTAGAAGAAGATAGAGGAGGTGAATTTATCATATTTAAAGATGGAAAAGTCAAGGGTGGTTTACTTAATATATTAGAAAACAGAATCAAGATTCAAATACTTGTAAGAGTCTAGAGTGACAGTTTGAAGAAAAGTAGAGTGGAATTTGACAAGTATAAATTTAAGTCTTTGTTTTGGTTTAAAAAAAAGGAAACAAACTCTTCAATCACCTCTGGGTATATGCCTTGCACATAGCAGTCACTTAACAAATTTTGAATTTAACTGTGTAGGATATGGTAGTTTAAAAAAATCTAGTTTCATTTTAGGTATTAGTAATAAAAATCCAATGTACAGATCAAGGGAAAGAATAATCCCACTGAAGACTACATTCATCAGACCCTACCTGGATTATTATATTTGATTCTGGGTACTATATTTTAAGAGGAACATTGGCAAGCTAGAATGTACTTAGAACTAAGTGACCAGATGATGAAAGGTCCAGAAGCTATGTCATAAAAGAATCATTTTTTGAGGAACTAGGAATATTTAGCTTAGAGAGTAGAGAGAGGAAGGAGATTAAGAGAATATGACAGCTGATGCCAAAAGTCTGAATGGTTGTCGTATAGAAGAATCTTCTGCGTAGCTCTAAGAGAGAACTCAAACCCAGATCTTGAATAACACATCCAATATTCTTTCCACTATACCTCATTGCTAGAGGCACAATTTTCCATATCACAAGATTATTCGAGCTTCTTCTACTCTTGACTTTACTTTTTGTCTGCTCTAAGCATGACCTAGCTAGGGAATCATAGCTGGAATACTAGAAGTTAGGGAATGGCGTACTTTTCCTGGAAATTTGAGGAGGAGATTCTATTTGCATTATTGGGGTTAACACTAATCTAGATTTTTATTCCTCTCCTTTGGGGACTATATGTACTCTGAGTATCCAAACATTCTTGGACTTTTGTGGGGGAAAGGTGGTGGGGACAAAAGTATCAAGTAAAAGAAAAATTTTAATTTGAATTTAGTAGAATATAAATATAAATGAGAAAAACACTCTCTAAAGGATCTGCTATCTGTAAAGAGGGACAGTATTGCAATTCATCTTAGAAGGGAAACATTCTCATTCTCATTTTCTAGTCCAAGAAGAGACAACTTTTAGAGGTATTGTAACTTGGTGCACCTCTAGCTAGGGAAACTAGGTGGCACAGTGGATAGAGATACAGGTCCGAAGTCAGACTCATCTTCCTGAGTTCAAATCCAGCCTCCAGACACTTCCTAGCTGTGTGATCCTGGGCAAGTCACTTTACCCTCATTGCCTCAGTTTCCTCATCTGTAAAATGAGCTAGAGAAGAAAATAGTAAACCATTCTGGTATTTTTGTTAAGAAAACTCCAAAATGAGGTCACGAAGAGGCAGGTGCATATCTCTAATTTCTTTGGATGAGTTAAGTTGGAAGGCAGTGAGTGGGAAGAGAATATGGAATGCTAGAACCTGGAAGCAGCCTGAATTTCCAAGTAGTGTCTTAAGGATTGCTCTGATTGAACTTTGAGGTAAATATTGTTGTACTTTTCTCACCTTGTTTCTGCTCCTCTTATTTTGATGAGCAATAGGAGCAAAAGTGTATTGGGGGAGGGGGGAATAACAACTTCACATTGCACTGAACTATGGCCCTACACATGCAATCTCTTGACTTCCTTTGGCCATCCATGTGACTGCATTGTCAGCCAGCTAGTTTTCCTGGATCTCATTTGGTTATTTCCTCTTTCCTACAAAGAAAAACTGCTCTCTTATCACTTCCAAACCCTATACTCAGGCTCTCCTTTTTGTCATACGCAGCACATGTATCTTTAAGTGGGTACCTCTTCCTTTTTTATTGTTTACTTGGAAAATATTTGTTTTAAAGCAATATGTTAGGATGTGACGGATATTTCTCAAGTAGCATAAAAAAAATCAGTGATTGTAGAGATTTAGAAAAATAATAATAAAACTCTGTGGAGACTCAATTCATTAACTGAAATTGAACAACTAAGCATTTATTAATGTTGGATTAATGAAGAATGAGTGAAAAAAATACCAGATCAGTCAGTTGCTACCATTTACCTTGTATTATACAGGATGAGAAGTGAAATAGTGGATAGAACTCTGAACCCGGCATTAGGAAGACTTGGGTTTATCTGTTTTGTGTGGTGTATGTCTCTGGGCAATCCATGTAGTCTCTGTGTGCCTTAGTGTCCTCATTTGAAAAATGGGGCTAATATAGTGTATACTTCCTGGGATTTTTGTGAGGATTAAATGAGATACTGTATATAAAGCTCCTCGCCAACATTTTAAAATACTGTGTTGTTTGTCATTCAGTGTATCTGCCTCACAATGACCCCACTTGGGGTTTTCTTGGCAAAGATAATGCATTGTCTTATCATTTTCTTCTCCAGCTGATTTTACAGATAGAGAACTGAAGCCCAAAGGATTAAGTGACTTGCCCAGGGTCATACACCTGATAAGTGTCTGAGACTGGATTTGAACTCAGGTCTTTCTGACTCTAGATCCTGATACTCTATTCACTATACCACTTAGCTGCCCTTTAAATTTCCATATGAGAGCCCTTTAAATAGCTGGAGAGAATTAACATTTCTCCCTAAGTTCTCTCTGTTCTAAGCTGATTATCCCCACTTCCTTCAATAATAATAATAATAGTCAGCAATTATGCAACACTTGAAGCTTTGCAAAGGATATATATGATCTCATTTGATCCTCACAACTCCAGGAGGGAGGTGCTCTTATTATCATGCATTTTACAGATGAGGACGCTGACATGCCCAGGATCATAGCTAGTAAATGTGTCTGAGGCTGGATTTGAACTCACTTGCTCTTGGCTTCAGGCCCAGGATTCTTTGCACTGTGTTGTTGTTCAGTAGAGTATGACTTTGTGTTACCCCATTTTGGAGGTTTTCTCGGCCAAGATACTGGGGTGGTTTGCCATTTCTTTCTCCAGCACCTTTTATGGATGAAGAAATGAAGGCAAACTGGGTTAAGTGACTTGCCCAGAGTCTCATAGCTAATAAGTGTCTGAGAATGGATTTGAACTCAGGTCTTCCTTACTCCAGGCCTGACGCTCTATCCATTGTACTGTCTATCTACCCTAAAAACCATGTATAATATAATTTATTATAATCTAAATATACATATATTTATATAATTTATACATATATAAATATAATATAAAATGTAATATAAACCATGTAATAATATAATTTTTTGAATATTTGAATCACAAATTTATATATTGCTTTTCCTTTGGGGAACTTTGAACATTTCCTACACAATTTCTATTAAAATTCCTTGAAATCTCTGCAAGATGAGAGGGGTTGGAGTCAAAAACACATGTTCCATTTTAACCAGTCAGTGAGTCACATGGGACATAACCCCACTGGGGAGCTGAGGTTTTTATTTCAGTTTTTTTATGCTACATTTTAGGCACACTGAAAGCATTGAGTGACAGAATAGTATGGTGGAGACCGGATTGCCACACAGCTAGGAAGTTTCAAAGGCAAGATTTGAACCCAGTTTGGAGGCAGGACTTGGGTTCAAATCCTGCCTCAACTTATTACTTATGTGACTTTGAGAGAGTACTTAATGTTTCTGTGCCTCAGTTTCCAAATCTACTAATGAAGGGTTTGGACTGAATGTCCTGTTGGCTCTTTTTCAGTTCTAAATCCATGATCTTGTGATTTATCTGAAGCTGTGACCTTTGGATGCAGGTGAGGAGCTTGAAGGAAAACTACAGCTTCGTTCCAGTTAGTCAGACTGCCTGCAAACTGTTTCAGGGCTTTCCAAAGATGTTACTGTTAAGCTTCAGAGGATGAGGCTTATTTCTACAGAAAGGAGTTATGGAAAGGGAATAAGCATTTATGTAACTCCTACTATATGCTAATTGCTTTTACAAATGTATCTCATTGGATTCCCACAACTCTGATAGGTAACTGATGTTATTATCTCCAGTTAAGGAAACTGAGGCAAACAGAAGTTAAGTGACTTGCCCAGAGTCACACAGCTAAGAAGTGTTTGGGGCTGGATTCGTACTCAAGTCTTCCCGACTCTAGGCCCAGTTCTCTATCCCCTGAGCCACCTGTGGTATAATGGATATTATTTGCACTAGAGTTGAAGCTAGGAAAACTGGGTTCAAATCTTGCCTTTGAAACTTCCTAGCTGTGTGATGGTTCAATTTCTTCTTAAAAACCAGGGATAATCATAGTCATCAATCATCCTAATGGTGAAGTTCAGAAGAGATAATGTTGCAAACCTTAAAGGACTGTTTAAAGGTCAGCTAGCCTTTTTTGTATTATTATTCCTAGTCAGGGAATTTTTTGATCAGCTATATGGAGCAGTGGATACAGCACTGAGCCTGGAGTCAGGAAGACCTGAGTTCAAATCTGGCCTCAAACCCTTACTAGCAGTGTGACCCTGGGCAAGTCACTGAACCCTGTTTGCCTCAGTTTCCTCATCAGTAGAATGAGCTGGAGAAGGAA
This sequence comes from Pseudochirops corinnae, assembly GCA_028646515.1. Lineage (NCBI taxonomy): Eukaryota > Metazoa > Chordata > Mammalia > Diprotodontia > Pseudocheiridae > Pseudochirops > Pseudochirops corinnae. Next base: position 78,546,406 of record CM053587.1, read on the forward strand.
ATGGCAAACCACTCCAGTATTTTTGCCAAGAAAACCCCAGATGGGATTGCAGAGAGTCAGGCAAGACTGAAAACTACTTAACAGCAGAAGTATTACTAGAAGGCATAGCACAGGATTTAGAGCTAGAAGAGACCCAGAAGAACGTCTAATTCAGGCTTCTTATTGCATTGGTGAAGAAACTGAGTCCTAGAGAAATTGCAACCTGCCTGAGGTCACTCTGACTAAACCTTCAAAGCCATAATTCAAATCCAGGTTCTTTGACTCCAAAATTCTTTATTACTGGTGCACATTGAGTGCCAGCTCAAAGGGAGAAACACTGCCAGAGTGTGTACACATTTTACATGGCTAACAGCATGCTGGCCCTTCAAATATGAAGACAATGTGCGCTGCTTTTCAGAAAGCCTCCCCCAGGGGCCAGGGAAGTGCTCGATTTTTTTTTTCCTAATAGCTCCCCCTGCTGCTCCCAGAGGGAAGGCTCCCTGTGCCTGCTGCCTCTTGCTTTTAACTTTTCAGGGATTCCATGATAACAAGGCTGGAAAACATTATCCTGAACTGAACCATAGCCAGGAAAGTCTCAGGGGGGGAATTCTTTTCTGACATAAAATTAAACCTGGCTTCAACATCCCTTAAGGAAAAAAAGAAAGAGGAAAAAAAACCTCACAGTTGAAATTTCTTGGTTTGTGACTCTATCCATTAAAAACAACAACAAAAAACAAACCCCAAATCCAGAACCATCACCATCATCATCATCACCATCATCGGCATCGTCTTCATCATCATCATCATCGTCTTAAAATCTGTACCAAAACCTGTCATCTGCTAAATCAATCCAAGCCTCCCCATTCCAGCTGCCTTCCTTCCCCCAATCTTTCCCATAGAGAGCTGAGAGGGCTGACTTCAAACCACCCTGCCCCACAGCATGAAACATGCTCTTTTACTTACCTGGTGTAGGGGAAAATTCAATGTTTCTCGTTCTTTTCTTCCTTATGGAGCATCTTAGCACCTCTGCCAGAAAGCACTGGAGTTCGACACGAATCCAGACATGGATCCCTCCCTTACCATATTTCCCCCCAAAGGAGCCTGACCTATATGAATGGAAGCAGCCGGTACCACAAGGGACTCTTCCCGCAGATTATATAGGCTTGCTCTCTACTGGGCTCCATGACATAAAGAAAGAGAACTATGTTCTCCGCCCCCATCTCTTCACAGATGTAGGGAATTACAAGTGTGGAAGCCTGCATGCAACATCAGAATTTTGGGATATGTTACTTTGCTTTAATAAACTCTTTTTCCTTTCTCTCTTTTTTTTTCTTACACAAGGGTTGGCTCTCTGGGAGGAGAAGGAGGGAGACAATGACAAATAGAAGTGATGTAAAAACAAGAAATATCAAGAAAAATTTAAAGAAAAAAATGCCAGGCTTAAAGTCAGAGAACCGAGATTTGAATTTTATCTAACCTCGGGCAAAAAAGTCACTTTACTACACCAGGTCTCAGTTTCTTCAGCTGTGAAATGAGGGCCTTGGGATCTTTAAATCCTCACTCTAGATTCTATAATCTGCTTGTGTATTTTAATGAGTAGCAAATAGCTTCTGGGTTCAGGAGTGAACAGCCTGAGAAAAAGTATTTTCTTCTCCAATTGGATGCTGCATGTAACTGGTTAGAGTAGAGGATCCTGAGGAGATGGGTGAGGGAGACTTTTGTCTCTTCTGTGTCTAGGGAGGCTTTTGCCTCCTTCATGTCTAGAACAATGAGCACAGAGAAGCTTTCCATCTGGCTCGGTCCCACTGCTGAGAAGGTACAAATTTAGAGATCATAGATTTAAAACTGAAAAGGCCTTAGAGGATATCTGATCCAACATCCTCATTTAATAACTGAGAAAACAGGCCCAGAGAGAAGTAATGTGCCCAGTACCGCATGAGTAAAAGCAGCAAAGCCAGGATTTGAATCCAATTTGCCATCTTTCCATTTGCCCATTCAGAAGACAGGCACCTAGGGGATGCAGTGGATGCTGAGCCTAGAGTCAGGAAGACTCATCTGACCTCATATGTTTACTAGCTGGGTGACCCTGGGTAACTCACTTAACCTTGTCTGCATCAGTTTTCTCATCTGCAAAATGGGCTGGAGGAGGAAATGGCAAACCACTCTGGTATCTTTGCTAAGAAAACCCCAAATGTGATCACAGAGAGTTGGACAGGACTGAACAACAACAAATTCAGAAGGTATGCTTCTAGAATCAATGAACAAAAATAAACAAATAAATTAAAAAAAATACTTTTGTGTGCCCATACCTTCGTGTTCTTTATGCTTCAAGAGGTAGAATTTGGCATTGGAAGGCAAGGGATTTTTGTACTCACCCATGTCTGTGGTACCACTTTCTATGCTTTCTGTTTGTGACTCAGTTGCTGTGACCCTACACTGAACACAGGGTAGAGAGTCCATGTTCGGGTCAAGTGCTGTTGGCAGCATGGGGACTGAGAAACAGGGGGGCTAAAGGCACTAACCAGTTTTCTGTTAGGCTCTGACTCTTCTAAGCCTCTGAACTTACTTTTCTGGAGTTTGATCTCTGCCATTGGATGCTACTGAATTTTCTAGAGGGAGGAATTTATCATTTTCTCACTTGTTTGATCAGATTGATAGCATTATTTTAAAAAAATCACTTCTGATTAGAGACTCTGACATGTCCTGTTATTTAAGGGGAGTACTAGATCAAATTTTTGCCTAATTGCATGGGAAGGAGAAGAGTAGAGTCAGGGAGGACCTTCCCCCAGTGGAACAATGGGGCTGTCATGTTTGGGTAGCTTTGCTTCTGTGTTTGTAGATATATTCCTTGTGTGTTTCACGGAGCAGTTGTCTTGATTGCTGAACTACCTAAGGCTGGATTGTTAAAGACCCTGGCTACCTTAAGACATGTCTACCAGGAGGCAGAGAATCTGGACTCTACCAAAGTCCCTTCCCTTCATCAGAGTTTACTTTTCCCAGGTCTGACTCCCTGAGGCCCTGCTCTCTGAAAGCTAATCTGATAAAGTGCTCCTGTCTGGGTATTAGGGGTTACTAATGGGTTTGCTACTCTTTTAGTTCCATGAATTTTAACTTGGATCTCATGAGATAAATACCTTAACCCAAAGTGCTGTTTCCAGTGGTAGAACCAGAATTTCACACTGATTCTTGGCCATGGAGGAGATTTTAGACAGAATGGCCTTTCAGGTCTCTTCAGAAATCAGCACAGGTGTGGGACATTCCAGCTCACTTTTGGGTAGGACTGGACTTGTGCAGTATTCACTGAGCCATGCTGCTATTCCCTTGTTAAGTTAGCTGGCCATGAATCCTTTTGAATGCTTTTTCATATCTGAATGTGTCTAGAAACCTGGTTTATTTGTATCTCTAAAAATATGAACTTTTAAAATTTAATTCTTTCGAATAAACTCAAAAAATCATGACCATCTTTTTGGATTTAGATTTTTAAAAAGTTTATTCTGCAGAAGAGACAATGTGTGCACCACTGTCATGTCATCTCTATAATAGCAAACATCAGATGTGCTGAGACTTCGAGTGACTTCCCTTGTTTGCCTTTGTGTGTACTGGGTACTGAGCCAGTCATGACAGTGGTTGACATTCCCACCAAGAGAGCCAAAATATTCTCATACTTTCCTAGCTATTGTTTCCTTCTGAAGGAATTATGAGGGGGAGCTCCATGACTCTAATGCTACCTGGAAAATACAGAGCTGAAAAGCTTTTGCTGTGTCACACTCAAAGGCAAGGTCATAGTTCTTGAAAAGAATCTTCATGCACACTCATATTTCATAGTCAAGTATCTAAAAGTAATTCATCTTGAATTGGGGAGTGGTTAAACAAATTGTGGTATTTGTAAGTGTAATGGGATGTTACTGCTCTCTAAGAAATGACAGTTATGGTGAATACAGAGAAACAGTAGAAGATCTTTATTTATATATATGTATATACACATATACACAAATATATATATATGCATTGTGTATATATGTATATATATATACACACATACACACACATTTATCTTGAAGCAGTCGAACCAGGAAAGCAATAATGGGATCACAATAATGTAATTAGAAAGAACAAGAACAACAGAAGGGAATTGAATACTGAAAAATTCTAATGTACAAGCCTGACCATGCAAAAGAGATAGGAGAATTTATTTCCCTTGTGGTATAATAGATTCTTGCTGGTCTTGTAGTCACCACATTAAGGCTCAGTTTGCTTATCTTTTGGTGATCCTATATGAGCTAGGGATTGTTGGTTGGGATCCCTAGCCTTGCTCTGAAGTGGATCTGAAATCCTTGGGTAACTGGGAGGTGAGGCAAACACAGTTTCTGGGACCTACTTTAATTTTGGCTGGTGTTCTTGGTGTGGTCTGGATCTCCCCTTTGTCTATGTCACTTTGTACATGAATTGGTTTCTGGGAGTGCTGAACAATGGCAGGTCAGAGAGAACAGTCTTAATTCAGTTTTACAGACATTGTAATAAACATCAAATGTCCTCTCAGTAATACTACATAGTTGTGAATCTTGGGACATCATATTCTTTAAAGAAACAAAATTGGAAGTGACTGAAAAGTCAGTGGAAGGATACATGGTGGATGTAAGTGGGTTGCAGCATATTTCCATCTATAATCTGTATGTAAGAAGGGATATGTGGGATATAATTTAACTTATGTATGATCACACAAGGAAGAGAATTAATTATGTGGCAAGATAAAGGGACATAGGTAGATGGGCCACCCTGGTACCCACAGGGAATAAAAAGGCCAGAGAAAGGTCTCCAGGCTGCTGAGTAGCTCCTCTGCAGAAGATTCATAGGGGAAGATAGATGAGAATCTCATTGGATAAGGCACGGGAGGGCTGTTGTGGTCTGCACTGATGGACAGGAATTTCACATAGATGAAACACACATTAGAACATTTTGTTCAGAACATAATACCGGATATTGAGCTTTTACTTTTGTTTCAGTTCAGAAGAAACTCCCCCTCCCAGCACAGATGGGCAGTCCTACAACTTAGAGCCACAGACTTGCCTATTGCCACTGAGAGACCTAGCAATTCTCCTCTGGTCATACAGTATGAATCAGAGGGAGAATTCAAACCCAGATCTTCCTGAGTCTGAGGCTAGCCCTTTTCCCACTATAATACACAATTAACTAGATACTAATGCTAGGAATATGAAATTGATATAAAACATGGATAGAGAGTTCAGTCTGAAGTCAGAGAGAACTGTGTTCAAATCTGACCTCAGATACTTACTAGCTGTGTGACCTTGAGCTAGTCACTTAACTTCTCTTTGTCACGTTTTCCTCATTTGGAAGATGGGCATCATAATGGTACCTACATCGTAGGGCTGTTTTGGGGACTATGTGAGATACTAATTATAAAGCATGTAACACAGTGCCTGGCACAGAACAGATACTACATAAATGTTAGTTACTGTTATTCTTGTCCTCATGGAACTTGCCATCTATTAGGGCATTATACAGGGTGTTCTTAAAGTCTGGACACATAGGAAATCTCTATGCACGTTTTCAAGAAATGAAATGAATGACATTTTCAACAACATTTTATTTAATTAGCATAAATTTTAGCCATGACAATTTCATATGGAATAAAAGCTTTCATTAACTATTGGGGACTATTTTCCATATTAATGAGATTAATTAAATTAAATTAATTAATGAGATTTCCTGTGTGTCTCCTATGTCTTCCTATGAAATCTCATTTATGCTAATTAAATAAAATGTTGTTGAAAATTTCATTCATTTCATTTCTTGAAAATGTGAGTAGTTAATGAGATTTCCTATGTGTCCAGACTTTAGGAACACCCTGTACTTTGAGCATTTACTTTGAATTTTGGTTAAATTCACATAAGCCTCTCTAAGACCTCACTATGGTAATGAGATGCCAACAGAACAGAAACCTCAGAAGCTTCTACTAAGCTGAAAAAAAGATCAGCCTACTTAAATACAAAGAAGCTTGTAATAGAAGGTTGACCACGAAATGGTAAGTTCTTTGGCAGGAGATAAAAGTACAAAATGACCCATGGTCATGAGCATTGCCCTTACTCTTCTGTCACGACAATGGTGGATTCCAGAAAAGGTAGAGGAAAGTTTAAGAATCACAATTCTTGGATTAGTCAGTACACATTCTTTGGATTGCTGATGCTCACAATATGAGATCTTAATGTAATGACTATGTAATGAAGTTGAAAAATATATTAGAAAGCAGATCCAAGACTTGTAGACCACTTGGAATAACTCTGGACTGCGTGTCATGAACTCTTTCTTTTAGAAGACAGGTGGAAAGCATTGAACATGGCAAGGTTATGACACCAGAAAAAAAATTGAATTGACTATATCTATCTGAGAGTCATTTAGGAATTGGCTGCCTGCACACACCAAACTTGAAGAAAGATTAAAAAATGAGAGGCTGTTGTATGGAATTATAGTAGCTCCAGACCTACATGTTTAAAGAGGCTGAAAAATGGACAAAGATAAAGACATTGGTTGATTCTGCTATTTGTCATCACTTAGAGAAGTTTTAACTCACACAAAACATTTGCCATAACAAAAAGGCCAATCAAGGCAGAAATTGCCTCAGCTAGCAAACACTTGATCACCTTACCAAGAACAGAGGAATGATAGTCTAGGGAATCACCAGTTTAGACTGAAAGATAATTCGCAAAACATCGGGAATGATGGAAGATGATGAGTAGCATTGTTTCAGTAACAAAATTGAAAGGAAGTTAAAGAGAAAGTGAGTTTGTGGGAGACCTTAGTGTGAAACTCACCTAAGCCAGATTCTCCTGAGATCATTTATGGATGATTTCAGATGTGAGACAAGATATAGGCGTAAAAGTCAGAAGATGTACTAGCACTTCCTGGGTGCCTGTCAATTTGTCAATGTCATGGAGAATGTATCCAACAGTGGTCAAATAGAGTAGAGATTCTCTAGAGACATTAAAATTTTCTAGGTGCTCATTCTTATCTGTACATCACATTATGACTATATTCCTCCACCCAAGTACTACTCTGATGCTTCATTATAGTCTGTAAGGAGCTGGACCTGGTGTCTTGAAGGTTAACCTAACAGAGTATAAACTCTGGAATATTCTACCAATTTTGAAAGGTTTGGAAGTGTTGCTTCTTCAAATGTCTAACTTGTGGAACTCAAGTGTCATGTTCTCCCTGAAGTCCTTCCCTTTTTCTTCCTCCTCCAAACATTTGTTAATGCCTTTTCTCTCCAAAATAACTTTCTATTTTCTTGTCTGAGTACTAGCTGTATCTCATCAGTCCAATACAAGATCCCTGAAGGCAGAGGATTTCATTCTTACGTATTGCCAACATTTAGTACAATACCTTACATTTTTGAAAGGTATATAATAGATGATTGCTTAAAGAAATCTTTAAAGAGAAATCTTATTTAAAGAAATCTTTAAAAAGAAATCTGATTTAAGAAATCCTGAACTTCAGCTTTGCATTTCCAGCTATCTGCTGGATAGCGCCATTTCAATTAACTTCAGTAAACATTTAGTAAGTACCTACTATGTGCCAGGAATTGTGTGAAGCACATAGTGGCACCTCATATTCAATGTGTCCAAGATTTGCCTCAACTCCACTCCACCCTTCCTAACTTCCTTATTTCTATTATTGGTACCACCAACCATCTTCCAGTCACAAGGTTCACAATCTCTGAGTCATCTTAAATACTTCCCTCCATATCACTTCAATTTCCAAGTCCTTCCAGTTAGTTATATTTCTGCAATATCTTTTGCATATGTCTCCTTTCTTTTCCCACTGATACCATTCCATTTCTGAGCTTCATTATATCTCATCTGGTCTACTATAAGAGGCAAAGCCAGCTAAGTGGTGTAGTGTTGTTCCAATGCCAGATTGTCAGGGAGGAAGACCTGTGTTCAAATCCTTCCTTAGATACTGATTAGCTTTGTGAGCCTGGCATATGTTAGGTGCTTAATAAATGCTTGTTTCCTACATTTCTTACTATTACTACCACAAATAATATAAGATGACATTAATATAGGACCCCAATATTACAGAGCTAGAGCTAGAAGGGGCCTCAGAAGTCATCTAGTCCAACTCTGTCCTTTCAAAGTTGAGGAGCCTGAGATTCATGGAGATTAGGTAACTTGCCCTAGGTCACACAGGTAGTAAAATTATATTAGCTTTATATAGAACTTTATACAGAGGAAATGAAACAGTTCAGTAGATAGTACATTGGAGGCAGGAAGAACTGAGTTCAAATCCTACCTCAGACCCTGAGTATGTCACCTAACCTCTGTCGACCTTAGTCCCCATAAATGTGGGGACAATGATAGCACCTACCTACCAGAATTATTGTGAGGGTAAAATGAGATATTTGCAAAAGACTTTGCAAATCTTAGAGTACTATATAAATTCTAACTATCCTCCATCATCATTAATTTGTCTCCCTCCCTTGAGTCTCTTCCCTCTCCAATTCATCCTTTACCTTGTTGTCAGAGGAGTATCATTAATGTACAAGTTGGAACCTTTCATTTTCCTTAACTAAAAATCCTTCAGTGGCTCCCCATTGCTTTCAGACTAAAATACAAACTCTTGACTCCAGCATTCAGATCTTCCACTGTCTAGCTCTAAACTTCTTTCCTGCTTTGACCCTATAATTCCCTGTTATGAACACTATGTTCTGGGCAAACTAGACTGATGGACTGGTGATGAGACTTCTCAGTCTCATTCTACCTTTTCCTAGCTTTATGCCTTTTTCTATGCCTAAAACAGCATCCCCTAGTTTCTCTATTGAAATCCCTCTCTTTCTTCCATGTTTTCCATGTTTTGCTCTTCTAAAGAGAAGTCTTTCCCACTCACATATCCAATCAGTTGCCAAATCTTGTTTCTATCTTCCCATTCACACAATTATCACCTTAGTTCAGACCCTCATTACAGCTCATCTATACTCTTGCAACAATCTTTTTGTTGGAGACTTTGCTTCAACTCTCTTCCTACTCCAGCCTATCCTTCAAGCAAATGACAAAGTGAATTTCCTAAAGCTTAGGTTTGGTCATGATGCTCTCCTAATCAAACTCTTGTGGCTCCCTATTACTTCTAGTATTAAACAAAAACTCCTTTCTTTGACATTTAAAGTTATTTACAATTTGGCCCTTTCCTACCTTTCTGGTCATCTTGCACATTATTCCCCACCATACTCTATTTCCAGCCTTGTTAGACTAACTTGCTGTTCCTCACACATGGCCCTCCATTTCTTGCCTCTCTGTCTTTGTACTGGCTTTCCCTCCATATCTCAAATTCTTAGAATTCCTGGATTCTTTCAAGACTCAACTCAAGTTCTACCTACTGCAGGAGACCTTTCCTGACCCAATTGATAACTGATGTCTTCCTCTCCCCAGTGATCATATTTTATGTGCACGTATACTATAAATTTATAGAACCTATAAATGTATATGCTGTCTCAATAAAATGCAATCTTCCCAAGGGCAGAAGATGTTCTTCTTTTACATTTGTAACACTGGCTCATAGCATAGTGCTTGGCACTTAATAAGTCCTTGATTCATAGATCTATTCCTTCTCAAATCCATAATACTCTTTTTATGCATTTATGATATGCTAACTTTTATTGCGAGAAACATGGTGAGAAGCAAAGAGGTTTGACTTTGGAGACAGAAAGACCCAAGTTCAAAGTTTACTTCTGGCATTAGTTGGGTAAGTCACTTAACCCCAGTGTGTTTCACGTGTCTCCCTAGGATTTATTTCCCAAATCACAGATTATTTTCCCATTTGTTTGGATGGAAGAATTCTTACTCCAGGAGTTCCCTGTGTTGATAAGAACACAGATCCTTTCCATAAAGTAACAGTAATAAAACCCCACAGAAATATGAGGGCTCGAGTGTTCTCGCAGTTGCAGGATGGGTTTAAAATTATATCATTCACAAATGAAATGTGTTTGTTGCCAAAAAAAGATAGAATGAAGAATTTTGATCCCTCAGTTTTCTCCCTGATGAGTAAGGGTAATTGATTCAGTATGAAGATGCTGTCTTTCCTTCCTTCTTTCCTTCCTTCCTTCCTTCCTTCCTTCCTTCCTTCCTCCCTTCTTTCTTTCCTTCCTTCCTTCTTTCCTCCCTTCCTTACTTCCTTTCTCCCTTCCTTCCTTCCTTCCTTCCTTCCTTCCTTCTTTCCTTCCTTCCTTCTTTCCTTCCTTCCTTCCTTCCTCCCTTCTTCTTTCCTTCCTTCTTTCTTTCTTTTTTTCATTCTTTCTTTCTTTTTTTGTATGTCTCTGACTTATGGAACTGATGCTATAGCCCATTAAACTCAGGGATTATTTAATCTATATGTTTAGTTGAATCAGATGTGATTGGAGGATGGTTTCATGCACATTCTTTTTGGGCTCCTTAAGGTGGTAAGATCCTGCCAAATGACAGGACTCTTCTTTCTGGGTCCACACAACTGTGGTAGTATTGTAAGTAGACTATGAGAATCAGTCTCACCCAATCTTTAAGTTTTCTGATTCCATACTTGGCAAACAGACAGGACTTCAGACTTTTAACTGTGGACTTTAATGGAGGTTCTGAACTTGGATTCAGGAGGTCTGGATTCTTATCCCAACTCTAAAATTTAATAGCTGTGTGACCCCAGGTATGTTGTCTACTCTTTCTGAAGTAATATGTAAAATGTCATACAATGATGCTCATCCTAATTCCCCTATCAGGTTGGAGTCTTTATTGTGCCATACAAATGTGAGCTCCCACAGAGACAGGACAAAATCCTGCCTCTGACACTTATGACCTGTGTGACTTTGAGTAGATCACTTAACCTCCCTGAGGTGCCATTTGCTCATCTATAACAGGAGGGGTGTGGACTAAAAGGCCCAAGAAGTCCCTTCTAGCTCTAGAGCTACGATCCTGTAAATGATTAGATGGACTAGAAATGAGGGAGAAACTCAGTGATTACATTATCAGTCAGTCAACAAGCATTTATTAAATGTCAAATATGCACCATGCACTTTGCTAAGTATTGGGGATACAGAGAAAGGCAAAAGACAGTCCCTGCTCTGAAGGCATTAACAGTCTAATGGAGAAACAATGTCCAAATAACTATGTACAAACAAGATATAGACAGGACAAATTGGAGATAATCTCAGAGGGAAGGTACTAAAATTGAGGCAAATTGGGAAGGAGGGATCCTTCAGAATGTGGGACTTTTACTCAGAGTTGGAGGATGCTGGGAGGCAGAGATGAGGAGCGAGAGAATTCTAAATATGTGGGAAAGCCAACAAAAATGCTCTGAACTGGGAGATTGAGTATGTTGTAGGAGGAACAGCAAGAAGTCCAGTGCCAGTGGATGAAAGAATATGTTGGGAGGAGTAAGGCATAAGAAAATTGGAAAGGCAGGAAGGGACCAGGTTATGAAGGACTTTGAAAGTCAAAGAGAGGATTCGATATTTGATCCTGGAGGTAATAGAGGCCACCGGAGTTTATTGAATAGTTGGGAGGAAGTATGTATGACACAGTCAGGCTTGTGCTTAAGGAAGATCAATTTGTTGGCTGAGTGAAACATTGACTGGAGCTGGGAAGAGACTATCCAACCACAAACCATTGTGATAGTCAAAGGTGATGAAGGCCTGCACCGGGCTGCTAGCAGTGGCAGAGGAAAGAAGGAGACATGCATGAGAGATGTTAAAAGATAGAAATAATGGTCTTGGCTAACAAGCTAAATCTCAGGGAAACTCTTAGAGGTAGAGACACTTTATAGCCCATTAGAACATTTAGTTATATGTGTAATGTCTATAATCTAGTTCTCTATTTGTTCAGCTCACTCAATTTCATTTAGCAACATCCAAATGGGGGAATAAGAGGGAGACACAAAACCAGGAATGTTGACACATGTCCGCTTTTTTCCTTTCCCCCCAGATTTCCTTCATTCTCTTGTTGGCAGATTGCTCATCAGGCATCCAGTTATTTATTGTGGCTGTGAATGAACCAGCTGACATCTTCGTGCATTCTAGCTGCTTTGCCGTCTCCATCGGCGGAGATATCACCAAGGCAAAGGTTTTAGGCTTAAAGAGATTGAGCTCTGTGATTCATCTGAAGGAATGACTATCCTTGACATTGGGTAGGCTTTCTCTGGTCCTCCCTGGATTTCCCTTAGGGAGGACAACACTGCCTCTCAAAATAACTGATGCACAAAGAGCTGACTCAGAGAAGCCTGAATTGTAGACAAAAAGTAGAAATGGATCCCTAGATCCTTAAGAAAGAGATGCAAAAGAGCAAGAAAGATAATAGGGAAGGGAAAGTATTTGGACTGAAAAGAAATCCAGCGGTGAATCTATAAGGAGAAAGAAGGGAGACCTTGCCTCCCCCTCTGCCTCAGTGCCATCCTAATATTACAGAACATTGGAAGCTTTGTTTGAGCAGGAGTTATGACCTTTGTTGAGCTGAAAATGCCAAGCTAGAAGCAGACAGGGGAAAGAAGGTGATCCTTAATCTTTCAGTGTTCCCTCCCTTGGTCAGCCTGAAAGTCAAGGGGAAGCAATAAAATCTTAGAAGAGGTTTTTATTTTGTTTTGTTTGTTTTTGTTTAGAGGGGGTTCTTTGGAGCTGGAGACACCTCCTAGGTCCCTATCAAAGCTGCTAAATCTTCACTCCACCCACACTCCTGCTCCCTTAGGCCTGCTTGACCTTGTAGCTAAAGTTTTCCCTCTGCCTGGTTCATGAAATGCTCATTGGGACCCCTGAAGAGGCATAATCCCATTTCATCACCTTTCTATATGCATGTTTGATTAAGAATACACTGATAAGATTTTGTATGGGAGCTAAAATCCCCTGAGCAGATTGGCTTATGCATGCCAACTAATCAGAGCTAAAATTTCTCTAAAGGACATTTTAGTTCCTCCATATGCTCTTTTTATTTTTGAAGGAAAATCTTTTGTTTGTGAGAATGAGGTGGGGAGTAGGAGAGAAAGGAATAAAAAAAGGGGGAAGAGAGAAAAGGAAAAAAAGGAGAGAGGGAGGAGAAAGAGGAGGGAAGGAAGGGAGAAGCAGAGAGAATGGGGGGTAGGAGAGGGAAAGAGAGGGAGAAGAAGATTTTGTTGGGTGTAATCTATTAAAATCCTCTATTGCCAAAGTCTGAAATGTCCCAGGGTTTATAAGAGTAATTCTGGAGAAACCCATGAAGGCTGGAAGAACTGAGCAATCTTGGCAACACTTTATGAGAGGCAATTTCTAAATGTGTGTCCCTAACAACTAGATTTTTTTAAAAAAGTGTCAAGGAAAAATAAATGTTAAAATGACTCATCTCATCTCTCTCACTTCAAGGCTGAAAGCTGTGAGCACTTTGTAGCTAGAAAATAGATCAGAATTTCATGGAAGGTGAAACACAAGCTCAGCTTTAAGTCAGAAATTTGATCTTGTGCAAAGCAAGAGCCCCTAGGTTGCATTTTAGAGAATCAGGTAACCAGTAGTCTTGAGGAATTATTTATCATCATATTTCTATTTCATTTATTTGCCATTCATTCCAAATTTATTTAGTGCCTCCTTTGGATAAAACTAGGTGGCTCAACGGATAAAATCTGTGCTAGAGTCAGTAAGACAAATTCAAATCTGACCTCAGACACTTACTGGTTGTGTGACCCTTGTGTAAAGCCATGCACAAGCAGCTTGCCAGAGGACGGCTGCTGTGAACAGCTTTCAAGGTTCTGATTACATAGTATAGCAAGCTCTGTATTTATTCAATAACAAATCAGAGCAAAACATTCACAGAAAATCAAGGTACAACATTCACAATGTTACAACTTATCACAGAAAATCAAAATACAGCATTCACCATGTCACAACTCAACAACTTATCACTAAAATGGCCACATAGTTTTCACCAAAGTACCTTCATTTAGTCAATCACAAAATCCTTAATTCAATCACAAAGTTCAAAAGTCAAAGTTGTCCACCCCTAGGTCACAGTAAATCATAATCTTCTCAGTCAGTACACAATATCCAAGTAAAATCTTCTTTCAGCTTGACTTGAGACTGGCTCTCAGCTTCCATGGTTCCTCTTCCATGGTGCCAGCTCCAACTTCTAACTGGCAGCTCCCAGTTCCTTGTCCAGCTCCTTATCTAGCCAGTTCCTATTCCATATTAAAGCTCACAGTGTCCATTTCACCTCAAGTCCTTCACAGTTCCTGTTTCTGGGAAAACAAAGCTTGACAGAGGCACAGTAGTATTCATATATATTGTCGGCACCATCATCAATTCACTATCTGCCTGTGAAATCAACTCAGAGCCACCAACAAGGTCTGAGAACTCAACACAAATCATCAACATAGAAATCAACAAAGACCCACAAATTAGGTCCAAGAGGTCAGCACAAATCATCAGTAAAGTCCCAGGACCTCCAAAACCCTCCTCCAGGACTTTTGTAAACATACAATCAGAAAATCCCCTTTCAGGGCTTCCAGTAAGGTCCCAGGGCTTCTGTCCAAAGTATCACAAACAAACATCAACACAAACAAACAGAGTGCCAGGATACCACAAGTTTTCTCCTTCTTGACTCTGCCACCACAAGAGTCCTCTTCTCAGTTCTTCTGTCTGTAGTCTGGGCCTTCTCCTTATATATGATCATTAGCTTCTCCCCTTCCTGTTGCAGGAGTTCATGAGTTCTAGGGTTCACAAGCTGTGGAATTCACATGTTCTATTTCTTAACAGACTTGATACAAGGCTCAAAAGAAACTTGAACTGAAACAAAAGTGTTAATTCAATAGCTGAAACAAGGTGTGAACTACTTCTGTACTTGCCATTACACCTTGTCAAGTCACATAACCTCTGTTTGCCTTATTCCACTGGAGAAAGAAATGGCAAATCACTACAATGTCTTTACCAAGGAAACCCATAGATAGTGTGGTCCATGGGGTCATGAAGAATTTGATATAACTGAACAACAACAATGAATAACATAATAAGCTAGGAAATGTAAGGAAGAATTCAAATGATACAATTACATTGGTAATGAAATCACACACACAAACTGTGTCATGTAATAAAGCCATTTTAGAATTATTGCTTCTACCCAGTAGTTTGTACACCACTGTTGAACTTTAAGGTTTAGATTAGGGGTGCTCAAGACCCCAAAATACTAACACACCAGGTCCTGCTGCATGAATATGACTCAAGTCCTCTCACATCCAAAGAAAAGCAAAGTTTATTAAAGATTTGCCTTAATGGGTAGACTCTTAAGGAACCTAAGTATCTGTGAAGCTTGCATTGACAAGCTGGCCAGAATAATATAATATAGAGTGAGTCTGAGCTAGATTGAATCTGAGCACCTTCATGGAAGCAAGATGGATCTTATATACAGAAAGATTGTGGGTTCTAGGGGTGGTCTAGAGAAGGAGTTTGGGGAAGTTCTTGAGGAGGATTCAAATGAGGTCAGACTCCAGTAATGAGATTAAAGGTGGAAAATAGTTGGAGGCTACCTGGAGATGACAGGCTAGGCTAGTTTAAGGGCAACAGGTTAAGGGTACAGATATTTTGGGAGGGTAAAGGGTGGTATGTAGCTAGACAATGGAGGGTGAGGAGACTAGTAACAGAGATTTGGATCTAGCAATAATGAAAGGCTTATGGTCTCAGGCAAATTCATCATCAAGTGGGAAGACTCAAGGAGAGTTTAAGGGGGTTCCCAGAACCTGTACCCCAACACCAGAAAAATATTGTTGTTAATGACAGGAACTTTTAGAGCAACAAACAGCTTAGCATCATTGAAAGAATCATGCAGTTTACCAAATATGATCTAGCCTAATCCCCTTCTAGTGCTAGCAAGTGAAATACATAAGGAGTTGACTTTGTACATTGAGATTATACAGTGAGAACATAGTCTAAAAGAAGTCAAAGTTCCTGGGTTTGGTTCCTACATGGTCTAGGTAATAACATATTACTATTCCAAAGGAATTAGTTGTGCCCTTAATCCTGGCTGACTTCTTATAAATAAGGACTTATTAGAATTAACTATGTGGACCCACTTTCATTTTTACCGGTGCTCAGCACTGTCAGCACAGTAGGAAGTCAGTGCAACCCCAGAGGTAAAGGCAAGTAGGTACGTTCATTATTCCAGGAGTAGTGCACTGGCATCTCTGTCAAACTGGCCAGAGGCAATAAAGTAGAACAATAAAAGGGGAGGG
>CM053587.1:78562696-78586742 GCA_028646515.1 Pseudochirops corinnae
TGATAATTATTTGAAATAAATTAGTTTCACTCTCAACACTGAAAAAAAGTGTATGGAAAATGAATATTTCTTAGATTATGAAAGGAAGCTCAATGGTCAGCCCACAGAGTTAGTAACAAGGAATCCAGTCCTGAATTGAGCACTAGAAGGGGATTAGGCTAGATCACATTTGATAAACTGCATGATTCTTTTAATGGCGCTAAGCTGTTTGCTGCTCCAAAAGTTCCTATAATTAACACCAATATTTTCCTGGTGCTATTATATTATACAGTGGTGTGCAGACTACTGGGTAAAAGCAATAATTCTAAAATGGCTTTATTATATGATACAGATTGTGTATGTGTATGCTTCTGTCAACATTAGATTGACTCAGAATTGTCTGATCTCAATGATCAGAAACCAGAATGAGCTAGTTTCCCACCTTTAGTCAGTGTTCTATCAGTTGAGTGCTGAATTTCATTCTGTACACGTTTCATTGCTCTCTTTTGTTGTGTTTTTAACTTTGTGATTTTAAAGATTGGATATCATGCCATGGAAACATGTAAGATTTCTGACATTTAAAGGGAACACTTCAACAACTCTTAGAGATATTGCAGTGTCCATTGGTGTTAGAGATCAGTCAGCCTACAAAGAAATAAGATCTCTCTCCAACATGCAAAGAGAAGTGTAGCTGAAAATGAAAAAAAGAAATTTTATGAACTGACAAATTGCTAGTGCAAAACAACCTAATTAGTCTTCAGAAAGCAAACAAAGACCTTCAAAGGGACCTGACAGCTGTTAGGAATGTTAATGATTCTTTTATATTGCAGCAGTCTTCTTGAAGTCGTGAGAACAAAGAGAAGACCAGCAAAAAAAAAACCCAAACAAACAAGCAAACATACAAAAACTCAAAACTATTAATTGCTGTTGTGAAGAAAGATGCCGCCATGGATAGTATGGTACATTATAGTACTGGAGTACTAAAGATCAGAAGAAGGTAGTTATTACTGATTAAAGTCACTTTTTTATTCAAGGCTATACCAAAACTGTTGTTAGAAAAAGTTTAATGAAGCCTATAAGATCTGAATATCTTTATCAGATTGTATAATTTCTACCCCTAAAAAAGGTTTTTTTATTTTAAATTTTCATTTGACTTAGACATCTTGTTTCCATTGAGAAAATGATGAAGTCTGATAAATATATTGATATACTTGTAATGGTAAAGGGAATTTGAAGATCTTCCCTGGTCCCTAACAGGCTGAATGTACTCACATGGGGCCTGTGGTAGGAGGAGTTTGCTGGAGGGTGGAACAGAACCCATAGTAAGCTGGGAGTCAGAGTAGCTAGATGATGGGAGAGAGAGGATACACCCAGGGAGACAACTAGGATTGTGAGTGTTTGCTCCCTGCTATGATAGCTAGGCTTGTGATTGTTGGTTTATGGGATGGCTGAAGGATGGTGTGACTCTCTGCTGTGTTATGGTGTGTTAACTTCTATGCTGCTATGATGGATTCAGTTTCCTGGTGTTGGGATTTGGTTTTCTAATGTCTGAAAAATGTTTTGCTTCTATCTCCTGTATAAAGAGTCTGTTATGTTTTGTGATTGAGAAGTATGGCGGCATATTTACAATCATCATTGGCTCTGTGAAGCCTTGTGAAGTATTACAGCTTTAGTGCTACAATACTCAGAAGCAGAAATGTTGCAGAATTACAAATATTCCCAAATAAAGATAGAATATTAAAACATGACCATGAACCATGCTACATATCCCTAAAGGTTAAGAAATTTGTTCAAGAGATAGAGAGAAACCTGTTTTTATGGCCCAAGAGCTCAACCTGATTGAAACCTCATTGAAAACCTTTGGGATATGATCAAGGCTAGATATGAACAAATGGACTGCTTATCAAAGATTAGCTTAATATCTCATGTGATATGTGGTTTCAGTGATGAAGGGTCATAAAACATGTGTTAAAATCTTGTAATTTCAATACCAAATCATGTAAAATAAATTTTATTGCAGAGCACTGATACTGCACATTAATTTTTTTTAAGATAGAAAAAAGTTGTTAGGTTTATTGTATATCAATAAATTTAATGGTTTTACTTTGTCCCAGTTAATTGGCATACCTTTGAAGGATCAGCTATATAGTCTTAGAAGGGATCTAAGATGCTAGCTAGTTCAACTCTCTCATTTTACAGATGAGGAAACTGAGACCCAGGAAGGTTGAGTGACTTTTTGAAGCTCACACAGATAGTAAGTATCAGAAATGGGATAGATATCCAGGTTTTCTGATCCAGAGTCACAACTGTCTTTCTCTGTGCCATACTGTCTCAATATCTATGGGTAGTCATAGAACACCACCATTTGCATTAAAAAAAAAAATGCTTCAAAGAGTAATGAAAAGATGAAAGGTAGATATAAATGGGCTATAGCATATTATCAATGATGACTTTTTTGTGGGAGAAGTGGTATAAAAGACATCACTGAGGGCCTGGATACCTAGAAAAGGAGGTAAGCCAATTATTTAGTGAGAATGTAGGCTTCTTTGGGTAGATAGCTCTAGTAGTATGTTGATAGCTCCAAGATATTAAAAGAACATAAATAAGGTGTATTAAGTGTATACATGGTGGAAGTTTTATGTAAAGACAGAGACAAGAAAGAGCACAGTATGAGAAGATGAGGAAGAATTGCAATCTTCCTCAAGGTAGAGAGGAAGGGAGGTCTTAGTTCCATTAAAGTTCTCATTACAATGGGGAGGTGTTATCCTTTTTGTATACAAATGAATGGCTGAGAATGTTTACTTTTTATGATTGCTATGTGCACCACACTGTGCTTAGTGCTGGGAATATGAAGAGAAAAATCAAAGATAGTTCCTGCTCTCAAGGAACCCATATTTTATTAGAAGAGACAACATAAAGGAAGGCATAAAGGAAGTTTCAGCTCAAAGTCAAATAGAGAGGTCCCAGGGTGCAACAGCTAAGTGGATTATGGTAATGTCTTGTCTTTAATGTCATTTCCACTGATAAAATTACATTGTTTTGATGTTGAACTATTTCAAATGCCAAGGACTTTGGTGACAAAAACATTCTTTTCTGTGCTGACTGAAAAACCCACAAAAGCAGTTTCTATGCTGTATCTCCATGGGGATTGCTTCCCCGCATGATGGCTATGGGCTGGCATATTGTTATTGCCAAGGTTTGGAGGTTCATGGTCCTGAGCTATCCATATTGGGATCTGAAGGAAACTGGTGGACAAGGACATGGTGTTGGTTTGACTTGTGGGGCACATGCTGCCTCCTGTCTCTCCCTCAGCGTGCCTGACTTGCCCGGTGTGTACCAGTTGGTTGGAAGATATCATAATGAAAAACATAGTTTGTGCTCTAGGACTCACTGGGGAATAAGGGCAGTTTTAAGTGGGAGATGGGGACAGTTTATGAAAAGATTCATCTTTTTTTAAAAATGAAGGTACAATTGCCATCTCCTGATTATAGTATTTATCCATGACAAGAAACCCTAATATCCTTATCATGATTAGGTTAAACCTGAATTGTCTAGTATGGTATATATATATATATATATATATGTATGTATATATATGTGTATATACACACACATATATATGCATACATACATACACACCATATTTATATTATTGTATATTTATATATATTTTATATTTATATTTATAGCATTATATATTATTTATAATATTTATACATATGTAAATGTAGTAAGAGAAAGTTTCTATGACTGTAAGCACAATTTATTAAAGCAAGAATCATCTATTTAACTTCCTTTTTTTGTCTCACAGTACCTAGAAAAGAATCTTTACATTTAGTAGGTATGTTGTTGTTCAGTCATTTTCAGTCGTGGCAGACTCTTCATGACCTCGTTTGGGGTTTTCTTGGCAAAGATACTGGAGTGGTTGGCCATTTTCTTCTCCAGTTCATTTTGCAGATGAGGAGACCAAGACAAACAGGGTCATGTGACTTGCCCAGGTTCACACAGGTGGTAAGTGTCTGAGGCCAGTTTTGAACTAGAACACAACTAAAGTTGTGACAGGCCTGACACAAATGCTTGTTAGGAACAGCTGGGTGGAGCAGTGGATAGAGCAGCGGTCCAAGAGTCAGGAGGACCAATGGGCTTTGAGATTGAGGTTACAATACAATGAAACTTTAAAATAATGTAAAAACCATCCTTAGATCTGTCCATAGTTTGCCAGACTTTTTTAACCATGTAATTAGCAGACCAGAACAATACCAGAATGTCTGTGAATCTCCAAAGTCTCTTGAAGCACTTCCATTGTATAGCATCACGACTCCCCAGTAAAAGCTCTTCAGCATCTTCATGGGGAGATGCTTTCAGACACGTTCTGTGCATGTATCAGTCTCCATTACTTTTATGCACCCCTCTTCTATTTTCAGCCTAATTAAACAATTGAACAAATGTTATTTGTGTTTACTATGCATAAAACACATACTGATTTTGTAAGAAACTAGTCATGTGACCTGGAATAACTCTTAACCTTTCTGTGGTTCAGGCAACACTTTAGCATTTAGTGGATAGACATAGACAGGTTATTAACCTGTGTCAATGGAGACAGTTCTACTTTGGGAATTCTTTGTGCCGGCCAAATCAGTGAGCTTTTCTGTACTCCTATCTTTGTGTATTACCAGGCAGATGTAAGGCAGTGGAGAGGAAAAGAAGAAAAAAATGAAACCATTTCTGGCTTTGGGGAGCTTATATTCTACTGGAAGCATAAAAAATATGCACATGTGAATACATATGAGATAATTTCTTATAAATTTGACTTAGTTCACTATATATTTTAGAAATGAGACCTTTATCAGAGACACTGGTTATAAAAATTCTTTCCCAGTTTTCTGCTTCCCTCCCAATCTTGAGTGCATTGTCTTTGTTTGTGCACAACCTTTTCAATTTAATGTAATCAAAATGATCCCTTCTGCATTTCGTAATGTTCTTTATCTTTTGTTTGGTCATAAATTCTTTCATTCTCCATAAATCTTATAAGTAAACTATTCCTTGCTCTCCCAGTTTGCTCATAGTATCAGCCTTTATATCCAAATCATGTACCCATTTTGACTTTATTTTGGTATACAATGTAAGATGTTGGTCTATGCTCTATCCATTGTGTCACCTGGCTACGTCTAAACAATAATAGGAATAACAGTAATAAATAACATTCACAAAGCACTCTAAGGTTTGGAAAGTACGTTTTGCGTATCATTTGATTCTCCCAACAACCTTGTGAGACAGGAGCTAGCTATTATTATCCACTTTTTATTAATGAGGAAACTGGAATTGAGAAAGGTTCGCCAACTTGTCCAGAGTCACACAGCTGGGCAAGTCTCTGACATAAATCTTCCTCACTCCAAGTTTGGTCTTCTACCCACAAAGCAATGCTGCCTTCCATGTGAATTTGTCTTCTCTTTTGGCCTGGATTGTTGCCTGTTTAACTCTCTGGGGTGTCTGTTCACCATATTAAGGGCAAAGGTTATTAGAGCTCAGTCCTATGTTGTTCAGTAAACAATGGGGCCAGATACATATAGAGGATGAATACTGCTGTCATTTAAAAGAAATGAATTCTTTGATCATAAGTAATGGGGCCACGGGCAGAATGTACCTCTGCATCTACAAGACTAATATTTTCCCTGAGAACTACATGTCAGCCATGTTCCAGCAATGAGGAGAAAGGCTGTACAGTCAGGATCCCACAGAGGTTCAAATAAGTTGAGCCACTACCAGGTTGAGACTCCTGGTCACAATGAAAAATGAAGATAAGTGAAATCAAAAGGGGGCACCAGAAAGTGAGATAATTTGAATATATCTGACAAATTTAATTGAATAATCCTCTTCTAAACACTTTCTGAAGAAAGTTATTGAGGGAACCTCTAGTTTTGTACATTGTCACACTTGATATTAAGCATAGTGAGATGCATAAATATTTTTGTACATAGATGTACATAGAGTGTTAGTTGAGTGTGCTGGCCCATCTTGAGGTGAGCCTTAGAGGAGGGTATAGAGGGTGGGAGGGAGGGATGATCCTCCTCTAGACCATGGCAGGGCTCCTTAAACTTTTTCTACTTGAGACATTTTCAATGCTTCTTAAACCCTCATATAGGGTTTCAACCCACAATTTAAGAAGCTAGAATATGTTCTCTCTAGGCAGGGCATGTTGACGCACCCAGACTATACTGCAAAGCTCAGCTCTGCTCTAGTAACATAGCTGTATTGTGACAATTTTTTAGCTAGTAAATTTAAGCTCTTTTACCTTGAACACAGAGCAAACACGTCCTACCATATGATTGGCCCTGCATGCAGTAAATGACCAAGGTCAATCCCAGGCTCTGTTTCCTGGAGACAAATATCTTTAGCATCTGCTAACATAAAGTTATTTAGCAAAGAAAGTCAAGGGATCCAATAATTAACAAGAGGAATCCTTGCTTCTGACTTCAGTGAACTATTTCTTTATACTTCCT
Source organism: Pseudochirops corinnae (assembly GCA_028646515.1). Lineage (NCBI taxonomy): Eukaryota > Metazoa > Chordata > Mammalia > Diprotodontia > Pseudocheiridae > Pseudochirops > Pseudochirops corinnae. The sequence goes on from CM053587.1 coordinate 78,569,176, forward strand.
GGGCTTCATTTCAGTGCTATTATTACCTACTTCAGCTTATAATGGAGAAAAATTCTTCCTGCAGCTTACTGTTCTAAATCCTGTATCAGAGATGAACCAGACTCATGCTGGACTGAGCCAGGTAGTGTGAGATTACACTTAAAAAATTACCACTTGTGCCCACCAAGGATTTTTATCTAGTCTATGGATATCTCTAAAGTAGTTATTGGGCTTTATTTTAGAAGGGGGGGATCCCCAATAGTTTCTATAGAATGATCTAGACCAACAGTTCTCAAATCTTTTGGTCTTAGGACCTCTCCACACTCTTGAAAATTATTGGGAGCTTATAGAGCTTTTATTTATATGGGTTATGATATCATATTAAAAATTAAAATGGATAAAATTAATTTACAATAATTATAAATCTATCGCATGTTAACATAAGTAACATTTTTAGTTAAAATAACTATATTTTCCAAAATAAAGAATATTTAGTGAGAAGAGTGGCATAGTTGCACATATTTTTGCAAATCTTCTCAATATCTGGCTTAATAGAAGACAGCTGAATCCTCATCTCAGCTTCTTCATTCAAGCTATTCCAATATATTTCATTAGTTGAAATACATGAAGAAAATGTGGCCTCACATAGATAGGTAGTTGGAAAATGGAGGAATATTTTAATAAGTGAATAACATTAAAATAGTTTTGATTTCCTGGACCCACTGAAAAGGTTTGAGGCTGCCCAGGGTTTGCTGGACCCTACTTGGTGAATTGCAGATCTTGGTTCACTGAAGCATTTCAAGTGAATCACTTACTACCCCCATGCAGAGATTGTCAGGATAGATGAGCTATGGTACTTAACCAATAAAAGTAGACTGAGGTTTTGGATTGGAAACTCCAAACAACCAAGTCTTCTCCAGACTCTCCTCTTTTCTTTACTTGGGCCCGTTCTTTCCTTAGGATTCAATTGTCTATTCTATTTTCTTAATTGGATGCCAGACTTCTTTGCAAGGTTGCATAATGAAAGGAGATGGGAAAGTTGTCCATGGAAAATATGCCGTTACTTTTTTCAAAAGCCCTAATGATTCCTGATTCCATCCATTAAGATCAGTTGTCCCTAAATTTCACAGTTAATATAAAATCAGTCACATACATTTGGGTGAGGCGTATAACTACCAGCACCAATGACTATATCGTGGCTTTGCTAGACCAAGGAGAATGTGTCAAGTTCGCCATCTAGTGGTCAGACTTGGAGTTGCCCATGTTTGCTAAAGTCACATTGAGAGCCTGGGCCCTACTTTCAAATAGTGAGCACTGTCATCCATCCAGATTTGGCATATTTTGCCAAATTCGTGTCAAATTCTGACTGTAGAAACTCCCTCCCATGAGGCAAATTTGCAAATCATTGTAACTTAGAAAGCTGCCTCGGTGTATTGAAAGTTTAAATTACTCCATCATACTCACAGATACTACTTATCCAAAGTCACATATATAAAATACATGGCCTGAATTTAGGCCTTGACATCCTAAGATGAACTCATGACCTCTGACTCCAAAATCATTGACCACATTATCTCCTTCCTCACTACTCGATCCATTAAACCAAACTATTTCTCAAACTTGGTAATTGGAAATGTGAAAGAAATGAGACACACTGTTTATACCTTAAGCGTTTATAGTGTAATAAAGCAGAAAAGAAAACTCACACAATAATAATACACCATGTTTCTGTAGTTCTTTACAGTTTGCAAACACAACAACCCCATGGGATAGATAGTATAGGTCTTATACTTCCCCTTTTATAGATGAGGAAACTGAGGACTATATGGTTCGCATGATCTGCGTGTGGTCACATAGTAAATTATTGCCAGAGTCCAACAGTTTGGGTCATTGGACTTCCACTCCTTATGTGTCAGAGCCAGGATAAGGTCTTGGGTATCGGTTCCATGTTCGATGGTCTCTGTACTGTGCCATACATTCATTAAAAGAATCAACATATACAAATTGATTCAAGTATGCTTCAATACTTCAATAATTCAATTCAACAGGATCTGTGATTCAATTAATTAGACACCTGTTGGGTATAAAGCACCATATGAGGCACTAGGCATACAAAGACAAAAAGGAAATCAGTTCCTATCCTCAAGAAGCTTACATTCTACTGGTGGCAATGGTGATGATGGTTTACCTTGTACACAGACAGAGAATTTGAGGAGGGAAAGAATACTAAAAGTTATGGGGATCAGGAAAAACTCCTGGTAGACAGTAGAACCTGGGATGAGCTGTAAATGGAGATAAGGATTCTTGGAAGTGGAGGTGAGAAGGGAGTTTTTTCTAGGGGGACAACTTTCACAAAGTCATGCATACAGGAGAGAAATGCAATTCTATTCAAGGAACAGTAAGTAATTTAGTTTAGTAGAATGCATGAAGTAGCGTAACAGGAATTAGGTGTAGAAAAGCAGGCTAGCATTTTTCAGTCATGTTCAACTCTTCATGACTCCATTTGGGGTTTTCTTGGCAAAGATACTAGAGTGGTTTGCCATTTCCTTCTCATGCTTATTTTGCTTATGAGGAAACTGAGGCAATTAGGGTTAAATGACTTGCCCAGGGTCATACAGCTCATGTCTGAGGTCAGATTTGAGCTCAGGTCTTTCTGACTCCAGGTCTGGAGCTCTATCCACTGCATTGCCAAGCTGTCCATTACCAAATTGTGAAGGACTTTAAATGCCAAATTGGGGAAGTTTTTTTCTTTAATTTCAGAAGCAATAGAGATCTGCTGAAAAATTCATAGCCAGACTTATGCTTTTGCAGTATTATGTTGGTGGCTGTATAGAGTGTAGATTTGAAAGAGGTCTGAAGTGGGAAATCTAACTGGAAAGCTGGTGTTCAAGCAGAGAGGTGGTGAAAACTTGGACTAGAGTGGTGGCTACATGAATAGAGAAAATTGCATCAATGAAGGTAGAATTAATAAAACTCAAGTGATAGGGGTGAAGAAGAAACAGGGAGGCCCCCAAGATTTTTACTCTGGGGGACTGGAATTATGAGGATTCTATCAGTGTGGTCCCCACTCCCACCACCAATGCAGATTCTGTCCTCTTCCATTGTTTCCATGAATTGCTGTTGCTAAAATTATTCATCCCTGTCAATATTTTTGAGACTTTCTTGTCTCTTGACTTTTGGGGCACAGCACTCTAATTGCTGTCCTTCTACCTCTTTGGATCACCTTTTACTAACTTCTTAGCCTCCTTCCAAACCTTAAATATGCTATCACTCAAACTGATGTCCTTTGACATTCTTTTATTAGCTCTTTACACACGTTCTCTCTCTTATGAACTCATCATGCCCAAGACTTCCATTATCATCACCTCTATGCACTTTTTCAAATATATATCTCTCACAAATATATTTCAACCCTTAATTTCTCCCTCTCCTCCCCCCCAGCTACAGTCCCAAATTTCCATCTTCATATTGGATATTTTCACTTGGGGTTCTTGCCAGCACTTCAAATTCAACATGTCTAGAAGGGTATTAATCATCTTCTCCACCACCCAAATCTTCCTTTTCTTCTCATTAGAAAAAAAAAAATCAGTAAATGTTACCACTACCCTCCTAGTAACTCAGGCTTGATAACTGTATGACCTTGGGCAAGTCTGCTTTAACATCTTTGAGTTTCATTTTCTTCATCTTTAAAAAGTCACTAGACTAAAATCCCTTGGAGCTCTAAAGTGATGATTAAGGCCTGAATTCAGGTAATGAATTTTACATGTTACTTCAGATGAGAAATTTAGTATCTTTGTGTACTGGGGGAGTAATTTAACCTTACAGTACACAGAAGCAACTTTCTAATTTGCAATCAATTTGCAAATTTGCATCATGGGAGGGAGTTTCTACAGTCAAAATTCGATTTGGCAAATTTGGCAAAAATTGCGGAATCTGGCTGGATGAGAATAAATGTGGTATACCGAATAGAATGATAGGCTTGGAGTCAGGAAAAAGCTTATTTCCACCCTTAGTTCCAATGCATGAAATTTTTGTTAACTCAGGCAAGTAATTTCTCTTCTCTTAGTCTAGTTTTCTCATTTGTAAAATGAAAAGCTGGGCAAGATGACTATCTATCTCTAAATATATGATGCTATATGATCTCATGACTTTCTTCTTCATGATTAAGATCCAATCAATCACTTAGTCAACATTGATTCTTTCTCTGAAATCTCTATCTTACCTGAATATTATTTTTTTGTTTTTGTTTTTTGTTTTAAATGAATATTGATTTTGAAAATTGAAAATTTTAAAATTTAAAATTTAAAAATAAATGTACAAACATTTTCCCCTGGCCCCTCAATGACATTATCTCCTGGATACCATCTTAGTATATGAGGAATGGGGCAGAGGAAAAGGAGAGAGTGGGAATGGAATCAAAATTTAGCTCATTGTCTATGTAACTTTAGTGTCATGAAGTCCATGTCCCCATCTTGGTGCTGTGGCCAACCAGTGCAAATGTACACTGTTTTCTTCTCAAAAGTTCTTTGTTTCTTTCCCTTGCTGAAAATCTTGCCCTGTTAGGCCACAGCGTTGGGTTGCTCCTATCATCTGCTCTCTTTAGTCTTTAAATATGCACTGAATGAAAACTGGAGAAAAAAAAAAACACTCTCACTGGGTCCATTAAAAATTAGTTACAGTCACAACTGAGCCCTTACTGCAGCAAGGCAATCTTTTTACATCTTCCTAATTGACTTTCTATCTCACTCTCCCTAATAGCCTTCTCAAAATTTTCATCTTTCCTCAAACCTCCCTAGGATTCCCCTGTTTCTCCTTCCCCCGCCCCAGAAGAGAAACTTGCCTCATACTTCATTGAAAAAATCAAGACTATTTGTTTGAGTTCCCTCTTCTCTCTTCCTCCTTATCTTATATCACTAAGATACCTTTTGCTACTTTCTCTTCCTTCCTATTTCACATGAAGAGGGCAGCACACTTCCTTTTCAAAGAAAACCCCTCAAACTGTTTTTCTTTTGTATCCTCACCCCTTAGCAAAGTGCCTGCACATGGTAAATGCTTAATAAATACCTGTGGTTTATTGATTTGATTTGACTTGAATTATATCTGTGGTATAGGGTTTGTGGAAGACAGTAATGTGTTAAAAGACTAGAAAAATAGGATGGTGCCAGATCACAGAGATTTTTAAATACCAAACATGCCTAGAGATAATAAGAAATATTTTAGATTGAGTAGTAGAATGACATGGTCAAGCCTATACTTTAGGAAAATCACTTTGGCAACTGAATGGAGAATAAGAGTATGGAGAGAGACTTGAGGCAGGAAGTACAATTAGAAGGCTATTTCAGTAGTTCAGGTGAGAGGTGATGAAGGGCTGAACTTCATGATTACAGTAATTGAGAAAAGATTTGTGGGAGATGTTTTAGAGAAAGAAATGACAAGATTTGGCAACTGATTGAATATGTGGGATGAGCAAGAGTGAGTTGTTGAGCAGGACACCAAGATTATGAACCTGTGTGACTGAAAGGATCATAGTGTTCTTTTTAAAATATATGTATTTTAAATTTATGGAATGAACCAAGCATTTCTATAACAGCATAATAATAATAAAAAAAGGTGACTGCACATGAAACTGAAAGTCCATGTACAGCTTGCTATTCCTTTTAAAAATATAATAGTTATCATGTAAATTATTTTTTTTTTCCTTTTTTTTTTCTTCCCTCTTTTCCTTGCCCTAGAGATGGCTGCCATCAGGCACAAATATGTATGTACATGCACACATATGTAGAATCACTCTATACATACTTCTACTTATCGGTTCTTTCTCTGGATGCAGAGAGCATCTTCCTTCATATGTCCTTTGTGGTTAATTTGGGTATTTATAATAGTCAAAATGACTTATTCACTTAAAGTTGTTCTTTAAACAATCCTCCTGTTACTGTATAAAATGTTCCCTTGGTTTTCCTCATTTTACTCTCCATTATTTCATGCAAGTCTATCTATGTTTTTTCTAAGATCATCAAACTCATAATTTCTTATAGCATAGTAGTATTCCATCACAATAATATACCATGACTTGTTGAACCATTCCTCAAATGATGGGCATCCCTGCAATTTCCAATTCTTTGCCACCACAAAGAAAGCTGCTGTAAATATTTTAGAAAACATACGTTCTTTTCCTTTTCCCTTAATCGTCTTTGGAAATAGACCTACTAGTGGTATTGCTGAGATAATAGTGTTCTTAAAAGTGATAGAGAACTCAAGTGAATAGAAGAACAGTGGATCTTAGGAGAAAGACAATGGTTATGCTGAATTTTTGGACATCTGGACATCCAGATCTAAAGCAGCCAGAAATTGGGACTAAAGCTCTGTGGAGACACTAAAGATGAATATGGAGATCTGGTAGTCATCAGCAGATAGATGATAATTAGACCTGTGGGAATCAATGAAAATGTCAAGTGGGAGTCAAGACAATAACAACAGCAGCAACATAAGAGAGTTTTGTACCAAGATTTGGGAGACACTCACAATTAGTGAAGTCTGACATAAATGAAGATCCAGCGAAGGAGATAGAGGTATTCTTTGAGAAGTCAGACAGGTACCAAAAAGAGCAGAGTCAAGAAACCAAGAAAGAAAAGAGTATCTAGTAGTGGTATACTAGGTAGTATAGATGATGGATATGCAGGTAGATGGGAGGTGGCTAGAGCCACATTTAAAAAGGTCCAAAAGGATGAGAGTTGGGAAATGGCTATTAGATTTGGTGATGAAAAGATAAATGATATCCATGGAGAGGGTGGTTTTCAACTGCACGTTGAGGTCAGAAACCAGATTGCTAAGGAATTAGAAAAGTGAAAGAAGAAGAAGTAAAATCACTTAGTGAAAATGGTGTTTCAAGTGTAGCTGAGAAGGAAACTGGGGGGAAGGAAGAGAGAGGTCTTGTTGAGTAGTTTCATTATCTTGGTGAATTGAGATGAAATCCTCAACTGAGAATATGGGGAAGGAGGTAGCTGGGGATTCTTGAGGAGAGAAGTGATATTTTGTAACAGTTATCATGATGAGTAGAATGAGGAATTAATAATTAATTAATTAGTATTTCCTTATTTCAGTAAGAGCCTAGCTGACATTAGCTCTGCTTGAATTTGGAGTGTTCAGCACAGTTTTATAATTTTCTCCAGTTCCATTTAGAAACACATGAACAGAAGTAAAGGATGTGGAGAGAGGAAATCATTCAGCAATAGGACTTAGAATAAGTGATTTGAGAGTAGAGGACAGTATAGACTTGAACTGTCTCACCATGGGGTTAATATTGGGAAGGAAGAAGAGTATAGTTGGAGAAAAGGTGCTGCCTAAGGAAAGGAATACAGTGTAAGGGAAGAATTGGAAGTCACAGTGAGGACATGGAGTAAATTTAAGAAGAATGTGACGGAATAGGAATTTGAGAGATAAGAGATTGTGATCAGATAAAGGAATTTTAGTTGTTAAATAGACATCAACACCTGTAAGTGATGGTAAGAGCAAGGGTATGACCTTGTCTATGAGTAGCAGAGGTGGAGGAGAGAAGTAGGGCATGGGAAATAAATAGATTGAGCAAGGGTATTTGAGGAAATACTGAGATACATGCTGAAATCCCCTAGAATGAGAGGAAGAGTTGGGGTGAAGAGAAAGACCGTGATCCATGCACTGAACTGAGATTTAATAGATAATAGCTATCAGAATTGGAATTGAGTGATACATCTGGACTGATCATGGTAGAGGGAGAACCTGGAAAGGATAATGGAGAATAAAGAGTATTCTGACTCCTCCAAGGGATGAGGGGAGTTAGAGGGAGTGAGAAGAGTATGCTAAACCTTGGGGAATGAACCTAGGCAGAGCAACAGTGAGGTCCACTGATGAAGAGAGGAGATTAGACAAGTGATTAACATCATATGTTCTCTGCCCAGAGTTTTCTTTGTCAAGCAGCTAACTTGGGGCAAGTTTGACATTATTGTGACCCTTGAAGTATTCCTAAACTTGATAAGAAGGCAAGAGGTGTTTTACTCCAAGCTGAGCATAACCTGATCCTACTGTGTCCCTTGCGGGCCCTGGAAACCTACAGAAGAAAGAAGATGAGAGATGCTGTGTTCCCAGAAGGTTCCATGACAAAAAGATAGGAGTCTGAAAAGAAGAAATCTAATATGAAGGACAAACCAGTATAATGAGTACAACAAAAGGGAAGGGCAAAGCTGGACATATCTATATCATCTCTGTCTCTATCTATCTATCTATCTATCTATCTATCTATCTATCTATCTATATTTGATCACTAGGACAGAAGAGGATGGAAAAAAGGGAGATGGAAGTGAAAAAAGTGGAGGAAATTTTTTTCTAGGCAGATTTCTATTCTCAATCAAAGACTACTCCATCTCTGAACCTTCAAAGACTGTCCCCATTCCTGTAATGGACTCACACCTCACCTCTACCTCTAGGAATCTCTAGCTTCCTTCAAGGATTAGCTCAACTCAGTGTTCAATGCCACCTGCTACAAAAGGACTTTTCTCATCCTTCACCCCCAAATAAATTTTAGTCCCTCCTTCACTGTATTACTCTGTATGCATTTTGTATGTATTTGCCTGTGTAACATGTTGCTTCTTTTCAATGGATTATAAAGTTGCTGAGGTAAGGAATTGTTTTTGTTTTTATCTATGAATATCCAATTCTTAGCCAGAATAGGCACTTAATAAGTGCTCATTGAATGAATGAATGAATGAATGAATGAATACAGTGGTACAGTGAAAGACTGAATGGAAGGGGATTGCCTATCTAGTAAAACTAAGATCATTTCCCTTCCAAAAGTGGTGCTATGAGTCTGGAGGGCTATAGGATCCTAGGAGGGAGCCACATATGCAGAATGCTAGACATTAGTTATATCCACTCTATATTCTGAGATTTTCCAGAGGCAGTTTTAGGTAGAGGAAATGAGAGGGTGATTTGGGATAAAGCTTTTGCTCTTGAATCTTGCCATGAAAGCCAAGACATGAGTCTTGGGTCATGAATTAAGTTCAGGAAGAATTAAGACTCGTCCAGGGAGCTGGGGTTCAGAAACTCTGAGCACTCAGACCATATCATGGAGAGGGATCCATGGCTGCCTCATGCATGAGAGCAGAATAACTCTGTTGCTATCCTTCTAGATCTGTATCCAAATCGCTGAGAGCTTACAAATTCTGTATCCATGAGTTATCTTCTCAGTACATATCAACACGTTTGGGTTCAGTTGGCTCAGAGTGAGTGGAAATAGCAACTGTTTCTGTTCTGGTCAGAAATTCTGAGGGTCTTCCCCTCCCAGACTGGTTCTTTTGTGAAGGCAAACTAGACCACCTTTTGACTCAATTCTTACCTAACCTTTAATCACTGAATGAGCATTGCCTCAGACAGATTGAGATCTGGCAAAGACCTTAACTTAAAAAGACCAAGGTTTTCCACTGCATATGAATATGAATATGACCATTACCAGTCATCTTGGACCTATGTCTTACCACTAGGCTCTGATGACTCTGGAGGAGAGAGTGAGGCTGATGACTTTGCACAGCTATGCCTCCAACTTACTTAAATCCAATCTACTTGAAAGTCAAGACATCACCCTCCTGATGTCATTGGTCCACTTCCAGAAGGACGAATAAGGATGAACAACAAACAACAACAATAACAACAAACAATATCAACAACACAAGCAACTGCCATGTGCCTTTGCTCCCAGACCAAGATAAATGACTTCTAGATCTGGAGTAGGTAGATAACCACTCTCCACGCCAAGTCTTCTGTTCTTTTGCTTGTCCCTCGGGGGAAAACACAAAAGGATGGAAAGTGTTTCCTCTGAATTAATTCCCCAAACTGTCCTTATTGATTGTTTCCCAACATGTAACTACCCTCGGATTTAAGGTATTTTCTGGGTCCACACTCCTAAAAATATACCCCATGAGTTCCCACCGGTGGGCTTACCTTTAATAATCTTCCAAGCAAAGACCACAAAGCAAAGACATTTACTGAGAAAGCATCGTAAGAACAATAGCAACACAGTATTCTTCCTGTAAAGCAGGGATGAGCTCTCCTATAACTACACAGCATCAGTGGTAAGATTAGGAAAACTAAATCTAAGGGGAGGCATAAACAAAGAAAACTCACAATTTTGGAACTGTACAGTCTTGTAGTTCTTTCCTTCTTCTTGGCTTCCTCAAGGGGCCTCCCCTGGGTCCAATGCTTCTCTTGGACAAGTTGTCCAACTTTCCTGGACTTATTCCTTTTCAAAAATCAATTTGTGATATTCAGGATTTATTCTTACCTCCCCCACAAGAGGTAACATTTCTTAGAATGATCCTCTGCCTCCCTAGAAAGTGTGATTAAGTTTTTTAAAGGACCACTGAGACGAGCCAATCTTTTGCTATCCAATAGCTAGTGGCTTCTTACTCCATCAATTTTGAACTTTTTCATACTTTATAAAGGGGTAACAAGGTAAAAGTCCTTTTTTATACTTCATTTAAGATCATGTTATCTCATTATCTCTGTTATCTTTTTTGGCAAACTGTGGGAAATCAATTAATCAGGAGTATCCTAATCTACTCCTCTCCTCCCCTCACTTCACTTTAATTGAAAAGGGTTAGGTCTTCCATAAAGATACTCCTTTACTACTCTAGCACAAATGGGTAGTTCTAATCCACATAATCTAGGTCAATAAATTCATCCCCATTCAATATCCAGACTTATCCAGGCATGTCCTTCTCCTATTATTCTTTCCCTTCCTCCTCCTCCTCAAAGAACTGTTACTGAGCATGCTCTAGTTAGATGTACTTCATTCTTGTCAAGAAGGCTATCACGAGTGGACATCTCTATATTTTCCATGAAAAAAAAAAGATGCAAAGTCCCAAACAAAGCCTCACTGTCCTGTAAACTCATTAAGTTGCCCAAACCCCTAGTCAATGCCTGTGCCTTACCAACAAGAGACATGAATTCTTTGCTCTTGAGTAGCTTAAACTGTGTCCCAGTCTGGATTTCTCTAAAAGTCTGAACCTCCACAGCATGAAAGATTTGTACCCTGTTTCATTTTAATCATTGGCTTTATGGCTCTTTTTAGGAGCTCATGTTCAGAGTGGGGGAAAATAAAGGTATTGTCATTGAAATAAGCATCCTTGGACTAGATTCAAGATATGTACATATGTTTTTTTACATAAGGTTCATCACTAACCAAATCATGTGAGTTTAGATGAGTCATTCAATTTCTCTCTGTTTCACACCATTCTCATCTTTGGAATGAATCATTATCATAAAGATAAATAATATGGCAAATACTAAGTACCTTCATCTTGTTAAAAGGAAAAGATTCTAGAAATCTAAGTTGTATGCATTGTGATCACCAACAAGCCTATTCTAACATTAAGGCTCAAAACATACAGGGATTTTTTTTTTTTTGGATTAGCTGTGATTATGTTTCATGTGGTGAACACTTGATGAAGAAACCCCTCCACCCATATAGATCTGAAACTATTTTGTAACATACTTTTAGAGAGTCACCTAAAAATTTAAATGATTTGTTCAGGGCCACATACAAGGGTATATTAGGACTTTTAGTGTGAGCATTTATACCTCTAAAAACGGCAACAAACTAGGACTTGATTCTTTTTTTGTCTAGTTTTATGAAAGTGATGGAGAAAAGATTAATAATGCAGATTAAAAGTAAAAGTGTATTGTGTATGGATACATTTTTTTCACCTACAGAGTTGGTTGTTAAACCTTTACTGGCACAGCCATGCACTGAGATAATATGTTTTGGGGAAGGAACTTGAATCAATGCCTTCCTAACTCTGAGACCAATTCTTTTTTTCCTATGAGGCTTACTATTTTTCTCAAGAAGATTGTGTCCAAATTATGACTACCTTTTGCTACTTGGAACTAAGCTTTTCACATGTTTATAAACAAATGTTCAATAAAGAGGCAGTGTTCTGACATTTCCACTAGATGGTGATATGTCCACTGCAGAAATGGCCGTCCTCCTTGAAACAAAACAATATGAAACAAAAACCTTGCTCTTTTACTCTTTGCTGTGTTCTCTCCAGGGGCTCTTAGAAGGGATGCATGAACTTAAGGGATCTTAGAGAATATATATTCCTTTCTCTCATTTTGCATAAGGAAGTGGGGTCCATAGGGCTGTTGGTCCTGATGAGGGGTGCCCATATTCCCCAGCTTCTTTCTTCACCACTCCTCCAGCCCACTGTTGGATTCTTAGCCCTGGGCCTCTGAATCTATCACAACTTTGCCCAATCCTTGCCTTCCATACACCAGGATCCTCAGCCAACACATCCCTCTTGTAAAGTCCACTTATCATGTACTCCCCAAGGGGGAACAGCCATCATTGCCTATCTTAGGAACCTTTGGAATGTTATGGAAGGGGCAGCAGTAGCCCAAGGTGGCAATCAGCAGGAAAGGCTGTAGATCCCATTCCCGGTTGTATACTCAGCCCTAACTCTTCCTTGTCTCTTTCCTCTTCTACCTTTTCTTTCTCTGGCATTGTCTTCTATTTTGGCATTGTCTTCTATTTTGGTACAATGGAAACATTACTGACACAGCACACACCTCTGAAAGTTTATGCAACTTTATAAAGCATCCATAGTCACTCACATCTCTAGGGAAAGGGGAGGGGGGAATAAGGTTCTTTTTACTTTCTGCTGGTGCAGAAATGATTTCATGCTTATTTCACCAGAATAAACATATGTATATATATGTACATATATAACTCATAGGAAAACACTTTTCAGGTACAATTTATTCTGCTCCACCACTGCCCTAATTTTCATACAAGATGCCAACAATAAAAAACATATTCAAAAATAACTCGTAACCTGGTAGAGGGACAAGATGCCAACCCAAAGAGCTACAATATACAATAATATGTAATAGAGTGCTTTTATTACTCCTACAAGACAGAGATAATAAAAACACACATATCAGATGGCTGTTCTTTTAGGTGTCTCTGGAAGAGAGTGAGGCTGACAACTTGGTGGAATTCTGCCTCACTTACATCCAATTTACCCATGAATAATCCCATGGTGCCATTGGTCCTCTTCGAAAATGAAGGACAAATGGAACCAAGATGGCAGAGAAATGGCAGGAAGTTGCCTAAGCTTTCCCCAGTTTCCTTCAAACCTCAAAAATGAATTCTGGAGAGACAGAATCTGTAAAAGGACTGAGTGAAACAACTTTCCAGCCCAAGATAACTTAGAAGGACTGCAGGATAGATCTGTCTCACTTGGGTAAAAGGGGAGTGTGGCCCAGCACAGGAAGTATGGAGGAAAGCCAATGGGAGGACCCCAATCCCATCACACATTAGTATCCTTGCTCAGCTGGCTAGTTAGTGGCACAGCTGACAAGCTGTGAGGCCTGTAGCCAAGACACAACAGGCAAGCTACTGGTTCAGGCTTGTGCCCAGGCCCCTGTCTCCCATGCAGGAAGCTTGGGACAGTGCTCCCTGTGCCCTGGGAACAGAGCTCAACTTTAAAAATCATGAAATAGTCTGGGAAACAAGTAAAAACCACACCAAAATAAAACAAAAAAGCCTTGACCACAGACAACTACTATGGTGACAGGAAAGATCAAAACACAAACTCAAATGTCAAAATGCCTGCATGTGAAGCCTCAAAGGGAAAGATGAACAGGCCTCAAGCCCAAAAAGTCCTCCTGGAAAAGCTCAAAAAGGATTTTAAAAAATCAAATAAGAGAAGTAGAAGAAAAATTGGGAAAAGAAATGAGAGTTATGTAAGAGAATTGTGAAAAAATAATCAACAACTTGGAAAAGGAAGCACAAAAATTGAGTGAAGAAAATAACTCCTTAAAAAGTAGAATTGATCAATGGAAAAGGAGGTGTGACTAACTGAAGAAAATAATTCCTTAAAAATTAGAATTGGGCAAGTAGAAGCTAGTGACTCTATGAGACACCAAGGATCAGTCAAGCAAAATCAGAAGAATGAAAAAAAGCAGAAGAACATGTAAAATACTTCATTGGAAAAGCAACTGGGCTGGACATTAGATTCAAGAAAGATGATTTAAGTATTTTTAGACTACCTGAAATCCATGATCAAAAAAAGAACCTAGATAGCATATCTCCAGATATTCAAGGATATTCTGATTTTTCTGGAACCAGAGAGTAAAATAGAAATTAAAAGAATTCACCAATCACTTCCTGAAAGAGATCCCAAAATGAAAATTCTCAGGAACATTATAGACAGATTCCAGAACTCTCAGGTCAAGAAGAAAATACTGCAAGAAGATAGAAAGAAACAATTCAAATATGAAGGAGTCACAGCCAGGATACACAGGATTTATCAGCTTCTACATCCAAGGATTGGAAGGCTTGGAATACGATATTCTGGAAGGCAAAGGAACTTGAATTACAATCAAGAATCAACTACTCAGCAAAAGTGAGCATAATCTTTCAGGGGAAAAATGTTTATTTAATGAAATAGGGGGTTTTCAAACATTCCTGATGAAAAGACCAGAGCTGAACAGAAAATTTAATTTTCAAATACAAAATTCAAGAGAAACACAAGAAAGTAAATAGGAAAGAAAAAAATAAACAAACACGTTATTTAATAAGGTGAACTGCTTTGTAATTCTTACTAATTCTATTAGAGTAGTTAGGAGTGTACATAGACAGAGGGTATGAGTATAAGTTGACTTTGATGGGGTGATGTTTAAAAAACAACTAAGAGGGTTAAAAAAGAGGATTGCATTGGGAGAAGAGGGAAGGGAGAGGCAGAATAGTATAAACTATATAAAATGAAGAGGCATAAAAGAATTATAACAGTTGAGGGAAAGAAGAGAGGGTAGTGGTGAGCATTGTTTGAATCTTACTCTCATTGGATTTGGCTCAGAGAAGGAATAACATATACACTCATTTGGGTATAGAAATCTATCTTATCCTATAGGGAAGTAAGAGGGGAGGGTGACAAGAAAAGGTGGGACTGGTAGAAGGTGGGTGGATAGAGAGAAGTGGTAGGCCCAAGCAAAACATTGGTGAGGACAAACAGTGAAAGAAGAAAATTGTAAACAGAGGCAAAATAAGATGGAGGGAAATACACAATCAGTAATCATAACCGGAATGTGAATGGGATAAACTCTCCCATAAAAAAAGAAGTGGATAGCAGAGTGAATTACAAACCAGACTTTTACAATATGTTGTTTACAAGAAACACAATTGAGGTAGAGAGAGAGACACACAGTAAAGGTAAAAGGCTGAAGCAAAATGTATTATATTTCAGCTGAAATAAAAAAAGGGCAGGGGTAACAATCATGATTTCAGACAAAAGAAAAGCAAAAAATAGATCTAATTAAAAGAGACAAGGAAGGAAACTACATCCTGTAAAAGGTATCATAGGCAATGAAGTAATATCAATGCTAAAAATGTGTGTTGCAAATGGTATAGCATCTGAATTTTTAAAGGAGAAGTTAAATGAGTTACAGGAGGAAATAGACAGCGAAACTATATTAGTAGGAGACCTTAACTTTCCCCTTTCAGCACTAGATAAGTCTAATCACAAAATAAATGAGGAAGAAGTTAAGTGAATAGAATTTTAGAAAAGTTAGATATGATAGCCCTCTGGAGAAAATTGAATGGGGATAGAAAGGAACATACTTTTTCTCAGTAGTACATAGCATTTACACAAAAACTGACCATGTATTAGAGCATTAAAAACTTCACAAATATAGAAAAGCAGAAATAATAAGTACATCCTTTTCAGTTCTTAATGCAATAAAAATTACATTAAACAAAGGGCCACGAAAAGATAGATTAAAAATTAATTGGAAACTAAATGATCTAATCCTAAAGAATGAGTGAGTCAAAGAGCAGATCATAGAAACAGTCTATTTGATTAAAGAGAATGACAATAATGCAACAACATGCCAAAATTTATGAGATGTAGCCAAAGCAGCACTGTGGGGAAAATTTATATCTCTAAATGCTTACATCAATAAAATAGAGAAAAAATTAATCAATGGATTGAGCATTCAACTAAAAAAATAGAAAAAGAACAAATTAAAAATCCCTAATTAAACACCAAATTTGAAATCCTGATGATCAAAGAACAGATTAATGCAATCGAAAGAAAACTGTTGAACTAATGGACAAACTAAGAATTGTTTTTATGAAAAAAAACAGCAACAGATAAATCATTGGTTAATTTGATTTTAAAAAAGAAGACAAAACTACCAGTATGAAAAATGAAAAGAATGGATTCACCACCAATGAAGATGAAAAAAAGCAATAATTAGGAGCTATTTTGCCCAGTTATATGCCAATGAATCTGACAATCTAAGTGAAATGTATGGTTATTTACAAAATATAAATTGCTCAGATTAACAGAAGAGGAAACAGAATACTTAACCCCATTTCAGAAAAATGAATTGAACAAGCCTTTAATGAACTCCTTATGAAAAAATCCCCAGGGCTCCATGAATTTACAAGTGAATTCTATCAAACATTTAAAGAAAAATTAATTCCAAAATTATATAAACTATTTGGGAAAATATGCAAAGAAAGAGTCCTACAAAATTCCTTTTATAACACAAATATAGTGCTGACACCTACACCAGGAAAAGCCAAAACACAGAGAGAAAGCCATGGATTGATTTCTCCAGTGGATATTGATACAAAACTTCTAAATAAAATACTAGCAAGGAGATTATAGCAATATATCACCAGGATCATATGCCATGACTAGGTGGAATTTATACCAGGAATTCAGGGCTTGCTCAGTATTAGGAAAATTATCATCATAATTGATCATGTCAATAACAAAACCAATAGAAATTATATGATTATCTCTATAGATGCAGGAAAAGCTTTTGACACATTCCTATTAAAAATATTAGAGAGCATAGGAATAAATGGAGCTTTACTTAACATGATAAGTAGTGTCTATCTAAAACCATCAACAAGCATTATCTGTAATGGAGATAAGCTAGAAGTCTTCCCAATAAGATTAGGGGTGAAGCAAGGGTATCTATTATCACCACTATTATTCAATATTCTACTAGAAATGCTAACTTTAACAATGAGAGAAGAAAAAGAAATTGAAGGAATTAGAATAGGCAATGAGGAAACAAAATTATCATGCTTTGCTGATGATATGATGGTATACTTAGAGAATCCTAGATAATCAACTAAAACACTACTTGAAATAATTAATAAATTTAGCAAAGTTGCAGAGTACAAAATAAACCCATATAAATCATCAATGTTTCTATATATTACAAAACCAAATAGCAAGAGATAGAAAGAAAAATTTCATTTAAAATAACAGTAGACAATATAAACTATTTGGGAGTTGGGGCAGCTAGGTGATTCAGTGAATAGAGCACCTGGAGTCAGGAGGACCTGAGTTCAAATATGGCCTCAGACACTTAACACTTACTAGCCTTGTGACCTTGGAAAAGTCACTTAACCCAAATTGCCCTGCCCTCCCACCTCCGAAAAGCAAAATATCCAAAAATTTGGGAGTCTACCTGCCAAGAAAAACCAGGAACTCTATAAACACAATTACAAAACACTTTTCACACAAATAAAATAAAAT
>CM053587.1:78587242-78608527 GCA_028646515.1 Pseudochirops corinnae
GAAGAGCAGAACCAGGAAAAATTTGTACATGATCACAGACACATCGTATGTGTGACGACTGACCTTGATAAACTGGACTCTTCTCAGCAAAGCACAGTTATAAGATGACTCTACAGGTCTCAGGATGGAAGGAGATATCTACATTCAGAGAAAGATCTAGAAAGAACAGAGTTTAAATGGAGACTGAAGCAATGTACGTGCTCTCATTCTTTTCCATGTTTGGTTTTGTTGGTTTGGTTACAACCCTTCTATACAACCAGACTAATGTCCAATGTGAAAGTATTTGCAGATCCTATACTTGATTGCATGGCACCATGGGCAGGAGGGGGGGAGGGGAGAAAATTTGAAACTCAAGGGATTCTGGAACTGAATCTTGTAAACTAAAAATAAATAAACAAATCAATTAAAATAAGCAATGATGTAGTAGACAATTTTGGCAGAAACTAGAAAAACTTTTATGAACTAATGCAGAGTGAAGTGAGAATAACTAGGAGAACAAGTTATACAATGATAACATTATGAAGGAAGACAATTCTGAAGTCTGTTAGAATATTGATCCATGCAATGACATCAAAATTCCAGAGGATTGAAGATGAAGATGAATCACATATCCATTTCCTTACAGAGAATTGATGGATATAAATGCAGAATGAGACATGCATTTTTGGACATGGTCAATAAAAGCCTTTTTTTTTTTTTGGACTCATTTATTTATTATGAGGGTTTTAAATACTTGTCCATTTGAGGGACATTAAAGTGAGAGGGAAAGAAACTAATACTTTGTAATCAGAAAAATATTAAATTAAAAAGCTAATGCTTCCCTAGGCTGAATAAAAGGAGGTATGGTGTATGGAATAAGAGTTACTAGTTCCACTAATATTCTTCAATGGTAAAGTTAATTCTAGAGTACTATATTTTGTTTTGAATGGCAAATTTTAGGAAGGACATAGACAAGTCATGTCAAGTTGAATAGTGATATCATGTAAAGCCAAGCATGAGCAGCTTTCCAGAGGACAGCTGCTGTGAACAGCTTTCAAGGTTTTGATTATACGGTATAGTGAACTCTCTATTTATTCAGTAATAAACTAAGACAAACCATTTACAGAAATTAAAATACAGCATTCATAATGTTATGGCTTAACAACTTATCACTAAAGCGGCCACATAGTTTTCTCCAAAGTGGTCACATAGTTTTAAGCAAAATATAATACTCATTCGGTAACATTTAGGCAAGCCTCCTTAATTGACACAAAGTACAGAGGTCAAAAGCTCTCCACCCCTAGGTCACATTGTCTTAATCTCTTCAATAAAAAAGCCTTCTTTCTTCTTGATTGGAGATTAGTTTCCAATCATCCTTAATTAGTAAGTCCTTAATATCAATCATCATAAACATCAAAGTTCTCCACATGTAGTAAATCATGAGGCCTATTAATGGGCGGGGAAGATCTTATATTCCATTAACATTACAGTCACACAGACAGTAAGTATTTGAAGATGGATTTGAACTCAGGCCTTCCTGCTTAAAGGCCCAGTACTCTAGCCACTCTGCCACCTAGCTGGTTCCATCTGCACTCCTCACCTACTTCTCTTCCCCAAATCAGGCTGAAATCAATGTCTGTTTCTCTTGACTTTGAGTTTGAGAGAAGCTAGATTTCCTCCTAGCTTTCACTGATTCTCCTCCAGTCACTCAGTTTCTTTGAAATTATTGCATATCAGAAAGCTGAGAAACAATTTTTACAGCCAGTGTTTCTGATAAAAGCCTTGTTTCTCAAATATATAGAAAATTGAATTAAATTTATAAGAATACAAGTCATTCCCCAATTGATAAATGGTCAAAGGACATGAACAGGCAGTTTTCAGATGGAGAAATTAAAGCTGTCTATAATCATATGAAAAAGTGCTCTAAATCACTATTGATTAGAGAAATGAAAATTAAAACCACCGAGGTAACACCTCGTACCTCTCAGATTGGCTAATATGACAGAAAAGGCAAATGATGAATGCTAGAAAGGATGTAGGAAAATTGGAACACTAATGTACTACTGGTGGAGTTGTGAATTGACTCAACCCTTCTGGAGAGCATTTGTAACTATTCCCAAAAGGGCAATTCAAACTGTGCATACACTTTGATCTAGGAGTACTACTACAGGGTCTATATCCTAAAGAGACCATAAAAAAAGGGAAAGGATCTCCATGTACAAAAATATTTATAGTAGCTCTTTTTTACAGTTACAAAGAATTGGAAATTGAGGGGATGCCCATGAATTGGGAAATGATTGAACAAGTTAAAGCATATGAATGTAATAGGATACCATTGTGCAATAAGAAATTATGAGCAGGTAGATTTCAGAAAAACCTGGAAAGACTTATATGAACTGATGCTGAGTGAACAGAACCAGAACATTGTGTGATGACCAACTTTGATAGACTTAGCTCTTCTCGGCAATACAATGATCCAAGACAATTCCAAAGGGTCCATTATGGAAAATGCCATCCACATCCAGAGGAGGAACTATTGAGTCTGAATATAGATTGAAGCATATCACTTTCTCTTTGTTTGTTTTTTTCTTTCTCATTTTTTTTCCTTTTGTTCTGATTCTTCTTTCACAACATGACTAATGTGGAAATATGTTTAATATGATTGTACATGTATAACTTAAATTGCTCACTGTCTTGGGGAGGGGAAAGGGGAAGGAGGGAAGAAGAAAAATTTGGAACTCAAAATTCACAAGTAAAAATAAATAGAGGTCAAAAAGGGAAGAGAAAAACCAGTTTAAAAAAGAAATCATTTCTTAATTTCATTGTGGAATAAATCTAATAAATTCCAACATTGGAGATACATACATAAAACATGCAACCACTGAACCTATCTTTCACTGAAAATGAAAAAGTGTTTTATGTTTTGCAAAGTGTTTTAATAATTTTTTTTCCTGGTTGTGAAAGAGTGGTGTCATTAAATTCTGACAGGGTATAAGGAGGTCTAAAGATTTTCATGTCTGGTTAAGTCTGGGAGATGGAATCTAAATTAAAAGATTGAACTTGAATTTTAGCTGGTTTGATGGCATAAAGTTGCTATTTAAAATTATGATTTAAAAAAATTACACACAGGGCATCTAAGTGGCACAGTGAGTAGAGTACCAGCCCTGGAGTCAGGAGGACCTGAGTTCAAATCTGGCCTCAGACACCTTACACTTACTAGCCATGTGACCTTGGGCAAGTCACTTAATCCCAATTGCCCCTCAAAAAAAAAACAAAAAAAAATTACGTGCACATAACATATATACAAGCATTTGGTTGACAGTAAATCCATGTAGAAAGGAAGAGTGGAGAAAAAGTGAGTTCTAGAATTTCAAAATATTTAATCAATTCACACAATTTGGAACAGGATGGGATGCTAGATATCATCTAGGAGCACAGGAAAATAGAGCTGAAAGGATTCTTAGAAGTCATTCTGTATAAGCCTACCTTTCTAGACTAATTTTCCATTGTTCCTTTTCTGTGTTTCAGCCAAGTTGTTCAACTTGCTGTTCCCCAAATTAGACAGGCCATCTCCTGTCACTATGCTTCTGCACAAGGCATCTCCCAGGCCTGGAACACATTCCTTCTTCACCTCTACCTCATACTTCCTAACTTCCCTCAAGACTCAATTCAGATGCCAGATGCCAGAAGCTTTTCTTTTGACCCCTACTGGTTAGTATTCTCTCTCTCCACAAATTATTTTGTCTTTGCTTCTTTGAGATAGTGAGACAATGGAGAATATAAATTCTTTGGAGGACTTGGACATGGGGAAGGCAAGCGCTATTTTTGGTTTTGTCTTTGTAATCCTGGCACAGTTCATTCCATAGAGTAAGTTCTTTTTTTTTTTTTAAACCAGTGAAAAAAACAGTTTATTAAAGATCTGCCACGTTGTGTAGACTTTTAAGGAATCTGACCTTTATGACGTTTGTGTTGACAAGTGGGACAGAATGAATCTGAGTACCTTCATGGAGTGACCTAGGGTTTGCCAAGTAGTCTGGGGTGACTGGAGGAGAGGTCTAGGGAGGATCTTGATGGGAGTGGCCAGTAGGCTGAGGTGACTAGAGGTCAGAGGCCAGAATCCAGGAATCAAGAAAATGGGGTTTTGATAGGATCAAGGGTGGGAAGAAGGCGAAGGTAAGATCTGGAGATAATAGACAATGGAGGGTTAGGCTAGGTTAAGGGTAACATATTTGCATACAGAGATAATGGAAGGCTTATGGCTTCAGGCAAACACCAGATCAAATGGGAAGATTGAAGGAGAGTTCAAGGGGGTTCCCAGAACCTGTGCTCCATCATAACCCCCTCAAACAAATGAGACTCAAATTCTTTTGGGGTAAGTGGTGAAGGTGTTGGCTTCTGAAACTGCTTCCTGTGTAGGGGTATAGAGCTTTTTCTTAATGGGTCTCATTCAAGGGGTACATAGCCTGAGCAGTTATTTGGAACTTGCTAACTTGGACCCTTCCAGTCTTGGCTGGAGAAGAACTTGAAATTAGCAGCTTCCTTGTCAGGGAACCAAAATGTTGAGATTTATGGGTGGTGGGGCCCTAAAATAGCGACTGGGTCCTGCCCAAATGAATTTGACCCAAACTTTCTTTCAGTCAAAGGAAATGAAAACTAGTTTATTAAAGATCCACCATATTGAATAGACTTTTAAGGAATCTGAGCCTTTGTGAAACTTGTGTTGACAAGCTTGCCAGAATCAATCTGAGCCAGAGTAAGTTCTTAATGGGTAAATACCTGACTAATGACTCTAGTCCAAACCCTTAATCTTATAGGCAAGAAAACTGAGGCCCAGAGAAAAGTAGAGAGCTGAAAGGAACTTTGGAACTCATCTTGTTCAATCTCTTCATTTTAAAGAAAAGGGTGACTTTCCTGAGATCACACAGATCTCAGGAACAACAAAGTTTGGATTCCAACTCAGTCCTAGAAACCTGTAATCCTCTGTGTACAAATCCATTGCTTTTTCCATATATTTGTACAACTGTTTGAGTCTTGGCAACAAACTAGAGAAATTTTTAAAAATTAAATACAAACTGGTTTGTCCATTTCAAACATCCTTTTTAGCTGTTTCAGTCATGTGTGACTCTTTGTGACCTTCATTTTGAGTTTTCTTGGCAAAAATATTAGAATGGTGTGCTGTTTCCTTCTCCAACTCATTTAATAGATAAGAAAACTGAGGTAAAAAAAGGTTAAGTGACTTGCCCAAGGTCACATAGCTAATAAGCATCTGAGGCCAGATTTGAATTCAGAAAGATGAGTCTTTCTGACTCCAAGATCAACACTATCCATTGTACCATCTAGCTGCCCTTCAGATCCTTTAATTCCTTATCAAGAGTCCTCTTTTTTCTAACCGAGGGATATTTTCCCTTTTCAGGAATATGCCTGAGAGACTCTTCCCTATACGAATTTCTGTCTACCTGACTGCAATGTGCTGAGTAACCTATCTCTGGGAGTCCATATTTGTGAATGGAGGGCTAATTTCAACCCCAAATGTCAGCAGCTCTTGGGAAAGAGCAGAGAAAACAATAGTGTCTTCCTGTGAGCTCTCATCACCAAACCAGTACTACATAACCCACAGCTCCCAGGGAGCAGCATCTTAGATACCACAGAAGAGCTATGCAAAATCTCACTCATTTCAGCTGAGGGTGGCATTCCCAGGCACAGCCAACCACATAGACTACTCATATTACTTCACATGTGATGTGTTGACAAGGTCCTGGCTAGCATGGCAGATTGCTAATAGAATACAGAATATTCCAGCTGTACCCACCCATTGCCAGATTCCTTGGGATCAAAAATAAAGACCATTGATTTTTGGTGAAGATTTATAGAGAATATTCATGGGTCAGGAGATACCATATTTATATTGACTCAGCAGTAAAGGAAGTGTAGTATAGCTGATGGAGTTCTGGACCTAGAGTCAGGTAGAATTGGGTTCCAGTCCCTTTTCCCAGATATTTTTGCTGTTGGAATATGGGTAAATAACTTTTTCAAATTTTATTTTTTCTCGTGTTTAAAATGAGAATTTTACTAAAATCTGTAGTGCTTATTTTAAGCAGACTATGCTTAGTATGTAAAGCATTCAGAAAAAGTGGTAGTTACATTTATTTTTAGCATGATACATTGGAAAGAGAATTTCACATTCCACCTCTGATGCTTATCATCTCTGTGACTTCAGACAAGTCAATTAGCTTCCTTGGGTCTTAATTTCCTCTTCTTTAAAACAAGGAGGTTGGACTAGATGGCCTATGAAGTATTTCCCAGTTTAAAATCAGTGATGTTGTGATTATTAGGTTTTCTCTTTGGATTGCTACAACTTTCAATTACTTTGAAGAACTGACATTTGGTTTAGAACATAGTCAAGTATCATGATTTTCCAATTCAATCCCATTAGACATATTTATTTAAGCATGTAACCATGGGAAAAGTACTGTCTACTTCATGACCATCAATCCCTATCAATGAATCAAGGAATAAACCTTTATTAAGTGCATACTATGTTCCAGGCATTATGCTAAGCTCTTAGGATATGAAAAGAGGCAAAAGACAGTTTTTGTTCTTAAGGAGCTCACAGTTTAACAGAGGAGACAACATTCAAACAAACATATAAAAACAAGCTATATACAGGATAAATAGAAAATAATTAACAGAGAGAAGGCACTAGAATTAAAAGAGATTGGGAAAGACGCCCTGTAAAAAAGATGCCCCATTTTGACCTATAAATACCCTTTCCTGAATCCCTCTGATTTTATTCAAATCGACCATAAATAAGGGAGGAAGTGGTTTGACATATTGTTTAGCTGAATATAACTCATGCTGAATCAAAGAGCTTACTTTTCCATTTTGCCCAGACACTAACATCTCTGATATGCCACTACGTTTCCTAAATAAAGTGCTGCATAAGATAAGAAACCTTGTGTTTGTGCCCAGATCCTAGATATAAGCAGCCTTCGAACAGAATGAAATTTGCCTAAAATTGAAATACCCAGTTTTATACAAGCAAATTGTACTTTGTGGGAACAAAAGTTTAACATAATAGAATTTACTCATTATTTTTTTAATATACGGGGTATTCCAAAAGTCTTAGTGAAGTTTTATGCTTTAACAGATTGAAAATTAAATTTTGTGGTTTAATAGATTAAAACTGCACTAAGGCTTTCAGGTCACCTTATATCAGTCTAATCTCTAAAGCCATGACTTCTATATACATATGGAGGCACCCTGATTGCTGTTACTTCATCTTGGTAACTCTACCTGAGTAAGTGTTGTAACTCATCAGTTGGCTGGAATTTTAAAGTACTTAAGGTCCTGGGATCCTGTTAGTTCAAATGTTTGTTTGATGTTTTCCTTCTTTCTTTGGTTTTAGAATTATTTATGGCATTTCAAGTTTTAATTTCTTTTCTTTTAGCTTTAGGAGTTTTAGAACATAAGGATATTACATTTAAATACTATGATTGGGCACATTTTCTATTCTTAAGCTTTTATGCAAAAGTCAGGACTCATTGCAATGAATATGCCAAGAAATAAAGTAGTAATGACATCTTACATTTATGTCACCAGTAACCTGGTACCTCCCCACCCCTCCCCCCATCTGCCCTCCCCAAGTACTCTCTTACTTGGAATTTGGTTAGATTCTATGGCTGATCCACTAAGGGGTAATTTCTCTTCTATTTCTTTGTGCCCAGCTTGGACCAATGCCTTGTGGAAATCTGGCCTCGTGACTCTTCCTTGAACAATAGGGAAGTTTGGAAGAGAGATTGAGGGGGAAACATAATGTCTTGAGTTGCAATGTGGATCACAACTCATTCATGCCTGATGAACTTATACTACTCGTTCTGTCCATCCTAAATCAAGAAGGATGGTTGGTGTAGAGATCTTATTCACCACAGTCACAGTCTGGTGAGCAGCAAATGCTGCAATCACAAGGTGATTTAGTAGGCAGGACTGGGAGTGTTAGGACCAAGGAGAATTTTGTCTACATGGCTACTGCTTTGCATGCATAGACAGTGGTTGGAATCTAACCACCAGTCAGGGAGCCGAAATGACCTTGGAAAGCTACTGGTAGGGTACAAATTTGGGAAATATTGGGAGATAATAGATGGGGAAATGGGGTCCTATAAGTCACAAACATCATTATTGACTGTGGCAGGCATGAGCTATGACTTATTGCCTGGCTTCATATTGGTTTTTCCTTGGGATCAAACTACAACCCACTAATTACTACTGGTCTTACACTTTGGAGACCACTAATCTAAGTGACTATTAAAGAAGCTGGTGTGTTTTGAAGTTGTCTAAGTCTGAAAATTTCTCCCAAGGATTAACCTGATAAGATATTGTTTCATCAGAGGACAGACCAGCAACATTGAGGGTGTAAGCAATTTTGTCACTGACTTCTAAAGTTTAATTCCTTTAGCCTTTCTTTTTTAAAAACTTCTGTGATTTAAGCTAATTGCTTTGCTTTTTCTTGGGGTTAGATTTGGGAAATAATAGGGTAAAAAGATTTATGTTTTTAATTTTCTCTAAATTATTATTTTTTGTTCAAGTAAGCAAATATTTAGCTATCCATCAGTCTTTTGTGGTCATCCATTCCAAGAGATTTCTTTAGGAGTCATCTGGATTCAATTTGTGGGAAAACACACATACACACAAACACATACAGACACAAATTGAATACATTAAAATTCTGTCTCCTGTTCCCCTTTTGCACTTTAAAAGCCTGATGTAGCTTTTCTACTGTGCTAAAAATTAATATTTGGACTGTGGGACATGCTTTTACCTGAAAGCCTTTATTTTTTTAAAATAAAGTTGCAAATATTGAGATCTAAAGGCTGAAACCTATAATAGTAACAAAATATTTACCTTCAGTGACTGAATAACATGATCAGGTCTTAGGTTATTCTCCTTTTTTACTGGTCATATTTGTATATTAATTTCCTAATTTATGATGAAGACATCATATTTGAAAAGGGATTGAATGACAAGTTATCTTGAAGATATCCCTTTGTGGTATCTGTTGAGCTCAGTACCAAGTTAACATTTTCCTTTCACCTCACAATTCTTTAGCTGTTTTTTTGGTCTGTCTCAATCTACCTGCCTCTCTGCATGCCTGCCTCTCTCTCTCTGACTGTCTGTTATATATATAACTTGAAAGCCCAGTGGGAAAGAACTGTACTATGTCATAATCAATGGTCTATATAGAACCTAATCCATTTTGAATATTTCCTCTTCTATTGCCTTTAAAGTAGAGTGGTTTATTATATTACCATTAAGGAACATAATAAGCTCAATTTTGGGGTTAAAAAAAAGGATTAGCAAAAAAAAAAGACACCTTAAAGTAATAATAATAATGGCTCATCTTTGTCATATTATTCTGATTATAAGTCACACTCCTCTTTCTTATACAGCACTCCCCACCCTCAACATACACTCCCACTGGTATAAGACTTGATTGTGCCTATTGCTATACTCTTAATATGGTGAAAATAACAGACACAATGAAAGCAGAGAAATGGGATGACAAAAATAAACCAAACACTTTGATTTGGAATGAAAGAAATAATTGGGGAATTGCACTGACAATTAGGAGTGGATAGGACAACTACTATAGGCTAACAGTTGATGGAGAGAAGGCTGAGCTGCTCTCCTTTTATTTTGTCTATGTCTTCTCAATCAAGGAGAAATCTTCAGATGAAAAAAAGATGGAAAGAAAATAAGTAATAAGAAGTTGATACCCAAGATAAGTAGGGAGATGGTAAGAAAGTGCCTTATTGCTCTTGGTGAGTTCAAGTTACCAGATGTACTACTTAGCTATTGAAAAAATGGTCAGATAGCATTGCTAAGCCACTTTCAGTCATATTTGAAAGATTGCAGAGTGTAGAAGAATGAAAGAACCTCAGAACTAAAGAAGAGAAAATGTCCTGATTTTGAAAAAATAAAAAGTTACATTTTCAGGTTATGATTCTTGACATAATATTAGAATGTATAATTAAAGGGATAGTGAATGACTAGCAAGAAAAGGAATCAAGGATCCCCAAAAGTCAGCATGGCCTCATCAGGAGCAGGTCATGCCAGACTGCTCTTCCCCTTCCTCCTTCTACTGCTCCTTCTTCTCTTTTTCCTTCTCCTCCTCCTCCTCCACCCCCTTCTCCTAATTGCTCTCCTTATCCTTTTTTTCTTCCTTCTCCTCCTCCTCCTGTTTCTGCTGTTCTTCTTTTTCTTCTTCCTCCTCCTCCTTATTAGGCTGGTAGGGGGTCATGATGGATATGATTTACCTAGATTTAGCAATGTATTTAAATTTCTTTGCTTTTCTTATAAGTTAGATAACAGTACATATGGATGGTCTCAAATCTAGTTGAATTCTAGATCTAAAGAAAAGTCTCAAACAGTTTGATATCATCTTGAAAAGTCTCTAATGGAGGGCCCCAGGAATCTAGCTTGGCCTTGAACTGTTCAAAATTCCCATATTTGACTTAGATAAAGGTGTAGAAAACATGATTATCAAATTTGCAGACAGTACAAAGTTGGGAAGTATAGATAACATGTTGAATAATATAGCATCCAGAAAGAACTTGAGAGGTCAGAATTTTGGGTCAAATCTGTTAAGAGAGCATTTCATTAAGGATGATTGCTACCTTTCACATGGATCCTAAAAACCAACTTTCTAAGTCCATGATGGGGAAGGTGTGACTAGATATCAATTTGTCCAAAAAAAGCTGGACTTTTCAGTGAACTGAAAGCTCAGTATGATTTCACTAGTGTCATATGGCAGCCAAGAAAGGAAATGAGGTAATAAGCTGCATTGAGAGCAGCACAGTGTCCTAGACCAGGGAGGTAATAGCTTTTCTAGGTTCTGACTAGAAAGGTTACTTATGGAGATCTGAGCTTAGTTCTGAGAACCACATTTCAAGAAGGATGTTGATAAGTTGAAGAGCAGGGCAATAAGGATGGTAAAAGGTCTCAATATCATTCTATAAAAGGATTGCTTGAAGAAGCTGGGAACTTTCTGTCAAAGGAAGAGATCATTTGATGGTGACATAGGTGACATTGATAGCTGTCTTTAAGATCTGATGGGCACGGTAAGAAATGATGAGCTCAATGATCTTAGAAAAACATAGAAAGATTTGTGTGAAATAATGAAGAACAAAATGAACACAACCAAGAAAACACTTTACAGTAATAGCAATATTGTTTTAAGAATGACTTTGGACAAATGAGTTATTTTGAATATTCTGAATACCCAAATTAAGTATAAAGGACACATGAAGAAAGATGCTATCTGCATCCAGGGAAAGAAATGATAAATAGAGGGATATGTAGAATAATTTTACGTATATATTTGTATTAATTAAATTTCTATTTAATTTGTATCTAATGGTGCTGTCTCTAGAGTGGGGGAAGAGGGAAGAAAAAAAGAAATTTACATGATAACTTTATTGTATATTTAAAAGGAGTAGCAAGTTGTACATAGATTTGCTGTCATCATAGTAGATATGCAATCTTTTTTATACTATGTAATAGAAATGCTCATTTTATCCCATAAATTAAAAATAAAATACATTTTTAAAAAAGAGCTCTGATGCATAGTCATGTGTAACAGAAATTAGACTGTCAGAGGGTTGGGCTAGGGTGAAAGCAGAAGTAGGTCGAATGAAGGGGAGTTTGTTGGAGGAGAACTATTCCTGCCAATGCTTTGTAGAAATAGTGCATGTAGGTGTCAGTCTCCTGAGTGGGTTGGGGCACTCAAAGTCTTTGATGTTGGAACACTTGTAAATATCACCAACATGGTCTACTGGAAACCAGCTATTGATGGACTTGCTAAAGAGGCATGTTGGCAGATTTTAATTTGATGTCAGGAAAATTTCCTAGCAGTTAGGGAATGGGAATTTGAAGATCTTCCCTGCCCCTTAAATAGACCTAAGGGAATTTGGAGATCTTCCCTGCCTCTTAATAGGCCAAATGTAATCACATGAAGCCTGTGGTAGGAGGTGTTTGCTCAATGAGTGGAGCAGGAAGGGTGGAGCAGAACCCAGAGGAAGATGGGAGTCAGAGCAGTTAGAGCTGGAGGAGAGGATGCAGGTAAGGAGACAGTTAGGCGGTGAATATTTGTTTGTGGGAAGTCTTTGGGGTGGCATTGCTCTCTGCAGTGTTAATGTGTATAGATTTCTTTGTTGCTATGATGAATTCTGTTTTCTGGGGTTGGGATATGGCTTTTTTCTGTGTGAATAAATGTTTTGCTTCTGTCTTCTATATAGAGAGTCTGTTATATTTTGCAATTCAGTACTATGCTGTCATATGCATAATCATCGTTAGTGCTGTGAATATTGCCTTGGTAATACATTAGGGTAATTAAAAGTGGAATGAGCTGCCTCAAGAGATGGTAGTTTCCTTCTTAATTGCAGGCAGGATGACCACTTATCTGGCATATTGTAGAAGAAATTCCTATTGGGAAGGTTTACCATTTTAAGAGCAGCATTGTCTCTATGTTTGGACTTAGTCTGAATTATTTATGGCATTTTTAAACTCTGACATTTTGTGACTGAGTCATAAATTTATTATTTTGTTAATTTGTTTTGGCTACTGAAATTTTCTTAAAACAGTGGAACAAATTAAATGTCAATATTTACAAATTCATCTAAGTCTTCTAACTCTTTACCACTTTAAATGGACTGATTCACTGCAGCATTAGAATCACTAGTGCTAGATTTGTATTTCCCTCACTATAGTAGAGATGTGATCTTGGGAGAGTGACTTAACATATTTGAACTTCAACTTTCTCTTCTGTCAAATGAGAATAAAAATACCCACACTACCAACTTTAGAGGAATATTATGAAATACAAATAAAATTAATATGACAGATTATAAAAAAAGTGATTTGTAACTATGAGTATTATGTGAAGGTATTTATTATTAGCATTGTTATTATTAATTATTGCTTTAGTTTAATGGTGGGTGTTCTAATGCAGGTTTTCATTAATTGATAGAAGAAAATCTAAGTAGGAGAAAGTTCTGTTTGTTTGTAAATTTTTCTCACTAAGAACACTGCCAGAAAAAATGGCAGTGTTTTCATGTTAAAAAGTCAATGAATCCTAATTGAAAACTGCAAGTCACAGCTGGGAGTGCTGTGGCTGCTCTGCTATAATAAAAATTGAAAGCAGATCCCAGTTGACTTTTGCGAGTAACTTGACTAATAATCAAGATGGACAATTCACAAATGCAGAAATGATTCTTAAAGAGCAAGTAACCTATGAAATATAAAAGAAAATAAGAAACAGGTTAAATTACTGAAGTATAAAGAATCGTCTTATTTAACTGAAGCATACAAAGGAGTTTTAGTCTGCCTGCTTAATACGGAGAAGCCTCATTTTGTCAAGATAACATGCAAGGGATTTAGAACAAGCCCTCTCATTTCTTCAGATTCATCCGAATTTTAGAAGGGAATTGAGTATGTGTGGGATCTACTTTGAAAGAACCTATCTTCAGCGCGGAAATTCTTCATGTAGGGGCTAAAGGCAAAGGTTACAACAGAGCAATAAATTTGGAGTAGCCCACCCCCTTCTTGCCCGCGCGGGGGCGGGCAGTTTGAGATCATGGAGGAATCGGATCACTTGGAGACTACCTTCCAAAGGTGCTTACACGTTCAGAAGCTAAAGGGCCAAGATGTCACGGAAGAAGACGTTGTGTGCAAAAGCAGTCGAAGATCATCAATGGCCCCGGAACTGGCAGTGACCTGGAAGCGCGGCAGCGGGAGATGCCGTGCGTGTTCCTGTGCTCTCACTGCCAGCGGCCCCTGGGGGACACAATGAGCTGGGAGGGCACCGACTTAGACGGCAACTGCATCTTCCAGAACGCAGTCTCGCCTAATGTTTATGTGGATAAGGAACAGAGCAATCCACTAGAAAAAATGCATATGGCTCCATGGTTGAGACTTTGAGTTGTAATGGATGTTCACTGAATATTGGCCAAATATACAGATGTACACCCAGACATCTTGATTATAAGAGAGACTTATTTTGCTTCGATGTTTCATCAGTTGATGGTTACAGTTCTAGGTTCTGCTGAAAATGAAGCTGTGCCTGAAACAGAAGAGCCTATAACTCTTGATAAGCAATATGTAATGGAAAGTGTTTTAAAGAAGCTGCAAGTTATCATGCATGCATTGGAGCTGAGTGTCCCTGGTTGAATTACTTGTTTCAGGTCTAGGTCCCACAATATGGAAGAAATATCACTTTTTTTTGCTACTGCGTTTTTCTCCTTTGTATGTTTTGTAATTTGTTGGTGAACCATTTTAGCAGGAGCTATAAAGTATTCAAGATAATTTTATCCCCAAGTTATATTTAAGTGAAAAAAGCTTAATCTGTTTTGTAACTATTGATGTTATTTTGTAACTGTGAATTATGGGATAAAAGTTTCTCTTTTCTGAATTACCATGCTAAAATTATGTTTATAAAATGTCACTTCCAGAAACCTCTAAAATGCAGAATTTAAGAGTTTGTTATGGATTCCCCAACCCCCTTTTCTTCCTTGTATCATTTTCATATTCCTTGACCTTATCTTCCTTAAACTTTTTGTTGTCTATTCGTCATAACAACTGACTGTTAGCTCGTTGGGGGAGGGTGGGGGAGGAACATGTTATAGAAAAATCAAGTCTGGCTATTATCATGAACAAATAAATTCCTTTTGACAAAAAATAAATGAATGAATGAATGAATGAGTGAGTGAATGAATGAGTGAATGAATGAATGAATGAATGAATTTGGAGTAAAAAAATCTGAGCTTGCAACTAGGTAGCGCAGTAAATAGTTTTCTGAACCTGGTGTTAGAAAAACCTGACTTCCAAACTCAGAAATTTATTAGTTGTGTGACCCTGGGCAAGTCACTTAATATGTGTCTTCCTCAGTTTTCTAAACTGCAGAACAGAGACTACCTGCCTCCCAAGGTTGTTGTGAGGATCAAATGTGATTAAGAAAAAAAGTAAAATGATTAACACAATGCTTGGCACATAGTAAATGTTTCTTTCCTCCATACTTCCTTTTCTTCTTTTCTTTCTTCCCTTTCTCCTTCTGTCCCACTCATTTTGACTGTTGCTTTTACATTGTATTCCATTTCCTATCTTTGTTTGCTGTTTTCTTCTCTGGCTTATTTTACAGATGAGGAAATTGAGGCAAACGATGTTAATTGACTTACCTAGGGTCACACAGCTAGTAAGAGTCTGAAACTGTATTTGAACTCAGGAAGATGAGTCTTCCTGACTCCAGGGCTGGCACTCTATGCACTGTGTCACCTAGCTATAACTTAAAACTCTGGAATTCCTTAAGCTAACAATGTACATTTTCAACCACTGAGAGTGATTTCCCAGTGATCTTTGAATCACAAAATGTTAGAAAGGGAGGGAACCTTAGTGCCCTGCTCTCATTTTGCAGGTTCAAGAACCAAGACAGGGAGAAATGAAATGACAGGCTTAAAGTCACATCACCATTTAGTGATGAACTTGGATCTGGAACCCAGAGTTGCTGATTTTTTAGCCTATGATACATTCCTCTATGTTCCACTGGCTCTGAAAAATGCACAGCTGTTCTTTGCTTTATTGTTTTTATAACACACATATAATGTAATGTATAACATAATATAATGTATTGCTACATTGTGTTTCTGCAAACCATGTTAGAAAGAAGAATATTAGAAAAAAGAAAGTTTTCCTCTTGCAATATATTGGTGAACTAGTCTAAATTAGTGAAAACTGGAATCATTCTCACTTGATTTTGTGTTTGCCAGTAGATGGCATTCATGCACTGCTAAATTTAAACACTAACAGAAGACAGAATATATTTGGAGACTAGTAGAATCTGAAGAATGAGTAGGTTAAGATGAAAAGTGAAATTAAGATGTTTTTAAATAATGTCAAATAAACAGCTTGGCTAAAAATGGATGTTACCATAATCACCCAAGAGCTGTTGATCTGTGGGGCAGAAAAACTGCAGCCATTGGCAAGAGTCATAATTAGTGTGCCTGCCTGTTGTCCATTTTGAGGAAGCTTCCTTAAACATAAGGAACACTTAATTGGCGTCTAGGTTGACTCATTATACTCTACTTGTCAAGCTGTATATAGTCAGTCAGTCAATCAATTAGCATTTATTAAGCACCTACTGTGTGTCAGGAAATGTGTTAAGACCTGGGGATGCGAAGAAAGGCAAAAGACAGTTCCTAAATTCAAGAAAGTTACATTCCCTTAGAAGAAGGAACAGAAAGGAAACCAGATGAAAATTCCTTTTGGTGGAGCAATGTAGCTCTCTGGAAGATGTGATGTTCTTATGTGATTTTTTCCTCTGTGTTTGGATTGCCTGTTCCCTTTAGTTCTATGCATAGACTAGAAGTTTGTGTGTTTGGCTGTGCTAGAAGCTGCCTGAGAACTTGGGTTCAGAGAACAGCTGTGTCTGGGTTAGTTGATATTGTCTGTGTATCTCAGAATCAGTTATAGCTGGGTCCTTGACACTTTTTTAGACTTTCCCTGTTGTGTTGTGTGTGATTGTCAGGTTATGGGGACAAGGACACTAAGACCAAAAGACCACGAAGAACATTATTCTCTTCTCTCCCACCCACCTGATATGTAGAGTTGGAGAGACTAGTACAGATTGTGAACAACTGTAAGAACAGCAGAGTGAACAACTGTAAGAACTGTTATTACAGGAACATCCCATGTAGCAGTCTGGCATCTCAATTGGTAACTCACGCTACAGAATCTGCCATTATTTCCCCCCTAACATTCCATAGTGAGGTTAAAGGGTAAACACTGGGCTAGGGTGATCTGTTCTCTTAGACTCAAGCGTGGACTTTCACAATAAGCATGGTCTTTATTGCAGACAGTTAAATGGTGAAGGGAGGAGGTTTGAGCAATTTCTTTGTTCTACACAATTTAGAGCTATAAGGCTCTTGTAGATCTCCCTGTCCTAGAGTATGGAAAAGGTATTTCAACTCTCTACAGTGGAGTGCTGGGTCCAGAATAAATATTAGATAGGTATAAGCCATGATTAACTAGGAATCCTCAGGAATAATACTACCTTCAGACTTAGTGGTGCAATGAGATGCCGCTTAGAAGGAAGAGTATCCTTAAGTGAGTTGTGACTAGAAGGGAGATTCTTGGGAGGATGGTGAGTGTAACAGA
Source organism: Pseudochirops corinnae (assembly GCA_028646515.1). Classification (NCBI taxonomy): domain Eukaryota; kingdom Metazoa; phylum Chordata; class Mammalia; order Diprotodontia; family Pseudocheiridae; genus Pseudochirops; species Pseudochirops corinnae. The sequence continues at coordinate 78,604,421 of CM053587.1, forward strand.
AAACCCTATAACTGACTAGGAAGATCATAGATTTAGACCTGGAGATGGAACTCAAAGGACAACTCCAGCTTTCTCATGTTATTCATGAGGCCCAAAGAAGTACTTGACTAGCTGTAAGACAAATAAACAGCACACGGGCTGTTCACAGGTTCAGTCTTGATCTGGTCAGACAGGAAAAACACGAAGAAGAAGTCAATAATCTTACTTTCTTCTAATCTAGTTTTCTCAGAAGAGGATTGCTGATAATGGGAGGACAGACTCCTACAGCATTCCCTAATCACCCTTCTCACAGGGGCTGGCGAGAAGAGGGGCAACTATCCCTATGTCTTGATGGGGTCAGTTGAGACAGGCACAACTAGTGCATCCCCTAAATCCCATCAAGTCTCAATGGTGGTCAGTTGAGGCAAACACAGATTCCCCTCAAGCCTTGATGGGGGCTTATCAAGGCACGCACAGCATTTGTGCACTCAACCCTAAGGTTTCCCATTTACTGACCAATGACTACCTGCTTTATAGGGACAACAGACAAAGAAGGCACACTGCCAGCAATAGCCTCACAAGTTTACATCACCTCATCCCTGTATCTCACTATGTAGTTGCAGCGGATGTTCATATTATTTATCATTATATAGTGCTGTGCAAGTGTGGTGGAGATGTTTTGAACCATAACTGTGGGAATTCATATCTAATACCTGGGAACAAGAGCTTGTCATGGCTAGGGATCCTGGGAAACTGAACTCGAAGAAATAATAACAAAAATTCACGTCACACACACTAAAATTCACCTTCCTTACACTAGCCCGGTGTCACACAGCTAGGCAGTATCTAAGGCAGGATTCCAACCCAGGTTTTCCTTACTCCAAGTCATCATTTTATCAATCAATTAACCAACAAGTATTTTCTAGGTGTTTACCATTGCTTGATGCTAAACCAGGCACTGGGGATTTAAAGACAAAAATGTAACCATAGGGAGTTAATCAGTCTGGTTAATTCTGAGGCCCTGTTGACAACTACCTCTCAACAAGGGTAGTATGGGGGTTGTAATAGCCCTGGCAGCATAGCCCTGATCTCAACTCTAATCAGTTGGAGTCTTCAACAAAAGAAACCTGGAAGAAGGGACCTTACCAGTGTATTTCTTACCCTTTGCCTTTTTAGGATAAAGAAAAATTTCCAGCAGATAGAATTCTTAAGTTCACGACTCTGGCCAGATTGGAAGACCTTGTAAAGAGAAGATATGTGAGTTTGTTGATTGAATGATTTGGCATTTTATCCCATTCTTGTAGAACTATGAAGGGAGTAGAGGGGATGATCAAAGTCTTTAGTATTGCTTCTTTAGGAGAAGAATATGAAGGAAGAAAATAAAAGGCAAAGAAAGATGGCTAGGGATGCATTTTAATAGGCTTCAGGTGCATTTATAAAAGGTGAACCAATACATAGTTTCAAAAGCAAGGAGAGAGAATGTTGTAGACTCCAACTGGGTCCTTCACCAGACCTTTGAGGTGAGACCATCACCATCCTCAGGGACCAAGGACCATGGGTTAGGGAGTGGAGTGGGGTTAGTGCTAACATAATCAGGCACAAGCCAGCAAAGGAGCAACATTTGCAAATGTCCCTGTCAAAAGCACCAATTTCTCTCCTATTCTGAAGCTGCCTAGGTGCCCAGACCTACGATACAAAGGCTGTTCTGTTTTTACTGCTGAGGTATTGGAAGGAGGAAGAGCAAGAGGATCAGATGGAAACTCTTTGTGGAAGTATAGCAAGTGCCATGACAGCTTTCCTTTGGTTTGTGTTTGTTCTCAGGGAAGTCTTGTCCATTATGCTGTCCTGCAAGCTGCCTGAAGTCTTATGCACAGACGTCATGAGAGGGCTGAGTGATGATGGCTTCGGCACACAAGATGAGTTCAGCTGTGTCTTTGCAAACACCTTCTGAGCCCTTGTTAATTCTCTCATGCGTGCCCCTGTCAGGGGCTTTCTGCTGAATTTTGAATTCTCTGGTCAGTTGAAAATCAAATGTGTTAGTGCTGAACAGCGGTTCAGCACCTGTGGGGTCATGGAATGATTTAACAATGTTGACAATGAGATATAGAAGAGAAAAAAGCAAAGACCAATATGCCTTTATGTATGTATATTTTAATCTTCATGATGTAGTAGATATAGATTTAAAGGCTAATAGTAGATTGTTAACCAATGGGATCAAATATTCAACTAGGTTAGTGCTGGAAGACATAGGCTTAATGTGTTGGTGATGAAATGCATTTCTTACCCATGCCTCCCATCCATCCATGCCCATGTCTGGACCAGATGAGAAAGTGTGGTAGAGCATCATAAATCCCCACCACTGCTCAGGAAAAAAAATGTTAAGTGTAAACTCTGCTGACAGTAGTCAATAGCAACAATGCATGGGTCTTCATGTATGAAAGCCTGATCTTCATAATTATAAAAGATACTATACATTTCTATAGCAAGCATTCATTCAATGCCTACTACGTGCCAGGTTCAAAGGATACATAATACAAAACAAGACAGTTCCTACCCTCAAATAATTTATATTCTGCTAAAGGAAAACAACATGTGCCCTGAAAAGTGGCTACAAAATAAAAAACAGGAGAGTTCCTGCCTTCTGTTATATATAAAGGGAAACATGCATACTTAGAAGTAGCTGCGAAATATATACAAAGTAGATGTATTTTTTTTTTTTTTGGATGGAGGACACTAACATTTTTTTTTTGAGGGAGGAGAGGAAGACTCAAGTTAGAGGTTGTACTAAACTGTGAAGGAAGCCAGGGATCCTGGGGGGGCCTGTATAAGAAAGGATTCCATTTGAAGTTTGAGGGATAGCCTGTATGAAGTATGGGAAATACAATGTTGTATATAAGGTATAGCAAGTAAACTAGTTGGGCTGAAAAATAGGGTGCACAAAGGTGCTTAATATGCAAGAGCCCCAGGAAGATAAATGAGTTAGATTGTAGCAAAAGATTTTAAAAGTCAAATGGGGGAATGAGTATTACTTTCTTGAGGCAATAAGGAGTCACAGGAGCGTCTAGGTAAAAATGGCAATACAGAAAGCTTCCTTCCCCACCTCCAAAGCTCTGTGTGTGTGTGTGTGTTTATGTTTTAGAACAATACAAAACATTGATACATTTTAGAAAGTAATAGAATTGAATTGAAAGCTTGAAGGTGGTCACGGAAGATTAGTTAACCAGAATCCTGCGTAGAACAGATACTTTTTCAACACAATCAGGAAAGGTTTAAACTCCTACAGCCTTGGTATACCATTCTCACGGATGTTTGTTATAAAGGTGGGGAGGTAAGAATGTTAAGTAAACAGAAATAAATCTGTCAAGCCAACTGAAAATGAATACTGCATATTGTCAACTGGGGCATCAAAGGAAAAAAAGTGTCTGAGTAAATTAATCTGGATATGTTTGAGAAATGTGTATGAAGGCCAGAAGACAGGAACCTAAGCTAACAAAGCTATTAAGCAATAGACAGATAAAGTTTAGGTCTACCATAGAATTCTTGATGAGCTCAGGTAAGGGGAAGGTTTAAGGTGGATGTGATGACACAGGCCTATTGTATAACTGCCTTTCCTCTCCTTTCCTACCCTGAGTCCCAGGATTTGGCTTGCTGGCTCTCTGCTACTCCTTCTGACCTCTGCATTATATGCATACCACATGGCCTAGCCTGTGGGAGAGAACACAGTATCTTTCCTCAACATCAAGGGTGTGGTGATATGTGGTGGTTATATTATTTTATTATTATTATTATTTTACTATTAAACGCTACAGTAATTCACTCAACTGGTGTTTATTAAGCGACTATTATCCGCCACCCACTGAACTAAGCGCTGGAGATATAAAGAAAGGAAAACAAACAAAATTCCCAAACAAACATCCAGTCCCTGCTCAGATGGAGCTCAGAGTAGGTGACAACATGCAAATAACTATAAACAAACAAGATATATATTGGCTAAATTGAGGGCGGTCTTAGAAGGGAGGCACTAGGATTCAGGGGGAGTAGGAAAAGCTTCTTTCAGGTAGATTCTAGGTAAGACTCAAAGGAAGCCCAGGAGGTTAGGAGGCAGAGAAAGGGAATTCTAGGAAGGGT
>CM053587.1:78609027-78644680 GCA_028646515.1 Pseudochirops corinnae
AGAGAGGGAAGCACCAACATCTGGGTTTTTCACAGCCGGGGGGCTCAACGGCTTCCCAGCTTTGGCTCTTCTGGCCAAATCACACAACTCTTCTCAAAGTGAGCCCCAAACCAAAACCTCACATCAGGGCGTATGTATAGCCTTCTCCTGGCTTAGAGAATGTCACAGCCCTCTGGACCCAGTGCCCAATCACAAGGCTACAAGGCATGGGCATGCCTGAAAAACAAGCCTGGCGCCACAGGCTCCACGTGACTACATTCAGCCTATTAGGGAACAGAGTATACTTTCAAATCTGGGAAGGTTCTCAGAGTCACGTAGCCACTTTAGCAAAGGGCCTAGGGGCAGGGAAGATCTTCAGATTCCCATAACAAGTCACCATAGATGGGGAAAAAAAAAGATGAAGCTCTTCATAAAGACTTCCTACCCTTTGCTGCTATCTTCAGCTTGAGAAGAAAAATGAGAGGGAACCTTTTAATAGCTTTGACACCTTAGTAAGAGATGCATTGCTGTGACGTCTTAGACTGGAGTGGATAGTGCAGTGTCCAAGTGAGTGAAGAGCTTCCTGGACTGGTTTGTAAAGCCTGGATGTAATAATTTTGAAAAGGTTGATAGTTGTCTGGTTTATAGAAAACTGCTATTCTCATTGAGAGCTAACACTTTTTAAATGCCCCTTTAAGGATGATGATCAATTAAAGAAGTTGTAAAGACTGTGGTTGAGTTGAGAAAAGAGGTTATCTCCAGTTGAATTGTGGTATCTGAAGTCAATCGAGTGAAAGAGCAGTTTCATGAGATACAGATGATCTTCAATAGAGCAATAAGATTGAAGTTTGCAGTCCAGAGTTGTGAGTTGCTTTAATCACATGAGTTTCCCCCTTCCATGTGTTTACCTATTCGGTTCCTCTAAATGTGTGCACACTCTTCACCATAGATATTGGATTCATTGGCAGAAGCGTGTGAACTGGGTGTATACGTGTATTGTGATGTATTTTATTATTCGTGTATTTGCTCTCTAATAGTTTCTATGATATTATTATTTCTTTTGCCTTATAAGTAAATGATTATGTTTAAGATCTAAAACTATCATTATTTTGAGTAGTTTACTATATAGCTATCAACACATCATAGGGAGTCATTTTGCTTTTCTTCATATACCCAGGATTTAGCTCAGTATTTGACACACAGGGGTTTAATAGATGTTTGAACCTTCTACCCTTTGCTCCTAGTCTCTTGGGGACCAAGAACAAATCAAATCCCACTGCTTTGTGGAGTCTTTCACATATTTGAATCTACCAAGGTCCCCCAAATTATTTGTTTCTCTTTGCTAAACATGCCCATTTCCTTGATGTGATCCTTATTTGCTATGACCTCAATCCCCTTCACTATATTGGTTTCTTTTTTCTAGTGCTTTTCAATTTGTTAACATACTTACTGAGATGTGGCACCCACAAGTGAACTGAACACTCCATGTGTGATCTGATCAAGACTAACCACTGGACACCATGCCCCTCTTAATGCAACAAATAATCAAATTAGCTTTGTTTGATGCCATATCATACCACTGTATCTTATTAAGCTTGCAGCCCACTAAAACTCCCAGATCTTTTTCAGGTGAATGTTGTTGTTGAGCAATGGCTCCTCCATTTTATACTTGTCAAGATGGTGGTATCTTATTAAAATTTAATACACCAAAAACACTGCTGAAGATCAAATGAGATGATCTAGGCATAGTGCTTTGCAAATATTAAATCAATATATAAATGTAAGTTATTATTACTATTTATTCCTCTAAGTTATCTGATCAACTTAAACTTAATTATTACTGTGATGATTTGGTAAATTGGATCAAGAATTAGCTTTACACTCAGAAAACCCTGAGTCTTGAAGTCCTGTCTCTGATATATATCATGGTGTGTCTCTGGGCAAGTCACTTAATCTCCCATTGTCTCACACAACTCTTTAAACCTTAAATTATAAGGCGGGTGTCTATCTGCATGGGTAGGAGGAGTTTCCTCGGCAAGAGCTCCTTATACCAATGCAATTACAAGTCTAGTTAAAAAAGAGACTCATTAAAGAATCTGCTCCATTTTGCCTCTTGGGCTTTTTGCTTCTATCAAACATACTTATTTCAATGAACTCAGGTCATCCATCTGTTCTATTGTTAAATCTTATTTATCTTGTCAGTACCCTAGGGAGGAGTCAGATCTTCTCTACATCATTCATCATAGTCCACTTTATAAGTATTCAATTTTTTTTTTTGGCATTATTTAAATTACAATTCCTGGATCATTCACTAAATTCTTCATCTGGACATTTTGGCATTGAATAGACCAAGTCACTCTTTGTTATATTATTTAACAATAAGCACAAGACAATTGGTAATAATTATTGAAAGTGAATGGTTGCTTTAGGGGATGTAAAAACAAAGACTCTACATAAAAGAAACATAAAAGAAAGTAAGAAGTTATGACTTTTTGTTATTTTATTTATTGTATTTCTTAATAAGATTGAACTAAAATTTTACATTCAAGTTTCCAATGTATATATCCCAGAATTCTATGAATCATTTCATACCAGTTTTAAAACAGTTTTAAAGGTAGTTTGTGTGTATAGATGTGTGCATATCATGATTCATCTACTTGGCAAGAATTTAATTACTGAATGTAGTTCAATCTAAGGGATATTTGAAGTTCTTCACTTTTCCGTATACTTCAAAAAATTCTACCAAGAGAGTTGGGGTGGGGGTAGGAGTTTGAATCATTAGTCCCACTTTTGAAATGGAAATGTATAACCAATGCATATTAATCTAAGGATGTATGTAGCTCTTGTACTGGAAAAGCCAAGTAAAGCTGCCAGTAGCCACTAGAGGCTGCCTAAGAATCATAGGCAGGTGTGGAGCCAGAACCAAAGCTACCACCATTTATAGAAATGGCAGCCCCTCTAAGTTTAATACACCAAAAACACTGCTGAAGATCAAATGAAATGATCTAGGCACATTGCTTTGCAAATATTAAATCAATATATAAATGTAAATTATTAGTACTATTTATTCCTCTAAATTATCTGATCAACTTAAACTTAATTATTACTGTGATGATTTGGTACATTGCATCGAGAATTAGCTTTACACTCAGAAAACCCTGAGTCTTGAAGTCCTGTCTCTGATACATATATATTGGAGATATCTATCTATCTATCTATCTATCTATCTATCTATCTATCTATCTATCTATCTAACTGTCTGTCTGTCTGTCTGTCTGTCTATCTGTCTATCTATCTATCTATCTCCAATGTCAGATATATAATCCATAGGAAGAGGTAACATGATTTAAAAGGAAGGCAGGGATGGAGAAAGAGCCAGAAAGCCTGAGTCACGTATAACTGGCGGTTTTACTGGGCATGTGAAAAGATGCCTTACCTGATTCAGGACAATCATGTGTGATAGAGTTGAGTGCTTGAGGGTTTAGGGGATGATGAGCCCAGTGACTGGCTGCTTCTGATCATGTGTGACTCACTGCTTAATGGTTTGTTCCTTGAGCTGATTAATCAGTCTCTTTATTGGCCATTGAGCAGGAAAAAACAATGATACAATGAACCTTTCCAAAAGAAGTAGTTCTGCCCCTGGCTTTATTCCAACTATGCTGCTGTGTAACAAATGACTTTCTTTCACTAAGCTTCTTGTAAAGAAACCCTCTTATGTGGTGGGTAGAACAGGAGGGCTCGTGAAGGCAAGCTTGAACCTGGGCCTCTGGTTACCTCTTTTTTTTTGTATTTCTTTTTGTGTCTAGATCTAGGGTCTTTGAAATAAAAATTTGTCAGTAAAAAAAAGTAAGACTTTACTGAAATTTTATTTTGAAGAAACTTAAAGTATATATTTAGAGTTACTGACTTTTAGATATAGAAAGGATTTGCAGGAAATTTCAAGATGCCAGTGTCTAGATTCAGAAGTGACCATATAAGATGTCCAGAAATCTTAGATCCCTAGGGTGGAGCTGAATTTTCATAGTGGAAGGAATTTTTTTTATGTTTAAGAAGATGCCCACCAACAAGAAGCTGGGCCTAAACCCTTGACCTGGCTTGCCAGAATATATAAACCTGGAGTTCTTTGGCAGGTGCAGAGACTAGGTGAAATATGACAATGTCTACCCAGAAGTCTTGCAAAGTGGTTTATGTTTGGATGAGGCTTTAGTTTCAACCCCTGTAAAATGGAGAAAACTGACATCTCTCCTTCCAGGATTGTTTATGAAGATGAAATTATGTCTGTGAAAACATATTGAAAAAGTCATGACTGTTGTGTTCCCCTGCACTACATTTGGGAGAATTCACCAATTTGACATTTCATCTGATTATATTCTTGTGTAGCATGACTGGAAAATAAAGTAGGTCTATCATGTAAGACTGAAAGAGAACAGATGGACATTCTAGGGCAATCTGGTTGTAGGATTATAGCATAATCATAATAACAACAACAACAACAATAATAATAGCAATTGCTCACATTTATATAGCATTTGCTATATGTGCTAGGCACTGAGCTTAGCCAAGCACTTTACAATTGTTATCTCATTTATTTCTCACAACAACCTTGAGTACTATAATTACCCCCCATTTTACAGGTGAGTAAAATAAGACAGAGATTAAGTGGCTTGCCCAGGGTACTGTCAGGACCTGCTTAATGTCCAGCATTAAGCATGATCAGAGATGTGAATAAAAAGAAGTGACCAGGCCATATGGGTAGTTCAGGGAAGAACCATGAACTCCGTTTGAACAAGATTTTTAAAGATCCAGAAGACAAAGATTTAAGTATTCCCATCAATAGACTTAGTTTATCACATCCTGGGATATTATCATAGTTTATCCTTACAATACTCTGCTACATCCTTGAAGTAAACGAAGATAAAATCAAGTTTCTGAATTCTAGGCACCAAAAGTCTGAGGAAGTTCATCAGGTCTTTGGGAAGTCAATTAACATTTTTAAAGACATTAATGAAGAGGATGCAAATCAGAGCAGGCCTCCAAACATCTAGGTTTTGTAAATCATTGTCTTGATACCTTGGAACTGGCACAGGAATGGAAAATCTAATAAAAGACTTGTCTATTTTAAGTATCTGAAGTTTTGGGGAAAAAGAAGGCTTTGTTGGAGTCAAGATCTCAGACAAAAGTCTTTTTAAGTGCACACCTGAGGTTCTTTTGGGGAAGCCAGGCTTTGCAAGCCACGTCACCTCAGGAATTAGGGTACATAATTAAGATCTCTTATCCACATTTAGCTGCCCATAGGATAAACTGAGAGCTAGAAAAGACCTTAAAAGTCACCTACTCTAATATTCTCATTTTACAGATGAGAAAACTGAGACTCAGTTTCAGGTACAGAGACTAGCAGAATTAAGGTCTTTTGATCCCAAGTATGTTGTTCTTCCCAGAAACCAGACTGTCTTTATACTGGGTACCTTCCTACAGACAGAGAAGGGGAATAGGGTACAGAAACAGAATGTCTGATGTCATAGGTGTAGCTACAAGGCCCTCAATCTGTCCAATATGCCATGCTACTTACTCCCTGAGAGTATCTATCACATGAAGAACTATCCTCTCTCAAGTAACAATTGTTGCTATATATGGGTTGATTATTCTGGGCCTTTTCTCTTAGAAAATGGTGAAATATGTCTTTCTAAATGTAGGCACTGCATAGGAATGACAGTGGGCAGTGGCAGACATATCTTCATTTCAGAGAAATTTTTTAAAAAATGAACTGGCTCCATCATACAATCTACTAAATCCAGATGAGGAAGAGGAAAACATATGGAAAATATCTTTAAGATTTTTTTCTCAGATTTATGGCCATTAAACTCTTGCCAGTCGTTTTTTTTTTCCCACAACATGGGAATTACTGGTGACCTCAATATGTCTTTTTCCATCAACAATCCTCATTTTTTGGCCCATCCTTATTTTTTCACTCGCTGTGCATTCCCAGCATCAAAAATGTTATGAAATGGATCCTAATGCAGTCCAAGGAAGGGGATAAAGGAAGAAAGGGACCTTTCTGTCTAGAAGGAAGATATCCTGAGGAGACGGAGGGGATGCTATCACAGACTTAGTTGTGAAGGAGCTGCAGATGTGATCTTCTCTTTGTTCATTCTATCTTAGTCTAGAAAAACTGGTCAAAACCTTTATAAGGAGTCAAAGGGGAAGTTTGTGGACAAAATCAAGAAGATGTTGCTTTTTAGTGTGAGGAGTTCACTTATGGAACTTGTGATCATAAGAGATGATACAGACCCACACTGGCATCAATGTGGCTGAACGAGGAGCAGGAGGGGCTAGTAAGCTATTACCATTAAAGAGCACTGTATAAGATGGAACACATCTATGTAACCTGCTGTCAATTATTGACCTATTGCACTTTCTTCAATTGTTTTATCTGAGTGACTCTAACCCTTCCTTACTCTTTGATTTGATTGTGGCACCTTCTCTGTCCTGGCTCTGTGTATTTGTTGGCTTAGAATTAGAATCAATTGGCTTGATTCTGGAATGGGAGATGGACTTGGACTCTGCCCTTTCCTGCAGTTGTATCTTTTCTACCAGGTCTATTAATTAGTCTTAATCACACACAAGCCTTAGAGGGGAGGTGGCTGAACCTTTATATTTAAATTTTCTGATCTCTCTTTCTTCCTTTAGTATCCAACCAGTAATTACTATTTGGATCCTTTCCTTCCCTCCTCTCTCCCATCTATGTGCCACCACTCTAGATTGCGTCCTTATTTCCTGATGCCCAGTTCTAAAATCTAGGATGAAAGAGACACAGGACTGAAGCCCATGGGAGATGGAACTGGGAAGATGTTAGGATAGATGTTTTCTCTAAGTCTATAGGTTCCTATTCCTGAACTTGAAACTTGGACAAAACAGTTTCTGGAAGATGGAGTCATCATGAACTTTGAAAAGTCAAGTCCAGCTGCTTGAGAAAATGGGAATTTTATGTCCCTTGCTTAAGATTGTGTGGTATAATGGAAAGAGCCTTGGATTTGGAACCAATGAGCCCGAGTTTGAATCCCAACTGTTTAACTTACTAGCTATGTTACCTTGAACAGGTTACCTAACTCCTTTGTGCCTGGATGGATTCTTCTATAAAACAAGGATCTCTATGGTCTCATCTAGTCTTAAGTTTATGACATGGTTTGTTATTTGGATTTTGGTTCCCAGATAGTGTATTTGTATAGAAAATGTTGGTTATGAGCTGCATTTTCTCCAACACCAAATTCAAGTAATCTGGGATCCTTCAGTTGAGCAGAGTGGCGTATATAGATATCCTATATAATATATCATTATATTATAATTTTCTATCTATATATTATATATGAAATGCCACTTACATTTATATGTGTATACATGCATATATATATGTCTCTGTCTCTGTCTGCTTACTATTTATAGAAAGAGTTGGTCTTGAATCCAGGAAGGTCTTAGTTTAAGTCCTGCTTCTGGTACTTACTGGCTATGTGACCCTGGGTCAGTCACTTAACCACTAGTACTCTAGGGAATCTGCTGGGGAATCTGCTCTAGGCAATTCTCTGAGACTATAAATTGAGATAAGGTATTGACCTCTGGTATAGAGAATTTCCTCACCTGGGCATTTCTATACCAGTGAAATCCCAGGGACAATCCCTATCTAATTATATATCATATTTACAATGTATATAAACACAAATATATACACATGTGTACATTAAGATATACATATGAGTATATTTGTATATGTTAACAATATCCATCTATGTATATGTATATACATGCATGTATATATGTAAATATGTGTGAATATACACGTGTGTGTGATTTTTAAAAATCCCCCTGTATATAGTATGTGGTCAGGTTAACTGGACTGTATGAAATGAAATATTCATAAACCCATGTCCTCCCCTAATGATCATCAATCGTTTTCCATGAATAAGAGAAAAGGAAGCATTTATGTCTTTTTTATATTTCTTAAGTTGGTAAAAGGAAAACCAGTTTAGAGAGTAGAGGTGGTGATGGTAAAGGACAAAGAAAAATACACCACCCAAGCAATAAAGGACACCTACTGCACCAGGCTCTGGGATTGACTGGTAGATGAAAATATAAAATGAGGAGACACCATGGATCTATAGCTTTATCCATGTTTGGTATCTCTCCACTTTTGTACATTTATTTGCTCATACCATTCACTTCTCCTGGAATCTTCTCTCCAACATCTCTGATGATTAAGATCCTGCCCATCCATCAAAATCCAGCTCAAATGCCACCTCCTCCTTTCCCTTCCTTGAGCCCTTGAGAGAGAGGAGACCTCTGTCTTCTCTGAATTTCTAGAGCACTTACTATTTATACAATTTCTGAAACCCTTGTAGTTGCCTTGTAGTTATTGATGTATCTTATCTCCTTACATGTCTTATATGTACCAATCTATATGTCTTATCTTTCCTACTAGATTGTAAATGCCTATAGCTCCAGAACAATGAAGAATTGGACAAAAGGATCTCCCCGAACCTTCCCAGGTCTAACATTTTATGATTCCTGAAGCCTCTCACATGTGAATCTTCCATTGTAAATAATTTATTAATCTATAAAACTGAGAATGTTCTGTGGTCTCTCTTCCCATGATCTCTATAGATTGATGTATAGCTATATGGATCACATAGATCTATATAAATATAACTTGAATGTACCAAAACAACAATCTTCTTATTGTAGACAAGGCAATTCTAGGGTTGCTTTACAAACACATCATAGATAACAAAAAGCCTCTGCTTCCAAGCTTTACAATTTAATCTTCCAAGTGTACTACCATTATGAGGCTCTTGCTGTTTCCAAAGTAACCCAGACAATTTGTTCTCATTGGTGTCTAAGAACCATTTTCCTTTTCCTAGGAGGAATTAATGATTCTCCATTAAAGAGATGCTTCAGTGACATACTTTAAGAGGCAATTCAAAAACTTCATTGAAACATCAATTGTTTATTAGAAAGCATTTGGACAGTAACAGTCTAGAGGACATGTTTTCAGGTTAGGTGAAACAGTGATTGGATTTTACTTAGAGACAGAATTTCACTAACCCTTGTTGAAAAATGACTGTGTTATAGAATCACTCTCTGAAGCTTTTGCACAGCATCAATTCTCTTATATTTTGAAGGAGGGGGTAAGTCCCTCTCATATATCACTTGTATCTATATAGTGCTTTCTTTTTTAATCGCTAATCCTAATATAAATCTATTATCTACCCCTTCTCTCTGAGCTGACTCTTACAAGAAAGAATAAAAAAAAGAAGGAAAAAACAGTTCTACAAAACTAATTAGCACATTAAATTCTAGTCTATAACTGTTACTATTCCGTATCCAAAGTAATGCCCCCTTTTCCCTCACCCCGGCTTTGGCAAAGAAGGGGAAAAGATGTATTCTCTTATCTCTTTTTCAGAGTCAAATGTGGTCCTTTGAATTATGCCATGTTCAGTTCTGGTTTCTCTTGCTTTGGTTCTTCATGGTTGTAGGTACTGTGTGTATCTAGCTTGACTTGTTCTGCATAGTTGATTTTGCATCAGTATGTGTGCACACACACATATGGTATTGCATGACAAATACACTAGAAAGATGTGAAAAAAAGTCAGTTGTCAGCTAGATTTTGACATTAGCACTTTGGGATATTACAAACTCTTGAAAACATCTGCAACAGGGTATAGTGGATTGAGCACAGGCCTTAGCATAAAAGGTCATGTTTCAAATTCTGGGTGTGGGGTAGGTGGGGGTGGAGAACCTCTGGCCCTGAGGCCACATGTAGTCCTCTAGGTCCTCAAGTGCAGCCTTTTGACTAAATCAGACTTCAAAGAACAAATCTCGTTAATAAAAAGATTTGTTCTGTAAAACTTGAACTCAGTCAAAAGACCACACTTGAGGACCTAGAAGGTACTTGTGGCCTCAAAGCTGCAGGTTCCCCATCTCTGTGACCAAAACCTTGGTTTTCTCATCCACAAAGTAAGAACACTATGCACATTAGCTACCTCTGAGATTGTAGTGAGAAAAGTACTTTATAAATTAGAAGGTAATAAGTGTGTGTGATTGTAAATTATTATTACATAGTAAGAACTTCAGTTCTACTTGCAAATTTGCCAGAAAACAAATTAATTTTTGAGTTGTATTCAGAATGTGTCAGGCACTCTGAACCTGCTCACCCTGGATTCTTGCAAACTGCTTTAACTCATTCCAGGACTAGCAGGCTTACCTATTTGAAGGACTCCAAGGGAATGGTCAATATTCAGTCAGTCTACTTTATGTTACCCTTCCAATTCAATCAGAGAAATTTATTTTATACTTCATAAGGATTGTAGAAGCATTTTCCCAATTAATAATTCCCTCATTAATAAATTAATACATAATGACCTTTAAAACTTTTATTTTTTGATTAAAAATTTTTTTAGAAGACCAAATTGATGATGAATCCTTATTGTTCCTATTTCAGCATGTATATCAGAGTATACTTTAAAGAGCTTGTCCATCTGTATACATATCTGAGATAGACAATAATGAGATCGTCTTAAATTTGAATGGAGAAGAGTGAAATGGATTGCTTCAGCAAAATTGAAAAGTACTTTTTTTTTTTACCTCTAACTTTTCTATAACAGTAAGGACCTATCTGTAACAATAATGCAATATTCACAATACCCATGGCAGTTATGGATATGCTGATATAGTTGTGAATCACAAAATGTAGCAAACTCTCCACATGGAAGGCAGAACCAAAGCCTTTATTCAAATACCAGAAAAAGAGTCCCAGAACCAGAAAGCCAAAGACACTACAGTAGTCATGAAGTTGATACACATGGTTAATGCAGTGAACACCCACATTCCCAAGCCTTCACAATAGAACAGGCTCCCTCAAGCAGGGATCCCTCTCTCACTCAGGATAGCTCCTCAGCCTGATTCTTGGAAGTTCTTGGTAAAAGTTGCAGAAGGAGGATCTCAGCAAAAAGGTGCAGTCTCCAGATGGTCACGGAGAGAAAATCTGACTGTCCTGCTGGTTCTCTTCCTTATCTACAGTATAGCTCCTCCCTGTTCTGCCCCTTCCTGTTAAGGTATTAACTACTCCCAAGGTATAGATAAATAGCTTAAACAAGGTATTAACTTGAAGTAAGGTGCTAAGTGCCTGTTTATTAAGTGCAGATACAAAGGGGCATGGAAGATCTTCAGATTCCATTAACATTACACTATCCTATTGATGCAAATATTTTACTGGTATTTCTGTAGGGTATCGAGCCTTGGAGCACCATTCCTTTCAAAGAACTAAAGATTCACAAAACACAGAAGGAAAGGGAAAGGCACATGGTGTGTGTGAGCAGCTGCAACATAAAAACAACAAGGAACTCTAAAGATCAGAAGTAAAGGATGTTATTAACAAATTGGAAGACAGAAAGAGAAATTGGGTTAGCTACATACAGAGAAGTCCAGAGAACTTTACAAGTCCCCTCAGGTTGGGAGAAAGTGAGGAAGGCCTCCACTATAATGGGTGGGCACAATGAGTTGCCATACGCATCCTTTGAGAAAACTCCCAAATTGATAAGATCATAGATCCATGTTACTTCCCTTGTATAGCTCTTGCTTTCTATGCCTACATGAGGGGTAGGAGAGGGTGCTGGGGAGGCATGGAAACTAACTGGCCAATGATTAAATAACTCCTTCTTCCCCTACACAATAAGTTTTGATGACATTGGAGAAAGAAATCATCTACATGATTAGATTAATTCCACTTTTCTTTTATCTGGTTATTTGATATTATATCAGCTCAGCCCATATTTGAGAGTTAAACTTCCAAGAGTATTTTCTTTCCTCTGCCAACTAACTGGCCTTTCCTTCAAGGGTCATGTAGTTCTCAAAAGATGACCAATTCTAGGAGGCAATGTTAGGCCAAAATTGAAAGCTTTATGGAGTATTTGACTATTGAGACTATCAAATGAAGGCTCCAGGAGACCTGGGAACACATACAACTTTGGGGCGAAAGAAAAAAAATTGAAGAATGTACATAAAAACAGTTAAGGCTTTAAAGGTCTCCCAGGCTTTCATTATTAGGAGTATTCAAGCAAGGACAAAATAATCATTTGGCAAGAACAGAGGAGGCAAGTAGAGGAGGTTTCACGAATTGGATGGGTGAGTATACCCTAGTGTCTTTTCTAATCTGAGATTCTTCCGTTCAGTGAACTTCATCATAACCCATGACACAATCAGCTTTAGGCAGCAAATATTCTTTGTTTTATGATGTATTTTGGAATTTTGGGAAGAGTTGTTATTGCTGTTAGATAGGGGAAGCAAAGTCTAAGATCAAGATTGCATCAGACCCATCCAATAATTTGAATATTCAAATAGGTAGGCTAGCAATTTATCTCCTCTTAACTTTCAGAGTTCATTTAACCACAGGCATGGAACTCACTTATGGCTATCCTAAATAAACTGGTTACTTTAATCCCTGCACTGAGAATAAATTCATCCACTCCATCTATCCTCAGAGACTTATGATACACTTACTATGTGTCCCTTTCCAATTGGTGGCATTGGGGATAGAGCACTGGAATTGGAGTTAGGAAGACTCATCTTCCTGAGTTCAAATCTAGTCTCAGACAATTACTAACTGTTTGCATCATCTATAAAATGAACTGGAAAACCACTCCAATATCTTTGCTGAGAAAACTCCCAAAGGGATTACAAAGCATTAGATATGACTGAAAATGACTAATCCAATTGGAGGTTCATAATAAAGATTTGAAAAGCAAACGAGATCTTTAAGTATGTACATTGAAAAAAGCAAGAACAAGTACATCAGGTACCTGGGAACAGGAAAAAGGATGTGTCCTGAAATGGTGAGTGGTATCACAAGAAACAAGTACATCATAGTGCCACTGCTGAATCAGTATAAAATAAGCCTTAATTTGAATAACCATTGCTTTGGAGAAGTAATATAAAAGTCTAGAGGAAAATGGGGAGATTGTAGTCACAGTGAGTACAGCACCAAAAAAAAAGGGTCCCAAAGATGGAGTTAGAGAAATGTCATTGAAACCTCATGAAGCAAAGAAGGAACTGCATGCGCGCACACACACACACACACACACACACGCACACACACACAGTGTTATTTATGTCTTAATATTCAGATCTGTACAAGTTGATGCCAGAACTTCTTGTTTCTGAGAGTTGTCAGATCAGAAGATAAATTTGGTCTTATTTTAAGCACCATCCTTACCCATCCCCACTCCCCTCCCCAGCCCTAAGTCTGATACTGGTTTGGCTTTGTAGCAGGATACCCTACAAGGTCTATACATTTCAACTTTGCACCTAGTCCCTGATGTCCACCTTGAGGAAACTCACAACCAAAAAATATAAACAAAATTATTTGGAATAATATCAATCTTTTAAAAAGTCAATAAGCATTTATTAAATGCCTCCTGTGTTCTAGGCAATGTACTTTGCTGGCAATACAAAGAAAAGCAAAAGACAATCCCCACTGTCAAGGAGTTCACAATCTAACGAGAGACAATATACAAAAAGTTATGTGTGAACAAGCTGTACACAAGGTAAATAGGAAATATTCAGCAGAGAAAAGCCATTAGAATTAAGAAGGAATGGGGAAAGTTTTCCTGTAAAAGTTGGAATTTTAGGTGGGACTTGAAAGAAACCAGAAAAATAAGGAAACCAAGAAGAGGAGGTCTAAGAAGATTAGAAAGGGATGGAGGGAGTAGGTTTTGAAGGGCTTTGAATACCAAGCAGAGGATTTTTTATTTGATCCTGAAGATGATAGGGACTGTAATTGGATAGAGAGGAGTGAGGTGGTTAGACCTGTGGGAAGCTAGGGAGTGCAGTGGATAGAGCACTGGGCCTCGAGTAGGGGAGACTTGTCTTCTTGAGTTTAAATTAGACTTCAGATGTTTACTAGCTGTATGACCCTGGGAAAGTCACTTAACCCTGTTTACCTCAGTTTCCTCATCTATAAAAATGATTTAGAGAAGGAAATGGCAAATTAGTACAGTATCTTTGCCAAGAAAACTCCAAATGAGGTCATGAATTGTCAGACATGACTGAAAAAACAACTGAACAATATGGTCAGACCTGTACTTTAGAAAAATCCCTTTAGTGACTGAATGGGAGATGGATTAGAGTGAAGAGAGATTGGAGGCAGGCAGACCCCCACCAGAGGGTTATTGTGATATTCCACACCTCAGATGATGAGGGCCTTCAACAAAGTGGTGGCAATTTCAAAGGAGAGAAGGGGGCATATTCAAGAGATGTGCAAAGGTGAAATCAGCAGACTTTTGGCAACAGATTGGATACGGAGGAGGTGGGGGAAGAATGGTGAGAGACAGTGAGCAGTCCAAGATGATTCCAAGGTTGTAAGCCTGGGGAACTAGAAGTGCCATTGACAGTAATAAGGAAGTTTGGAAATGGGGAAGGTTTAGGGGAAAAAGTAACCATTTCAGCTTTGGATATATTGAGTTTAAGATGTCTACTGGACATTGTAAAGTTAATGGGAGTTGAAGATCTTCCTTGACCATTAATAGGCCTCATCTGGAGCCCATTAAGGGAAGCTGTCTGATTAGAGGAAGCTTGTTTTCCAGAAAGGCCCACACTTTTTGTTACTTTGTAATTAGGTAGTGGGTCAGGAGAGTTGTGATGCTGTCTGACCCTGAAGAAGTGCATACACACACACACACACACACACACACACACACACACATCAAGGAGCCACCTGGTTTCAAAAACCCAGATGTTGGTGCTTCTATCTGTGGTAATTACGTATGCATGTATTGGTCAGACAGTTGGATCTCTCTGTTCATCTGTGATGTATATATTATTTGGTCACATGGTTAGAAGCCCTGTCTGTTGTTCTTTATGCTATTATTTCTGCTTGCAATTTCTGTTTGTATCTTCTCTGAAGTTCAAGGTACTGACTTTTTTCCCCTGAACTAAGTAAATGATATATATATTTCATTAAAATAAGATAATTGACACCTTTTGTGTTGCTTTCCTTTAGAAAAGCAGATCAAAGAACCTGTGCTAGCAGCCATCCTGGGTATGCTAGGGTATTAGCTGCTACAGACATCTAGTTGGAGATGTCTGAAAGGGAGTGGGAGATATGAGATTGGAGTTCAGCAGAGAATTTGTGGCAGGATAGATAGATTTAAGAATTATAAGCATAGATGGCAGTTAAATCCATGGTTGCTGATGTGATCACCCAGTGAAGAATTATAGATGGAGTAGAGAAGAAGACCCAGGACAGTCCTTTGGCAAGAAGAATGTCTATCAAGAACTCTAAAGTGAACTACTAAATAAAGGTCTTATGTACCTAGAAATCTGAGGGAATGGGTCTTTTGAAGAAGGATATTTTTTGGATAGCAGGTTTATCCCTTTGAAAAGGAAGACTTTTTAAAAGCTAATTTTTGGTAGAAATATGCCCATATACATATAGCATTTACCTTTTATTTTTTTGGCCTAAATTTCCATTTCTAATCTGTTATATTTCACACAGAAATGTATAATTAGTTGGGTATATGTTTCTAAGATTTTGAGTAAATAGACTCAGAATGAGAACCTGAGGGATATGTTTACAAATAAAGTTCAGTATTCATTTACATGGGCTTTGTGATATCTAGTTTGACTGCTCAGTTAACTTTCTCATTCCCAAATGTTTTTGAGTAAATGAGGTTGATGGTATTATAAGGTGTAATTGTAAAAATAATTCTGATCTTCCACACTGATAAATTCCTTTAGGAGGAAATATAACATGGAACATACAACATGGAGACTTAAAAAGTATTTCCCCTTGAAGTAGAAACAACTATTGAAAGAAACAGTAGTGTATCTTTTCTTTTTCTGTGGATTTAAGCCCAAATCAGTGAGGTGATTGGTTTCCTTAGATTTGGAATTTCCATGGAGGAGCTGAGCCTTTTTGATTGGTAGGGAAGTACAGACTCACTCACTCTATCAAGCTGACCCTAGATCAGACCATGTTTCACATCCTCCCTGATCTAGCCACATGAACCATCTTATCACTTGTCCTATTACCATTTAGTAGCCTGTGACTTCTACCTCCTGCCATGAGAATAGTAATAATCAGACCAATATCACCATTACTTCTGGAAAGGTCACTCTAATTGACTTCCCTATGAATTCTGTGACTTTACAGACCAAAACTTTCCCAGAACATCTTTTCCCTCATGTGTGTTTCACTCAGTCAACAAGGATCATTGTACCAGGAATTATGTTAAGTTCTGAGAAGACAAATATAATCAAAAAGAAGGACAAGAAAGACAGATCCTACCTTCAAGGAGCTGACATTCTAAAACAAGAAGATAATACGTAAAAGAGTGCTGAAAAGGAGAGGGGCATGTTCTAGTGCCCTGGCTGGCTTGAGCTCTTTCTCAAAT
This sequence comes from Pseudochirops corinnae, assembly GCA_028646515.1. Lineage (NCBI taxonomy): Eukaryota > Metazoa > Chordata > Mammalia > Diprotodontia > Pseudocheiridae > Pseudochirops > Pseudochirops corinnae. Next base: position 78,625,443 of record CM053587.1, read on the forward strand.
GGAAATAGTAACTCATTGAGGGGAAGAAGGGGCAATAGGTGCAGAACAGCTTACTAGTGTGAGAAGGCAGCTGAGGAATGGTGGCAAAGTCTAGAAAACTGGAAAAAGACCTGTGACTGATATAGACCATACTTCATATATTTCATTCATTCAATGAAAAATAGTTTCCGATAAACTTTAATTCTAAGTACAGTTTAATTTTTTTTTAGACACTCATTTTGAGCACTTATTGTTAAGAAAACTCACCATTTGTTGTATGGATTTTATTTTAAAATAGATTTTTATTGATAACTTGTTTTTTCACTGCCCAATTTTCCCTCCATATTCTTCCTCCTCCTCTGAGAGAGCCATCCCTGATAATGTTTTTTAAAAAAAGAGAAAAAAAAATTCAGCAAAATCAATTAACAAGTATATCTCCAACCCTCTCGTATGTAATGTTCCATAGTTACTAATCACTCCACTTCTTCACCCCCCTTTCAACCTCTGCAAAGGAACAGCATCAGGTATCTTTTGATTTCTAGACTTTGGGTTATGTTAATTTCCCACTGTTTTATGATTATTGCTTTCATTTCTATTGCTGTAGACATTGTGCATATTGTTTTCCTTACTTTGCCAACCACTTCGTATAAGTTCATATAAGTCTTTCCATGCTTTTTTCATTTGATTCAGTTACCATTTGGTGTTTTTTAAGATGTTGGTATAAACCTCATTTCTTTTAAACTACTTTATAGCTTTTTACTGAAAAGAGATTTCTCTCAATGGTTGGTGTTCTTGGGCTTTACAACACTGAGTTAGTATTTTCTCTTACTTCTGGGCTTTGTTTATCCTCTTTGTTCCATTGATCTATTTTATAAATACTTTAGGTAGTACTAGATACTTTTTCATGATTATTGCTTTAGAATGTGATAATGTAAAGACTTATTCAGTCCTATTTTTTCCCATTATTTCTCTTGAGATTCTAAATGTTTGGTTCTTCCAAATCAATTTTATTACTCTTCCATTCTAGTTCCATAAAGTAAATTTAGTTTCCTTTGGTATATTGATTGGCATAGAACTAAATGTGAAAATTAATTTTGGTATTACCATAATTTTTCTTGTAATAGTGTAGTCAAATGGTGAACGCTGAATATCTCTCCAGTTGTACTTGTTTGTCTTTATTTCTCTAAATAATACCTTGGAGTTTTATTTATAGAAATTGCATGTGTGATTGTAGGTTAACTTGTAGACATTTGCATATTTAATGATTATTATGAATGATATCTTCTTCTTAGTTTGTGTTAGTACCATATAAAATTGGATTTCTTCCCCCAGATTTGATTTCTAACCTATTACTTGACTGAAACTTTCATCATCTCAATTAGTTACTTTGCAGATTCTCTGCCATCTTCCAAACACATCATCATGTCATCGCAAAATGGATGATTTTGTTTCCTATTTGCTAATATTTATGCCTTTAATTTGTATTCTTAATCTATTGCTAAAGCTAGCATTTCCAGAATTATGTTAAATAATGGTGGGAAAAGGAACAGTTTGCTTACTGTTGATTCTAGTAAAAAAAAAAATGCCTTCTATGACTATGCTTTTGTAAGGTGTTTACCATAAATGATTGCTATATTTTGTCTAAGTTTTTTTTTTCTGCATCTGTTGAAAGATATAATAGGCTTTGTTTTTATAACTAATTTTACAATTATTTCCCATATATTGAATGATGTTATGCTTGGCATAAATCCAACTTAATCACCACTATTCTGATGTAATTAAGCTCTCATCTAAATAAAAATTTATCATGGGTTTGTAAAAGCATTTTCTTTAGGACAGTTCTGTGAGGTAGATGGTACATTATTTTCCTTCTTCTATGGGCGAGGAAATGACGAATCTGGGAGGTGAAAGGACTTGCCTATCACAAAGCTAATAAGTGTATACTTTTACAGGATTTGAACTGAAGACCTCTAAGTCCAACACTCATTTTACTATACTAAGTGGCTTCTAAACCCTTTGAAGACAGACTCTCAAAACCTCAATACCCTCAATACATTGATGATCTCATCAATGTGGTTGCTAGCTCTACTGTCAATTAATAAGCATCCATTAAGCACTTAGTATATGCCAGGCATTATACAAATACTAGGAATGGAAGGCAAAGATGGCCCCTGCCTTCAAAGGGCTTACATTCTAATATGAGAGATAAAATGTAAATAAATGCGTATATACAAGATGAGAAGGGATCTAATAATAATAATAATAAATAAAGTTTGTAAGGCACTTTACAAATGTTATCTCATTTGATTCTCATAGATACCCTGTGAGATAGGTGTTATTTTTATCCCTATTTTATAGATAGGGAAACTAAAGGTGAAAGATATTTAATGACTTGCTCAGGGTCACACATCCATTGAGAGAATGAGGCAGGATTTGAACTCAGACCTTCCTGATTCCAGACCCAGCATTCTATCCACTGAGTCAGTTAGCTGCACTCAGATCTTCAATCTACTATCCCTTCCTTGCAGTACATCTTTTCCCTGATTTTACATGCCCTTGGCAAATGTCCTTTCTGCCCCTTCTCAGGTCAAAGCATTTTTTAAAAAATTAAATTATTTATTTATAGTTTTCAGCAATCACTTCCATAAGTTTTAAATTTTCTCTCCCTTCTCCCTCCTTCTCCAAGACAGTTTGTAATCTGATATGGGCTCCACACATACATTCCTATTAAACACATTTTCACATTAGTCATGTTGCATAGAAGAATTATAATGAATGGGAGAAACCATGAGAGAAAAAAAAAACAAACCCAAAATAAAACAAAGCAAAACAGGAAATAGATTGCTTTGTTCTGCATTCCGAATTCATAGTTCTTTCTCTGGATGTGGATGGCATTTTACATAATGTGTTCTTTGGAATTGTTTTAGGTCCTTGTGTTGCTGAGAAGGGTTGAGTCTATCAAAATCAGTCCTCACACACTGTGGCTGTTACTGTGTGTTCTCCTAGTTCTGTTTCCTTCACTCATCATGAGTTCACACAAGTCTTTCCAGGTTTCTCTGAAGTCCACCTATTCTTCTTTTCTTATAGCACAATAGTATTCCATTACATCCATATACCACACTTTGTTCAACCATTCCCCAATTGATGGACATCCTCTCAATTTCCAGTTCTTGGCCACCACAACAAGAGCTGCTATAAATATTTTTTGTACATGTGGGTCCTTTTCCTATTTTTATGATCTCTTTGGGATACATCCCTAGAAGAGGTACTGCTGGGTCAAAGGGTAGGTAAAAACATTTTTCATCACATATTGTATTCTGCTTACAACTATCACTTACCTTTGGTTTATTTTAATTTTTTTGAGATTTTATTTTGTGCTTTTTGATTTGTTTCATAGTCAAAATACCATTGTCAGGAAAATGGAAAATGGTCATGTTAAAAAGGTAGACATTTGTAGAAATGAGTAGTTCAGGTTCATTGGAAAAAAGGCATTAATTCCAGGAATACTATGAGATTCAAATGACATAATAGATGTAAAGCACTTTGCAAACCGTAAAGCATGCCTGTTATTATTCTTATAGTTATTATTATATTATTAACATTTTCCTATACTCTTCAGGTCTCCAGTCTGGCAAGTACTTTCTTCCCTTAGTCTTCTACTGCACTCCTGTTGAGCTCAAGCAAGATTTATAAAGACCACTGGGTGGCACAGTGGATGGAGTACTGGGCCTGGAGTCAGGAAAACCTGAGTTCAAATCTAGTCTCAGACACTTATTAGCTGCATGACCCTGGGCAAGTTGCTTAACCCCTGTCTACCTCAGTGTCCTCATTTGAAAAATGGGGTAATGATATCACCTACCTCCCAGGGTTGCTGTGAAGATCAAATGAGAAAATAATTGTAAAATGCCTAGCACCTAGTAAGCACTATAGAAATATTAACTATTATTTATAGGCAAAGAAGCATGCTAGTAAATATTTAACAACTAGATGGGGTTGGAGAATGTATATGCATGTACTTTTAAGTTTAAAGTGCATTATTTACACTTTCTTAGACTATAGACAACCAAAAAAACCATAAATTAAGCTCTTATTTGTAGTTCACAATGAAAATTGAAAATTTAACAATGAAAACTTAACAATCAGCTTTACCGAGCTGGTTAGAACTGACTCTAGCACACTACTCACCACTTCCCAAATGCAATCCAGCTTCAACTCCATATTCTTTTCCACTTTGGACCAATTTCATTCCACTTGCAGTATCTTTGAAAACTCTGTTTACCGATGGATAAGATTGTTGAGCTACCTGTCCAATTCTATGTCATCATGTAGATAGTTTATATTCTTTATCCATTTTTTTCCTCCAAGAAATGAGAAATAATTCTCTTTGGAGAAGCCATAGATTTTATTGAGGAGTCTCTGTGGTTGTTCAGTGATTTCAATCATGTCTGACTCTTAGTGACTCCATTTGTTTTTTGGCAAATATACTGGAGTCATTTGTTATTTCCTTGCCCAGCTCATATTACACATAAGGAAACTGAGAAAAACAGATCTCTGCTGTCCAGGGACACATTTCTTTTTTCTGGGCAAAGGGGATAGAATTCGGAATAAAAGCTCTATTCTTTGGTTTCTAGAGTAGGGATTGGAGGTGGAAGTCTAGTTCTGCCTAAACCTGGAGAACAACGGTGTAATCTCAGTCAGTTTAGCTCCCATAATATGCTTGTTACCAAAAATAAAATTTTGGATTGTAAGAAAAAATATTTATCAAACAAAACAGTAAAATAGCAATCATGAAAATCATACAGATTAGTTTGAGAGATAGAATAGATAGGTGTCTGGGAACTCTACTGCTCAGGAAGAGATGAAATTTCTGTTCAATTGAGGAAAATAGTTTCACTTACTCTTAAAAGTCTTTGAGGTACAGGAAGTAGGAATCATAGGGCATGTTGGGACACTTGCTCCTGTCCAATCTAATGCCTACTGCTCTGGGGCCTCCCTTTTGCCATTTGAAGTCTCTCTCTTTCTCTCTCTTTCTCTCTCTCTCTCTCTCTCTCTCTCTCTCTCTCTCTCTCCCCCCTCCCTTCACTCCCACTCTCCCCCTCTTCCTTTTCTCCTCCTCTTCCTCCTTCTCCTCCTCCTCTCCATCACTTCCTCCCTTCTTCTCCTGTCTCTCTCCACTCCCCCCATTGCTGAAGCTTCTCAGGAGGCATCCTCCCATATATGTATACAAGTTCCTCTTGGTGACACCACCCCCCAAAGCACATGTGGGTTTGATGTCTTTTAAGGGTTGCAATGGACTTATATAATCTCCTGTGATTTTAACAAGTGCCTAGTACAGTTTGTGGCACATAGTAAAGACTTAAAAAATATTTGTTGAATGAATAAATGATCATATGATGTATGGAAAATATTCTTGATATGTTAAGACCTATAATATAATAGGGTCTAAATGAATACTTCTTGATATTGGTAACATATGGGATGAGGAGGTTGGAGGAGATGATGCCTAAGATTCTTGCCAGCTCTCAAATTCTATGGATTATAGGGTGCTTTAAAAAGACATATACTTTAGTAGGAGTTTTTTTTAAATGTTTCTCACTATTTCAATAACTATACTAAATTAAAACCTCAGTCAATATGATTTTTTTTTAAAGGATATAAACTACAGAAAATACCTGGAGTAATTCTGATGATTTGTTGTTGTTGTTGGCATTTCTGAATTGAAAGAAAACCAAAAACCCAGGACCTATGTTCCAAAAAAGCGAGCTGAATTGAGTTTAATTCCTGGCAGCTCTGTATCACAGCGTGTGTGGCCTTTTCACGGTCAGATAGACCCGAATCCTGATCCAGTGGGGATACATTTTTCAATAAGCTGCTAGTAAAGCTGGGCTTCTGAGCTTTGGCAAAAACTCCTGCTGACTAGAACAGATCATGAAATCACATATCTCTATGGTGACATTTTGCATGAAGAATGGCCCACAAATGTCAGCATTCACCTTCTCTGCCAATAAGTCAGGGATGTTGACAAGAATGCGAAGCAAGTCTCAGCAAAAAATTGACAATGCTCTCTTGAATTTCTTGATAAGATAATGCAGAAGCCCCACCTTCAGCTGATAGTGATGGGGTGGTCTAAGGTTATTATATCTTCGGAATTTGTGTTTTTGAGAGCAAGCTAAGGATCTACCTATTTTTTAAAGTTCTTTGTGTTTCTTCCACCCTCACCCCCAGGTTTGGTTTATCCCCTTTCAAGAATATTACAGAATTTTACATTTTGGACCTATCATTGGTATTTTTTTATTGAGAACATGTTAAAATTTTCCTTAGAGGGAAGCCATATAGTTCAAAGGCCCCATATGCCAGCAATATATACAGTCAAATTTTATGTCTTTCTATTCATTCATTCATTTTAAGAAATAGTGAATGCTTACTATTATGCCATTAAGAATAAGAGATTAATAAGATATAGTCCTTGTCTTCATGGAGTTCACTATAAAATAAGGGAGATGAAGCCTAGGTCTGCATTATATTCTGTTCCACCTTAGTATATTCAACTTTCCATTAACAAGGCAAATAAAGTTAGAAGAGAGGTTCAGGTCAGTTACGGATTAAGCCTCTAATTGTAGCATATCAGAGCCTGAAGGAATTGTATCAATCATAATCTAACCCACTCATTTGACAGTAATGTGGTGGAAATGAGAGGACTGAACTGGATGACCTCCAAGATTCCTTTTCATTCTAAATCTATGAATATGTGACACTAGAGTTGAGGAAATTGAGTCTTAAATTAAGTGCCTTGTTTAAGATGACACAGCTCATTCTTCTGGTGCTGAGACTAGGATCTATATTTCCTGAAATGAAGTCTTTTGCCCTTTCCAAGATGCCCCTCTAATAAGTTGCTTTTTCTTTGCAGACATGGACACATAATTGTATATATTCACATATCTGTTACCTCTCTTTCCCCCAGCTGCTAATGTGATCATTGAATGGGGTTATGGTGCCTACTTAGGACAAAGAGGTTTCAGGTCACTTACTAAGTTTTCTTGTCTGGAAGACTTGCAATATTGGACTATTTCCCACTGTTCTTGAGAAATTGAGCAATATTGGTTGTAGAAGAAAGACTCTATTGTCTCTCTACTTAGATTATATAAGTGATGATATGGCAGCTATGTGGGGCAGTGGATAGAGTACCAGGCCTAGAGTCAGTAAGAGCTGAGTTCAAATCTGGCCTTGGACACTAACTGTGTGGCCCCAGGCAAGTCATTTAACCTCTGTTGATCTCAATCTCCTCATCTGTAAAATAAGCTGGAAAAGGAAATGGAAAACCACTCCAAGATTTTTGCCAAGAAAACCCCAAATGGCATCACAAAGAGTTGGACAAGACTGAACAACAACAACAAGGGATACTATAAACATTCAAATCTTCTTGTAGGCAGGGTACTATGTGGAACAGCATGCAAAGTATGGATTTAAGGGTGATCCCACAGATTTGTGGATTGTTGACAGATAAATGGTCACAGAACACATAAGAGTGAATGGTATTACTCAAAGTCTTGGTTTACAGTCAGAGACTGAAGTCTCTGTTACCTAATGCACTGTAACACAAACATCTGTTTTTCTGGAAGAGTATGTGGAAGACACTATTGTGATGATAAAACTGAACAATGTACATTCAAACTAAATTAAAACCAAAAACCCAGAATAAAATCTCACCAGGGATTTCAATTTCAAGTCACTTGAGTTCCTTTAATGGGTTGAGTGAGTGAGACCATCAGAAATAGGGTTCAGAGACCTACTTGACCAGCCTAATAAATTATTTTTGCTTTTCTTTGCATCCTCAGGGCTTATCACAGTGTCTGGAATTTGGTAAGTACTTAATAAATGCTTGTTGACTTGACTTCCCATTCTCGGGTCTCAGGCTTCTCTATAGCATGTACATTCCTTGAGGATAAAAATTGTTCTGCTTTTTAAAATATTCCTCATGTCTAACCCAGTGCTTTGAACATAGTATGTGCTTAGCAAATGTTCATTGAATTGGATTGTTAACATCAGTGCAAGACTGTTTATCACTCCATTTTTCTTGGAGTTTTCTGTAATATCTTGTTTTTCAGCCTAGGTCTTTGAAAACTCCTTTTCTCTTTTGCTTCTTCTGCTTCCTCCTCCATTTCCCTAATTAAAGTAATTCACCAAAGTTTGTCCTTAGGTCACTTTCTTCTCTCCTTATACTCTCTTCCTTGATGATCTCACCTACCCCCATAGCTTCAACTTTGGAGATGACTCCCAAATCTATACCTTTCTTCTAAGTTTAAGACTTCTACCTGCACCTGCCTGGTGGATATCTCCACCTAAATATTCTCCTGGCATGTCAAACTCAATATGTTCAAATCCACAGTTCATCATTATTTTCCCCCTCCTTTTCCTTATCAACACAGCTCTTCTTCCTCACTATATTATTTCTGTAAAAGACATTAACATTTTCTTATCATGTCTGCCTTAGACAACTAGTCTGGTTTTCCCTGGAACTGAAGCCAACTAGAAATGGCTCAATATTGGCAATCTTTGGGCAAATGGAAACTGTAACTCCTGGGCACATCTCCTACACTCATAACATACTTTCCTTTTCAATAATTTGGATAAAGCTGACTCTGCATGCTGAAGCAATGGAGATATGATCCAGCCCAGTTTTTCTGCTTTCCATAGCTTTGGCGCTGACCGGACCAACTTTTTTCCATGTCGCTATTGGTGATAATTTCCCTAACAAGATAATAATAATATCCTCATTCCCTTCCACCAACATCCTTCTTTTTTCCCATCTCCTACTTGAGGTGTGTGTGTGTTTGTGTGTGTGTGTGTGTGTGTGTGCTTGTGTGTGTGTGCGTGTGTGCATGCCTCCTTTCATGTACTCCTGTGCTTAGGGAGAAGTAGTTCACATTGACAAAGGCATGGATTTCCTTCTTTTGTGTATTGGTTTGGGATTTGTTTCCCATAGTTTTAACAAACTTCTTTTTATTGCTTGTCTGCTTTTATGAGTATGGTTGAAAGTCTGCATGGCTCAAGTCAGGGCTCTTGTATCCTGAACACTCTTTCCATAGACCTCTTTCTTTTGAAAACTTCATTTCAGTTTCTCCCTTGCACTTCCCTCCCCCTTAGTATTTTCATTCTTCTCTCAAGAAAGGTAGACTTCTTTTTTTGCTGTAGCTTACTCATTCAGGGCAGTGACTTGAATTGTAAAGTTCTATTGGCCAATGGTTGCTCTTCTGCCTTCTAAACAAGGTTTCCTGGTCCACATTGCTCTTGTCAAGGAGCCTATGGATTAATTCCTTTTCATGAATTAGCTGTTTCACTATTTCATCTCTCCAGGCAGGAGAATGGAACCAAGTTCAGAGAAAGTATATCTACTGAAGTACCAATCAAGAGAAAGATACTGATGGTTGAGACAATGCTACCCAAATACTGGCGCTGTGGAGGTCATTCAATTCAATTCATTCAATAAGCACTTATTAGGATTTCTTAGTTTAAAAGAATTTAGAGCTGAAAGAAAAATTATGTCTAGTCCAGGACTTAATTATGTTTATTTCATAGACCCCTTTGAAGTCTGATGGATCCTATGGACCCCTTTTCAGAATAATGCTTTAAAGTGCATGAATACATAGAATTACAAAGGAAACTATATATGTTGAAATAAAGATGTGATTTTTTTTCCTATTCAAATTTGTCGTCTCATAAAATCTATCCACTTACCCTTTGGAGTATCCATAGAAACCCAATTAGGAACCCCTGATGTAGTTCAATTTCTTCATTTTATGGATAAGGAAACCGAGACACAGAGAGGTGTTATCACTTGTCCAAGATTAACCAGGTGGTAAGTAGAAGATTTGGGATTTAAACTCAGATCCTTTGACTGTAGATTCTATGTTCTTTTCACTAACATCAAGTTACTTGAGCTTCCAACTCTCCCACTGGCACAATGACTTCCTTTCCTTCTTGACAGTGATTTAGTTGCAGTGTCATATCAACCGAGACTGTCTAGTCCTCAGGACCATGATGCTAAGTCATTATTTAAGTCCCTACTTAAACCCTTACAGAATAGTTCCACCAGTTCTATCTTTTCTCAAAATCAGCTGGCTCTCCATTGGTCAAATACATTAATACAGGCTAGTGAAAAGTGACCCCTTGTTGGGATAGGGATACTCTCCAAATAGCCAGGTTCTCTGCACTGCTCTGTTCAGTTGACAACTCTCACGAGAGGCTTTCCCTCTTTCATCAAAAAAAAAAAAAAAAAAGGCCCACTACCTTTCATACATTTTCTGTTCCAGAATACCCATTTCCCCACCCCTATTTGTCATGAAATTGTGAGGATATTTTAAATATTAATGGACATTGGCTAAGAAAGGCCATTGCCTGTGCCTGCCACTCATTAAATATGGATAGTGACGTGACATCTAGATCAGGTATTGGTGACATGACCAAAAGTTAATACTCCCCAAGGAATGGCTATTATAACATGAAGAAGAGACATTTACTAAGACATAACTTGGTCACCACAACCTGTAATTTCTATTCTTGTCTTCCACATCCATGAACAACCTCTAGCAGGCTTAATAAATATTTATTGAATTGATTTGAATGAATTAGATCCTTATCATAAGTACTGAGAGCATGCTTTTTGATTGAAAGTCTTGACCTTGAACTTTGACTACTGGAAGACTACTTTGTGTTCAATAAATAGCTGGAACAAGATTTCATACTTGGGATATGAGGGCCCTCAGGGAATGTGGGAAGCTTCTCAAGGGATTAGAGGCAGTATTGATAAATATGTTATCTAATTAAAATCAATTGGTTTATTTTATTTCTTATGTGTCTAGTCCTCAGGACTGTGGTAAACTCTAGAATTTATTTTTCTTCATAAGGGAGTATTAGGGGAAGGTTTACTGAAAGTCACAGAGTATGAGGACAAAAAAAAAAAATCAGGACTCCTTGGTCTAGAATTGTAGACTTTAGGCACTAATTTAGGCGCATTTTATTTTGTGATTAGTGAAATGATCCTGTTCTTTCTTTCTTTGTTTCTTTGTTTCTTTCTTCTTTCCTTCCTTCCTTCTTTCTTTCTTTCTTTCTTTCTTTCTTTCTTTCTTTCTTTCTTTCTTTTCTTCTTCCTCTTCCTCTTCTTCCTCTTCTTTTTTCTGAGTAACTTAAGCAAATGACTTTTATTTTACATGTTAATAGGATTATCAAGTTACATCTAGGCAGCAAGGCATAGTAGAAAAAAAACTGTTTGGGAGTCAGTTGGCTTGGGTTCTACTGGCTCTACTGCCTACTTATATTGCTTAGTTAGTCTAGGTCTTCATTTCCTCTCATCTAAAAATGAGAGGCATAGAGTAGGTGGCCTGTAAGGCACCTTTCAGCTTTAATTATACGATCCTATGAATTTGCATATCACAGTAGCTAACCCATATTGTAAAGTGTCCTTAATTAAAATACAAAATCAACTACCCATTTTCATTGCTTTTTGTGTTGCCTATTCAGCCCATAAATTAGAGTAGCCATCTGGAAAAAGAAGAGGAATTGAATCTTAAATGAATATAATCTTTCTGTTGCTTTTATGAAAATGTGATTGCAAGAGGATGACACAAAGTAAAAGGATGATTTTGGCTTATAGCTGATTTTCACTTTTCTTCTTTGCTGGGGAATAAGTGAGAGTTGGGATGTAAAATTTGGAATGTCTTCATGAATATAGAGTACTATACACGTTCCCAGCAAGGGATATATAACTGTGGGTATAATTTTACCTTTGAAACCATAAGTTCATCTGCAATTGAGTGTGTGTGTATGTGTGTGTGTGTGTGTATGTAAATTTGAATGTGTCAGACTGAGGCAATCTTTCATCATAATTCTATCTAAATTCAAAAACATTTCTTACTTTACTGTTTTTTTTTAAAACAATGTACTGACTTGCCCAAGGTCACACATTGTAAATACCAGAGGTGGTATTTGAAACCCTCTCCCCTGAGTCAAGAAGCAGCTTCTTTTATCACTTCCTCACTTGCTTTATAGCGTTCATTACTCATTTTGCCTTCTCTTGTTCTGACATGTTTCTTAGTACCTTGAGATATCATAAGAAGGTCTACAAAAGGGGGCCAGCTCTTTCTGAGAGCATGAATCACCCAGTCCTTCAGGGAACATCTTTGCTTGCAGACAGCATTAGTACTGCATTAAGTAGTTTTTTCTCTGCTATTCACACATGGAGACAATGCAGGCTCTTGAATTAATTCACTGCAACAAATATTTTATCACTGTGACTCAGTTTAGAGTGAACACGAATTTAATCTAAAGGCAATCAGAGGTCTGTGCTTACTCATACATTAAAGAGAGTTCAGTTGACTCATGATCATTCAGCCTTGCAAAGAGATTTTAGTTAATAAATCCAGCTTGACATTTAGCAAGTGCCTACCCTGTGTAGGTGTGCTGTCTCAGGTACTGGGTGAAATCGAGAGATGAAAAGACAAGTCAGTTATTGCCCTCCAGGAGTTTACAGTGAGTAGAATGATATGGCATGGCACAAGCAGATTGTCAGGGAGACTAGAGAGGCAGTACAGTGTCACAGGTGGAGGGTTAACCTTGGAATCAGCAAACGCTGGGTTCAAATTCTGCCTCAAGTCTTGGGAAAGTTACCTAAACATTCAGTGTCCTGGGCCCTTCTTTAAGGCTATAAGCCATGAACTGGTAGCCCATATGTATTGCTGGAGAGAGTTCAACTCATTGAGAATTCTTTATGCCATTCAAATAGCAGTTTGGGACCAAAAAAAAAAATCCCCAGTAAACCAAATAGATTGCAATAAATGGAAGAGAGAGATATAAGATGTTATGAAAATTTATAGGAGGAAAACTGAGATTCGATCTCCAAGATAAATTAAGCTCTATATTTATCACTCTCTAACATTATAGAGCAGGTGATCTGCAATGGCAGAGGGAGTTTCCTCTCTCTCCCTGGGAGTTCCCTAGATTGATAAAATCACAGGTCAGGTTCAAACAAAATGAGATGACTTATCTAGAGATGATTTCATATCATATTTCTGCTTCATCTTGCTGAAAAAAATCAGAAGCAATGAGCCTGGGAGAATGCAAGCAATACATTCTCCTTTGGGAAGAAATCCTCCCCTTCATTTTGTGCCGGATGGTGCTTTTGGAGAGAGTGAATCTTCAGATTGAATGGATAATTATTGACACTGGTGATTTCTGGACTGCCAACAAAGCAATGTTAGGGTATTGCTTTAATTCAGTGTCAGAGAACATTGTGGGAAGGGACAACATGATTAGGAATATGTATGATGTGAGTACTGCCAAGGCCCCCTCACTGAGATCCATACTCCTTATTTAAGGAACTAAACGTATCTCATCACATAAGTAGACCCTGAAATGCACCCCCCCCCCCTTTTTAGAATTAAGTTATTTAATTTTTAATTTATGGAATAAAAACAAACATTTCCATGACATAGTGTAATTAAAAAAAAAAGATGATTTCATGTGAAACTGCTTCCGTTGTTAGTTTGACAAGCAGAACATCAAGTTCATGGTGAAGTTTAACTATAAGTCTGTCTCTGGCTCTTTTTCTGTCTCTCTGTCTCCGCCTGTCTCTCTCCCTCTCTGTCTCTCTTCTCCTCCTTTCTAGTTGTAACCAATATCTAGACCAGCATTTAGGGTCTATCAACACACCTGTTCCCAAATGAGTAAGATGTATTAGCCTCAGATCATTCAGGGAGACTTGAACAAAATCTTATATTTCCTACTGTATGTTTATACACCGATGACTTCGTCTTCTGTGGTACTTTATCAAGAAAATAATTTAATTACTCTGCCTAAACCTCCAGGTTTTAGAAAATTCATTTATTTGATCTCTTTTAATTGCGTGCAAAGCACACACAAATCCACAATTACAGCTACTTTTTATGCTTGGCTCTTGGTAGACCTTTGGCTCTAGTACAAGATTTTGATCTCCCTGCTGGGCACCTACAGATGGCTATCTTATGGGTAACTTTAATAACTCAATATAGCTGCAACTGAACTTAAAATTTTCCCTCCCTTCCTTTCAATTCTCTTCCTTCTCCAAACTTCCCTATTTCTTATAGTGGTGCCACCTTTCTCCCAATTACCCAGGCTTGAAACCTCAAAATCATCTTTAACTTTTGCCTCTTCCTCACCCCTTATGGCAACTGTTTCAAACTCTCTCATCTTAAATTATAATAACTATTATATGGTAATATAAGATTTGTGAAACACTTTGCATGTTATTTGATTTAATCTTCACAACAATCTTGGGAGGTAAGTACTCTTATTAGCCCCATTTTATTGATAAGGAAGAGTGAGGCAAAGAGACTTTACATGACTTGCCCGGGATCACACAATTAGTAAATGTCAGAGGCATGATTTGAACACAGGTTTTTTTGACTCCAAGGCCAGTGTTCTACATCCATGGCACATTTCTCATACCTCTCAGGGGAGGATTTCACCTCATATTTAACTGAAACAATTCATCCCATTCACCCAGAATTTCCTCTTCTTCCTTTCCCTTCAACTCACATCCCTTTGACATCATTACCTAGTATCTCCTTCAATCCAGTCCCTGATGAAAAGTCAGACCTTCCTCTTGTTAAGGCTAAATCCTTACTGCAACAAGGCAATTCTCCTACCCCTTTTCAATTGATTCTCTATTAGACCCCTAACAACTGCTATTCTGAACCTTCTCTTCTTTCCTTAAGTTTGCCTGACACCCCTCTTCCCTCCTTCTCATCTGAGTTATTGTTCAGTCATTTTTCAATCCTGTCCAACTCCTTATGACCTCATTTGGAGTTTTCTTGGCAAAGGTACTGGAGTGATTTGACATTTCCTTCTCCCGTCCATTTTACAGATAAAGAAACTGAAGCAAACAGGGTTAAATGACTTCCCCAAGTTCACAAAGGTAATAAGTGTCTGAGGCTAGATTTGAATTCAGGAAGATGATCCAGGCCTGACACTTTTCCAGACTGCCACCTAACTGCTCCATCTCATCTGGGATCTAATACAGAGGAACCTTGGTTTACCTATGCTTTACTGGACAAGGAAAAATTTTTTGCAAAATTTGTCTTGAAGGATGAACAAAAATTGGCAGTATGAACATCATGTTTGCTTCACCACTGGCTTAGAGGTGCTAGCCAGAAGCTGCTGCTCTTCCAGTGGAGATGTTACCATGGGAAGAAGGCAGAGTGGGGAAAGGCTCTCACTCTTTTGCTGCAGAGCCAAGTGGCAGTCTTCAGCTAGCCCCTGCACCATTGGTATCCTGCCTAACCCAGCAGCTCGCCCATCTCCCAAGGGCCCTCTGGAAGAGATGTTGACCCAACCTGAAGGTAGTTCAGGATTGTCTCAAAATGATGACCACTCCTGTCAATCAGCACCCAGCCTTCAGAGTCTGAGCACCTCCATGGCCACTGAATATAGCTCTGAGTATGGTATCCTGCTTGGTCAGGGACTGCAGCCTGGTGTAGTGGAACAGGCCCCCCACTTTTAGCTTCACATTCTTACTATTTTGACTCAGCAGCTTGAGATGGTAGGTGGTTCCCCTTCCTATGCCTATGGCCTTGAGGGTGGGAAGTATGGGCAGCAGCAACTGGTGGGGGGACTTAGGGCCCCAGGGGAGGGGGCAGTCAGGTATCCCAGACTTGCAGCCACAGCTGACATTCTGGTCACTCCCATCAGAGGTGGCGGTGAGTAGCAGCAGCAGAAGCAAAATCCCTTACCCCTCCCCCCAGGGCCTGGTCACCCCCCCTCCCTTCACCCCTTTTTCCCTCTGATCTCCCCCACACCAGCCACAACTCTTCTCAAAGGTATCATTCCCCCTCTCTCTAATCTTCAATGTCTATCTACTGGTTCCCTTCCAGAACCTTACAAATATACCCTAGTCTCTCTCATCCTTAAAACTTCTTGGTTAGATTCTAACATAGCTGATGGCTATCATCATACATCTACTCTCCACTTCTCCATTAATCTTTAAAATTAAAGGTGTCTATGTACCTCAACTTCTCCCATTTTCTAAAACTGCTGCAATTTGGTGTCCAATACTGTCATTCAACTGAAACTTCAAAATTATCAGTGATCTCTTAATTGCTAAATCTAATGACCTTTTAACAAATCTGCCTCTTTCTTGACCTCCCTACAATCTTTGACACTGTTGGTCATTTCCTTCTGCATACCCTTTGCTCTCTAGATTTTTGTGACCTTGCTTTTTCCTGGTTCTCTTCAAGACTAAGCACATTATGGTCTCCTTTGCCAAGTCTTCATTCATGTCATACCCACAAACCCCAGCTTCACATTGGACTCTCTCTTCTTTTTGTTGCATTCTATCTCACTTGTGATGATCTGTAATGGGAATGGGAATGAGAATTTGAAGATCTTCTCTGCCCCTTAATAGACCCAGGGGGGAGTGTGAAGACCTCCCCTGCTTTGAAAGTGAACTCTGCCCCTAAGAGGCTGAATGTAATCACATGGAGCCTGTGATGGATGAAATTTGCTGAGGGGTGCAGCAATGCCCACAGGAAGCTTCCCTGCTATGAATATTATATAATATTATATCCACTAATAGGCTAAATATAATCACATGGAGCCTGTGGTGGGAGGAGTTTGCTGAAGGGAAGCAGAGCCCAAAGGAAGTTGGTCAGAGCTAGGGAGATGGTGGGGGAGAGATGATGCTCAGACAAGGAGTGAGATAGGCTTGTGAGTAGATATTGATCTTGTAGTGGTTTGTGGGAAGGCTGAAGGATACTGTGGCTCTCAGTGTTGTTATGGCTTCTTAATATCTTTGGTATTATGATGGAATCAGCTTCTGGTTTTGGGATTCAGTTTTCTAGTCTAAATAAATGCTTCAGTTCTGTCCTCTACCTGGAGAATCTGGTGTATTTTGCAATCAAACATCATGCAATATTTATAGTCACGGTCTTGATCTTGATCATGGGCATTGTAAATATTGCATTGGCGCTACATGATCCTATCTTGGTAATCTCATTGGCTCCCATGAGTTCAATGATCATCTCTATGGAAGCAATCCACATATACACACACACACACACACACACACACATATATATATATGCACACATATATGCATACACATATATGGACAGATATACCCCCCCCCCCCCACACACATGCACAAATCTCTAGTTCTAGGTCCCTCCTAAGCTCCAGTCCTGCTTCCCCAATAGCCTTTTTTATATGCTAAACAGATGTCCATCCCATAGGTATCTCTAACTCAACATGTACAAAACAAAGCTCAACATGTTTTTTTCCCAAATCATTCCCCTTTCTGAAATTTTCTATTACTGTCACAGGTACAGCCACTATCCCAGTCACCTAGGCTTGTTTGGTATTCATCTCTGTTCCTTATTTTTTGTCACCCTTACATATCATCCACTTCTGTCATTTCAGCCTTCACAATATCTCTTGTTACCACTTCTCTACTCAAACACTCTCCATCCTATTTCTGGCCCTCGTTACCCCTCATCTAGACTGTTATAATAGCCTTCTAACTGGTATCTTGTACCAAAGTCTCTCCCCATTCCAATCTATCTCTATTCAGCTCCTGAAGTGATTTTCTGTTTGTTCATGTAATCCCCCCGATCAATAAACTCCACTGGCTGTCTATTGCTTCCATGATCAAATACCATGTCATGTGTTTGACATTTAAAAGATCTTTGTAACCTGATTTCCTTCCAATTCTAGACCTTTCACAGGCTTCTTACAATTTACTCTAACTTCATGGCACAGGCTTTGGCCTACTAGGTGTTCCCTAGATATGACACCCCTCCCCAGTCCCTGGGCCTTTGCACTGGCAATTCCCAATGTCTACTGTGCCTTATCCCCTCACGTATATCTCTCTGCTTTTCTCCAAGATTCAGCTCAGAGCTGCTATGTGCAGGAGCCCTTCCCCAGTCACCCCAGCTGCTTCCTCATTACTTGCCTTTTTAAATGCCCTCCCTTCCATTGTACATATATCTTGTATATACCTGGTTCTGGTTACTTACATATTTTCTTACCCATTAGAATGTGAACTTCGTGAGTGTAGGCACTGTTGTGCCTTTCCTCTTGTTCTCAGTACAATGCCTGCCACCTAGTAAGTGTATAATGACTTGTTGAGTGACTAATTCCCACCAAGTCATAAGAATTTCCCCTCCATTTATCTTTTCTTCTTTACATATATGACCAACATCCCACAACAGGTCCTCATGCCCTTTGACTTATACTATTTTAATAGCTTAGTAATTAATTTTCTTTCTTTTTGACCCTCTCCTCTACCTATCACATAGCTGCCAAAGTATTGTTTCTCATGCATAGATCTTCAGGAATGAAATGAACATTAGAGGTAATTTAGTCCAACCCCTCTCAATTTATAGGTTAGTAAACCAAGACTAAGGGATATCATAAGAATTCTAGATGCACAATTGGAAGAGTTTTGGAGCTCATATAGTCCAAACCCCTCATTTTATAGATGAGGAATCTAGGGTCCAAGAGATGAAGAGACTTGTCTAATGTCACACTGTAATTAAGTTGTAGTCAGTGTTCCCAACCAGGCCTCCTCATTCCAAACTGACTGCTCCCTCTCACTGACCCCTACTGACTTTTCTGACTATGTTATTCCCTGGTTAAAAAACAAACAAACCAACCTGTCAGTAGCTATTATGTTTTGCCTATAGGATCAAACTCCTTAAGATCTGATTCCAACAGACCTTAAAGGAGACATTTCATTTTATTTTTAAAAACACACTCCATATACTCAGAGTCCACAGCGGACTGCCAGCTATAACCAGATTTCATCCTGAGCTCTCCCACCACCACATATTTGTAGAGGTTTTCCCCCCCATGCCTAGAAAAGTACTCTGTGTATCTCCTTCTATTGCCATCATCATTGTTTTCTTCTCCTTCTCCTTCTCCTTCTCCTTTTCCTTTTCCTTCTTCTTCTCCTTCTTCTTCTTCTTCTTCTTCTTCTTCTTCTTCTTCTTCTTCTTCTTCTTCTTCTTCTTCTTCTTCCTCCTCCTCCTCCTCCTCTTCCTCTTTTTTCTCCTCTTTCCTCCTCTGACTTCCTTCTCTTTTTTCATCTTCATCTTTTTCTTCCTCCTTGTCTGTCTCTTCTCCCTCTCTTCCTTCCTTTCATCCTTCCTTTCATCCTTCCTTTCTTCCTTCCTTTCATCCTTCCTTTCTTCCTTCCTTCCTTCCTCCCTCCCTCCCTTCCTTCCTTCTTCCTT
>CM053587.1:78650749-78673574 GCA_028646515.1 Pseudochirops corinnae
AAAGTTTTATTATGTGATTTGGATGTTCTGATCATGTGATATGAATCAGAAAAGCATTTTCATTTAGCAAAAAAAAAGTTAAATTCCTTTCATTTAAGTGGATAAATGGCGCTCTTGTATAACATTTGAATTGACAATAAATATAGCACACATTTCTTGATCGTCTCTCTCTAAAGCACTACAGAGATGACAAGATGTTGGACAATGTTTCAGTTTGGGCCTCATATGGAAAAAAATTAAATCTGTTATTCTAAGTGTTTTTTTTTTTAAATCCAGTCATTTGAAAAGACTGAAAGGACAGAATAAAAGCATATCTTGTCTAATTACAGACTTACCTATAGCATAATTGAATTCAATTGCTAAGAATCAAAGTTATAGCTCATAATTCTGAAAGAATTAAAAACATTTCTACAGAGAAAGAAAGCATGGGTCTTTTCTCTTTACTACCAAAATACAACTGAGGTTGGCATAACAACATATATCAGCTTGAGCAAATTATCTATCAGGACCTTGTGAAGAAGCTATCCATGTATTAGGTTTCTTTCTTAGCAGGTCCTCAGCCTGGGAGATTAACACTGGTAGGCAGGGCAGGACAATGCTGTTTCCAGATCTTTGGAAATGGCACTCATCTGGAATAACTTGCCCCACCATCTGTTCCCATACAATTTATTAGACTTACTGAAACCATCAAGTCACACATAGGTTCCTGGAAATTGAATTTTATGGGCTGATGTCAATTTACCACAATACTCAGTTACACACTTGCTTTTCCTTCTTCCAAAATGACTTCAGCAACATCATGTACCCTATGCTAACATATAAAAAGTGGTACTGCAATGAAGAGTAATTAGAAGTATATTTCCTAATTAAAAGTACAGTGATTCATCTCCTCCTTAATGGGCAGTGGGAAGAATCAATGGCCTCTCTGAGTGATAGATATATTACCCTAAAATCTTTGAATCAAATCAAACTCTGCTCAAAATGAAATCAGAAGGCAACAAGACATTATAGCTAACTTACTGGATGGTATACAAACTCCCCTTGGAAAGTCAAATACAGGAATTCCTGGAGTTGATTTTACCACATTCCAAGGCAATAAGAAACCATCTCGTGGGACATTTGTGCAAAAGTAAAAAAAAAACAAAAACAAAAAAACCATTATGAAAATAATTGTCACTTTTCTCCAAATACGAAGTGAAGAATGCAGTAAGTCCCTCAAATTAAATTTACAGAAGTTTGGCATATGGAAGATTTATGAAAACTATGCTGGAAAATATTGCTCAGTATCAAGAAATAAAAGATGTTGAAGGCTTAAAGATTGCGCTGACACCTCATATTTATGTATTATAAAGATTTTCTCAGGAAGATATTTGAGAGACACTAGACATGGCAAATATTAAATAGCATCAAAAAATGAAATTAACTTTATCTTGACTGATAGGAAATAAATGGATACAGATGTAAGGGTCATTTTCCAATCATCTGCTTACAGTCAGATTATCAACTTGTTAGCATAAACATCAGCATAGCCTAGTGTGATTTCTTATAGTGTTTACCTGGTATATAGTAAAAATCAAAATAAGGAGGCCAAAAGAACCCAGAAATTCCTTCAAGTAAGCAAACATTTTACCTCTTTGCCAGACAGTGAGATGTAGTAGCCAAACACAATACTAGTTTGGAATATAAACCCTTTTATGAAAATATACAGAGAAGGATTGTGAAAGGTTATGAGCAATATTGCCTCATCAAACATGAAGAAGTGATGGGGAAGACAGGGAGAACAAGCTAATAGACAGCTTGGTAAAGCAAAGTTAAGTTTGACCATCTTGGAGAAGTCCAACCTTGCCTTTAAGAGAGAAACCAGGAAGGAAGACAGGAAAAATAGAAATGATCTGTTAAAATTTACATTGTTATAGAATTATTTATTATTCTATTATTCTATTTTCTCTGATAATTACAGTGGTGCCATCACATGTGGACTCCAATATTGTTCTCAATATATTGCCTGAGGAAGTATAAAGGCATTAAAAAAAAAAAAAAGATGGAAAGAGCATCTGGGCCAAGCCAAATATACATGAAGCATGTCTGCTGAGAGAGCAACATAATTTTGAGGGCATTAAGTGATCATTTCTCCAGGGAAGATATCAAATGTTAAGGGAAAATATTATGAATGCTATTACTACTAGAAAATGGCTATAAAGAAAACCTCAATAACACAGGCTTATAGGTGTGCTTTCCTATCTCAAAGGAATTCTTTATAAAAATCAAAGGCATCTTTGTTGAAGGTGTGAGAAAGGAATAGCGTGGCTTTCAAAAATGATATTCTATATAGTATGTTATATCTTTTTAGTGACACAATTCATTGCAAGGTGGTAAGAATACAAAATCCCATTGCTCATCAACTACAAAATGATGTATGGCAATTGGCTACCAAAAAAAATGATTAGCAGAGAAAAATGGAGTTTTAAAGAGTCTTATTCATCAACTCATTTTTCTTTACATTATTGTGATCATTGTGTAAATTGTTCTCCTGGTTCTTCTCACTTTATTTTACATCAATGCATACAAGTCCCACATTTCTCTGAATATACCTCTTTTGCCATTTCTTATGACACAATAATATTCTATTAAATTATATATCTTTAGTTGTTAAACCATTCAAATCAATTGTCAACAAGTATTTGTTAAGTGATACTATGTCCTAGGCACTGTGCTAAATGCTAGAAAATCAAAAAGAAAGAAAAATAGTCCCTGCGTTCAAGGAGCTTACATTCTAATGGTTCAGATAACATATACATAAATAAGTACATACAAATTATATACAGAGTAGGTACCAAATACCCTTAGAAGAGAAGGCATTAGCAGCTGGGAAAACTGAGAAAAGCTTCCTGAAAATTTTTTAACCTGTTTGAGCTGAATCTTTTTTTTAATTGATTTGTTTATTTACTTTTAGTTTACAAGATTCAGTTCCAGAATCCCTTGAGTTTCAAATTTTCTCCCCTCGCTCTCCCCCCACCCCCATGGCAAAATGCAATCAAGCATAGGATCTGCAAATACTTTCACATCGGACACAATTCATTGCAAGGTGGTAAAAATACAAAATCCCATTGCTCATCAACTACAAAATGATGTATGGCAATTGACTACCAAAAAAATGATTAGCAGAGAAAAATGGAGCCTTAAAGAGTCTCATTCCACAACTCATTTTTCTTTACTTATTGTGATCATGAATTGGTGCAATGAATTGGTTGTATGAAAGGTTATATAGAAGGGTTGTAACCAATGGAATGAACAGTGGGAAAAAAGAAACAAATCCTGTTTGAGCTGAATCTTGAAGAAAGCCAGTGATTATAAGAGATGGAGGCAAATAGAAAGTATATTTGAAGAATGGGGGTCTTCTAGTGCAAAGTTACAGAAATAGGAAATGGAATGACGTGTGAGAAATGGCAAGTAGATTAGTATGGCTAAACCATAGGGTTCATAGAAGTCAAGACAATACAATATTCATTTGTTATTTTGCCAAGCACTGTGCAAAGAGCTATAGATAGAAAGAAAGGTCAAAATTGTCCCTCCCCTCAAGAAGCTCACCGTCTAATGTGGGAAAAACATGCAAACAATTATGACCAAACAAGATGTAGAAAGGATAAATTGGAGATAACCACAGGGGGAAGGCACTAAGATCAAAGAGGACTGGGAAATGCTTCATGAAGAAGGTAGAACTTTAGATAAGACTTGAAGGAAGCCAGGAAATAAAGTTGAAAGGGAGAGAATTCCAGGCATGGGAGAATAGGGAAATAAAAGCTGTTTTGATGATTGATTCGAATGACTTAAATTCAGCTGGAAACATCCAACAGATGTTTATTATGATAGGTGACTTTTCTACTACTTCCTGCAGAATGTTGTTCACAAGATGGTTATGAAAAACTCATCTCATAAGAAATGATGAGCTCATTTATTTTAGAAAGACATAGAAAGACTTGCATGAAATAATGAAGAGCAAAATGAGCAAAACCAAGAAAACACTGTAATAAGTAACAGCAGCATTATTTTTAGGAATTACATCTAATAACTATAAATGCCATATGAAGAAAGATGATTCCTGCATCCAGAGGAAGAACTGATAAATAGAATATGTATAGAATAATTTTACATATCTATATACATATTTGTTTTTAATGGTAGCCATCTCTTGAGCTGGTGTGGGAAGTAGGAAGAGAGGAAGTTAAAAAAGACATTTACATGATCATTTTGTTGTATATCTGAAAGGAATACCAAGTTGTACATGTAAATTTACAGTTTCATAGGCAATCATCTTTTTTTTTTTACTGTCAATGTTACAGAAATGCTTGTTTTATTCCACAAATTTAAAAAAAAAGTTTTTTTTAAAGGAAAGAAAAAAGGTGAGGGAGGGAGGGAAGAAAAACCATCACAGTTACTCCCTTATAAGGGCAAGTATGATTGCTCAAAATTGCCTGTATTATAAACCAGGAAAAAGATACCTTCTTTAAATTCAAAGTCTATGCTGAATCTCTAGAAAATATCTTCTATTCCAAATACTGTAGTGGCTTTGGTTTCGTTGAGCTGCCTGATACATGGAATAAAGAGATATTGCATCCAGTGTGTGAAAAAACATGGAAAAGGATTTTCTGACCTGGAGGCTCTTTGAAAAGGGCACTTAGCGACTCACATTCAATTATTCCAGTCATTGGGTTTTATACTGGCACTACCCACAAGCCCCCACCTACACTTTCTGAGAATAAAACACTGGTAACAAAGACATGGGGTGAAAAAATGATGCTATTTATGTAATGTAAAAGGGAAAATAAAATTGTTGATTTCACATTTAGATTGTAAGTCCTGAATTGAGTCTTCTAAACTTTGTAGCTGATAAAACACTTTAAAGTTTGACAGTAAAGAATGATGCTTACTGGCAGAGCAAGTAAGACAGTGGGGTGGTAGTGGAAGGGTCACGTTTATACATGTCCCAATCAATAAGCCAAGGCCAGAAACAGCCACCATTTGTATTAAAATGTGTCAAGTTATTTTTTACGTACTTATATGCTCGGCATAGAGCCCTTCCAGGTCCTCAGTACCGGGGAGTGAGGAAATTATAAGAGAAGGATTCTATGAATACATTTCAACCCAGCATACATTTATTTCCTATAGTGTTTTTCCCTACCCAGTTATAGATGGTTGAAGCTTTTTTACCCATTGTTTTATTGATGTCTTTTGTTTTTGTATCACCATCATGTGCAGATATATCCCTATTCCCTCACACTCCACCCTGATCTCCTTGTGAGATATTTCTTGAAACAAAGAAAAAGAGTTAAAGAGACAAAGACAACAAGAGCATCTCAGAGCATATGACATGTTCTGTACTCACAGATCTCTCTCAATCTCTCTCTCTCTCTCTCTCTCTCTCTCTCTCTCTCTCTCTCTATTTCTCACACACACACACACACACACACACACACACACACACTCCTCCAAGGAAAGTGTGTTTCCTTATTTCTTCTTTAGGAAAAAGATCAGTAATTACAATTAGTAGCTAGAATTAATATATACCTTGAAGGTTTTGTAAAGCATGTTACACATATTGGGATATTTGGTCCTCCCAACAACCCTGGGAGGATCTCTATGATTCCCATTTTACAGACAAGGAAATTAAAGCAGAAAAAGATTAAGTGATCTGCCAGGGACATACAGCTATTCAGTGTCTGAGGCAGGATTCAAATCAGGTTTTCCTGACTCTAAACATGTATTTCTCTATCCACTGGGCCAAGTAGTCACACAATAACATTGTGTTTTGATTTGCTTTAGTGGTATTTTCATTTACATCTGATTCATTTTTGTTAAATTAAGATCCCTGAATGTCTTTCTTTAAAGAACCTTATAAGGATTATGGGAAATGAAGTTCAGAAATCAATTTTTTCCTTTGAAGAAGTCCAAGGTGTTTTTATAATAACAATTTCCTACTGTGTTTGCCCTTAGTAATATGTATAAGTTGTCATTGTTTAGCCTTTTTTCAGCCATATCTGACTCATTATGACCCCATTTAAGATTTTCTTGGCAAAGATGCTGGAATGGTTTGCCATTTTCTTCTACAATTAATTTTATGAGGAAACCAAGTAACTTGCCCAGTATTACAGAGCTAGTAAGTGCCCGAGGTCGGTTTTGAACTCAGGAAGATGAACTCAGGAACTCTTCCTGACTCCAGGCCAACACTCTATCCACTGTGCTACCTAAATTCCCTTCTTCATAGATTCTTATCCAAAATGTAGCCCCATTCCTATCCTGATGAGCTGGTTAGATCACAGATTAGAAGAGTATTGTTTTTGGCCTTAAAGGAATGAATACTCTTTTAAACAGTATACTGAGGAAAAACCAGAATTCCTTTAAATAGGGGGGAAAGAAGAAAAAAAGGAAGGAAGGAAGGAAAGAAGGAAGGAAGGGAAGAAGGGAAAGGAAGAAGAGAGAGAAGAGGGGAGGGAGGAGAGGAGGGAGGAGGAGAGAGAGGTGAGGAAGGAAAGAAGGAAGGAAGGAAAGAAGGAAGGAAAGAAGGAAAAAAGAAGGGAAAAGGGAAAGAGGAAAAGAGGGAGAAGAGAGGGATGGAAAATAAGGGGGAAAGACGGAGGAAGGGGAGGAGGAGGAAAAAGCATGAAGAAAGGGAGAAGGGAGGAGGGGAAAATGGAAAGGAAGGAGGGAAAGGAGGTAAGAAGGAAGAGAATGAGAGAGGGAGGAGGGAGGGAAGGTTTTACTCCAATCCTCCTTTTCGAAGTAAATGGTAATATGATTGATTGCACTTTTAGGGACATTGGCAAAGTCAGGCATGCACAAAATAGGAATACCTATCAATGAGGAAAAAATGCCTAGGTTACAGATTTAGTCTGTCCAGCCATGTGGGATTTTCTAAAAAGCCTGTCTCCTAAACTATGCTAATTAATCAAAAAGGGCAAGCTGCTGGAAGTCTGCTAATCATAATGTTCTCCCATAGAAAACAGAAGGGCAGTTGCAGTCCTTTAAAAATAACATTTCTGCTGGCTCTAAAATACCCTGGGACCGTTTGTCTTGCTTTAGTGACTATATATGAAGAGATTATCTTAACCAGAATCCTACAATCATCACCTCTTCCTGGATATTTTTAAATGTTCTCTTTATGGTTCTTGAAACATAATCAAACATAGAAGTGTAAATTAAAAGCAGAGTATTGCTTACTCATTCCTCACATCTTTAGCTAAGCTCAGATGACCTGGATCAGTAAAAGAAATCTTGCATGTCACAGCTGGCAAGTAACTCTTCACCTGGCATTTTTCAAGGTAAAATGAAATGTCCAGTCATTCTGGCTCTGAACCCACACAAAGCATGAGGGACAATTTTTAAAAGTAAAAAACAAAACAAAACAAAAATCCGCTATCTTTTCACTTCTAAGAGGTGTGAATTAAAACATGTAAAGAATAGAGAATAAATAGCATAGCAAAAACAAAAACAAAATGCCACCAAAACTCAATGAGTATACCCCGCTCCTCCCCCACCGAGTCATAATGAGTCTTTGGTCAATCTTACTGTTTCATCTGGTGTCACAAGGGAATTCTTCCTGGAATCTGAAGACTTGAGTTCAAATCTGATTTCAGATACTTAATAGCTGTGTGACCCTGAATAAGCCACTTAATCTGTTTGCCTTAGTTTCCTCAAATGTAAAATGGGGGTAATAATAAAACCTACTTCACAGTATTATTGTGTGGACCAAATGAGATAATATTTGCAAAAAAAACCACTTGACATAGTGCCTGTCACATATTAAGTGTTATAAAAATGCTTATCCCTTTCCCTCCTCCTTCTTTCATTCATTTGAAAAATGCCTGATGCAAAGCTTACCATGACTTTTAGAGTTGCAAGGCTCAATGATAAATCTGCATGAACTACCCATGAAAGATATAAATATGAAAGGGAACACCTGGTTTAAAAGGATGAGCTTATTGTAAAAGGGGCAGAGGAGTAGCTTTATGTATATTTAAAGTATTTACTCTTATAAGTAAACCCCAAAAGAAGATAGAGTATGCAGAGTGAAGAACATATGAATGAGGATCGATGTAAGGAAGTATAGATGGGGTATCTTATGATAGAAATAGATAACAGACCTCTTTGTTGATGAAACCATGAATTGATGCAAGCATTTTGGAATGTAATTTAGACTTATGCAAATAAAATGACTAAAATGCCCATAATCTTTGACCCAGAGATTCCATTGCTATCTATTTACCCCAAGAATATTTTAGGTTTATTGTTCATCCTTCAATTTCAAAGAGGACCAATAATATCACAGGATCATGTCTTGACTTGCACTTGAATTGTATTTAAGTGAGGCAGAATTGTGTGAAGTTGTCAGCCTCACTCTCTAGTCCACAGTCATTGAAGTCCAGAGACCAAACAAAAGTCAGGATGACTGGCAATGGCCTGGGATGACCTTGGCATCTTCAATGTCTGATCAAGCTCTTAGAGCTGCACAGCACCTGCTTCAACCTCCTTTGTGACTGTTGGAACAAATTGTTCTCATTTGCTCATTCCCCCAGAGAAAGTCTTCACGCGTTTGGGGTAGACATCCCCCTACCTCAATGATGGGTTTGAGACCTGTTGGTTGCCCTTAACCACTGGAGTATGTCCACTACACATACTACAGCTTCTTGGAGCCACAGGTTAGAATTGGGTAAAAGGTGAATACCAAAGGTAGATGAGCTGTCCTGCAAAGGACTCAGCAAACCCTCACACCGGAAGTGCTAGCCCTTCCTGAATGCTCCATACGCCTCTCTTTTTGTGGTAGCAAAGTATAACAGACAAAATAAACGTCCACTGATAGAAGAATTGCTAAACAAATTGTGGTACATAAGTGTAATGAAATATCACTTTGCCATAACACATGATGAATGTGAAGAATATCAAGGAGGAGCATGGAAAGAGCAATATGAACTGATGCAGAGGGAAATAAGCAGAGCCAAGAAAACAATATACACATTAACCACAACAACATAAACAGAAAGAGCAATGATAATACGATCAAAGTGAATGTTGCAAAATTATAAAGAATAATCATTGCTCCAAAGGGGAGATGAAAGAAGACACTCCACCATACCTCTTTGCAGAGTTGAAGGGTCTGTGAGTGTAGTACATTGCACATGAATTCAGGCTTTTTCTTTTTCTTATTTTTTAAATGAATCAATTTTGCTTTTTTACATTTCATCTAATTTTTCTCTGTGTAGAAAAGAATGGTCCTGAATGCCAAGGAAAATACTGGCTAAGTTACAATATCTATTTTTTTAATTCAGGCTTTTTCAATGTATTCATCAGTTTTGCTGAGATTTTGCTTCTATTTTGGAATTTTTGACTTTAAAATTAGTATTTGTTATATGGGATGGCTCGCGGGAAAGTGAGAAGATGCCTTTTAAAAAAGGCATCAATAACAATTGTTAAAACAGGGTAAAAAAAAAAGAAATAGTATCGGAATCCAGGACAATTCTGTTCCATGTTCACCAAGAGCGAATTAGAGCAAAAATTTCCTTCAGTTGTGAATTAAACAACAACAGCAACATTATTTTGAGAAGGGGTCCACAGTCTTCACCAGACTGCTAAAGGGGTGCATGACACAGTGAGAGTCCTGCAAAGGACGTGTAGTTCAAGACATCTAATAGGTTGTAGGGGATTCTGACTGGAGGTCAACAGAGAGGTTAAGCCTGGATAACTGGATCCAAAAATCATCAATATAAAGATGATAATTGAATCCATGGAGGGGACAAAAACACCGAGAGAAGAATATCATTAAGAAGCAACTATTATGTTATGAAAAACAATGGATATAAGCAAGTCAGAGAAACATGTAAAGTCTTATTTGAACTGATAAGGAACAAAAATAGCAAAACAGAGAGAAAAACATACACAAGAACTACAATAATGAAAATAAAAATAATTCTAAAATATATCTGCTTTTGGATGAGTTATAATGACCTATAGGTGGACAGATGCTGAAACAAACTTCCCTCCTGTCTGTAGAGGGGAAGGAGGTTCTCAATATGGAGTAATGCCTGAGCTGGCAGACACAGGAGCTATTTGGGCTGGTTTTGCTTAAGTGTTTTTTCTTTTTACAAGGAAGAGTTCTATTGAGAACAGCACACTGAGAACTGAATGTGATCTTAAATTGTACCTCCTAAAAGAACATTACAATTAGTTCAATGTTCTCTTTACCTATGACATATGTTCTTTCAGCCTTTGTGTTCCCAGATGCTTCTGGCATCATCTGACTTCAGATAGTTCTTTTTCCTCACAATGATACTCACATGAAAAGTAATCTTTTTCACAAGTAATTGTCCTGATATTTTTTCCATGAAATCCTTTCATTAACAACAAATAAAAAGGTTTGTTATGAATTTCTGAGTAATTTAATATACAACTTATGTTGCTGAGTTATGTTTGACCCTTTGTGACTTTATTTGGGGGGTTTTTTGGCAGAGATACCGGCATGGTTTGACATTTCTTTCTCCATCTCATTTTACAGATAAGGAACTGAGGCAAACAGGGTTAAGTGACTTGGCCAGGGTCACACAGCTAGTAAGTGTCTGAGGCCAGATTTGAACTCAGGAAGATGAGTCTTCTGACTTCAGGTCCAGTGCCCTGTGCACTATGGCGCCACCTAGCGGTCAAAATACCATTCTGCAATTACTAACCGCCTAAGCTGCCATTAAAGAATTGTTAGCTCAAACACCTTGGAAGGAAATTTGCGTTTTCATGCTGGCTCCAGAGAGCCTTGTCTTCCATTGCTGGTATATTGGCCTTGGCAAAATCTCTCCAACTTCTTGAACCTCCGTTGTTTTGTTCTATTTTTCATCTTTAGAATTCAGATAATAATGTCTGTTCTACCAATCTTACGGGATTATCATGGCAATGCAGCATAATAACACTTTTCATTTATAACACCCATTATTGTTTTCTAATCCCTCTGGCCTGCGCTTAATCTTCTGCCTGTTGTTTATTTGTCCTTGATCCATTTCATTGCTGTCCACTTTCCCATCTGTGTGAATAAAGCACGGCCTGGTTCTGTTGGCACAACTGGGTTGGTGGTAATTACCACTGGCCATTCCCTACCAAAAAGGGAAGGAAGTCTTCTAAGGTCCTTTCCAATTCTAGATCTATGAGCCTGCAATTTACCCAAAGTTACTCAGGAATTTAATGACCGAGTCAGAACTTGAAACCCAAGTTTCTTTGACTCCTGGTTTAGTATTTTCTATGACAATATGTTGCCATGACATGAACTTATAAAAACACACACACACACACACACACACACACAACAAACCCTCTCTAAAATGGGGAAGAGACAATGGTAACATTTATCTTGGGTGTTCAGCCCACTCTACAGTTGGTGTTTACTTATTTTGGTGTATGCTAGAGCCAGTTCAATCCAATTCAGTGAACTGATTATTACATTTTCAGTGTGATCATTTACACCTTAAAAATTGGCAATTGCTATAATTCAGGTCTTAATTTATTATTCTATTGATTGTCTGAACTTGAGGAAGCGTTCGTGCAGGTTACAATTTAAAATGTGTGTGCGTAGTTTTTGTTATTAGAACAGCAGTAAATGTATATAACTTACAGATAAGTACACATACCCATATTGGTGGGGTATGCTTAAGAAATTTTGTTAACAGAGATAGATAATCAAAAAAATTTAAAGACCATACCTCTTGAGATGAGAAATATTGTGGTTCCTCTCAAAGGATTATTGGCAAGTATTTAACCACCTCTACAAAAAAAAAAATATTTCTATAAGACATACCTCTTTGTTTTAGCTACATTATTCATATTTTCTCAAATACTTTCTAAGTCTAGGCAATCAACAAAACAATAAATCAATATCTGATTTATATATCATTTGCTGATTTCCAAGGTTTAAATGCTCACACTGAAAATTTAGCAATCAGTTTCTGAGAGCATTTTGAGCTGACTCTGGCACACCCCTGGTTGCTTCCTTCTAAGACCATACAATCTAATTTTTGTCATTTAGTCGATAAATGGTGCAGACTCTTCCCCATGTGGGAGCTGGCACTTTATATATGGTGCCACCTAGTTGCCCTCATACAGTCTAATAGGAGGCACATGGCATATAGGAGTTAATGCTCCTCAAGTAAATACGACACCAAACTGACTAAAATATGTAGAAATAAAGGTCCAAATAAAGAGATCTAAGCTATTTTACAGGAAAGGTTTCATTTTTGTCTTCTCAAAAATTCATCTTCCTTCTGACTTCACCAACCTGTACTCTTAGCACTTGGAAGTTCTCTGAATTTATCCTGTTCCATTTTCTGTTAGAGACTTTTGTCTACTAAACTATAAACTCAATAAGGGAGATCTGCTTTGATGTTTGTATTGCTGCCAATGCTTAGTAAAGTGCTCTGCACATAATAGATAATTAATAAATCTTTATTGAGTTGGCTTGAATTTAAATGAGAGGCAGCAGAGAGTGGTGTGTTTGTCCTGGACTTGGTGAAAGGAAGAACTAAGAACTAATCCCATCTTAGACACTTGCTACCATAGCACTTAAGCTCTCTGTACCTCACTTTTCCCATCGGTAAAATGAAGGGATCGGATTTGATGATTTCTAAGGTTTCTTTTAGCTGAAGTTCCATGATCTTTTGCTTTAATCCCAAATTTCCTTTTCTGCTCTCTTCCCACCTTCCTTTCCCATGAGCCCTGGCACTCAGGTAGAGTTATTGAAAGGTCATCCTGACTTTCTAGCTATAATCTATTTACAACAACCATTTGTTGCTATGAGATGGGTCCTGATAGGGCTGAAAATGATTATTTTTTAATGTGTAAACAGCAGAAGATATTGAGATGACCAGAAAGTTTTGTTTGTATTAGCAACGAATGCAGGGGGAAAAAATGAAAAATGCTCCTCAACAATAGTGAAAGTATCACATAAGAAAAAAAAAAAAAAAAGAAAGAAAATACTCCCAAAAGCCCACAAACAGCAGAACAAAGAAGGAGATGATATAACATTTCCAGTCTGAGAGTTAATGCTTCTCAAGATTTCTGCTGCCAATAGGCAGGGCTTTCTTCTTTCATTGAGAGTGTTTTTTGATGGGGGATGGGGTTATCAGGGAACTTCACACCTCTTGCTATAGGTAAAAAAACAGACTGGCATGACCTAGGAATAGAAAAATCTCAAGGTTATTTGCCAGCTCTCAAAAAAAGATGACAAAGTATTAACAGCCATATGAAAGATTACATTACAACCATTAATGAGAAACACGCAAAGGACTCTCCACTTTCCCTGTACACTCAGCAAATTGGCAAATTTGACAAAAGAAAGAAATATTCAGTTCAGAGGGGCTCTGTTAAGATGAGTATACTAACACTATTAGTGGGGCTGTGAATTGACTCAACCATTCTGGAAAGAAATTTGGGACCATGTTTGTTGTTTTGTTTTGCTTTTTTAAGTGTGTCCATATCCTTAGTCCTAGAGATCTCACTGATAGGTGGTACCTAGGAGATCAAAGACATTAGCATGTTCCTGCACACAGCAAATTTTTCACACACAAAAAAAGGCATGATAGATATCTTACATAGTCCAGCAAAACAAGTTCCCACATTAACTATGTCTGGAAAACATACATCATTCCACATTTTGAGTTCATCAGCTCTATGTTAGAAGATGGATGGAATGTTTCATGTTTACTTACTTGACTCATTCAGTTCTATTCCTATGACTCAGAAGCACCCTAAATTCTTAAAGGCAATTCTAGGAGAGAAGAAACTCTTACAAACCCTACCAAGTTGGCATTCAAGGGATTCACAAGGATTGTTGGATTGGGGTTCCAACATTAGCCCAGAAGCTCACTATCTCACTTACAAGGTCCTGTTTAGCTAAGGTTGGGAAGATTTATCCCCTGAAAGATTGTTCACAAAAGGATGGATTCTTCAGGCCACATAAACTCATAAATACCTTCAGTTAATTCCTGGAAGTTTCCTTATCAGTTGAATGTTTTATAGGAATAGAATCAATGATCTTCAAAGAATTATGTGGTATTAATGAATTACGATACATCATCATTAAGCAGCCTCACCTAATGGATAAATAACTTGCCTTGGAGTTAAGGAAACCTGGGTTTATGTATTGCTTCTGATGCGTACTGCCAATGAAACCAAAGACAAATCATTTGACCTCTGAGACTCCAGGCAACATTCTTAGACAATAAATTACAGACAAGTAGCTGATCTATATGAGCAAAAGGTGTGATCTCACCAAGAATTCCTTATATTAATGAAATAAAAAATATTCCCTTATAATTTTGGACCCAAAAATAAAATTTAAGTATTTGGAAGGCTCTAATCTCATGATTTGAAAGAGTAAATAGTAGGTAAGATTTCTAATGATGGTGGTGGATTAATTGGTGAGGGACTTTGGAGGAGGGGACCTCTTAGTGGCTCAAAAATCACATCAAGTTGAAAGTTTCCTTGCCCATTCTTCAAGCTGGTTCTGTATCTGAAATTTCTTTACTGCAGTCTAACATTCTCTCAGGCACATCAACAATTTCTTGGTCTCATACTAGTCTATTAAAATATGATAGTTCAGGCACAATCTCATTTTTCATAAAAGTACTCCATTTTCCTTGGGCCTTCAAACTTCTGCCAATATCTAGAAGTAATTAGCATCACTAATCCTTCCTGAACTCTTAAGAGTTTTTCTCTTTATGACTCCCATCTGCCTGTATCTTTTCCTCCACACTCAATTGTCTAGTCAATTAACAGATCAGAGTCTGTTAAGGACTAAATATTTAAAGTCTGCTAAAGGATAATTCAAAATCAATGTTTGTCTAAGCCTCAGAGGCCATTAAAGCAAAGGGTTGCAATTCAATAAAGTCAACCCACAAATTGCCCCAGTGAGGCACAGGAGTCAGACTTTAGCAAGGAACACCTTCCCACAAAATAGCTAAATTAGTATCTCAGATTAGGTCTAATAGAGAAAGAATATTGAAGGCAGGGCATAAAGGATTGGTTTTAATAGAAGATGGAGATTTTCAAGAAAGCACAGTGCCTGACTCATAGTATGCACTCGATAAATGTTGTTGAGTTTTGAGCATGTAATTTTGCTGGGTAGAGCAAGAATTGACACCATGGCAGAGCTTTGGTCACTGATTGGAAAGAACGGAGTAGGTATAACAGGTCACCGTCAATGAATGAAATGAATGCCTGGACCATAAATGTTAGTATGAAGAACAATTACTTTCTGGTGTGAGCTTTCCAGAGTTGACTACTGACAGGCTTAAGCTTCATGCTAGAATGAACTTAGATCCGTAGCACTGGTAGGAGTTGTCAAGTTCTCCCCATTTCAGAGGCTCCTGCTTCTAGCTCTCCCTATCCTTCTTATTATCTTCCTTCTCACATTCACTATCCCTACACATTCAGACAATAACTGTTTATAGAACACATTTTCTGTGCCCAATCCTATGCCAGACCCCACACAATTCCTTTAATAAAAAAGTCAGATGATAGAGGAAGCCTCTTGGCAGCTTATGCTGAGGGGAGAAATTTGCCCAGCCTAAGCAAGCAATATAGGATGTGGGCAAAAACAGAAGTTTCTCTTTTCCCATCAGGGAATGTGGCATAAGAGACAGAGA
Organism: Pseudochirops corinnae; assembly: GCA_028646515.1. Classification (NCBI taxonomy): domain Eukaryota; kingdom Metazoa; phylum Chordata; class Mammalia; order Diprotodontia; family Pseudocheiridae; genus Pseudochirops; species Pseudochirops corinnae. The sequence goes on from CM053587.1 coordinate 78,666,418, forward strand.
GACAGGCCTGGAGTCAAGAAACATTGGATTTGAATAGTGCCTTAGACATTTATTGCCTCGATGCCCCTGGAGCCGTGGCCTGCATAGCAGCCATACCCTGCTAAACCATCTCAGCAGATGGGCTAAACTTGGCTGAAGGCAACTGGCAGATCTCAAATCCATTAGTGAGTTAGGGAGGTGTCTACCCCAAGCACGTAAAGGCTTTCTCTGGTAAATGGGAACAATTTGTTCATGAAGGCAGCTGAAGTAGGTGCTGTGGAGAGCTTAGAACTTGGTTGGGAATTGAAGACACCAGTAGTCCTGACTTTCATCTTGCCACTGGACTTTGGTGACTGGAAGAGACAGTGAGTGTGATGACTGTGCAACCCTGCCTCACTTAAATCCAATTCACACGCAAGTCAAAGCATGACCCCATGATGTCACCGGTCCTCTTCAAAAACAGAGTATGAACAGCAATAACAATATGACTATAGGCTAGCCAATTAACCTCTCTAAATCTCAGCTTACTCATCTGTGAAATGGGAGTAATAGTATCAATTCACTGTGTTGTGAGATACAAACAATAGACCCTATCAAAAATCCTTTGTGAACTTTTCAAAACTGAGTGTAAGTTGTTATTATTAAAACTAGGGGAAGATCAATTCAGTCAAACAGAGAAGAAAAAGGCATCTGAGAACACCTTCATGGGAGAGTCTGCATCATTATTTTCTAAATCTAGTCTCATAAAATAAGTTCTGTTTAAAAGCAGAGACAGTCTGGTTTTTTTTTTTTCCTCAGGACAGAACCCAGGATACAATTAGCACCAAATAAATTATGAAAAATAGTAATAACCCATAGCTAATTTATAGTACCAGCATTATATTGGGTGCAGAGTGGGGGTGGGGGACCGTAATCCAGTAGTTCTCATATTGCCACATCAATTTGCTTTAAATCTTTACCGTTAGGGGCAACTTTTCTACTGGTCCTGAAATTATGTTTTCTGTGGAGATGGGCCACATGGCAGAATAAAAAGGAGGAAATCAGAAACCAGGCTTCTTGCATACTGAGACCAAGAACATTATGGAAATTTACTGGCACTTACACTTGTGTTGTAGTACTGGCTCAGCCCCTACAAATCTGTGGTCTCTATTGCAAATATGTGAATCTGAGCAGACACAGCCACCTAGATACTGTCTGTTGGGAGTTCAAGATTACTCATAGCATGCCTTGGCTAGGCATTATTCTAGAAAAGGGACTCAACCTGGATCTGTGAAAATAGATAGGGAAAAATACTTCTTTATTTAAATATAATTGTTTCCTTTGCAATCCTATGTATTTTATTCTATGCAATTAAAACCATTATTCTGAGAAGTCCATAGGATTCAACAAATTATGCAAGGGATCCATGAAACCAAAAAAAAAAAAAAAAAAGTTAAGAATTCCTGTTTTGGAGACTCCATTTCAGAATTTAAAAGAAATTGCTCTCAATTTTCATTTGCAAGCAATTTACTGCATTAAATTCAGCAGTTCTATTGAATACTAGGTGTGGAATTTCAGAAAGCCAATAACTCATCTCAGTCTGGAGAACAGAAAGAAACACTTCTGTCTTAAAAACAAAGCTTTCTACCTCTTCTTGTGAAAGAAATGCTAACACAAGAACAGCAATCCAACCCAGACAGAAAAAAAAAGATCCTGCTGGAGATTCTCCCAACAACTTGTTACCCAATTGGATCTTTTTACAGTCACTGAACTGTTGTTTTAGTGTTAGGTGTGGGGGGAGGGAGAGGAGAGAGAGCGGCGAGGGGGGAGGGAGTCCAGTTACAGAAGGTATTCAGGATCTGGTTCTGGGTGTCCCTGAAGGAGGAACTTCACAAGGCTCCAGTAAGATTACTCAGACACTTCATTCTATTTGTTTGCTTGCGGACAGATTGTGCTGTTGTCAGTTGTAATTGGGTTGATTTTTATCCACTCTGATCACAGCTGGACTTTACATCAGGAGCCTGGAGAGACTTTTCTCTCCCATCCTTCTAAGATACCAGACATCTACTCTCCTGGTTGCTAAAACTGTGCTCTCCACACGGATGCCCAGCTGCCAGTAGCCTATGAAATGGCTAGCAGAGACAATGAGCTGCTGGGGATGAAAAACATAAGCCCAGCCTAGATCCTTATACTGAGTCAAAGAGCACTTGCTTAAGTGACCAGGCAAATTGCTTAAGTCCCAGACTCCTCCCACAATAGAACTATTTCAGGATACTTTTTAATATGTGCATTCCTAATAATGGATAAATAGAATTTTAGATGTCTTTATGATTCTGCCACTTTAGAGGTAAAATTCTCCAGGCAAAGATGTTAGTTGGTACACTGGAAAACTGGCAAATTTCTATACCCTTCATTTCTATACCTTTCCCCATCCCTCAGCCCCTTGCAATCTAGTTTGAACCCTCATGACACAATTATAGCAGTAAGTAACCCAGGACTTCCCGGTCAGCAGTGACTTACTAAGCACCAAACCCAGTAGGTGTTTTTTCCAGTCTTTCCCCTCTTCAACCTGTCTGCATCTCTCTTGCCTTTGAATCTCCTCTCCCCAACCCCACCCAGCTTATGTGACTGTTCTCTCAGCTGAGTCTCATCTCACCCTTCTAGTGCTCCCCTCTTTTCACTTCACTGTCCTTGCCCCTCTTCTCTTCCCTGTCCATATTCTCAGTCACTGAAATTCCACTAAGTCCTATGTCTTCAATTTTCACCTCTATGCAAAGGAGTCCCAAATGTATACCTTTAGCCCTAACCTTTTCTCTCATCTCCATTGCCACATTTTTAACTATCTGCTGATTCCACTTGCCTGAGTGTCAAATTCATGGGTCCCCATATGAGCTCATCATCCTCTCTTTGTTACCCCATTTTTTTTTTGCCAAGAGAACCACTGTTTTCTTAGATAAGGCTAAAAACCTTTGAGTAACAAATTGTTCTTCCTTCTCCATCACCCCATGGCACCTGTCCAATTATTGCAAAGCCCTATACTTTCAACCCCCTCAGTACTTTTCATATTTATTCTCAGTCATTGATGTTCCCACTAACTCTATCCTAGTTTAGGTCCTAATCACGGTTAGTCTGATAACTATTATAATGTTATTCTTATGAGTCTAGCTACCTTTGGTCTCTTCTCTGTGTGTGTGTGTGTGTGTGTGTGTGTGTGTGTGTCTTTCTCTATCACTCTGCTTCTCTCTCTTTACCTCTGTCTCTCTCTCTTTGTCTCTCTGTGTATCTCTCTGCCTGTATCGATCTGTTCTCTGTTTTCTCTCTGTCTCTGCATCTCTCTGTCTTGTCTCTCTCTTTGTGTCTCTGTGACTCTCTGTCTCTGTTTCTGTCTCTGTCTCTCTCTGTCTCTCTCTGTCTCTCTCTCTCTCTGTTTCTCTCTCTATCTCCTTCCCTCCCTCCCTCTCTCTGTCTGTCTCTCTCTGTCTCTCTGTCTTTCTTCTGTCTCTCTGTCTCTGTCTCTCTCTGTTTCTCTGTCTCTCTGTCTCTCTCTGTTTCTCTCTCTCTCTATCTCCTTCCCTCCCTCCCTCTCTCTGTCTCTCTGTCTCTCTGTCTCTCTCTGTCTCTCTGTCTCTCTCTCTGTCTCTCTCTCCTTCTCTCCATCTTTCCCTCCCTCCTTTCTTCCCTTCCAGGTTTGTTGTGAGGAACAAATGAGAAAATATTTCTAAAAACCACTTAGCATTGTGCCTGTCACATGCTTTTTCCCTTTCTTTTCCCCTTAAGAAAAGTTTAATTTCTGAGTTCATATCCTTCCTCAGACAAATACTATCTATGTAACTGACAAATTACTTAATCTTTGTGGGCCTAATTCCTTGTAGAAATAAACGAGGTAATTCTAGCACTACCACAACTACACAAAGTTGTGGTGATCAACAAGCATTTATTTATTAGGCACTTTCTGCATGCTATACATTGTGCTAAGTGCTAAGGATAAAAGAAAGGCAAAAAAAAACTTCCTTAAGAGGAAAGGGGGAAAGCATGTGATAGGCACTATATCAAGTGCTTTTGATAAATATTTTCTCATTTGTTCCTCACAACAACCCTGTGAGGCAGGTATTATTATGATACCTGTCTTATAGGTCAAGAAACTGAGGCTGAGAGAGGTTAAGTGACTCTGCCAAAGTCACGTAGCTAGGAAGTGTCTGAAGCTGTATTTGAACTCGGGTCTTCCTGATTCCACACATAGCAGTCTATCTCCTACACCACCTAGCAAGCCACCAAGGCACCAGCTGGGAAATTCTCCTCTGGTGTACTCAGACAAAAGTATCTTAGTAGTCGGAAAGGGAGGTAGCCACAGACAATCTTTGGGAAATATATGGAGACAACATGACTTGCCTTTGGCTCCCTCTGACTTGTACTGTCAGTATCCTTTTCTCCCTCCCCTTCACTGCTTCACCTTTTCCCCCACCAAAAGGGGCCCAGAGCTATCATGCTACTATTGTCTGGTGGACTAGAGCCCCCCCAATCCAGAATTGTGCCCAGCTTCTGAACCACCCATCCACTCCCCCATTTATCAAAACTAACTCCCTTCCGCTCTGCCCTTAGAGTAGATATGGGATGTTTAATATTTTATGCTTCCCATACTTTTTTTTACTTTCTTTATTTTTCTTGAGGTTTTTTTTTGTCTCTGTTTTCTTTCACAACATGACTGTTATGGATATGTTTTGCATGGCTACACACATATAACCAATATCAAATTGCTTGTCTTCTAGATGAGGAGTGGGGGGGGGGGGCGTGAAGGGAGGAAGGGAGAAAGAGAGAGAATTTGGAACTCAAAGTTTTAAAAACAAATGTTAAGGATTTTTTTTTACATGAAACCGGGGAAAATAAAATATTAAATTTTTAAAAAATCAAAATAAATTATAAATGATGATTTGGTATGATTTTTAAAAAAGTATATTTCGTGCTTCCTAGTTCCATTTGTGTTTTAACATAAGACAGTGCCACTAATGTAATGGTAGAATTCCAGACACTCAGGAAGCCCTGTGAGGGAGATAATTTGGGCAGAAGAATCTCTCCTGTGCTCTTGAAGTTCCACTGCACAGGCAGTTTGACCTATTCTGATTACTGGACTATCATGTAGAGATCCCAAAAGAATTCCCAGCAGATGCCTTCTTTATCCACTCAAAACCAAGCTGTGAACTTTTAAACCCTCAAATATACAGATAAGTCTTTTGACACATTATAGTCTATGTGTACAACACTGGCAAAGTAATTTAGAGCTATCCTGGGGGTCCTAAAGCCCCAGGCCCTTGTAAATTATAATTGTATGCATACAAGTGGCACACCCAATTTTTAGCAACTATTTACCCAGAGCCTCTAATAACTCTGGAAACTCCTGGCCCCATGAATGCTCAGATCTGGGAAAAACAATTGTCAGTTCGAATATGTGGTGACTGAGTTATGTACTTGCCTTCACATTTACAAGAGTCAGTTGTTTTCCTATCTTTTCCTGAATTTCATAATTCTAGAGAGAAAAAATCCCCTCATTGTGGCTTAAGTAGCTAATTTAATTGTGGTACAAAAGCTAAAGTCCAGCATAGAATTTAAAAGGAGACCAGAATCTTCCTGATGGGAAAAGCATAATTTGTAAAAGGCATTAGGTTTAAGCCTATAATCTGAAGTTTCCAAAAGCCACTGAGCCCAGTGCTCCTTTGGATGTATCATGCAGAGTACTGAAGTCACTTGAAACCATAGCATATAAACAGACCTTCTTCACCTTGTTTCAGTTGTTGGTCTCTTTGGCAGTCTTTTGAAGTTGAAGAGATCCTTCTCAAAACAATGCTTTTAAATGCAAAAACTATACAGGATTGCAAAGGAAACCAATTATACTGAAATACATTTATCAAAATATTTTTTAAAAATTCACAGGCCCCCAGTTAAAAACCTTTGTTATAACCTTTGTGCTGGTCAAAAGTAAGTGGACTCTGTTGCTGGTATATTTACACAATAAAGGCAAAAGTTTGGATTCTGAGGATAACGATCATACTATCTTCATTTAGCTTTTGTTATTGATAAATTTCATTTGAGTCATTTGAATGTTATTAATTTGAAGTTATTAATTCAACTAATTTTAGTTGACACTCTAGAGTTTCTAAATACATCATATCATCTACAAAAAAAGAGATAATTTTGTTTTGTCTATATTTTCCTACAATTTATTTTTCTGGTCTTATTTCTATAGTTAATATTTTTAGAATTATGTTAAATAATAGCAGGGACAATGAGTGTCTTTGCTTTACCCTAGATCTTACTAGAAATACTTCCAACTTTTTTCTTTTACATGTAACTTTTTTTTTTTCATAAAATGATTACTTTTGGATTTAGATAAGTACTCTTTACTATATTAAGGACAAGTTCATTCATTCCCATAATTTCTAGAGTTCTCCATTTAAACAAGTGTTGAAGTTTGTTGAAAGTCTTTTCAGAATCAATTGTTACAATTTATGGCTATTTAAATTATTAACTTAGTTCATTATGTTTATAGGCTTTCTGATATTGAACCAACCCTTCATTTCTGATATAAAATAAACCCAATCTAGTCATATTACATAATTTTGCTAATATGTTGCTGTTGTTATCTACTTGCTAACATTTTATTTAAAATCTTTGCATCCATGTTCTTGGGGATATTGGTCTGTGGTTTTCTTTCTCTGCTTCTTCTCTCCCTCACTTAGAGATTGGAAGGAGACTTCTTTTATTGCAATTTATGTAGTGTGAAAATCCATTGTTCTTTGAACATCTGATAGAATTCATTTGTAAATGCATCTATCTGTTCCTAGAGGTTTTACTTTTTTTCCTTTATTTATGTGTGACTATAAATTCTCTATTTCTTCTTTGGTAAATCAGGTATTTTATATTTGTGTAAGTATTTATTTCCTCTAAGTTTTCAGTTTTGTTAGGATATAAGTGTACAAAATAGGTTCTAGCAATTTGTTTTATTCTTCAATTTCTATAAATTCTCATTTCTTCTTGATATGAATGGTTTGACTTCCTTCTTTCTTTTGTTTAACTAAACAAATTTGTTTAATTTGGTGACTAACTTTATTTTATTAGATTTTTGAAAGAAGCTTCTGGTTTTATTTATCCATTCAATAGTGTTTTGTCTTGAATTTCATTAAGCTCTTATTTAATTTTCATTATTT